>OX465591.1:0-696313 GCA_950022655.1 Alentia gelatinosa | reverse complement strand
ACAAGATAAAGAGAGATTGAATAAAGATGCTATATCCAGCGAAACAAAATCTATAAGGATTACATAGATGAGGTCTGTAGGAAAAATATCAAGGAAACACATTCCCCTGTATTAACCTGGGACTAAATTTAAAAAAGTAAAGAGAATAAATTAGAGAAAGTAAAGATAATTGATAGAAATCTGCCGAACTTCAATTTATAATACCCTTGACATCTACGAGAGTGACTTACCATAAAGATTAACTTTTTTCGTCCTCCGCCTGATCAGTTACTGTTGATGTTGAGGGTTGTACTGAGGTCAATGTTGCTGCTGATGTTGATGCTACTGCTGTTGGTTCTGCTACTGCTGCTGCTGTTGGTTCTGCTACTGCTGCTGCTGGTTGTGCTGCTGTTGTATCAGTTGATACCCCAACTACCCGAGCCGCTGTCACTGCTGTCGTATGGTGTAAGTGAGGCTGGTGGCACACACTGTTATGTTGTGGAATAGGATCATCTAACTCCACAAACTCTAAGGGTTGTGGAACAGGAAAGCCATTTGCGATTGCGAGCTCGCAATATTGTTTATATATTATCTTAGAGTGCCGTAGCAACTCTAAAAGGCTATCACCTTCTAACGATACCCCTGACCCTTTTATAGCCCTCACGTGATGAGGGTCATCAGGCAGAAACTGTGTCTTCAGTATATTTACTCTAGGCTTATTGTAAAATACAGATGTTAATACTGTCTTTCTGTTTATACAGAGAGGGAAAAAAAGAAAAGGATAGTATTATTAACCAATTATTAGATTGTATTCATCATCATCATCATCACCATCATTATCAACATAATATAGAATACTTATTATGTGGTATTACTTGATGTATGGAATTCTTGAAATAGTATTAACTATATATATATATCATCTATTATATTATCTTTATTATTGATTATTACATATATTAAATAGTAACAGTTTATTATAATTGGCAATGATAATCTTTATTTAATTTGCTCTATATTACCAATTGTTAAGGTATACAGTGGAATAATCATTCTCTTCACCTGTATCTTGGAGCACCAGGAGTCCTCGGTACTGACCAGTCAGGATCGAGGAAAAGGACTATATTGTCACAGTTAACTATTCCTCCACCTGATGTTGATGTTGATGTTGATGTCTGTGGTGGTTGGGGGGTCCTCAGCTGTCCAAAGGGTGATGTTGATCCCCCGTACTGTTGCTGTTGAGCATATGTTATAGGACCTCTAGGGTGTGGTATGTGTGGTACAGGCGACCCTGTTTGTGCAATGTATGGTGTCTGGTGAGCTCTGCTGTAGGAAAAAAGAGGTATACTAATAAATTAGTAAATAAATAATAAATAAATAAATAACTAATAGATCTATTAATAGTGAGAAATATTCATACACATCTGGTAATGATAGCTATATCATCTAACTTATTCGTACTGTGGAAATTATCATTATGTATTGTATAATATGTAATGCTCACCCTTGCCACTGTGTTGGCGTAGGGTGCTGGTTCATATTCGGTAATTGTGGCATCATGTAGGGATGATATGATCGGTTATTCATCTGTAATGGTTTAAAAAATATAAATAGTCAAACTTTTTTAAAAATGGGTATACCAAAGTTCAGACTGATATTCTATTAGAAATATCTATATTGAATAGTAATAGACGAACTGTAGCGAAACGTAAATCCGGTATCAGAATCGAAAAGCTCACCTTTTTTACATGGTATACCGAATTTCAACTGATATTCCTATTAAAATATTCTATATTAAATAGTAATAGACGAACTGTAGCGAAACGTAAATCCGGTATCAGAATCGGAAAGCCAAACCTTTAGTAGTTCATCCGTTAGTTGTCTCATTGTATATTATTATCAGAGTAATGTATTACTGTAGAGAGATAAAATAAACGTATATCCCTACCATGTTAAACCAGTAAATCCGATGTCAGAACGGAAAGCACACCTCTTTTACATGGATAAAATGGTATACCGAATTTCAGACTGACACTCCTATTAGAAATAATCTAGGTTAACTAATTCGCTTAAAAACTGAATACAAATTGATACAGTGTAGTTATACCTATCATAATTAATTAATTAATTAAATAAATAATCAATTAATCAATTAATAATAATAATAATAATTGATTTAACAATCAATAAATACATACCTTCAGTGTTGGGTGTTCTCACGTTGATGATGGTAGATAGAATATGCCAATAACGTGACCTCACGTAATTAACGCTCAATCAAGCTATGGCGTAGGGAATCCAAATTGGTAATCTGCGATGGTGGTGAGGTTTCCCGTGGTAGGAATGAAATCAGCAGGTAGTCTAACAGCAAGGATATCCCGTAGAACAATGTAACGAATAGGCAGTGTAATGTCCCGTATATATACCAAACATGTACCTTGTTGGATGGTAAAGAATCAACGGGTTGAGACATAAATTAAATCGACTCTAGTGTGTTGTAATTAATCTAATACCGATTAAAAAGGGATTATAGTAATCGGATAAACACCCTTCCTGATTATTCTATAAACCTTAAACTGATACTACAATGTATGGAATATATGGAGATCCACACCGTGAGAATTGGTAATTTTTTCCGGTACCTCTACAATGGCGAGTAATTTTTACCAGTGTGTTAATGATAATGGTAAAAAAATCCTATTGACTGTATACTAGTACAACACATCTCACCGAAAAAAAATGACGCGTTTCTCAGGCAGAGGGTAAAATTACCATACATCTCTATGAGCTGTATCAATATCATCAGAATGCGTCACTGTTTACATGTCACCCACTTGAGGTTTGAAGCTGTGTAGGTAGCCTGTATATGCCGGTCTCGGCTATACATTAAAAGGGTTTGTAACTTTATGTAACATGTCCTTTAAAGACTGAATACCTAAACCTCCTTAATTAAAATTGGTGTTAGAGGTGTATACATTATCAGGTAATGTCTACATTTAGGTAATGCGATCTTGACTATGTTAAGGTTACATCTGAAATAATGAGTAGGGGGTAACTGGATAGTTAAAAATCTAAATCATGAAATAATGAAATATAATTCATGAGTAGTTTGAATTGAATTGAATATTTAACTTTCTATTGAGGAATAATTTAAATACATGTTCAGGAGGCATGTTAAATATTGACATCGTTGTCGGTGTTAATGTCAGTGTCAACACCACTATCATTACCACATTTAGAGATCAGTGATAATCAATGACTATCTACTGCTACAAATGAATGAGTGTGTATTGCAGGCAGCTACCACGAGCGGTCGGGTACACATGTGTCAGATGAAAGGCGATCTTATCAAGATGTCACCGGATAGTGTCACCATCTCCTGTATCGCTACCGCCTCGCTGACACCAGGTTTAGTGACACCCCTTTCCTCTTTGATTAGTATAAGGAAGATGTCATTAATCTTATTGACTCAGAATACTGAGGACATCGGTAAGATCAAGTCAGTCATCTCTATAACAGTCATGAGGTCAACCTTCATACTAGCCGTCTTTGCTATATCACTCCTGCAGATTGAAGCCTTACTGAAATGCGGACCTGGTAGAAGATGTGTCTGTTACCCATCACGTGGAGTGGTTTCATGCACGAACATTGGATTATACAGCATGCCCGATGTCCGTCACGGAAAATCCACCGGGTATCCTGTACTTGACCTTCGCGGTAACAATATCAGGACTATAGGTGATTTCCCTACGGATAGATTCACCAGAATAGACCTCAGAAGGAATCCTATAGCTGATTCGTGTTCAAGTCTACCAAGAAGCGTGATAGACACTGACCAATGTAAGAGGATAACTTCGTCGATCGATGAACCTGAAACACCTATGCAAATAGACACTAACACGGACAGTGAAGATCTCATGGATGACAATACATCTATCGGAAAGGCTCTAGACAATGTTGAAGTCGTGGTTCATGAAAATACAGTTAAAGTCAGGGATAACACTGTCGGAAATAAGGATAAAACTGTTAAACCAAACACCGTGGAGGGCGATTCTAACGTGAAGGGTGTTGATAAAGTGGATAACAGATCCGGTCGAATGATGGTTGTCGTGGTCAGCGCAACCGGTGCCGGGGGGTTGGGTGTAGTATTTGCCATTATCATAAGTTTATTAATCCATCTTGACCGGAAAGGAATATTAATCAAATGTTGTGACCGTGTATGTGGAAAATGTTTTTCTGACAATACATCTACGGATAACGTCAATACACCTGGATCATCAAACAATAGTGGATTGGATATCGAGTCCAGCAATGTCGATGATATATCAGGACTTGATCATGACAGTGAGACCTCAACAACACGTGTAAAACATGTAGTGCCTCCAACAGAACCGTGTGAGTCCTTCCATAAAGAAGATACCGGACTCACGGTACAGCTTCCTGAAAAGGATGATGCCTCCACAGAAATTGAAGAGGAAAATGATCGGTGTACCGAACCTATGGATTTGAGGTAAGGTTATTATTAATTATCATATTATTATTAATACTGTTATGATGCCATGTAGATGATTCTTTGTAAGTGTCTATTGATATGATACTATTATCATACTATAACTATCAATATATCTCTGTATATCATGTATTACAATTATCAGATGATTATCTATATATATATATAGATTATCAGATGATTATCTATATATATATTAATATATATTGTTATGATATCACATTAAATAGCACCTATGTATTACTATGTATGTATGTATGTATGTTAAGAATTATCATTATATCCTTATTATTATTGTATGTGTATGATATATGTAATGTATATATCGATATAATAGATATAATATCATATTCTCGATACAGTACCGAGTGTAAGACGTCGACAGGAAAGATACCCTCAAAGCTGTGCGGTCCTGATACTGGTCCTGGTCCTGGTCCTGTACCCCGCTCCCACAAAAGGAAGAATGATAAACCTTATACAAGACCTTCAACCTCGTCACTCCTGCCTGACTCTTCACAGATGTCCCCACACCTGATAGAACTCGACTCACTAATTCCTCCACCACCATCATCACTCCCACAACCACTTGTACCTAGCGTGTCATCTACAGCAGTTGAGAAACCACATAACGTCGGAGTGGTGAAAGGTGTTGTAAAGTGTAGTGGTTTCAAAAGACAATGTGATGGAACACCCACAGGTTCGACACCTCCTGATAAAGTATCACACATGGAGCACGGTAATGAAGATAGTGATTCAGACCGGTGATACATCGGACTATGTGAATAGTGATTCAGTTATGACTTTGTCTGAGCTTTAGCTTTAGTTCCATGCTGGACTATACGAACTGATATTCAAGCATGTGGTGCTGACTGATGGTATATTTCATATATAGTATATACCGTTTAACTAGTTTTACCATAGTTTAGCTTAGCTTATCTTAGCTTAGCTTAACTTAGTGAATACCGTAGAATGTGTATGGTTAGTTCACGGATTATATTACACTATATCTCACCCTATCACTGTGTACCTTATCATGTCAGTAGATCTATACTATGTCTAAAAGGCATAGTATAATCTCACTATTTGAAGCATGGATCATTATACCTCAGTGTAGTTAATGTTATAAATTAGTGAAACCTTGAAATTTCAAACTATGTGCGTGTGTACACCTGAAATGCTAGTTGTTATCTAGCATTAGTTTAGCTTTAGCTTTTTCATACGTCTAAAAGACGATATATGATCCATATTTAAGCATGGATCGTTATCACACAGATTATTAATTGCATATAGGTGAGTTAAGAGTTAGCTAGATAGATTTAACATTTGTTATATAGATATGGAACTTTAAACCTTTTATAGATATAAATATAAGTAAGCTGATGAGTTAAATCAAACATATATACTGTATATCTTATATCTTATATCTTATCTATATAACTCAACCTTGTTGAATAGTTGGTGTTAAATCAAACACATATACGGATATATATTATATCTTATATCTTTAAATCTATACCAGTGTCATATTTACAAGTTAATGGTAATAATATATGATAATAAAGTATCAATACTTTAACTATGATGTTCTGTTATATTTCTATTGTTATATTGTGTATGTAATGATACAATAAGATCTGAATTCAATAGAGTACATAATATATAACTTTATTATTATTATTATTATACTAATAGTTGATTCATGGTAGTATATATATATATATCTATTCAATAATATTATTATATACTTTAGTATATCTAATAAAGTGTTCATACATATACATACATATACATATATACATATACATATATACATATATATACATATATATGTATACATACATACATACATACATACATACATTATACATGTATGTATATATGTATACATACATACATACATTATACATGTAATATATACTAACACATAATTTCATATAAGCGTGTAAATATAATGTATGTATGTATGTATGTATGTATGTATGTATTGACTGATTGACATTAACCCTGAACTCCGGTAGAGCGGCAGTGCGGTACAGTACAGTACATTAGGATAGTTCCCACACGATCCGCCAGGGCTGTACCATTAGATGTGAGCGGGATCGCTCGCGGGACTGAGGGGTTTCGAAGAGCGGTGTCAGCTATGTGGGCACCACGTGCCGCTAGCTAATTACGATCGGTAAACACGGTAAACACCGGATCGCTCGCGGGACTGAAGGGTTTCGAAGAGTCGTGGTGGTCGAGCATACACGCTGGCTCCGGTAATTAACGTCGAATGTTTATTCACACCCTCCGCACTGACCAGCGGCTGTGTACTCGGCCGTGTTTACCCCTGCGGAGCACAATGTTTGCCCCTGCGGAGCACCACGCTCCGCTGAACGCGAACAATACCCGAGATAATCCCTTAAGGTGACCCGGCGCAGACTTCCCGGCACGGTATGCTCATAATACAAACAACCTCGACCAAAAGACAATAGATTGGGCAATAAACAAACGAAAGAACAATCTGCGGAGCACCACGCATGACTGATTTTAAACAATTGATTCTGTGGTCTATACAGCTATGTATACTACTAGGCTTCACCGAACTAACAGATACCTCAGGGTCGGAGTCGGGCTTCACTGAACGAACAGATACCTCGGGGTCGGGTCAGAGACGGGCTTCACTGAACTAACAGATACCTCGGGTCGGGTCAGAGTCAGACTTCACTGAACTAACAGATACCTCGAGGTCGGGTCAGAGTCAGACTTCACTGAACTAACAGATACCTCAGGGTCGGGTCGGAGTCAGACTTCACTGAACTAACAGATACCTCGGGGTCGGGGTTCACTGAACTAACAGATACCTCAAAGTCGGAGTCGGGCTTCACTGAACTAACAGATACCTCGGGGTCGGGTCAGAGTCAGACTTCACTGAACTAACAGATACCGCGGGGTCGGAGTCGGGCTTCACTGAACTAACAGATACCTCGGGGTCGGGTCGGAGTCAGGCTTCACTGAACTAACAGATACCTCGGGGTCGAGTCAGAGTCGGGCTTCACTGAACTAACAGATACCTCGGGGTTGGAGTCGGGCTTCACTGAACTAACAGATACCTCGAGGTCGGGTCGGAGTCAGGCTTCACTGAACTAACAGATACCTCGGGGTCGGGTCAGAGTCAGACTTCACTGAACTAACAGATACCTCGAGGTCGGAGTCGGGCTTCACTGAACTAACAGATACCTCGGGGTCGGGTCAGAGTCGGACTTCACTGAACTAACAGATACCTCGAGGTCGGGTCGGAGTCAGACTTCACTGAACTAACAGATACCTCGAGGTCGGAGTCGGGCTTCACTGAACTAACAGATACCTCGGGGTCGGGTCAGAGTCGGGCTTCACTGAGCTAACAGATACCTCGACGTCGGGTTGGAGTCAGACTTCACTGAGCTAACAGATACCTCGACGTCAGAGTCGGACTTCACTGAACTAACAGATAGCTCGACGTCGGGTCGGAGTCGGGCTTCACTGAACTAACAGATACCTCGACGTCGGGTCGGAGTCGGGCTTTCAACATTGAAGTGCTTGCTCCTGGGGGTGGTGGGAGGTGGTTAGAGTCGGGGTAGCCGGGGGTAGCCGGGGGTAGCCGGGGGGTAGCCGGGGGTAGCCGGGGGTAGCTGGGGGGTAGCCGCGGGGTAGCCGGGGGTAGCCGGGGGTAGCCGCGGGGTAGCCGCGGGGTAGCCGCGGGGTAGCCGCGGGGTAGCCGGGGTAGCCGGGGGTATCCTGTGCGAAGACTTTTTTTTGTTTTCTTATCATGTATACGCCCGGCGTTTATATATATCGCGCAGAGGATATTTTATCTTGCATACGCTTGGTGTGAAATACAGCCAAGACGTATCCGTATACAAAAGGAAACAGTCGACGCCTTATACGCTGGCGTGAAATATGGGCATATACAAATGAAAACAAGTCAATTTACAGTCGATACATACATTTCAGGGATGGCGTATATAGGAATAAACTGGAGGTTTCCGCGCAGTGTTCTTTATTTAGTTGTTTTTGTAGTGTTGTCCCTTGCTTCTGATGTTATTCTTTCCCATTTTTCTCCATTTGTGGTAAGGATTAGATTGCATCTACCCCTTATTGTTGTACTAGATTTCATCTAGCACCTAATTTTGTGTGTGGTGAGTTTGAAAGTTTCTTACAAATAGAAGGTCTAAAAGAATAATTTGATTTTTTTTTGTATAGATATTTTTTGGGGATGCTGTATAAAATATTTCTTTTAGAATTTTATTTCATTTTGGGTTAGATGGATATGTTCGTCCACTTTAACCACAGAGTTTTCCTCCTGGCGTTGTTAGTTTGGGTATGTCAGATATGTTTGTCTGCCTGCACTCCGGTTGGTTGTTAGTTTGGGTATGTCAGATATGTTCGTCTGCCTGCACTCCGGTTGGTTGTTAGTTTGGGTTTGTCAGATATGTTCGTCTGCCTGCACTCCGGTTGGTTGTTAGTTTGGGTTTGTCAGATATTTTTGTCTGCCTGCACTCCGGTTGGTTGTTAGTTTGGGTTTGTCAGATATGTTCATCTGCCTGCACTCCCGTTGGTTGTTAGTTTGGGTTTGTCAGATATGTTCGTCTGCCTGCACTCCGGTTGGTTGTTACTTTGGGTTTGTCAGATATGTTCGTCTGCCTGCACTCCGGTTGGTTGTTAGTTTCGTCTCTGGCGGTTGTTTGGTTGATGATGTTGGGGGGGAGGGGGGATTAGGTTTGGGTATGTCAGATATGTTCGTCTGCCTGCCCTATTGCTATTTAACTGTATCCCGCTAGATGTCCCTAATTCATAGCCCTTCTCTATAGTTTAACTGTATCCCGCTAGATGTCCCTAATTCATAGCCCTTCTCTATAGTTTAACTGTATCCCGCTAGATGTCCCTAATTCATAGCCTTTCTCTATAGTTTAACTGTATCCCGCTAGATGTCCCTAATTCATACCCCTTCTCTATAGTTTAACTGTATCCCGCTAGATGGCCCTAATTCATAGCCCTTCTCTATAGTTTAACTGTATCCCGCTAGGTGTCCCTAATTCATAGCCCTTCTCTATAGTTTAACTGTATTCCGCTAGATGTCCCTAATTCATAGCCCTTCTCTATAGTTTAACTGTATCCCGCTAGGTGTCCCTAATTCATAGCCCTTCTCTATAGTTTAACTGTATCCCGCTAGATGTCCCTAATTCATAGCCCTTCTCTATAGTTTAACTGTATTCCGCTAGGTGTCCCTAATTCATAGCCCTTCTCTATAGTTTAACTGTATTCCGCTAGGTGTCCCTAATTCATAGCCCTTCTCTATAGTTTAACTGTATCCCGCTAGGTGTCCCTAATTCATAGCCCTTCTCTATAGTTTAACTGTATCCCGCTAGATGTCCCTAATTCATAGCCCTTCTCTATAGTTTAACTGTATCCCGCTAGATTTCCCTAATTCATAGCCCTTCTCTATAGTTTAACTGTATCCCGCTAGATGTCCCTAATTCATAGCCCTTCTCTATAGTTTAACTGTATCCCGCTAGATGTCCCTAATTCATAGCCCTTCTCTGTAGGCATGTAGGCATGACTAGTCTACGTCAACATGCAGTCAGCGTCATAACAAACCTACTTTTAGGGGAACTAGATGATGGGCATGATGTAGGCATGACTAGTCTACTTCAACATGCAGTCAGCGTCATAACAAACCTACTTTTAGGGGAACTAGATGATGGGCATGATGTAGGCATGACTAGTCTACGTCAACCTGCAGTCAGCGTCATAACAAACCTACTTTTAGGGGATCTAGATGATGGGCATGATGTAGGCATGACTAGTCTACGTCAACCTGCAGTCAGCGTCATAACAAACCTACTTTTAGGGGATCTAGATGATGGGCATGATGTAGGCATGGCTTAGGAGAGTGTGTTTGTATGGGACGAAGCTTTATAAAGGTTTTCATAATTCTGAGATGATTGTTTGACCATAATAACGATTGTGTAAAAAGGTGCGTAGAAATTACTGGACGTGAGTCTAGACGACTTGTATCTTGTAGATTTGTGATTCTCTTACCCGAGTTGATGGAGACGCGATGACGTCATTGTCGGTTCCAGTGCCGTTGACTAAACTGAAATGGATGAAATGGAGGACCTTGATATTTCTGATACTAGTCTGGAAATGCAAGACGATGATGATAACTAGCTGCGACTGCACTGAAAACAGCGGGTCAGGCCAAATCTGAGGGGTCGATAATAGACCAAGGTAACTCCCCACCTCCCAAAAGCACAGCACACACACACAAAATAATCAAAACACCTCAGATGGCTGTCTAGTGCGTATTCGTCGGAACCAATCAGATCTTGTCCAACTGATGCTATAAATAGAACAACGAACCACTTATCCCTTTCACCATCCAGCTAAGAAATCCAGGTCGTATCATCGAAAGACTTGAAACAAACTCGTAGTAAGGAGCTTTTTAAAATGAAAATTAAAGAAGCAGTCATTAACGGGCATCTGGAATTATTAGAATGAAATGGTTGTGACTTGAATGGGGAAAGAGAGTTAGTGACCAAAGTATTTTGTATTTTGTAGATTCCTTAATTTAAGGAAATAAAGATGAATACTAAATTGGCACTTGTCATTGTCATTGTAAATGTACTTGTCTTTGTCTTGTTATGTAGTTATGTTCATTTATCTTGTGTATATATATATGTTCGAATAATATTCATATGTTTGAATACAAAAGTTCTGAATGTGAAGTATAAACAGAATTTAATGAAATGAAGAAGGTCGAGCGACCATTTAATAAGAACAAACAAATCTATTGATTAATCGGAATTAACAATCTATAATTTAGAAGGAAATGTAATGTTCTTTATGTAATGAGAGGTAAAGAAAAACTTTAATATAGTATAGGAATCTGTTTTATATGAGTGACTTGTAAGACTTAAATAATGTAGTATGGTCGTTCGACTCATTAAGCCTAAGGTTAGGTGAACAAAGGAAGTTATTAATATCAGTGTCTTAAGAGGTTTAAAAGTTAAGATGTATCAGTTACTTTGGTACTCGACAATTTCTAAAAATGGAACTGTTTATCCATTTTGACGGATATATAATAGTGACCAATGTATGAAATTATAACCAATTCTATGCATATCTGTTACATTGAAGTGAAAACTTTGTGCGCTATTCCATCTGTAACATAGTCGTGCGACTATTACTTTGTAAAACACCAGTTAGGTGAAAGAAATAGTCGAAAATAAATTTATAGAAAATAAAAAGGTCGTCAATATCTGCCGTGCTCTCTTTGACAATCACAGACCTATATCTCTATTCTGTGCCGTACGAACCGGACTGTTGTAAGCTGTACTGTGATTGGTTCCGACGAATACGCACTAGACAGTGGTGGAACACCAAGAGTATAAAACGCAATATATCACAAACCCTGGACCCTTTACAATTGCCAAACATTGATAAAAACTTCTACCAGTATCCAACCACCTTTCAACCAACAGGTGACTACACTGACTTTACAGCAAACTGACACAAACAAGTGACTACACCGACTTTACAACAAACTGACACTAACAGGTGACTACACCGACTTTACAACAAACTGACACTAGAGTGACTACACCGACTTTACAACAAACTGACACTAACAGGTGACTACACCGACTTTACAACAAACTGACACTAACAGGTGACTACACCGACTTTACAACAAACTGACACTAGAGTAACTACACCGACTTTACAACAAACTGACACTAGAGTGACTACACCGACTTTACAACAAACTGACACTAAAAGGTGACTACACTGACTTTACAACAAACTGACACTAACAGGTGACTACACCGACTTTACAACAAACTGACACTCGAGTGACTACAACGACTTTACAACAAACTGACACTAATAGGTAACTACCCTGACTTTACAACAAACTGACACTAACAAGTGACTACACCGACTTTACAACAAACTGACACTAACAGGTGACAACACCGACTTTACAACAAACTGACACTAACAAGTGACTACACCGACTTTACAACAAACTGACACTAACAAGTGACTACACCGACTTTACAACAAACTGACACTAGAGTGACTACACCGACTTTACAACAAACTGACACTACAGTGACTACACCGACTTTACAACAAACTGAAACTAACAAGTGATTACATGGACTTTACATCAAACTGACACTAACAGGTGACTACACCGACTTTACAACAAACTGACACTAGAGTGACTACACCGACTTTATATCAAACTGACACTAACAGGTGACCTCACCGACTTTTCAACAAACTGACACTAACAGGTAACTACACCGACTTTACAACAAACTGACACTAGAGTGACTACACCGACTTTAAAACAAACTGACACCAACAGGTACCTACCCTGACTTTACAACAAACTGACACTAACAAGTGACTACACCAACTTTACAACAAACTAACACTAACAAGTGACAACACCGACTTTAAAACAAACTGACACTAACAGGTGACAACACCGACTTTACAACAAACTGTGAGGGGCGGTAGAGGTGAGGTAGGGTACAGAGGAGGGTTGTGAGGGGTGGTAGAGGTGAGGTAAGGTAGACTGGAGGGTTGTGAGGGGCGGTAGAGGTGAGGTAGGGTAGATTGGAGGATTGTGAGGGCTTGTAGAGGTGAGGTAGGGTAGACTGGAGGGTTGTGAGGGGTGGTAGAGGTGAGGTAGGGTAGACTGGAGGGTTGTGAGGGGTGGTAGAGGTGAGGTAGAGTACAGAGGAGGGTTGTGAGGGGCGGTAGAGGTGAGGTAGGGTACAGAGGAGGGTTGTGAGGGGCGATAAAGGTGAGGTAGGGTAGACTGGAGGGTTGTGAGGGGCGGTAGAGGTGAGGTAGGGTAGACTGGAGGGTTGTGAGGGGTGGTAGAGGTGAGGTAGGGTACAGAGGAGGGTTGTGAGGGGTGGTAGAGGTGAGGTAGGGTAGACTGGAGGGTTGTTAGGGGCGGTAGAGGTGAGGTAGGGTACAGAGGAGGGTTGTGAGGGGTGGTAGAGGTGAGGTAGGGTAGACTGGAGGGTTGTGAGGGGCGGTAGAGGTGAGGTAGGGTAGACTGGAGGGTTGTGAGGGGTGGTAGAGGTGAGGTAGGGTAGACTGGAGGGTTGTGAGGGGCGGTAGAGGTGAGGTAGGGTAGACTGGAGGGTTGTGAGGGGCGGTAGAGGTGAGGTAGGGTAGGCTGGAGGGTTGTGAGGGGCGGTAGAGGTGAGTTGGGTACAGAGGAGGGTTGTGAGAGGCATTAGAGGTGAGGTAGGGTAGGCTGGAGGGTTGTGAGGGGCGGTAGAGGTGAGGTAGGGTAAAGAGGAGGGTTGTGAGGGGCGGTAGAAGTGAGGTAGGGTAGACTGGAGGGTTGTTTGGGGCGGTAGAGATGAGCTAGGGTATGGAGGAGGGTTGTGAGGGGTGGTAGAGGTGAGGTAGGGTAGACTGGAGGGTTGTGAGGGGCGGTAGAGGTGAGGTAGGGTACAGAGGAGGGTTGTGAGGGGCGGTAGAGGTGAGGTAGGGTAGGCTGGAGGGTTGTGAGGGGCAGTAGAGGTGAGGTAGGGTAGACTGGAGGGTTGTGAGGGGCGATAGAGGTGAGGTAGGGTACAGAGGAGGGTTGTGAGGGGCGGTAGAGGTGAGGTAGGGTAGACTGGAGGGTTGTGAGGCGCGGTAGAGGTGAGGTAGGGTAGGCTGGAGGGTTGTGAGGGGCGGTAGAATTGAGGTAGGGTACAGAGGAGGGTTGTGAGGGGCAGTAGAGGTGAGGTAGGGTAGGCTGAAGGGTTGTGAGGGGCGGTAGAGGTGAGGTAGGGTAAAGAGGAGGGTTGTGAGGGGCGGTAGAAGTGAGGTAGGGTAGACTGGAGGGTTGTAAGGGGCGGTAGAGGTGAGCTAGGGTACAGAGGAGGGTTCTGAGGGGTGGTAGAGGTGAGGTAGGGTAGACTGGAGGGTTGTGAGGGGCGATAGAGGTGAGGTAGGGTAGACTGGAGGGTTGTGAGGTGTGTTAGAGGTGAGGTAGGGTACAGAGGAGGGTTTTGAGGGGCGGAAGAGGTGAGGTAGGGTAGATTGGAGGGTTGTGAGGGGCGGTAGAGGTAAGGTAGGGTAGACTGGAGGGTTGTAAGGGGTGGTAGAGGTGAGGTAGGGTAGACTGAAGGGTTGTGAGGGGCGGTAGAGGTGAGGTAGGATAGACTAGAGGGTTGTGAGGGGCGGTAGAGGTGAGGTAGGGTGACTGGAGGGTCGTTAGGGGCGGTAGAGGTGAGGTAGGGTAGACTGGAGGGTTGTGAGGGGCGGTAGAGGTGAGGTAGGGTAGACTGGAGGGTTGTGAGGGGCGGTAGACGTGAGGTAGGGTAGACTGGAGGGTTGTGAGGGGTGGTAGAGGTGAGGTAGGGTACAGAGGAGGATTGTGAGGGGCAGTAGAGGTGAGGTAGGGTAGGCTGGAGGGTTGTGAGGGACGGTAGAGGTGAGGTAGGGTACAGAGGAGGGTTGTGAGGGGTGGTAGAGGTGAGGTAGGCTACAGAGGAGGGTTTTGAGGGGCGGTAGAGGTGAGGTAGGGTACAGAGGAGGGTTGTGAGGGGCGCTAGAGGTGAGGTAGGGTACAGAGGATGGTTGTGAGGGAAGGTAGAGGTGAGGTAGGGTACAGAGGAGGGTTGTGAGGGGCAGTAGAGGTGAGGTAGGGTAGGCTGGAGGGTTGTGAGCGGTGGTAGAGGTGAGGTAGGGTAGACTGGAGGGTTGTGAAGGGCGGTAGAGGTGAGGTAGGGTAGACTGGAGGGTTGTGAGGGGTGGTAGAGGTGAGGTATGGTAGACTGGAGGGTTGTGAGGGGCGGTAGAGGTGAGGTTCGGTAGACTGGAGGGTTGTGAGGGGTGGTAGAGGTGAGGTAGGGTTCAGAGGAGCGTTGTGAGGGGCGGTAGAAGTGAGGTAGGGTACAGAGGAGGGTTGTGAGGGGCAGTAGAGGTGAGGTAGGGTAGGCTGGAGGGTTGTGAGGGGCGGTAGAGGTGAGGTAGGGTAAAGAGGAGGGTTGTGAGGGGCGGTAGAAGTGAGGTAGGGTAGACTGGAGGGTTGTGAGGGGCGGTAGAGGTGAGCTAGGGTACAGAGGAGGGTTCTGAGGGGTGGTAGAGGTGAGGTAGGGTAGACTGGAGGGTTGTGAGGTGTGTTAGAGGTGAGGTAGGGTACAGAGGAGGGTTTTGAGGGGCGGAAGAGGTGAGGTAGGGTAGATTGGAGGGTTGTGAGGGGCGGTAGAGGTAAGGTAGGGTAGACTGGAGGGTTGTAAGGGGTGGTAGAGGTGAGGTAGGGTAGACTGGAGGGTTGTGAGGGGCGGTAGAGGTGAGGTAGGGTAGACTAGAGGGTTGTGAGGGGCGGTAGAGGTGAGGTAGGGTGACTGGAGGGTTGTTAGGGGCGGTAGAGGTGAGGTAGGGTAGACTGGAGGGTTGTGAGGGGCGGTAGAGGTGAGGTAGGGTAGACTGGAGGGTTGTGAGGGGCGGTAGACGTGAGGTAGGGTAGACTGGAGGGTTGTGAGGGGTGGTAGAGGTGAGGTAGGGTACAGAGGAGGATTGTGAGGGGCAGTAGAGGTGAGGTAGGGTAGGCTGGAGGGTTGTGAGGGGCGGTAGAGGTGAGGTAGGGTACAGAGGAGGGTTGTGAGGGGTGGTAGAGGTGAGGTAGGCTACAGAGGAGGGTTGTGAGGGGCGGTAGAGGTGAGGTAGGGTACAGAGGAGGGTTGTGAGGGGCGCTAGAGGTGAGGTAGGGTACAGAGGAGGGTTGTGAGGGAAGGTAGAGGTGAGGTAGGGTACAGAGGAGGGTTGTGAGGGGCAGTAGAGGTGAGGTAGGGTAGGCTGGAGGGTTGTGAGCGGTGGTAGAGGTGAGGTAGGGTAGACTGGAGGGTTGTGAAGGGCGGAAGAGGTGAGGTAGGGTAGACTGGAGGGTTGTGAGGGGCGGTAGAGGTGAGGTAGGGTAGACTGGAGGGTTGTTAGGGGCGGTAGAGGTGAGGTAGGGTACAGAGGAGGGTTCTGAGGGGCGGTAGAGGTGAGGTAGGGTAGACTGGAGGGTTGTGAGGGGTGGTAGAGGTGAGGTAGGGTAGACTGGAGGGTTGGTAGGGGCGGTAGAGGTGAGGTAGGGTAGACTGGAGGGTTGTGAGGGGCGGTAGAGGTGAGGTAGGGTAGGCTGGAGGGTTGTGAGGGGCGGTAGAGGTGAGGTAGGGTACAGAGGAAGGTTGTGAGGGGTGGTAGAGGTGAGGTAGGGTACAGAGGAGGGTTGTGAGGGGTGATAGAGGTGAGGTAGGGTACAGAGGAGGGTTGTGAGGGGTGGTAGAGGTGAGGTAGGGTAGACTGTAGGGTTGTGAGGGGCGGTAGAGGTGAGGTAGGGTAAAGAGGAGGGTTGTGAGGGGCGGTAGAAGTGAGGTAGGGTAGACTGGAGGGTTGTGAGGGGCGGTAGAGGTGAGGTAGGGTACAGAGGAGGGTTGTGAGGGGTGGTAGAGGTGAGGTAGGGTACAGAGGAAGGTTGTGAGGGGTGGTAGAGGTGAGGTAGTGTACAGAGGAGGGTTGTGAGGGGTGGTAGAGGTGAGGTAGGGTACAGAGGAGGGTTGTGAGGGGTGGTAGAGGTGAGGTAGGGTAGACTGGAGGGTTGTGAGGGGTGGTAGAGGTGAGGTATGGTAGACTTGAGGGTTGTGAGGGGCGGTAGAGGTGAGGTTCGGTAGACTGGAGGGTTGTGAGGGGTGGTAGAGGTGAGGTAGGGTTCAGAGGAGCGTTGTGAGGGGCGGTAGAAGTGAGGTAGGGTACAGAGGAGGGTTGTGAGGGGCGGTAGAGGTGAGGTAGGGTAGGCTGGAGGGTTGTGAGGGGCGGTAGAGGTGAGGTAGGGTAGGCTGGAGGGTTGCGAGGGGCGGTAGAGGTGAGGTAGGGTACAGAGGAGGGTTGTGAGGGGCAGTAGAGGTGAGGTAGGGTAGGCTGGAGGGTTGTGAGGGGCGGTAGAGGTGAGGTAGGGTAAAGAGGAGGGTTGTGAGGGGCAGTAGAGGTGAGGTAGGGTAGGCTTGAGGGTTGTGAGGGGCGGTAGAGGTGAGGTAGGGTAGACTGGAGGGTTGTGAGGGGTGGTAGAGGTGAGGTAGGGTACAGAGGAGGGTTGTGAGGGGCGGTAGAGGTGAGGTAGGGTAGACTGGAGCATTGTAAGGGGTGGTAGAGGTGAGGTAGGGTAGACTGGAGGGTTGTGAGGGATTGTAGAGGTGAGGTAGGGTACATAGGAGGGTTGTGAGGGGCGGTAGAAATGAGATAGGGTAGGCTGGAGGGTTGTGAGGGGCGGTAGAGGTGAGGTAGGGTACAGCGTAGGGTTGTGAGGGGCGGTAGAGGTGAGGTAGGGTAGACTGGAGGGTTGTGAGGGGTGGTAGAGGTGAGGTAGGGTAGACTGGAGGGTTGTGAGGGGCGGTAGAGGTGAGGTAGGGTAGACTGGAGGGTTGTCAGGGGCGGTAGAGGTGAGGTAGGGTAGACTGGAGGTGTGTGAGGGGCGGTAGAGGTGAGGTAGGGTACAGAGGAGGGTTGTGAGGGGCGGTAGAGAAGAGGTAGGGTAGACTGGAGGGTTGTGAGGGGCGGTAGAGGTGAGGTAGGGTACAGAGGAGGGTTGTGAGGGGCGGTAGAGGTGAGGTAGGGTAGACTGGAGGGTTGTGAGGGGCGGTAGAGGTGAGGTAGGGTAGACTGTAGGGTTGTGAGGGGCGGTGGAGGTGAGGTAGGGTAGACTGGAGGGTTGTGAGGGGCGGTAGAGGTGAGGTAGGGTAGACTTGAGGGTTGTAAAGGGGCGGTAGAGGTGAGGTAGGGTAGACTGGAGGGTTGAGAGGGGTGGTAGAGGTGAGGTAGGGTACAGAGGAGGGTTGTGAGGGGCGGTAGAGGTGAGGTAGGGTAGACTGGAGGGTTGTGAGGGATGGTAGAGGTGAGGTAGGGTACAGAGGAGGGTTGTGAGGGGCGGTAGAAATGAGGTAGGGTAGACTGGAGGGTTGTGAGGGGCGGTAGAGGTGAGGTAGGGTACAGAGTAGGGTTGTGAGGGGCGGTAGAGGTGAGGTAGGGTAGACTGGAGGGTTGTGAGGGGCGGTAGAGGTGAGGTAGGGTAGACTGGAGGGTTGTGAGGGGCGGTAGAGGTGAGGTAGGGTAGACTGGAGGGTTGTGAGGGGCGGTAGAGGTGAGGTAGGGTAGACTGGAGGGTTGTGAGGGGCGGTAGCGGTGAGGTAGGGTAGACTGGAGGGTTGTGAGGGGCGGTAGAGGTGAGGTAGGGTAGACTGGAGGGTTGTGAGGGGCGGTAGCGGTGAGGTAGGGTAGACTGGAGGGTTGGTAGGGGCGGTAGAGGTGAGGTAGGCTACAGAGGAGGGTTGTGAGGGGCGGTAGAGGTGAGGTAGGGTACAGAGGAGGATTGTGAGGGGCAGTAGAGGTGAGGTAGGGTAGGCTGGAGGGTTGTGAGCGGCGGTAGAGGTGAGGTAGGGTACAGAGTAGGGTTGTGAGGGGTGGTAGAGGTGAGGTAGGCTACAGAGGAGGGTTGTGAGGGGCGGTAGAGGTGAGGTAGGGTACAGAGGAGGCTTGTGAGGGGCGCTAGAGGTGAGGTAGGGTACAGAGGAGGGTTGTGAGGGAAGGTAGAGGTGAGGTAGGGTACAGAGGAGGGTTGTGAGGGGCAGTAGAGGTGAGGTAGGGTAGGCTGGAGGGTTGTGAGCGGTGGTAGAGGTGAGGTAGGGTAGACTGGAGGGTTGTGAAGGGCGGTAGAGGTGAGGTAGGGTACAGAGGAGGGTTGTGAGGGGCAGTAGAGGTGAGGTAGGGTAGGCTGGAGGGTTGTGAGGGGTGGTAGAGGTGAGGTAGGGTACAGAGGAGGGTTGTGAGGGGTGGTAGAGGTGAGGTAGGGTACAGAGGAGGGTTGTGAGGAGCGGTCGAGGTGAGGTATGGTACAGAGGAGGCTTGTGAGGGGCGATAGAGGTGAGGTAGGGTACAGAGGAGGGTTGTGAGGGGTGGTAGAGGTGAGGTAGGGTACAGAGGAGGGTTGTGAGGGGCGGTAGAGGTGAGGTAGGGTAGGCTGGAGGGTTGTGAGGGGCGGTAGAGATGAGGTAGGGTACAGAGGAGGGTTATGAGGGGTGGTACAGGTGAGGTTGGGTACAGAGGAGGGTTATGAGGGGTGGTAGAGGTGAGGTAGTGTACAGAGGAGGGGTGTGAGGGGTGGTAGAGGTGAGGTAGGGTAGACTGGAGGGTTGTGAGGGGTGGTAGAGGTGAGGTAGGGTAGACTGGAGGGTTGTGAGGGGCGGTAGAGGTGAGGTAGGGTAGGCTGGAGGGTTGTTAGGGGCGGTAGAGGTGAGGTAGGGAAGGCTGGAGGGTTGCGAGGGGCGGTAGAGGTGAGGTAGGGTACAGAGGAGGGTTGTGAGGTGTGGTAGAGGTGAGGTAGGGTAGGCTGGAGGGTTGTGAGGGGCGGTAGAGGTGAGGTAGGGTAAAGAGGAGGGTTGTGAGGGGCGGTAGAAGTGAGGTAGGGTAAACTGGAGGGTTGTGAGGGGCGGTAGAGGTGAGCTAGGGTACAGAGGAGGGTTGTGAGGGGTGGTAGAGGTGAGGTAGGGTAGACTGGAGGGTTGTGAGGGGCGATAGAGGTGAGGTAGGGTACAGAGGAGGGTTGTGAGGGGCAGTAGAGATGAGGTAGGGTAGACTGGAGGGTTGTGAGGGAAGGTAGAGGTGAGCTAGGGTACAGAGGAGGGTTGTGAGGGGTGGTAGAGGTGAGGTAGGGTAGACTGGAGGTTTGTGAGGGGCGATAGAGGTGAGGTAGGGTACAGAGGAGGGTTGTGAGGGGCGGTAGAGGTGAGGTAGGGTAGACTGGAGGGTTGTGAGGGGTGGTAGAGGTGAGGTAGGGTACAGAGGAGGGTTGTGAGGGGCAGTAGAGGTGAGGTAAGGTAGGCTTGAGGGTTCTGAGGGGCGGTAGAGGTGAGGTAGGGTAGACTGGAGGGTTGTGAGGGGTGGTAGAGGTGAGGTAGGGTACAGAGGAGGGTTGTGAGGGGTGGTAGAGGTGAGGTAGGGTACAGAGGAAGGTTGTGAGGGG
This sequence comes from Alentia gelatinosa, assembly GCA_950022655.1. Lineage (NCBI taxonomy): Eukaryota > Metazoa > Annelida > Polychaeta > Phyllodocida > Polynoidae > Alentia > Alentia gelatinosa. The sequence goes on along the minus strand of OX465591.1, from coordinate 675,776 downwards.
TGGTAGAGGTGAGGTATGGTACAGAGGAGGGTTGTGAGGGGTGGTAGAGGTGAGGTAGGGTACAGAGGAGGGTTGTGAGGGGTGGTAGAGGTGAGGTATGGTAGACTGGAGGGTTGTGAGGGGCGGTAGAGGTGAGGTGAGGTAGACTGGAGGGTTGTGAGGGGTGGTAGAGGTGAGGTAGGGTACAGAGGAGCGTTGTGAGGGGCGGTAGAAGTGAGGTAGGGTACAGAGGAGGGTTGTGAGGGGTGGTAGAGGTGAGGTAGGGTACAGAGGAGGGTTGTGAGGGGCGGTAGAGGTGAGGTAGGGTAGACTGGAGGGTTGTGAGGGATGGTAGAGGTGAGGTAGGGTACAGAGGAGGGTTGTGAGGGGCGGTAGAAATGAGGTAGGGTAGACTGGAGGGTTGTGAAAGGCGGTAGAGGTGAGGTAGGGTACAGAGTAGGGTTGTGAGGGGCGGTAGAGGTGAGGTAGGGTAGACTGGAGGGTTGTGAGGGGCGGTAGAGGTGAGGTAGGGTAGACTGGAGGGTTGTGAGGGGCGGGAGAGGTGAGGTAGGGTAGACTGGAGGGTTGTGAGGGGCGGTAGAGGTGAGGTAGGGTAGACTGGAGGGTTGTGAGGGGCGGTAGCGGTGAGGTAGGGTAGACTGGAGGGTTGTGAGGGGCGGTAGAGGTGAGGTAGGGTAGACTGGAGGGTTGTGAGGGGCGGTAGCGGTGAGGTAGGGTAGACTGGAGGGTTGGTAGGGGCGGTAGAGGTGAGGTAGGCTACAGAGGAGGGTTGTGAGGGGCGGTAGAGGTGAGGTACGGTACAGAGGAGGATTGTGAGGGGCAGTAGAGGTGAGGTAGGGTAGGCTGGAGGGTTGTGAGGGGCGGTAGAGGTGAGGTAGGGTACAGAGGAGGGTTGTGAGGGGTGGTACAGGTGAGGTAGGCTACAGAGGAGGGTTGTGAGGGGCGGTAGAGGTGAGGTAGGGTACAGAGGAGGCTTGTGAGGGGCGCTAGAGGTGAGGTAGGGTACAGAGGAGGGTTGTGAGGGAAGGTAGAGGTGAGGTAGGGTACAGAGGAGGGTTGTGAGGGGCAGTAGAGGTGAGGTAGGGTAGGCTGGAGGGTTGTGAGCGGTGGTAGAGGTGAGGTAGGGTAGACTGGAGGGTTGTGAAGGGCGGTAGAGGTGAGGTAGGGTACAGAGGAGGGTTGTGAGGGGCAGTAGAGGTGAGGTAGGGTAGGCTGGAGGGTTGTGAGGGGTGGTAGAGGTGAGGTAGGGTAGATTGGAGGGTTGTGAGGGGCGGTAGAGGTTAGGTAGGGTAGACTGGAGGGTTGTGAGGGGCGGTAGAGGTGAGGTAGGATACAGAGGAGGGTTGTGAGGGGTGGTAGAGGTGAGGTAGGGTACAGAGGAGGGTTGTGAGGAGCGGTCGAGGTGAGGTATGGTACAGAGGAGGCTTGTGAGGGGCGATAGAGGTGAGGTAGGGTACAGAGGAGGGTTGTGAGGGGTGGTAGAGGTGAGGTAGGGTACAGAGGAGGGTTGTGAAGGGCGGTAGAGGTGAGGTAGGGTAGGCTGGAGGGTTGTGAGGGGCGGTAGAGATGAGGTAGGGTAGACTGGAGGGTTGTCAGGGGCGGTAGAGGTGAGGTAGGGTAGACTGGAGGGTTGTGAGGGGCGGTAGAGGTGAGGTAGGGTACAGAGGAGGGTTGTGAGGGGCGGTAGAGAAGAGGTAGGGTAGACTGGAGGGTTGTGAGGGGCGGTAGAGGTGAGGTAGGGTACAGAGGAGGGTTGTGAGGGGCGGTAGAGGTGAGGTAGGGTAGACTGGAGGGTTATGAGGGGCGGTAGAGGTGAGGTAGGGTAGACTGTAGGGTTGTGAGGGGCGGTAGAGGTGAGGTAGGGTAGACTGGAGGGTTGTGAGGGGCGGTAGAGGTGAGGTAGGGTAGACTTGAGGGTTGTAAAGGGGCGGTAGAGGTGAGGTAGGGTAGACTGGAGGGTTGAGAGGGGTGGTAGAGGTGAGGTAGGGTACAGAGGAGGGTTGTGAGGGGTGGTAGAGGTGAGGTAGGGTAGACTGGAGGGTTGTGAGGGATGGTAGAGGTGAGGTAGGGTACAGAGGAGGGTTGTGAGGGGCGGTAGAAATGAGGTAGGGTAGACTGGAGGGTTGTGAGGGGCGGTAGAGGTGAGGTAGGGTACAGAGTAGGGTTGTGAGGGGCGGTAGAGGTGAGGTAGGGTAGACTGGAGGGTTGTGAGGGGCGGTAGAGGTGAGGTAGGGTAGACTGGAGGGTTGTGAGGGGCGGTAGAGGTGAGGTAGGGTAGACTGGAGGGTTGTGAGGGGCGGTAGAGGTGAGGTAGGGTAGACTGGAGGGTTGTGAGGGGCGGTAGCGGTGAGGTAGGGTAGACTGGAGGGTTGTGAGGGGCGGTAGAGGTGAGGTAGGGTAGACTGGAGGGTTGTGAGGGGCGGTAGCGGTGAGGTAGGGTAGACTGGAGGGTTGGTAGGGGCGGTAGAGGTGAGGTAGGCTACAGAGGAGGGTTGTGAGGGGCGGTAGAGGTGAGGTAGGGTACAGAGGAGGATTGTGAGGGGCAGTAGAGGTGAGGTAGGGTAGGCTGGAGGGTTGTGAGGGGCGGTAGAGGTGAGGTAGGGTACAGAGGAGGGTTGTGAGGGGTGGTAGAGGTGAGGTAGGCTACAGAGGAGGGTTGTGAGGGGCGGTAGAGGTGAGGTAGGGTACAGAGGAGGCTTGTGAGGGGCGCTAGAGGTGAGGTAGGGTACAGAGGAGGGTTGTGAGGGAAGGTAGAGGTGAGGTAGGGTACAGAGGAGGGTTGTGAGGGGCAGTAGAGGTGAGGTAGGGTAGGCTGGAGGGTTGTGAGCGGTGGTAGAGGTGAGGTAGGGTAGACTGGAGGGTTGTGAAGGGCGGTAGAGTTGAGGTAGGGTACAGAGGAGGGTTGTGAGGGGCAGTAGAGGTGAGGTAGGGTAGGCTGGAGGGTTGTGAGGGGTGGTAGAGGTGAGGTAGGGTAGATTGGAGGGTTGTGAGGGGCGGTAGAGGTTAGGTAGGGTAGACTGGAGGGTTGTGAGGGGCGGTAGAGGTGAGGTAGGATACAGAGGAGGGTTGTGAGGGGTGGTAGAGGTGAGGTAGGGTACAGAGGAGGGTTGTGAGGAGCGGTCGAGGTGAGGTATGGTACAGAGGAGGCTTGTGAGGGGCGATAGAGGTGAGGTAGGGTACAGAGGAGGGTTGTGAGGGGTGGTAGAGGTGAGGTAGGGTATAGAGGAGGGTTGTGAGGGGCGGTAGAGGTGAGGTAGGGTAGGCTGGAGGGTTGTGAGGGGCGGTAGAGATGAGGTAGGGTACAGAGGAGGGTTGTGAGGGGTGGTACAGGTGAGATTGGGTACAGAGGAGGGTTATGAGGGGTGGTAGAGGTGAGGTAGTGTACAGAGGAGGGGTGTGAGGGGTGGTAGAGGTGAGGTACGGTAGACTGGAGGGTTGTGAGGGGTGGTAGAGGTGAGGTAGGGTAGACTGGAGGGTTGTGAGGGGCGGTAGAGGTGAGGTAGGGTAGATTGGTGGGTTGTGAGGGGTAGTAGAGGTTAGGTAGGGTACAGAGGAGGGTTGTGAGGAGCGGTAGAGGTGAGGTAGGGTAGACTGGAGGGTTGTGAGGGGCGGTAGAGGTGAGGTAGGGTACAGAGGAGGGTTGTGAGGGGTGGTAGAGGTGAGGTAGGGTACAGAGGAAGGTTGTGAGGGGTGGTAGAGGTGAGGAAGGGTACAGAGGAGGGTTGTGAGGGGTGGTAGAGGTGAGGTAGGGTACAGAGGAGGGTTGTGAGGGGTGGTAGAGGTGAGGTAGGGTAGACTGGAGGGTTGCGAGGGGCGGTAGAGGTGAGGTAGGGTACAGAGGAGGGTTGTGAGGGGCAGTAGAGGTGAGGTAGGGTAGGCTTGAGGGTTGTGAGGGGCGGTAGAGGTGAGGTAGGGTAGGCTGGAGGGTTGCGAGGGGCGGTAGAGGTGAGGTAGGGTACAGAGGAGGGTTGTGAGGTGTGGTAGAGGTGAGGTAGGGTAGGCTGGAGGGTTGTGAGGGGCGGTAGAGGTGAGGTAGGGTAAAGAGGAGGGTTGTGAGGGGCGGTAGAAGTGAGGTAGGGTAAACTGGAGGGTTGTGAGGGGCGGTAGAGGTGAGCTAGGGTACAGAGGAGGGTTGTGAGGGGTGGTAGAGGTGAGGTAGGGTAGACTGGAGGGTTGTGAGGGGCGATAGAGGTGAGGTAGGGTATAGAGGAGGGTTGTGAGGGGCAGTAGAGATGAGGTAGGGTAGACTGGAGGGTTGTGAGGGAAGGGAGAGGTGAGCTAGGGTACAGAGGAGGGTTGTGAGGGGTGGTAGAGGTGAGGTAGGGTAGACTGGAGGTTTGTGAGGGGCGATAGAGGTGAGGTAGGGTACAGAGGAGGGTTGTGAGGGGCGGTAGAGGTGAGGTAGGGTAGACTGGAGGGTTGTGAGGGGTGGTAGAGGTGAGGTAGGGTACAGAGGAGGGTTGTGAGGGGCAGTAGAGGTGAGGTAAGGTAGGCTTGAGGGTTCTGAGGGGCGGTAGAGGTGAGGTAGGGTAGACTGGAGGGTTGTGAGGGGTGGTAGAGGTGAGGTAGGGTACAGAGGAGGGTTGTGAGGGGTGGTAGAGGTGAGGTAGGGTACAGAGGAAGGTTGTGAGGGGTGGTAGAGGTGAGGTATGGTACAGAGGAGGGTTGTGAGGGGTGGCAGAGGTGAGGTAGGGTACAGAGGAGGGTTGTGAGGGGTGGTAGAGGTGAGGTATGGTAGACTGGAGGGTTGTGAGGGGCGGTAGAGATGAGGTGAGGTAGACTGGAGGGTTGTGAGGGGTGGTAGAGGTGAGGTAGGGTACAGAGGAGCGTTGTGAGGGGCGGTAGAAGTGAGGTAGGGTACAGAGGAGGGTTGTGAGGGGCGGTAGAGGTGAGGTAAGGTAGGCTGGAGGGTTGTGAGGGGCGGTAGAGGTGAGGTAGGGTAGGCTGGAGGGTTGCGAGGGGCGGTAGAGGTGAGGTAGGGTACAGAGGAGGGTTGTGAGGGGCAGTAGAGGTGAGGTAGGGTAGGCTGGAGGGTTGTGAGGGGCGGTAGAGGTGAGGTAGGGTAAAGAGGAGGGTTGTGAGGGGCGGTAGAAGTGAGGTAGGGTAGACTGGAGGGTTGTGAGGGGCGGTAGAGGTGAGCTAGGGTACAGAGGAGGGTTGTGAGGGGTGGTAGAGGTGAGGTAGGGTAGACTGGAGGGTTGTGAGGGGCGATAGAGGTGAGGTAGGGTACAGAAGAGGGTTGTGAGGGGCGGTAGAGGTGAGGTAGGGTAGACTGGAGGGTTGTGAGGGGTGGTAGAGGTGAGGTAGGGTACAGAGGAGGGTTGTGAGGGGCAGTAGAGGTGAGGTAGGGTAGGCTTGAGGGTTGTGAGGGGCGGTAGAGGTGAGGTAGGGTAGACTGGAGGGTTGTGAGGGGTGGTAGAGGTGAGGTAGGGTACAGAGGAGGGTTGTGAGGGGCGGTAGAGGTGAGGTAGGGTAGACTGGAGGGTTCTGAGGGGCGGTAGAGGTGAGGTAGGGTAGACTGGAGGGTTGTGAGGGGCGGTAGAGGTGAGGTAGGGTACAGAGGAGGGTTGTGACGGGCGGTAGAGGTGAGGTAGGGTAGACTGGAGGGTTGTGAGGGGCGGTAGAGGTGAGGTAGGGTAGACTGGAGGGTTGTTAGGGGCGGTAGAGGTGAGGTAGGGTAGACTGGAGGGTTGTGAGGGGCGGTAGAGGTGAGGTAGGGTAGACTGGAGGGTTGTGAGGGGCGGTAGAGGTGAGGTAGGGTAGACTGGAGGGTTGTTAGGGGCGGTAGAGGTGAGGTAGGGTAGACTGGAGGGTTGTGAGGGGCGGTAGAGGTGAGGTAGGGTAGACTGGAGGGTTGTGAGGGGCGGTAGAGGTGAGGTAGGGTAGGCTGGAGGGTTGTGAGGGGTGGTAGAGGTGAGGTAGGGTAGACTGGAGGGTTGGTAGGGGCGGTAGAGGTGAGGTAGGGTAGACTGGAGGGTTGTGAGGGGCGGTAGAGGTGAGGTAGGGTAGGCTGGAGGGTTGTGAGGTAGGGTACAGAGGAAGGTTGTGAGGGGTGGTAGAGGTGAGGTAGGGTACAGAGGAGGGTTGTGAGGGGTGATAGAGGTGAGGTAGGGTACAGAGGAGGGTTGTGAGGGGTGGTAGAGGTGAGGTAGGGTAGACTGTAGGGTTGTGAGGGGCGGTAGAGGTGAGGTAGGGTAGACTGGAGGGTTGTGAGGGGCGGTAGAAGTGAGGTAGGGTAGACTGGAGGGTTGTGAGGGGCGGTAGAGGTGAGGTAGGGTACAGAGGAGGGTTGTGAGGGGTGGTAGAGGTGAGGTAGGGTAGACTGGAGGGTTGTGAGGGGCGGTAGAGGTGAGGTAGGGTAGGCTGGAGGGTTGTGAGGTAGGGTACAGAGGAAGGTTGTGAGGGGTGGTAGAGGTGAGGTAGGGTACAGAGGAGGGTTGTGAGGGGTGGTAGAGGTGAGGTAGGGTACAGAGGAAGGTTGTGAGGGGTGGTAGAGGTGAGGTAGGGTACAGAGGAGGGTTGTGAGGGGTGGTAGAGGTGAGGTAGGGTACAGAGGAGGGTTGTGAGGGGTGGTAGAGGTGAGGTAGGGTAGACTGGAGGGTTGTGAGGGATGGTAGAGGTGAGGTAGGGTACATAGGAGGGTTGTGAGGGGCCGTAGAAATGAGATAGGGTAGACTGGAGGGTTGTGAGGGGCGGTAGAGGTGAGGTAGGGTACAGCGTAGGGTTGTGAGGGGCGGTAGAGGTGAGGTAGGGTAGACTGGAGGGTTGTGAGGGGTGGTAGAGGTGAGGTAGGGTAGACTGGAGGGTTGTGAGGGGCGGTAGAGGTGAGGTAGGGTAGACTGGAGGGTTGTCAGGGGCGGTAGAGGTGAGGTAGGGTAGACTGGAGGGTTGTGAGGGGCGGTAGAGGTGAGGTAGGGTACAGAGGAGGGTTGTGAGGGGCGGTAGAGAAGAGGTAGGGTAGACTGGAGGGTTGTCAGGGGCGGTAGAGGTGAGGTAGGGTACAGAGGAGGGTTGTGAGGGGCGGTAGAGGTGAGGTAGGGTAGACTGGAGGGTTGTGAGGGGCGGTAGAGGTGAGGTAGGGTAGACTGTAGGGTTTTTAGGGGCGGTAGAGGTGAGGTAGGGTAGACTGGAGGGTTGTGAGGGGCGGTAGAGGTGAGGTAGGGTAGACTTGAGGGTTGTAAAGGGGCGGTAGAGGTGAGGTAGGGTAGACTGGAGGGTTGAGAGGGGTGGTAGAGGTGAGGTAGGGTACAGAGGAGGGTTGTGAGGGGTGGTAGAGGTGAGGTAGGGTAGACTGGAGGGTTGTGAGGGATGGTAGAGGTGAGGTAGGGTACAGAGGAGGGTTGTGAGGGGCGGTAGAAATGAGGTAGGGTAGACTGGAGGGTTGTGAGGGGCGGTAGAGGTGAGGTAGGGTACAGAGTAGGGTTGTGAGGGGCGGTAGAGGTGAGGTAGGGTAGACTGGAGGGTTGTGAGGGGCGGTAGAGGTGAGGTAGGGTAGACTGGAGGGTTGTGAGGGGCGGTAGAGGTGAGGTAGGGTAGACTGGAGGGTTGTGAGGGGTGGTAGAGGTGAGGTAGGGTAGACTGGAGGGTTGTGAGGGGCGGTAGCGGTGAGGTAGGGTAGACTGGAGGGTTGTGAGGGGCGGTAGAGGTGAGGTAGGGTAGACTGGAGGGTTGTGAGGGGCGGTAGCGGTGAGGTAGGGTAGACTGGAGGGTTGGTAGGGGCGGTAGAGGTGAGGTAGGCTACAGAGGAGGGTTGTGAGGGGCGGTAGAGGTGAGGTAGGGTACAGAGGAGGATTGTGAGGGGCAGTAGAGGTGAGGTAGGGTAGGCTGGAGGGTTGTGAGGGGCGGTAGAGGTGAGGTAGGGTACAGAGGAGGGTTGTGAGGGGTGGTAGAGGTGAGGTAGGCTACAGAGGAGGGTTGTGAGGGGCGGTAGAGGTGAGGTAGGGTACAGAGGAGGCTTGTGAGGGGCGCTAGAGGTGAGGTAGGGTACAGAGGAGGGTTGTGAGGGAAGGTAGAGGTGAGGTAGGGTACAGAGGAGGGTTGTGAGGGGCAGTAGAGGTGAGGTAGGGTAGGCTGGAGGGTTGTGAGCGGTGGTAGAGGTGAGGTAGGGTAGACTGGAGGGTTGTGAAGGGCGGTAGAGGTGAGGTAGGGTACAGAGGAGGGTTGTGAGGGGCAGTAGAGGTGAGGTAGGGTAGGCTGGAGGGTTGTGAGGGGTGGTAGAGGTGAGGTAGGGTAGATTGGAGGGTTGTGAGGGGCGGTAGAGGTTAGGTAGGGTAGACTGGAGGGTTGTGAGGGGCGGTAGAGGTGAGGTAGGATACAGAGGAGGGTTGTGAGGGGTGGTAGAGGTGAGGTAGGGTACAGAGGAGGGTTGTGAGGAGCGGTCGAGGTGAGGTATGGTACAGAGGAGGCTTGTGAGGGGCGATAGAGGTGAGGTAGGGTACAGAGGAGGGTTGTGAGGGGTGGTAGAGGTGAGGTAGGGTATAGAGGAGGGTTGTGAGGGGCGGTAGAGGTGAGGTAGGGTAGGCTGGAGGGTTGTGAGGGGCGGTAGAGATGAGGTAGGGTACAGAGGAGGGTTGTGAGGGGTGGTACAGGTGAGGTTGGGTACAGAGGAGGGTTATGAGGGGTGGTAGAGGTGAGGTAGTGTACAGAGGAGGGGTGTGAGGGGTGGTAGAGGTGAGGTACGGTAGACTGGAGGGTTGTGAGGGGTGGTAGAGGTGAGGTAGGGTAGACTGGAGGGTTGTGAGGGGCGGTAGAGGTGAGGTAGGGTAGATTGGTGGGTTGTGAGGGGTAGTAGAGGTTAGGTAGGGTACAGAGGAGGGTTGTGAGGAGCGGTAGAGGTGAGGTAGGGTAGACTGGAGGGTTGTGAGGGGCGGTAGAGGTGAGGTAGGGTACAGAGGAGGGTTGTGAGGGGTGGTAGAGGTGAGGTAGGGTACAGAGGAAGGTTGTGAGGGGTGGTAGAGGTGAGGAAGGGTACAGAGGAGGGTTGTGAGGGGTGGTAGAGGTGAGGTAGGGTACAGAGGAGGGTTGTGAGGGGTGGTAGAGGTGAGGTAGGGTAGACTGGAGGGTTGCGAGGGGCGGTAGAGGTGAGGTAGGGTACAGAGGAGGGTTGTGAGGGGCAGTAGAGGTGAGGTAGGGTAGGCTTGAGGGTTGTGAGGGGCGGTAGAGGTGAGGTAGGGTAGGCTGGAGGGTTGCGAGGGGCGGTAGAGGTGAGGTAGGGTACAGAGGAGGGTTGTGAGGTGTGGTAGAGGTGAGGTAGGGTAGGCTGGAGGGTTGTGAGGGGCGGTAGAGGTGAGGTAGGGTAAAGAGGAGGGTTGTGAGGGGCGGTAGAAGTGAGTTAGGGTAAACTGGAGGGTTGTGAGGGGCGGTAGAGGTGAGCTAGGGTACAGAGGAGGGTTGTGAGGGGTGGTAGAGGTGAGGTAGGGTAGACTGGAGGGTTGTGAGGGGCGATAGAGGTGAGGTAGGGTACAGAGGAGGGTTGTGAGGGGCAGTAGAGATGAGGTAGGGTAGACTGGAGGGTTGTGAGGGAAGGGAGAGGTGAGCTAGGGTACAGAGGAGGGTTGTGAGGGGTGGTAGAGGTGAGGTAGGGTAGACTGGAGGTTTGTGAGGGGCGATAGAGGTGAGGTAGGGTACAGAGGAGGGTTGTGAGGGGCGGTAGAGGTGAGGTAGGGTAGACTGGAGGGTTGTGAGGGGTGGTAGAGGTGAGGTAGGGTACAGAGGAGGGTTGTGAGGGGCAGTAGAGGTGAGGTAAGGTAGGCTTGAGGGTTCTGAGGGGCGGTAGAGGTGAGGTAGGGTAGACTGGAGGGTTGTGAGGGGTGGTAGAGGTGAGGTAGGGTACAGAGGAGGGTTGTGAGGGGTGGTAGAGGTGAGGTAGGGTACAGAGGAAGGTTGTGAGGGGTGGTAGAGGTGAGGTATGGTACAGAGGAGGGTTGTGAGGGGTGGTAGAGGTGAGGTAGGGTACAGAGGAGGGTTGTGAGGGGTGGTAGAGGTGAGGTATGGTAGACTGGAGGGTTGTGAGGGGCGGTAGAGATGAGGTGAGGTAGACTGGAGGGTTGTGAGGGGTGGTAGAGGTGAGGTAGGGTACAGAGGAGCGTTGTGAGGGGCGGTAGAAGTGAGGTAGGGTACAGAGGAGGGTTGTGAGGGGCGGTAGAGGTGAGGTAAGGTAGGCTGGAGGGTTGTGAGGGGCGGTAGAGGTGAGGTAGGGTAGGCTGGAGGGTTGCGAGGGGCGGTAGAGGTGAGGTAGGGTACAGAGGAGGGTTGTGAGGGGCAGTAGAGGTGAGGTAGGGTAGGCTGGAGGGTTGTGAGGGGCGGTAGAGGTGAGGTAGGGTAAAGAGGAGGGTTGTGAGGGGCGGTAGAAGTGAGGTAGGGTAGACTGGAGGGTTGTGAGGGGTAGTAGAGGTTAGGTAGGGTACAGAGGAGGGTTGTGAGGAGCGGTAGAGGTGAGGTAGGGTAGACTGGAGGGTTGTGAGGGGCGGTAGAGGTGAGGTAGGGTACAGAGGAGGGTTGTGAGGGGTGGTAGAGGTGAGGTAGGGTACAGAGGAAGGTTGTGAGGGGTGGTAGAGGTGAGGAAGGGTACAGAGGAGGGTTGTGAGGGGTGGTAGAGGTGAGGTAGGGTACAGAGGAGGGTTGTGAGGGGTGGTAGAGGTGAGGTAGGGTAGACTGGAGGGTTGCGAGGGGCGGTAGAGGTGAGGTAGGGTACAGAGGAGGGTTGTGAGGGGCAGTAGAGGTGAGGTAGGGTAGGCTTGAGGGTTGTGAGGGGCAGTAGAGGTGAGGTAGGGTAGGCTGGAGGGTTGTGAGGGGCGGTAGAGGTGAGGTAGGGTAAAGAGGAGGGTTGTGAGGGGCGGTAGAAGTGAGGTAGGGTAGACTGGAGGGTTGTGAGGGGCGGTAGAGGTGAGCTAGGGTACAGAGGAGGGTTGTGAGGGGTGGTAGAGGTGAGGTAGGGTAGACTGGAGGGTTGTGAGGGGCGATAGAGGTGAGGTAGGGTACAGAGGAGGGTTGTGAGGGGCGGTAGAGGTGAGGTAGGGTAGACTGGAGGGTTGTGAGGGGTGGTAGAGGTGAGGTAGGGTACAGAGGAGGGTTGTGAGGGGCAGTAGAGGTGAGGTAGGGTAGGCTTGAGGGTTGTGAGGGGCGGTAGAGGTGAGGTAGGGTAGACTGGAGGGTTGTGAGGGGTGGTAGAGGTGAGGTAGGGTACAGAGGAGGGTTGTGAGGGGCGGTAGAGGTGAGGTAGGGTAGACTGGAGGGTTCTGAGGGGCGGTAGAGGTGAGGTAGGGTAGACTGGAGGGTTGTGAGGGGCGGTAGAGGTGAGGTAGGGTACAGAGGAGGGTTGTGACGGGCGGTAGAGGTGAGGTAGGGTAGACTGGAGGGTTGTGAGGGGCGGTAGAGGTGAGGTAGGGTAGACTGGAGGGTTGTTAGGGGTGGTAGAGGTGAGGTAGGGTAGACTGGAGGGTTGTGAGGGGCGGTAGAGGTGAGGTAGGGTAGACTGGAGGGTTGTGAGGGGCGGTAGAGGTGAGGTAGGGTAGACTGGAGGGTTGTTAGGGGCGGTAGAGGTGAGGTAGGGTAGACTGGAGGGTTGTGAGGGGCGGTAGAGGTGAGGTAGGGTAGACTGGAGGGTTGTGAGGGATGGTAGAGGTGAGGTAGGGTACAGAGGAGGGTTGTGAGGGGCGGTAGAAATGAGGTAGGGTAGACTGGAGGGTTGTGAGGGGCGGTAGAGGTGAGGTAGGGTACAGAGTAGGGTTGTGAGGGGCGGTAGAGGTGAGGTAGGGTAGACTGGAGGGTTGTGAGGGGCGGTAGCGGTGAGGTAGGGTAGACTGGAGGGTTGGTAGGGGCGGTAGAGGTGAGGTAGGCTACAGAGGAGGGTTGTGAGGGGCGGTAGAGGTGAGGTAGGGTACAGAGGAGGATTGTGAGGGGCAGTAGAGGTGAGGTAGGGTAGGCTGGAGGGTTGTGAGGGGTGGTAGAGGTGAGGTAGGCTACAGAGGAGGGTTGTGAGGGGCGGTAGAGGTGAGGTAGGGTACAGAGGAGGCTTGTGAGGGGCGCTAGAGGTGAGGTAGGGTACAGAGGAGGGTTGTGAGGGAAGGTAGAGGTGAGGTAGGGTACAGAGGAGGGTTGTGAGGGGCAGTAGAGGTGAGGTAGGGTAGGCTGGAGGGTTGTGAGCGGTGGTAGAGGTGAGGTAGGGTAGACTGGAGGGTTGTGAAGGGCGGTAGAGGTGAGGTAGGGTACAGAGGAGGGTTGTGAGGGGCAGTAGAGGTGAGGTAGGGTAGGCTGGAGGGTTGTGAGGGGTGGTAGAGGTGAGGTAGGGTAGATTGGAGGGTTGTGAGGGGCGGTAGAGGTTAGGTAGGGTAGACTGGAGGGTTGTGAGGGGCGGTAGAGGTGAGGTAGGATACAGAGGAGGGTTGTGAGGGGTGGTAGAGGTGAGGTAGGGTACAGAGGAGGGTTGTGAGGAGCGGTCGAGGTGAGGTATGGTACAGAAGAGGCTTGTGAGGGGCGATAGAGGTGAGGTAGGGTACAGAGGAGGGTTGTGAGGGGTGGTAGAGGTGAGGTAGGGTACAGAGGAGGGTTGTGAGGGGCGGTAGAGGTGAGGTAGGGTAGGCTGGAGGGTTGTGAGGGGCGGTAGAGATGAGGTAGGGTACAGAGGAGGGTTGTGAGGGGTGGTACAGGTGAGGTTGGGTACAGAGGAGGGTTATGAGGGGTGGTAGAGGTGAAGTAGTGTACAGAGGAGGGGTGTGAGGGGTGGTAGAGGTGAGGTACGGTAGACTGGAGGGTTGTGAGGGGTGGTAGAGGTGAGGTAGGGTAGACTGGAGGGTTGTGAGGGGCGGTAGAGGTGAGGTAGGGTAGATTGGTGGGTTGTGAGGGGTAGTAGAGGTTAGGTAGGGTACAGAGGAGGGTTGTGAGGAGCGGTAGAGGTGAGGTAGGGTAGACTGGAGGGTTGTGAGGGGCGGTAGAGGTGAGGTAGGGTACAGAGGAGGGTTGTGAGGGGTGGTAGAGGTGAGGTAGGGTACAGAGGAAGGTTATGAGGGGTGGTAGAGGTGAGGAAGGGTACAGAGGAGGGTTGTGAGGGGTGGTAGAGGTGAGGTAGGGTACAGAGGAGGGTTGTGATGGGTGGTAGAGGTGAGGTAGGGTAGACTGGAGGGTTGCGAGGGGCGGTAGAGGTGAGGTAGGGTACAGAGGAGGGTTGTGAGGGGCAGTAGAGGTGAGGTAGGGTAGGCTGGAGGGTTGTGAGGGGCGGTAGAGGTGAGGTAGGGTAGGCTGGAGGGTTGCGAGGGGCGGTAGAGGTGAGGTAGGGTACAGAGGAGGGTTGTGAGGTGTGGTAGAGGTGAGGTAGGGTAGGCTGGAGGGTTGTGAGGGGCGTTAGAGGTGAGGTAGGGTAAAGAGGAGGGTTGTGAGGGGCGGTAGAAGTGAGGTAGGGTAAACTGGAGGGTTGTGAGGGGCGGTAGAGGTGAGCTAGGGTACAGAGGAGGGTTGTGAGGGGTGGTAGAGGTGAGGTAGGGTAGACTGGAGGGTTGTGAGGGGCGATAGAGGTGAGGTAGGGTACAGAGGAGGGTTGTGAGGGGCAGTAGAGATGAGGTAGGGTAGACTGGAGGGTTGTGAGGGAAGGTAGAGGTGAGCTAGGGTACAGAGGAGGGTTGTGAGGGGTGGTAGAGGTGAGGTAGGGTAGACTGGAGGTTTGTGAGGGGCGATAGAGGTGAGGTAGGGTACAGAGGAGGGTTGTGAGGGGCGGTAGAGGTGAGGTAGGGTAGACTGGAGGGTTGTGAGGGGTGGTAGAGGTGAGGTAGGGTACAGAGGAGGGTTGTGAGGGGCAGTAGAGGTGAGGTAAGGTAGGCTTGAGGGTTCTGAGGGGCGGTAGAGGTGAGGTAGGGTAGACTGGAGGGTTGTGAGGGGTGGTAGAGGTGAGGTAGGGTACAGAGGAGGGTTGTGAGGGGTGGTAGAGGTGAGGTAGGGTACAGAGGAAGGTTGTGAGGGGTGGTAGAGGTGAGGTATGGTACAGAGGAGGGTTGTGAGGGGTGGTAGAGGTGAGGTAGGGTACAGAGGAGGGTTGTGAGGGGTGGTAGAGGTGAGGTATGGTAGACTGGAGGGTTGTGAGGGGCGGAAGAGGTGAGGTAGGGTAGACTGGAGGGTTGTCAGGGGCGGTAGAGGTGAGGTAGGGTAGACTAGAGGGTTGTGAGGGGCGGTAGAGGTGAGGTAGGGTACAGAGGAGGGTTGTGAGGGGCGGTAGAGGTGAGGTAGGGTAGACTGGAGGGTTGTGAGGGGCGGTAGAGGTGAGGTAGGGTACAGAGGAGGGTTGTGAGGGGCGGTAGAGGTGAGGTAGGGTAGACTGGAGGGTTGTGAGGGGCGGTAGAGGTGAGGTAGGGTAGACTGGAGGGTTGTGAGGGGCGGTAGAGGTGAGGTAGGGTAGACTGGAGGGTTGTGAGGGGCGGTAGAGGTGAGGTAGGGTAGACTGGAGGGTTGTGAGGGGCGGTAGCGGTGAGGTAGGGTAGACTGGAGGGTTGTGAGGGGCGGTAGAGGTGAGGTAGAGTAGACTGGAGGGTCGTGAGGGGTGGTAGAGGTGAGGTAGGGTAGACTGGAGGGTTGTGAGGGGCGGTAGAGGTGAGGTAGGGTAGACTGGAGGGTTGTGAGGGGCGGTAGAGGTGAGGTAGGGTAGACTGGAGGGTTGTTAGGGGCGGTAGAAGTGAGGTAGGGTAGACTGGAGGGTTGTGAGGGGCGGTAGAGGTGAGGTAGGGTAGACTGGAGGGTTGTGAGGGGCGGTAGAGGTGAGGTAGGGTAGACTGGAGGGTTGTGAGGGGCGGTAGAGGTGAGGTAGGGTAGACTGGAGGGTTGTGAGGGGCGGTAGAGGTGAGGTAGGGTAGGCTGGAGGGTTCTGAGGTGTGGTAGAGGTGAGGTAGGGTAGACTGGAGGGTTGTGAGGGGTGGTAGAGGTGAGGTAGGGTAGACTGGAGGGTTGGTAGGGGCGGTAGAGGTGACGTAGGGTAGACTGGAGGGTTGTGAGGGGAGGTAGAGGTGAGATAGGGTAGGCTGGAGGGTTGTGAGGGGCGGTAGAGGTGAGGTAGGCTACAGAGGAGGGTTGTGAGGGGCGGTAGAGGTGAGGTAGGGTACAGAGGAGGGTTGTGAGGGGCAGTAGAGGTAAGGTAGGGTAGGCTGGAGGGTTGTGAGGGGCTGTAGAGGTGAGGTAGGGTACAGAGGAGGGTTGTGAGGGGTGGTAGAGGTGAGGTAGGCTACAGAGGAGGGTTGTGAGGGGCGGTAGAGGTGAGGTAGGGTAGACTGGAGGGTTGTGAGGGGCGGTAGAGGTGAGGTAGGGTACAGAGAGGGTTGTGAGGGGTGGTAGAGGTGAGGTAGAGTACGGAGGAGGGTTGTGAGGGGCGGGAGAGGTGAGGTAGTTTACAGAGGAGGCTTGTGAGGGGCGGTAGAGGTGAGGTAGGGTACAGAGGAGGGTTGTGAGGGGCGGTAGAGGTGAGGTAGGGTACAGAGGAGGGTTGTGAGGGGCGGTAGAGGTGAGGTAGGGTAGGCTCGAGGGTTGTGAGGGGCGGTAGTGGCGAGGTAGGGTACAGAGGAGGGTTGTGAGGGGCGGTAGAGGTGAGGTAGGGTACAGAGGAGGGTTGTGAGGGGCGGTAGAGGTGAGGTAGGGTACAGAGGAGGGTTGTGAGGGGTGGTAGAGGTGAGGTAGGATACAGAGGAGGGTTGTGAGGGGCAGTAGAGGTGAGGTAGGGTAGACTGGAGGGTTGTGAGGGGCGATAGAGGTGAGGTAGGGTACAGAGGAGGGTTGTGAGGGGCGGTAGAGGTGAGGAAGGGTAGACTGGAGGGTTGTGAGGCGCGGTAGAGATGAGGTAGGGTAGGCTGGAGGGTTGTGAGGGGCGGTAGAATTGAGGTAGGGTTCAGAGGAGGGTTGTGAGGGGCAGTAGAGGTGAGGTAGGGTAGGCTGGAGGGTTGTGAGGGGCGGTAGAGGTGAGGTAGGGTAAAGAGGAGGGTTGTGAGGGGCGGTAGAAGTGAGGTAGGGTAGACTGGAGGGTTGTGAGGGGCGGTAGAGGTGAGCTAGGGTAGACTGGAGGGTTGTGAGGGGTGGTAGAGGTGAGGTAGGGTAGACTGGAGGGTTGTGAGGGGCGGTAGAGGTGAGGTAGGGTAGACTGGAGGGTTGTGAGGGGTGGTAGAGGTGAGGTAGGGTAGACTGGAGGGTTGTGAGGGGCGGTAGAGGTGAGGTAGGGTAGACTGGAGGGTTGTGAGGGGCGGTAGAGGTGAGGTAGGGTAGACTGGAGGGTTGTTAGGGGCGGTAGAAGTGAGGTAGGGTAGACTGGAGGGTTGTAAGGGGTGGTAGAGGTGAGGTAGGGTAGACTGGAGGGTTGTGAGGGGCGGTAGAGGTGAGGTAGGGTAGGCTGGAGGGTTCTGAGGTGTGGTAGAGGTGAGGTAGGGTAGACTGGAGGGTTGTGAGGGGTGGTAGAGGTGAGGTAGGGTAGACTGGAGGGTTGGTAGGGGCGGTAGAGGTGACGTAGGGTAGACTGGAGGGTTGTGAGGGGAGGTAGAGGTGAGATAGGGTAGGCTGGAGGGTTGTGAGGGGCGGTAGAGGTGAGGTAGGCTACAGAGGAGGGTTGTGAGGGGCGGTAGAGGTGAGGTAGGGTACAGAGGAGGGTTGTGAGGGGCAGTAGAGGTGAGGTAGGGTAGGCTGGAGGGTTGTGAGGGGCTGTAGAGGTGAGGTAGGGTACAGAGGAGGGTTGTGAGGGGTGGTAGAGGTGAGGTAGGCTACAGAGGAGGGTTGTGAGGGGCGCTAGAGGTGAGGTAGGGTAGACTGGAGGGTTGTGAGGGGCGGTAGAGGTGAGGTAGGGTACAGAGAGGGTTGTGAGGGGTGGTAGAGGTGAGGTAGAGTACGGAGGAGGGTTGTGAGGGGCGGGAGAGGTGAGGTAGGGTAGACTTGAGGGTTGTGAGGGGCGGTAGAGGTGAGGTATGGTAGACTGGAGGGTTGAGAGGGGTGGTAGAGGTGAGGTAGGGTAGACTGGAGGGTTGTGAGGGGCAGTAGAGGTGAGGTAGGGTAGACTGGAGGGTTGTGAGGGGCGGTAGAGGTGAGGTAGGGTAGACTGGAGGGTTGTTAGGGGCGGTAGAGGTGAGGTAGGGTAGGCTGGAGGGTTGTGAGGGGCGGTAGAGGTGAGGTAGGGTACAGAGGAGGGCTGTGAGGGGCGGTAGAGGTGAGGTAGGGTACAGAGGAGGGTTGTGAGGGGCGGTAGAGGTGAGGTAGGGTACAGAGGAGGGTTGTGAGGGGTGGTAGAGGTGAGGTAGGGTAGACTGGAGGGTTGTGAGGGGCGGTAGAGGTGAGGTAGGGTACAGAGGAGGGTTGTGAGGGGTGGTAGAGGTGAGGTAGGGTAGACTGGAGGGTTGTTAGGGGCGGTAGAGGTGAGGTAGGGTACAGAGGAGGGTTGTGAGGGGCGGTAGAGGTGAGGTAGGGTAGGCTGGAGGGTTGTGAGGGGTGGTAGAGGTGAGGTAGGGTACAGAGGAGGGTTGTGAGGGGTGGTAGAGGTGAGGTAGGGTACAGAGGAGGGTTGTTATGGGCGGTAGAGGTGAGGTAGGGTAGACTGGAGGGTTGTGAGGGGTGGTAGAGGTGAGGTAGGGTAGACTGGAGGGTTGTGAGGGGCGGTAGAGGTGAGGTAGGGTAGACTGGAGGGTTGTGAGGGGCGGTAGAGGTGAGGTAGGGTAGACTGGAGGGTTGTGAGGGGCGGTAGAGGTGAGGTAGGGTACAGAGGAGGGTTGTGAGGGGCGGTAGAGGTGAGGTAGGGTACAGAGGAGGGTTGTGAGGGGTGGTAGAGGTGAGGTAGGGTAGACTGGAGGGTTGTGAGGGGTGGTAGAGGTGAGGTACGGTAGACTGGAGGGTTGTGAGGGGCGGTAGAGGTGAGGTAGGGTAGACTGGAGGGTTGTGAGGGGTGGTAGAGGTGAGGTAGGGTAGGCTGGAGGGTTGTGAGGGGCGGTAGAGGTGTGGTAGGGTACAGAGGAGGGTTGTGAGGGGCGGTAGAGGTGAGGTAGGGTAGACTTGAGGGTTGTGAGGGGCGGTAGAGGTGAGGTAGGGTAGACTGGAGGGTTGAGAGGGGTGGTAGAGGTGAGGTAGGGTAGACTGGAGGGTTGTGAGGGGCAGTAGAGGTGAGGTAGGGTAGACTGGAGGGTTGTGAGGGGCGGTAGAGGTGAGGTAGGGTAGACTGGAGGGTTGTTAGGGGCGGTAGAGGTGAGGTAGGGTAGGCTGGAGGGTTGTGAGGGGCGGTAGAGGTGAGGTAGGGTACAGAGGAGGGTTGTGAGGGGCGGTAGAGGTGAGGTAGGGTACAGAGGAGGGTTGTGAGGGGCGGTAGAGGTGAGGTAGGGTACAGAGGAGGGTTGTGAGGGGTGGTAGAGGTGAGGTAGGGTAGACTGGAGGGTTGTGAGGGGCGGTAGAGGTGAGGTAGGGTACAGAGGAGGGTTGTGAGGGGTGGTAGAGGTGAGGTAGGGTAGACTGGAGGGTTGTGAGGGGCGGTAGAGGTGAGGTAGGGTACAGAGGAGGGTTGTGAGGGGTGGTAGAGGTGAGGTAGGGTAGACTGGAGGGTTGTTAGGGGCGGTAGAGGTGAGGTAGGGTACAGAGGAGGGTTGTGAGGGGCGGTAGAGGTGAGGTAGGGTAGGCTGGAGGGTTGTGAGGGGTGGTAGAGGTGAGGTAGGGTCAAAGGAGGGTTGTGAGGGGTGGTAGAGGTGAGGTAGGGTACAGAGGAGGGTTGTTAAGGGCGGTAGAGGTGAGGTAGGGTAGACTGGAGGGTTGTGAGGGGTGGTAGAGGTGAGGTAGGGTAGACTGGAGGGTTGTGAGGGGCGGTAGAGGTGAGGTAGGGTAGACTGGAGGGTTGTGAGGGGCGGTAGAGGTGAGGTAGGGTAGACTGGAGGGTTGTGAGGGGCGGTAGAGGTGAGGTAGGGTACAGAGGAGGGTTGTGAGGGGCGGTAGAGGTGAGGTAGGGTACAGAGGAGGGTTGTGAGGGGTGGTAGAGGTGAGGTAGGGTAGACTGGAGGGTTGTGAGGGGTGGTAGAGGTGAGGTAGGGTAGACTGGAGGGTTGTGAGGGGCGGTAGAGGTGAGGTAGGGTAGACTGGAGGGTTGTGAGGGGTGGTAGAGGTGAGGTAGGGTAGACTGGAGGGTTGTGAGGGGTGGTAGAGGTGAGGTAGGGTACAGAGGAGGGTTGTGAGGGGTGGTAGAGGTGAGGTAGGGTAGACTGGAGGGTTGTGAGGGGCGGTAGAGGTGAGGTAGGGTAGATTGGAGGGTTGTGAGGGGTGGTAGAGGTGAGGTAGGGTACACTGGAGGGTTGTGAGGGGCGGTAGAGGTGAGGTAGGGTACAGAGGAGGGTTGTGAGGGGCGGTAGAGGTGAGGTAGGGTAGACTGGAGGGTTGTGAGGGGCGGTAGAGGTGAGGTAGGGTAGACTGGAGGGTTGTGAGGGGTGGTAGAGGTGAGGTAGGGTAGACTGGAGGGTTGTGAGGGGCGGCAGAGGTGAGGTAGGGTAGACTGGAGGGTTGTGAGGGGCGGTAGAGGTGAGGTAGGGTAGACTGGAGGGTTGTGAGGGGCGGTAGAGGTGAGGTAGATCTAAGCTAAAGTGAGTCTGAGTTTCACTTTTTTCTTGGCTAGAGATGAGGTAGGGTTTTTCTTGGCTACTTGGTCATTCTGAAGTGACAAAAAGTTTCCCATTTTTCTAAGATACTTAGGATAGAGATAGAAGCCCAATTCAAAGGGTCCCAGAAAGGCATGTAAAAACTCAGTCTCATAAAGCTGAGACATTTTTAAGATTTTCACCCCGGGGAGGACTTTTGAATTTTTGTCGGGCAACAGTCTCAACACGGTCATTCTGAAGTGACAAAAAGTTTCCCATTTTTCTCAGATATTTAGAATAAAGATAGAAGCAGAGTTCAAAGTGTCACAAAAAAGACTGTAATAACTATTTTGTAAGGGCTAAGTCTCATAAGGCTAAGTAATTTCTAAGATTTTTATCTCAGGGGACACTTTTGCTGTCGTCCTGTAGTGACAAAAAGTTTCCCCTCTTTGGGATACTTAGAAAGCACAATTCAAAGAATCCCAGAAAGGCCTGTCATAACAATCTTGTAGAAAAGCCTGGAAAAGCTTAGAATTCTCACAGAGAGCCTGGAAAAAACCCGGAAGAGCCTGGAAAATTAAGTTTTGCATAAAAAGAATTTTTTCAGTCTATGAAATTCTGGTCATTATTAGCTTTCTTTAACTAGGATACCTGATTTCCTATGGAATTTTAGTGACTTAGATAAAATAGTTTCAAAAATCCTTTATTTGATCAGGAAGAAAATTTTAGATAAATTTGGTTGTCTGAGATAAAAAATACATCAAAAGTGCTCCCCGAGATGAAAATCTTTAAAATGTCTCAGCCTTATGAAAGTTAGCCCTTACCAATAGTTTTTACAGGCCTTTCTAGAACACTTTGAATTTAGCTTCTATCTTTATTCTAAATATCCAATAAAAATGGGAAACTTTTTGTCACTTTAGAATGACCGTATTGAGACTGTTGCCCGACATAAAAAAACATCAAAAGTATACCGTCAGAGGAAAATCTTAGAAATGTCTTAGCCTTATGAGACCTAGCCATTACAAAATAGTTTTTACATGCCTTTCTGGTACACTTTGAATTGGTTATCTATCTCTATTGTAAGTATGTAAGATAGATGGGAAACGTTTTGTCACTTCAGAATGACAGTATCTGAGACTGTTGTCTAACATAAAAAAAATCAAAAGTGTCCCTGGAAATGAAAATCTTAGAAATGTCTCAGCCTTATGAGACCTAGCCCTTACAAAATAGTTTTTACATGCCTTTCTGGTACACTCTGAATTGGTTATCTATCTCTATTGTAAGTATGTAAGATAGATGGGAAACGTTTTGTCACTTCAGAATGGGAGTATCTGAGACTGTTGTCTAACATAAAAGATAATCAAAAGCGTCCCTGGAAATGAAAATCTTAGAAATGTCTCAGCCTTATGAGACCTAGCCCTTACAAAATAGTTTTATAGGCCTTTATGTGCTACTTTCAATCATGCTTTTATCTTAATTCTAAGTATCTAAGGAAAATTGCATATTTTGGACATTTTGAAGGTGTCCTGGTGGCCATTGGAAGTACTATAGTCTGAATATATCGACAGGATGAATATGATTAATCAATGATACCCAATCAGGTTTTAGAAGTGATTTATAATGAAAATTGATATTTTCATAGGAATTTATATATACACAGACTGATATGATTAATGGCAAACGCAATAAAAACAATAGTGGTGTCCCAGAGCACAATAGTGTTGTGCAGAGATGCCGGGCTGAAGATGCCGGCAATAGGCGAGACAGTGAGCTTCAAGCTTAAGTTCAAAAGTATTCTTGTTTTTCTCAATAATAATGACACATTTATTATATTTAGATCCTACCAAAATAAAGTACAGAAACATTGTA
The DNA here is from genome assembly GCA_950022655.1 of Alentia gelatinosa. Lineage (NCBI taxonomy): Eukaryota > Metazoa > Annelida > Polychaeta > Phyllodocida > Polynoidae > Alentia > Alentia gelatinosa. The sequence goes on along the minus strand of OX465591.1, from coordinate 654,360 downwards.
TTTTCATGGTTTAGTTAATCTTTATTTCTTCCTATTTTAGCATAATCTCATTTAGAATTATACCTGACAAACATCTTCTACATTCCAATTCCATGCAGTCTTCTCCGTGTTAAGTAATTACACGTCACGGGAGAATGCACACACAGTTCTATATATATTCCAGTTTCCAACTAGATTTGCCAAAGACAGAGACAAACCGTCATTTAGTGAAAATGGCGCCGATTCTTTTAGCTCCCTGTGAAATTCAAGCACATGACTCCGTGAGTTCACACATTCGGGGAACGAGTTGCCGACAAACCTCCCGCCATACAGGTGCCGGTACCCTTCTGAGCCTCGGTCCGACAGAGCGCCGATAAAGGTTCTGTTCTGGTTAATCCATAAAGATGTGATGTGACTGTGTAAGCGGTAACGTAATCCGGATAGACTACCTCTCATAAAACGAGACAGAGTCAACCAGACCTAGGCATGGAGACTGAAGAGCCACGAGAGTGAGATTCTCGTGGAGTGAAAAACTCAAACCTACTATCTGTTTTGTATTCTCCTAGTCAGATGTACTCCTTTATTACCCACCGATTACGGAGTCTCCATAGGAAATATATAGAGCACCTGGAAACAGCTACCTGGAGATTCCGGAAAAATAGTCCTGTCCATAAAGAGGTTGAATTATTGTGTACTTCAAAATAGGTTTCTTGAATGTACCTCCTATGCTAATTATTTGGAATCAATCATAATAATTTCATTTACCATCAGAAATCACTGTCATATTATACTTTACATGCTAAAAGTGCAGATTAATGGCGAACTATATTATTGGTATATGTACACCGAATTACTGCCACACTTGACAGTGCTGTGATGTCTTGAACTAAATGGCTTACAGAAACATTTTAATTGAAATAGATTTGTTATCAATCTTGTAGGTGGGTAATAAATACAATAACAACTGGTTTTGTATACGAATGACCGTAATCTCCTCGTAGTTGATCTCTCGGATATTACTACGCGTCAACAACTCGGAGATTACGGCCACTCATACACAAAACCAGTCATTATTGTGTATATCCTTAAGATTCATATCTTCCTACACTGAAAACATGATTTAGAACTGTAGTTTTCTAATCTCCTTGCCCTGAAATCCGCCTCAGAGATTAAATTGCGGTGGTTGCTGGCAAAATACCTGTGTCCTTCGACAAAATAGCAGTCTCTTTCACGACCACTTCAGGCGCACAGGGCAGCCGAGGAACCACCTTGCGGCACGAACACGCCGTCTGGTGAGTGGTGGCCACACTACAGGCTCAGGGTAGAGGCGCAGGCGTCCAGCGTGAGGCAGGGGCAGCATTTTAGTTAGATTGTGGTACATCCCGCTGTCGCCAGAGTCAGGAAGAATGGACGAAAATCGCCAGTAGAAGGAAAACTCCCAAGTACGGACTCAAAGAGACATCTAGCGGAACGCGGATTAACACAAAGCTGGGCCAGACATCAGAGACACCTGGTGGACAGCGGAGGAACTAACATACTGTTCTGTTATACGACAGAGTGCGGCGGATTAGGTTAAGAATTAGTCTCTTTCACGACCGCTCGAGGCGCACGGGGTGTACACGCCGTCTGGTGAATGGTAGCCGCACTACAGGCTAGTTAAGAATATCTAATTTAGACTGTATCGACATCTAGCGGGTGTTTCTAGAACCTTTCAATAGGATACAATTATATATAGATTCGGGAATTTACTAATATATCATGGACCTCTGTCCACGCATGCGCATTATTAATACGTGGTGAGGAGTCTATCTCTTCCGCTCTTCTATTACTTTATCTCACCCCTGGTACAGGTCTAGCCATAGAAATACCATTAGAAAAAATACTCAACGATCACCCCAGTAAAGTAACAATACTACGCCACGGCTGTGGCGTAGTGAGTGTGAGATGACGTCATATGGATTCGCTAAGTATATTCATGGACATGTATACACTCTATGGACTGGAAGCGGGCCCTGCCGTGGGCCGATCACTGCCGCACTTTAATACATACACCCGCCATAGGCGGCGCCACCGTTTTGCGTGTAGTTCCGCGAATTGCCACTAGATGGTGCTACAGTAATATATATGAAATGCATTACAGTTATTACAGGTATTTCTGTAACGATTTGTTATTATAGTTCTATCTTTATTCTAAGTATTTTAGAAAGATGATTAAAATATGTAATGTATGGTGTATAGATTATAAGGCTAGGATGGTCAAAAAGTTTTCAGATCAGGTCCTAATTTTCATAATTTATATGATCTGAGCTAAAGTGAGTCTGCAGTGACAAAAAGTTTCCCATTTTTCTCGAATACTTAGAATGAATATAGAAGCACAATTCAAAGTGTTTCAGAAAGTCCTGTAAAAATTATTTTCAAGATTTTTATCTTGGGGAGTACTTTTGATTTGATTTTGTAAGGGCCAGGTCTCATGAGGCTGAGACTGAAAGATTAATGTGAAACTTTCTGTGATGGTGCCACAGTACAAATCTGGGACACTGTCTGAGACTGAAAAATATGTGGAAAGATCAATAAAAGATTGCTTAAAAAAATCAACAAATGCATCCCCTGGTTAGAAAATCTTCAAAACAACCCAGTGTCTTGATATATGCCCATTGCATTATAGTTAATATAGGCCTTTATATAGCACTTTGAATTGTAGTTCTATCTTCATTCTAAGTGGTCTAAAAAATGTGAAACTTTTTGTCACTTTGGTGCCACAGTACAAATCTAGGCCACTGTCCGAGACTGAATAATTCATGTAAAGCATCCCCTGATTACAAAATCTTTGGAATGTTTCAGTCTCTTGATATATGCCCATTGCACTAAAACACTTTGAATTGTGCCTCTATCTTCAATATATGTGGTTTAAAAAATGTGAAACTTTTTGTCACTTTGGATTGACAGGGTTGAGACTGTTGCCGACATAAAGAATATATCAAAAGTACTCACCGAGATTAGAATCTTAAAAATGTCCGAGGTTTAGGAGACCTAGCCCTTACAATATAGTTTTTAAAGGCCTTTCTAAAACACTTTGAATTGTGCTTCTATCTTCATTCTATGTGGTTTAAAAAAATGTGAAACTTTTTGTGACTTTGGATTGACAGGGTTGAGACTGTTGCCGACATAAAGAATACATCAAAAGTACTCACCGAGATTAGAATCTTAAATATATCCAAGCCTTAGGAAACCTAGCCCTTACAAAAGAGTTTTTACAGGCCTTTCTAAAACACTTTGAATTTGGCTTCTTTCTCTATTCTAAGTATTTTAGAAAAATGTGAAACTTTTTGTCACTACAGAATGACAGTATCTGAGACTGTTGCCCAACATAAAAAATGTGTCCTTGGAAATAAAAATCTTAGAAATATCTCAGCTTTATGAGATATAGCCCCTACAAAATAGTTTTTACAGGCCTTTCTAAAACACTTTGAATTGTGCTTCTATCTTCATTCTAAGTATCTAAGGAAAATTGCATATTTTTGACATTTTGAAGGTGTACTGGTGGCCATTGGAAGTACTACAGTCTGAATATAGTTCACACGTTTGGCCACTAGATGGCGCCGCGGTCGGCGTCGGAAAAATAAACAATGCTCCACGAGTTTGGATGTGCCGTAGAGGCCGCTATAGGCGTCATGGAGGGTGGCGCCACCACCAGGACTCTTAGCACACTAGTGAGAGGAGTCCAACGTACACTGGCGACCAGAGCTACAAACTGAGTCCAACGCTCCAAACACTCCGGTCACTGGATGAGCTGGACGACTTTCTTTTTATTTTGTTCTTTCCTTATGGCAGTTATTATTTCTGCTAGAATAAATAGAAATTACGCCAATGTGTAGTCAATTGTTCATCATTTATCCATTATCTATATATTATCATTACAGCTCCACGATTATATGGTTATTAATAACTATTAAAATATAACTCTAATTCGATTCTAATAATACTCTAATCCATTCTATTAAGGTTCTGTCTCATTTCCCGTTGATCTATTTCGTTTCTAATATTCTATTTCGTCTTCAATAATATTCTATTTCATTTCTATTAATTTATATCGTTTCTGTTAATATACGTGTCTTTCTGTAAAAGCAAAGAGGTCAGAGAGTGAAATATGGATTGAATCTTTAATAATCAATCCTTCCATACTTCACATGGATTACGGCAGCTCCAGGGTGGCATTCTGGGTAATATACAGAGGTTCTTGGTGTCAGGTATAATTCAGGTCCTGAAACACACTTCAGAATACCCCATGTAAATATGGGAGTCTTGAGACACAGTTCAATATGATGACAGCCCAAGTCAGTTCATAAGACACTGGGTCTGATCTGACTGGGTGTCTAACTTCTACTGGCAATGGTACAGTTCATCAAGTGTCTCTGGACAGATATTAAAACGTTTTCAAAGTGGGATCAAAGTCCTAGATCTTCAAAGGTTGATCTCACAATGTACCCCAGTATCATAGGTTTCCCGTTCATATACACGTACAGTTTGGGTGACCCCTGAAAGTTTACAGCTCCCTTTCGACATTGCCGTCTATGGGGACCATCTCCATATTGATTACTTTTAGATAAGATACAAAGAAATTCCCTTCAACCTCCAGCAAAATGTTATTATCAAAGCTTCAAAAATCCCATAATAGGGGCTAAGGATCTGCACTCGATGGAACGTCGGTAAACATTGCAGAGAATATCTCCGTGAATTCTGTGACAGCCGAGAGATGAGAGATGACTCGAGAGGTGAGAGATGACCCGAGAGGTGAGAGATGACCCGAGAGATGAGAGATGACCCGCGAGTTGAGAGATGAGAGGTGAGAGATGACCCGAGAGGTGAGAGATGACCCGAGAGATGAGAGATGACCCGAAAGGCGAGAGATGACCCGAGAGGCGAGAGATGACCCGAGAGGTGAGAGATGACCCGAGAGATGAGAGATGACTCGAGAGGTGAGAGATGACCCGAGAGGTGAGAGATGACCCGAGAGGTGAGAGATGAGAGATGACTCGAGAGATGAGAGATGACTCGAGAGGTGAGAGATGACTCGAGAGGCGAGAGATGACCCGAGAGGTGAGAGATGACCCGAGAGGTGAGAGATGACCTGAGAGATGAGAGGTGACCCGAGAGATGACCCGAGAGGCGAGAGATGACCCGAGAGATGAGAGATGAGCCGAGAGGTGAGAGATGACTCGATCTGTCTGCGGAATATACACAAAGACTCCAATCAGGAAACCGTGCCCAAACGAGGGGCCGAGGTGAACGTGGCGTAGTCCGCCTACCTCCTGCTCGAAGATAAGTCCGCTTTACACAACTAACCATTGTGAGGGCAGTGGAAATATAAAAAAAGGGCCGAGGTAAACGTGGCGTAGTCCGCCTACCTCCTGCTCGAAGATAAGTCCGCTTTACACAACTAACCATTGTGAGGGCAGTGGAAATATAAAAAAAGGGCCGAGGTAAACGTGGCGTAGTCCGCCTACCTCCTGCTCGAAGATAAGTCCGCTTTACACAACTAACCATTGTGAGGGCAGTGGAAATATAAAAAAAGGGCCGAGGTGAACGTGGCGTAGTCCGCCTACCTCCTGCTCGAAGATAAGTCCGCTTTACACAACTAACCATTGTGAGGGCAGTGGAAATATAAAAAAAGGGCCGAGGTAAACGTGGCGTAGTCCGTCTACCTCCTGCTCGAAGATAAGTCCGCTTTACACAACTAACCATTGTGAGGGCAGTGGAAATATAAAAAAAGGGCCGAGGTAAACGTGGCGTAGTCCGCCTACCTCCTGCTCGAAGATAAGTCCGCTTTACACAACTTACCATTGTGAGGGCAGTGGAAATATAAAAAAAGGGCCGAGGTGAACGTGGCGTAGTCCGCCTACCTCCTGCTCGAAGATAAGTCCGCTTTACACAACTAACCATTGTGAGGGCAGTGGAAATATAAAAAAAGGGCCGAGGTAAACGTGGCGTAGTCCGCCTACCTCCTGCTCGAAGATAAGTCCGCTTTACACAACTAACCATTGTGAGGGCAGTGGAAATATAAAAAAAGGGCCGAGGTGAACGTGGCGTAGTCCGCCTACCTCCTGCTCGAAGATAAGTCCGCTTTACACAACTAACCATTGTGAGGGCAGTGGAAATATAAAAAAAGGGCCGAGGTAAACGTGGCGTAGTCCGCCTACCTCCTGCTCGAAGATAAGTCCGCTTTACACAACTAACCATTGTGAGGGCAGTGGAAATATAAAAAAAGGGCCGAGGTGAACGTGGCGTAGTCCGCCTACCTCCTGCTCGAAGATAAGTCCGCTTTACACAACTAACCATTGTGAGGGCAGTGGAAATATAAAAAAAGGGCCGAGGTAAACGAAAAAATAAATTACATATACTGAATATTAAAATGTAGATTTTCACGGAAAAATGGAAAACTGACATCCTTGGTAATCAACCCCGAAATGTTTATCATGGACGGCGATGTTGACAGGGAGCTCTGAACGTCCATGGGAAGTCAAAACTGCTGTGAGCATGTATGAACACGACACAATCTGTTTTAGATCTTTAAGACGATGCCGGTTATAGTATTAAACATGTACATGTATGAACACGACACAATCTGTTTTAGATCTTTAAGACGATGCCGGTTATAGTATTAAACATGTACATGTATGAACACGACACAATCTGTTTTAGATCTTTAAGACGATGCCGGTTATAGTATTAAACATGTACATGTATGAACACGACACAATCTGTTTTAGATCTTTAAGACGATGCCGGTTATAGTATTAAACATGTACATGTATGAACACGACACAATCTGTGTTAGATCTTTAAGACGATGCCGGTTATAGTATTAAACATGTACATGTATGAACACGACACAATCTGTTTTAGATCTCTAAGACGATGACGGTTAAAGTATTAAACATGTACATGTATGAACACGACACAATCTGTTTTAGATCTATAAGACGATGCCGGTTATAGTATTAAACATGTACATGTATGAACACGACACAATCTGTTTTAGATCTTTAAGACGATGCCGGTTATAGTATTAAACATGTACATGTATGAACACGACACAATCTGTTTTAGATCTTTAAGACGATGCCGGTTATAGTATTAAACAGGTGACATTAACAGGGAGCTCTGAGGTCCGTTCGTCTGTTGTGTTGCTCTGGCACTACCACATCGTGCCCGCCTTGACAAGGTCGTGCCCGCCTTGACAAGGTCGTGCCCGCCTTGACAAGGTCGTGCCCGCCTTGACAAGGTCGTGCCCGCCTTGACAAGGTCGTTCTGGGTTCTGAAGGTCTTCTGTCGGCCATGTCTCACAGCCCCACAGGGTTACCCCCAATGGTCCATTGTCTAGATATATCAACATGTTGATAAATCTAGTCGGCGAACAATTTAGGAAGGTAACTGGACCGATGGCACCACGGACCGATGGCACCTGGACTGATGGCACCTCTTCTCAGAGGTCTCTGGACGCCCCGCTTGCAAGCCAGCTTTTCTTCGAATTTATATCATAAGTCTGTAAATAATTGATGTAGGAACTTCAAATAAAGACTGACTTGTAGCTAATAACATAGCGATACCAGTCGGTAAGTCTAAATTGTGATTTAGATAAGAGATCAATTCATAATCTGCCGTTTTCGGTTACGAAGTTGTCCGCGAGTGCGGAATCTGTCTAAAATCTAGTCTTGTCAGTGCAGTAGCTGCCAGGAGCAAATGTCAGTCTTGACCATGTGACAAAACCCGTCTTTACAGCAGTATCTTTATCATTTATTTACAATTTCCTAATTCTTGATCAGTTGTTACCTACTCCACACCAAATGTAACTCTAGCATATGAAATTAAAACCCACAAACAACATAAAAACGGCCGATCGTCGTATTGAAACATTGTAGCCTTGTTTTGGCAAGAGCCACCTGTCAGTCTAGATCATACTAAGGATACAACCCACATTTCCAAGCAGTGTTTGGGTAATCTTTTACAAATATCTTATTCCCGATGTCCAGGTTCATGATCCACATCAAATGTAACTCTTAGATATGTATTTCTAACCCACAAACCATATAACTAAAAACGACCGATCGACGCATCGCTATGTGCACCTATTATCACTCTTGAGAATACAGACTAGTCTTAAAGAAAACGGTACTTGGACCATACGACTGGAAGCCTTTACGCTTGGGACGATAAGCTTCGTGAATTGGACCATACGAATCGTTTTTGGTAGTTGACGCCGTGGCCGCCTCGGACGATACGCTTTGTTTTCGAATTTCGGTGGTTCGCAGTGGCCAATCTTCTTCATATTTGAAACGAATATAGTTTACATATTTCCCTACCTTATATTAAAGTTTCATGTCTTAATTATTATGAGAAGTGAGTGAAATCACCCGGGAAATGTGCGGTCCTTGACAGGATCGCACATGAGTGATAATAGGTGCATATAGCGATCGGAAGAAAATGTCACACGAATAACGGCAAATTTACATAAGTTCCCTTTAGAAAATCAAACTATAAACCTACCCATCGTTTCCCGAATGTTTTTTGACATCTATTAGGCTTTACCTGGTGTTTCTACACCAATTATTCACAGTTATCACCTGCAATGTACAGAGTGGCGACTTGGTTAATGTAGCGATTCACAGACAGTCGAATACTAGGTCGATTCGTCCGATGTTTCAAATGCAAACGTGGATATCGGCCGATCGGAAAGGCCAATCTTCTTCAAATTTACAACGATTTTAGGTTATATATGCTCCTATCTTGGGTAAAGGTCTCATGACTAAATTCCTACGGAAAGTGGGTTAAATCACCCGAACAGGTGCGGTGGCCACAGAAGCGAGAGGGAAGACCCTCTCGTGAAGAACAATGACACAACAGCATCAAAGAAAGAAAGTAAATAATGCTACAACATTGTGATATAATCAAAGAAATGGAAATAGATTTACATTTCAAACCCTCTTAGCTACAGCTCCGTCTTTATTTGAAGTCCCTAATGCAATTCCTCACGGAGTTCTGACATAAATTCCAAAAAAAATTGTTTCGTCCACACGTGAAAGCATATGGTCCGCCGCTCACGCGTGGAAAAGTGAGGTGTGCCGGTTAAAGAGCGGCCGTGAAACTATGAAAAGAATTGTTTTTTAAATCCATTGAATCCAATTAGACCTAGGTTCATAGTGCCATAAGGATGAAGCAAGTATATCATAAAGAGTAGTGTCTTTGTGAGTGGTGCCATCAGTCTAGGTCCTGGTGCCATCGGTCTAGGGAAAATGTTGCCATCGGTCCAAAGAGGTGTCATCAGTCCAGGTGCCATCAGTCTAGGTGCCATCGGTCCGTGGTGCCATCAGTCTCGTAATCTTTAGGAACATCCACTGAAAACTCTTCAGCCCCAAAAGAACCTCTCTAGGGGGGGGGGGCATTCACTAATCCTTGGCTGATCCTTTCCTAGCTGCCCCACATGTAGCGACTCCGGCCACCTGGGTCAGGACACCTCAGACAAAGCACTGTGCATACAGATATCTAATTGGGAATACGTCGTGACCAGTCGGCAGGTCATAATGATTCTCTCCCACGTGGATGATTTTGTGGAGGCCAAGGCTTACTGGGACTGCGCTGGTGAAGCCTGTCGTCTACAGCTCGCCGCCCGCCTGGCGTAGAGAGCTGCTTCGTACTCGTCTGTTTGTGGAGTTCTCCGTCTCGGTAGTGGCGTCCTTTTGACCTTGTAATCCACGTACACGTGGCGGGCAGAACCCTGCATCTCGGCTGGTGGTGAAGCCTGTCGTCTACAGCTCGCCGCCCGCCTGGCGTGGAGAGCTGCTTCGTACTCGTCTGTTTGTGGAGTTCTCCGTCTCGGTAGTGGCGTCCTTTTGACCTTGTAATCCATGTACACGTGGCGGGCAGAACCCTGCATCTCGGCTGGTGGTGAAGCCTGTCGTCTACAGCTCGCCGCCCGCCTGGCGTGGAGAGCTGCTTCGTACTCGTCTGTTTGTGGAGTTCTCCGTCTCGGTAGTGGCGTCCTTTTGACCTTGTAATCCACGTACACGTGGCGGGAAGAACCCTGCATCTCGGCTGGTGGTGAAGCCTGTCGTCTACAGCTTGCCACCCGCCTGGCGTGGAGAGCTGCTTCGTACTCGTCTGTTTGTGGAGTTCTCCGTCTCGGTAGTGGCGTCCTTTTGACCTTGTAATCCACGTACAAGTGGCGGGAAGAACCCCACATCTCGGCTAGTGGTGAAGCATCTCGGCTAGTGGTGAAGCCTGTCGTCTACATTGCGCCGCCCGCCTGGCGTGGAGAGCTGCTTCGTACTCGTCTGTTTGTGGAGTTCTCCGTCTCGGTAGTGGCGTCCTTTTGACCTTGTAATCCACGTACACGTAGCGGGAAGAACCCCGCATCTCGGCTGGTGGTGAAGAATTCCGAGAGAAGTCTTGTGCAGTCTCTCGTGCAGAATAGTGTCCCACCACATACTTGGAAGCAGAATCACGGCAACCTACGAAAAAATAGTGATAGATATTACATCACATTTATAGTTGGGGTCATGAGAAAAAAAGGAAATTATTTACTGCCTTAGAGAGACTGAGAAAACATGGAAAACATATCGTTGTTGGCAATGGAATGGGGTGACAGAGTGGGGTGTGGGTGTAGGACAGAATGAGGTATGGGTGTAGGACAAAGTGGGGTGTGGGTGTAGGACAGAGTGGGGTGTGGGTGTAGGACAGGGTGGGGTGTGGGTGTAGGACAGAGTGGGGTGTGGGTGTAGGACAGAGTGGGGTGTGGGTGTAGGACAGAGTGAGGTGTGGATATAGGACAGAGTGGGGTGTGGGTGTAGGACAGAGTGGGGTGTGGGTGTAGGACAGAGTGAGGTGTGGATATAGGACAGGGTGGGGTGTGGGTGTAGGACAGAGTGGGGTGTGGGTGTAGGACAGAGTGAGGTGTGGGTGTAGGACAGAGTTAGGTGTGGGTGTAGGACAGAGTGGGGTGTGGGTGTAGGACAGAGTGGGGTGTGGGTGTAGGACAGAGTGAGGTGTGGATGTAGGACAGTGTGGGGTGTGGGTGTAGGACAGAGTGGGGTGTGGGTGTAGGACAGAGTGAGGTGTGGGTGTAGGACAGAGTTAGGTGTGGGTGTAGGACAGAGTGGGGTGTGGGTGTAGGACAGAGTGAGGTGTGGATGTAGGACAGAGTGGAGTGTGGGTGTAGGACAGAGTGGGGTGTGGATGTAGGACAGAGTGGGGTGTGGGTGTAGGACAGAGTGAGGTGTGGATGTAGGACAGAGTGGAGTGTGGGTGTAGGACAGAGTGGAGTGTGGATGTAGGACAGAGTGGGGTGTGGGTGTAGGACAGAGTGGGGTGTGGGTGTAGGACAGAGTGGGGTGTGGGTGTAGGACAGAGTGGGGTGTGGGTCTAGGACAGAGTGGGGTGTGGGTGTAGGACAGAGTGGAGTGTGGGTGTAGGACAGAGTGGGGTGTGGATGTAGGACAGAGTGGGGTGTGGGTGTAGGACAGAGTGGGGTGTGGGTGTAGGACAGAGTGGGGTGTGGGTGTAGGACAGAGTGGGGTGTGGATGTAGGACAGAGTGGGGTGTGGGTGTAGGACAGAGTGAGGTGTGGATGTAGGACAGAGTGGGGTGTGGGTGTAGGACAGAGTGGGGTGTGGGTGTAGGACAGAGTGGGGTGTGGGTGTAGGACAGAGTGGAGTGTGGGTGTAGGACAGAGTGGGGTGTGGATGTAGGACAGAGTGGGGTGTGGGTGTAGGACAGAGTGGGGTGTGGGTGTAGGACAGAGTGGGGTGTGGGTGTAGGACAGAGTGGGGTGTGGATGTAGGACAGAGTGGGGTGTGGGTGTAGGACAGAGTGGGGTGTGGATGTAGGACAGAGTGGGGTGTGGGTGTAGGACAGAGTGGGGTGTGGATGTAGGACAGAGTGGGGTGTGGATGTAGGACAGAGTGGGGTGTGGGTGTAGGACAGAGTGGGGTGTGGATGTAGGACAGAGTGGGGTGTGGGTGTAGGACAGAGTGGCAGGGATGCCAGTTGGAGTCAGAAAAAAACATTGAAATATTTTGTAGGGCAATACATATTGCCCTACAATATTTTGTATTGCTTGAAGCTGATTGCACGTCAACAGAATAACAATACAAGGTATACACTACACATATATACACCCCAAACACCTGATACATATTATATACAAGTAACATTATTATTACCAAACATATTTGCATTAAAATAACGAAATTTAGATTGCTAATTTTTCCCTTGTATTTTTTGTTGTAGGTGGCTATAAGCCTGTGAAGGGAGAATGGGGTTGGCTGATTCCTAGGCTAAGAAGACCCCCCCCCCCCTTCCCCAACAGGAATATTGCTGTCAGTGTTAAGTTAATCAATGCTTATATACGCTTCTGTATGCATTGTGGTGTTTTACCATGTTCATCTACACATTATATATGTGTAGAGATAATACACATTAGAGGTAATACACATTCCAATTTTCGTTTATCTATCTCCGCATTTTTTCAGCGTTTTTCAATGTCCTCTATTATCGCTCACTGTCTCTATGTAAAAATTCATGGTGAATTAAACAATAAAAACACCAGCAGCTGTTGCTGTTGGTGTTGGTTACAAGATATTTGTGATAATTACTTACATTATTCATCTGAAACTGTGACTATATACCCTCTTTCAAGAATTATCATGTCTCTGTAGGTATCTTGTCTGCTAATCCAAGATGGCGGCCTCCACAACCAGTGGCACATGGTTTGGTGGCAGCAGTAAATTATTTAAATTCAAAAATATTAAAGACTCTTTCTCAGCCATTTCTACCATGAAACAGTGAATGGTGCATTAATTATTATCTGTACACACAAAGTGGGGTTAAGTTAGGCTTACCATTAAATAAAACTTGTGGCCAAAATTTTGACCAATCAGAGCCATTGTCTGTTTTCAATGTGTTTCAATTGTTGGCCCCTGAACTGCTGCTCACAGGGGACGGGAGAACCCTGAAAACGGCAACGGCGTTAGGCTGAGGGGCTGTGGGGGGGGGGGGGGGGGGGGGGGTCAGTGAGTGGGAATTTCAAGGCATCAGGGGAGAGATTTCAATTTTTACATGTATATGTGGGGATATTCAGTGTTGGAAAAACATGTGCCTTGGTTGAGTTGGGTAATTTAGAATTTTATTGTCAATATTATTCAAGGAAAACAACTTTTTATTCACTGAAAACGAAAAAATTGATTTCAATGGAAACATTGAAAACTGGCATCCCCGGTATGGGGTGTGGGTGTAGGACAGAGTGGGGTGTGGGTGTATGACATAGTAGGGTGTGGGTGTAGGACAGAGTGAGGTGTGGATGTAGGACAGTGGGGTGTGGGTGTAGGACAGAGTGAGGTGTGGATGTAGGACAGAGTGGGGTGTGGGTGTAGGACAGAGTGGGGTGTGGATGTAGGACAGAGTGGGGTGTGGGTGTAGGACAGAGTGGGGTGTGGGTGTAGGACAGAGTGGGGTGTGGGTGTAGGACAGAGTGGGGTGTGGGTGTAGGACAGAGTGAGGTGTGGGTGTAGGACAGTGGGGTGTGGGTGTAGGACAGAATGAGGTATGGGTGTAGGACAGAGTGGGGTGTGGGTGTAGGACAGAGTGGGGTGTGGGTGTAGGACAGAGTGGGGTGTGGGTGTAGGACAGAGTGGGGTGTGGGTGTAGGACAGAATGGGGTGTGGGTGTAGGACAGAGTGGGGTGTGGATGAAGGACAGAGTGGGGTGTGGGTGTAGGACAGAGTGGGGTGTGGGTGTAGGACAGAGTGGGGTGTGGGTGTAGGACAGTGGGGTGTGGGTGTAGGACAGAGTGAGGTGTGGGTGTAGGACAGAGTGAGGTGTGGGTGTATGACAGAGTGAGGTGTGGGAGTAGGACAGAATAGGGTGTGGGTGTAGGACAGAGTGGGGTGTGGGTATAGGACAGTGGGGTGTGGGTGTATGACATAGTAGGGTGTGGATGTAGGACAGAGTGGGGTGTGGGTGTAGGACAGAGTGGGGTGTGGGTGTAGGACAGAGTGAGGTGTGGGTGTAGGACAGAGTGGGGTGTGGGTGTAGGACAGAGTGGGGTGTGGGTGTAGGACAGAGTGGGGTGTGGGTGTAGGACAGAGTGGGGTGTGGGTGTAGGACAGTGGGGTGTGGGTGTAGGACAGAATGAGGTATGGGTGTAGGAGAGAGTGGGGTGTGGGTGTAGGACAGAGTGAGGTGTGGGTGTAGGACAGAGTGAGGTGTGGGTGTATGACAGAGTGAGGTGTGGATGTAGGACAGAGTGGGGTGTGGGTGTAGGACAGAGTGAGGTGTGGGTGTAGGACAGAGTGGGGTGTGGGTATAGGACAGTGGGGTGTGGGTGTAGGACAGAGTGGGGTGTGGATGTAGGACAGAGTGGGATGTGGGTGTAGGACAGAGTGAGGTGTGGGTGTAGGACAGAGTGGGGTGTGGGTGTAGGACAGAGTGGGGTGTGGGTGTAGGACAGAGTGGGGTGTGGGTGTAGGACAGAGTGAGGTGTGGGTATAGGACAGTGGGGTGTGGGTGTATGACATAGTAGGGTGTGGGTGTAGGACAGAGTGGGGTGTGGGTGTAGGACAGAGTGGGGTGTGGATATAGGACAGAGTGGAGTGTGGGTGTAGGACAGAGTGGAGTGTGGGTGTAGGACAGAGTGAGGTGTGGGTGTAGGACAGAGTGGGGTGTGGGTGTAGGACAGAGTGAGGTGTGGGTAAAGGACAGTGGGGTGTGGGTGTATGACATAGTAGGGTGTGGGTGTAGGACAGAGTGGGGTGTGGGTGTAGGACAGAGTGGGGTGTGGATATAGGACAGAGTGGAGTGTGGGTGTAGGACAGAGTTAGGTGTGGGTGTAGGACAGAGTCAGGTGTGGGTGTAGGACAGAGTGGGTTGTGGGTGTGGGACAGAGTGAGGTGTGGATGTAGGACAGAGTGAGGTGTGGATGTAGGACAGAGTGGGGTGTGGGTGTAGGACAAAGTGAGGTATGGGTATAAGACATAGTGGGCAGTGGATGTAGGACAGAGTGGGGTGTGGATATAGGACAGAGTGGGGTGTGGGTGTAGGACATAGTGGGGTGTGGGTGTAGGACAGGGTGGGGTGTGGGTGTAGGACAGAATGAGGTATGGGTGTAGGACAGAGTGGGGTGTGGGTATAGGAGAGAGTGGGGTGTGGGTGTAGGACAGGGTGGGGTGTGGGTGTAGGACAGAATGAGGTATGGGTGTAGGACAGAGTGGGGTGTGGGTGTAGGAGAGAGTGGGGTGTGGGTGTAGGAGAGAGTGGGGTGTGGGTGTAGGACAGAGTGGGGTGTGGGTATAGTCAGAGTGAGGTGTGGGTGTAGGACAGAGTGGGGTGTGGGTGTAGGACAGAGTGGAGTGTGGGTGTAGGACAGAGTGAGGTGTGGGTGTAGGACAGAGTGGGGTGTGGGAGTAGGACAGAATAGGGTGTGGATGTAGGAGAGAGTGGGGTGTGGGTGTAGGACAGAGTGGGGTGTGGGTGTAGGACAGAGTGGGGTGTGGGTGTAGGACAGAGTAGGGTGTAGGTGTAGGACAGAGTGGGATGTGGGTGTAGGACAGAGTGGG
Source organism: Alentia gelatinosa (assembly GCA_950022655.1). NCBI lineage: Eukaryota > Metazoa > Annelida > Polychaeta > Phyllodocida > Polynoidae > Alentia > Alentia gelatinosa. Next base: position 638,776 of record OX465591.1, on the reverse strand, counting down.
GTGTGGATGTAGGACAGAGTGGGGTGTGGGTGTAGGACAGAGTGAGGTGTGGGTATAGGACAGTGGGGTGTGGGTGTATGACATAGTAGGGTGTGGGTGTAGGACAGAGTGGGGTGTGGGTGTAGGACAGAGTGGGGTGTGGATGTAGGACAGAGTGGGGTGTGGGTGTAGGACAGAGTGGGGTGTGGGTGTAGGACAGAGTGGGGTGTGATGGGATAATGGCGTCGGTTTGGTGGGGGGGGGGGGGGGTGTGTGGGGTATAATGGGGTCTGTTTGGTAGGGGGGTGGGTGGGTGGGTGGGATAATGGGGTCTGTTTGGTAAGGGGGGGTGGGTGTGGGGGGATAATGGGGTCTGTTTGGTAGGGGGTGGGTGTGGGGGGATAATGGGGTCGGTTTTGTAGGGGGTGGGTGTGGGGGGATAATGGGGTCTGTTTGGTAGGGGGTGGGTGTGGGGGGATAATGGGGTCGGTTTTGTAGGGGGTGGGTGTGGGGGGATAATGGGGTATGTTTGTTAGGGGGGGTGGGTGTGGGGGGATAATGGGGTCTGTTTGTTAGGGGGTGGGTGTGGGGGGATAATGGGGTCTGTTTGGTAGGGGCTGGGTGTGGGGGGATAATGGGGTCGGTTTTGTAGGGGGTGGGTGTGGGGGGATAATGGGGTCTGTTTGTTAGGGGGGTGGGTGTGGGGGGATAATGGGGTCTGTTTGGTAGGGGGTGGGTGTGGGGGGATAATGGGGTCTGTTTGTTAGGGGGTGGGTGTGGGGGGATAATGGGGTCTATTTGGTAGGGTGGGTGGGTGTGGGGGGATAATGGGGTCTGTTTGGTAAGGGGACGGGTGTGGGGGGATTATGGGGTATGTTTGTTAGGGGGTAGGTGTGGGGGGATAATGGGGTCTGTTTGGTAGGGGGTGGGTGTGGGGGGATAATGGGGTCTGTTTGTTAGGGGATGGGTGTGGGGGGATAATGGGGTCTATTTGGTAGGGGGGTGGGTGTGGGGGGATAATGGGGTCTGTTTGGTAAGGGGATGGGTGTGGGGGGATTATGGGGTATGTTTGTTAGGGGGTGGGTGTGGGGGGATAATGGGGTCTGTTTGGTAGGGGGTGGGTGTGGGGGGATAATGGGGTCTGTTTGGTAGGGGGTGAGTGTTGGGGGATAATGGGGTCGGTTTGGTAGGGGGTGGGTGTGGGGGGATAATGGGGTCGGTTTGGTAGGGGGAGGGTGTGGGGGGATAATGGGGTCTATTTGGTAGGGGGGTGGGTGTGGGGGGATAATGGGGTCTGTTTGGTAAGGGGTGGTTGTGGGGGGATAATGGGGTCTGTTTGGTAGGGGGTGGGTGTGGGGGGATAATGGGGTCTGTTTGGTAAGGGGGTGGGTGTGGGGATAATGGGGTCGGTTTTGTAGGGGTTGGGTGTGGGGGATAATGGGGTATGTTTGGTAGGGGGTGGGTGTGGGGAATAATGGGGTCGGTTTGGTAGGGGGGTGGGTGTGGGGGGATAATGGGGTCGGTTTGGTAGGGGGTGGGTGTGGGGGATAATGGGGTTGGTTTGGTAGGGGGTGGGTGTGGGGGGATAATGGGGTCTGTTTGGTAAGGGGGTGGGTGTGGGGACAATGGGGTCGGTTTTTTAGGGGTGGGTGTGGGGGGATAATGGGGTATGTTTGGTAGGGGGTGGGTGTGGGGGATAATGGGGTCTGTTCGGTAAGGGGGTGGGTGTGGGGACAATGGGGTCGGTTTTTTAGGGGTGGGTGTGGGGGGATAATGGGGTATGTTTGGTAGGGGGTGGGTGTGGGGGATAATGGGGTCTGTTTGGTAGGGGATGGGTGTGGGGGATAATGGGGTCTGTTTGGTAGGGGGTGGGTGTGGGGGGATAATGGGGTCTGTTTGGTAAGGGGGTGGGTGTGGGGACAATGGGGTCGGTTTTTTAGGGGTGGGTGTGGGGGGATAATGGGGTATGTTTGGTAGGGGGTGGGTGTGGGGGATAATGGGGTATGTTTGGTAGGGGGTGGGTGTGGGGGATAATGGGGTATGTTTGGGTAGGGGGGTGGGTGTGGGGGGATAATGGGGTCGGTTTTGTAGGGGGTGGGTGTGGGGGGATAATGGGGTCTGTTTGGTAGGGGGTGGGTGTGGGGGATTATGGGGTCTGTTTGGTAGGGGGTGGGTGTTGGGGGATAATGGGGTCGGTTTGGTAGGGGGGTGGGTGTGGGGGGATAATGGGGTCGGTTTGGTTGGGGGGGGGGGGGAGGTGTGTGGGGTATAATAGGGTCTGTTTGGTAGGGGGGTGGGTGGGTGGGTGGGATAATGGGGTCTGTTTGGTAAGGGGGGGTGGGTGTTGGGGGATAATGGGGTCGGTTTGGTACACATGGGGGTCTGGCTCCGTGACATTGGTCGGTTCACCCGTGTACCGGGGGTACTGAACTGACCCGCCCCCCCCCCCCCCCCAACACGCACACTTTTTCTTTGACCTTCAAAAAAGCTTCGTAATCCTAATATCAGTAGGATGTTAATGCCTAATATACAATACTATGTCCTGTATAAGCCAAGTCTGACATATATACTTTTCATATATTTCCCAACTAAATTTGACACAGAAAAGTGGTCGGGATTTGAAAGAATGGGGATACAGCTATGTTCAGTAGTATTATTGGATGCTACCTAAACAAACAGGAATCACCAGACAAATACAAGGGTTTTTTTTTACAATTCATTTCTAAATCAAGTCATTCTAATGTCTTTTTTTGAATTTTCATTACATCTGATTAATGTAAAAGATAATCTTACCTTGGAAAGTGGTCGTGATTTCTTCTGTTCACGTTCTGCTGCGTCATTATGTCACCTTGTCCACTGGTACCCAGTCAGCAGGAAACGGGTTCCCCGCCACTCCGCCTTCCATAAGTAACACCAGGTGGCGGCACCACCAGATACTATTCAATTTGTATGTTCGCTCTTTAATTGTTCGACTAAAGACTTATATGCGGAATTTAGTCATATATTAAGAGAGGAGGCAGTGCGGTTTATCTTGCTATATAAAACGCATGGGGCAATGGTGATTAAACAAGATTAGGGGGATTCCTAAATTATACTTGAGCTGGAGCCGTGGACATAAGGACCACTTCTGAATTTAACAAGATTATGTGTGGTGTCTTTAATAAGTGTCCGATTTTAGGGTTCTTTAAATTAGAAATAGAAACTTATTATGAAGATAAAACGTGTTAAATTCTAAGCTAAAAATATATTTTAGGGAAGTATTTGTAGGTGATCACTGGCGGGACATAAGGACCACTCTCATGTATATGACTATTCAAGATTTGCCATTAAAAGATTAAAAAATAGGATAATTATTGAATACTTTCATGGAAATGGGTAAAACTGAGGTCAATGCATTATGTCCATGCACAGGATTAAAGTAAAACGGTTTATTAACCACTTTGAAAAATAAATTGTGTACTTGGCCCCCAAACAGGAAAGTGCAGTTGCCGAATTAGGGAATAAGTTGACATTTTGGCCAAAAGTGGTCCAAGAAATAGAAAAATAAAGAAGTTAGAGGAAGTTTGATATGGAATAATAACACAATAGTGAGGCGTACAAAAATTAATATTTGATTAGTTTGGGAACCTATTAGTTACAAACGGGACATGAGGACCACTTTTGAAACAGTTTTCCGCTGTCTTGAAAATATACCAAGTCATAGGGATATGCACATAAGTGTAAAATAATTGAGAGAGAGAGAGAGAGAGAGAGAGAGAGAGAGAGAGAGAGAGAGAGAGAGACAGACAGACAGAGACAGCGAGAGAGAGAGAGAGAGAGAGAGAGAGAGAAAGAGAGAGAGAGAGAGAGAGAGAGAGAGAGAGAGAGAGAGAGAGAGAGAGAGAGAGAGAGAGAGAGAGAGAGAGAGAGAGAGAAGAGATAGAAAGTCACACAATGAAAATGTTTATGATGCTGCACTATTCGTCATGAAACAATAGACCCTCAAATATCTTTACAGGATATTAATCTTGCCCAAAGAGTAAAAAGGTCAACAAACAACCTAAATGACCGACCCCCGATCCTAGTTTGCCTAACAAGCGTTAGAGTACCGTTACATGATTAGCTTATGAGAAATATGCGAAGTCTAAAACAAGTAGGGGTTTTGAACGCATTTTCCTAAATCCTGACAAGCTACAGAAATATGTCAATCACGAGGGAGGGCGATATCTATCGTGGGATATGCAGGGAAAACACGGCTGAAAACACACCTAGGAGGGTATGAATGTATGTAAGGCACATGGTACAACACAGTACATGCACAACAGTCCATGTGAGTTTGTTCCCTGGAACCGCTACCCACAAAATGAACCACAAACATCACAAACAGACCACTACCCCCAAGGCCAACATCAAAATTCAAACCTAAACAACATCTAAGCAGAACCTACCTTTACAGCAGCGACGTAGCAGACGCGGACCCGTAAAGGTGTGCAGGACGCGAGACCACACGACAACACATCAGAACGACACACCTGTAAACCAGTCAGTCAACCACCCTCCACTCAACCCCACCTCACCCTACACCTCACCCTCCACTCCACTCAACCCCACCTCACCTCACCCTCCACTCCACCCTAACCCTAACCCGTAAAGGTGTGCAGGACGCGAGACCACACGACAACACATCAGAACGACACACCTGTAAACCAGTCAGTCAACCACCCTCCACCTCACCCTCCACTCCACTCAACCCCACCTCACCTCACCCTCCACTCCACCCTAACCCTAACCCGTAAAGGTGTGCAGGACGCGAGACCACACGACAACACATCAGAACGACACACCTGTAAACCAGTCAGTCAACCACCCTCCACTCAACCCCACCTCACCCTCCACTCCACCCTCCACCCCACCAAGGCCAAACATAATAACCTATTCTTTTCAAGGGACAAGGAGTCATCTTAGCAACTTTGCGCCAGCGAAAATTCTGTAAATAGTTTTTCTTCAGTTTTGTTTTTAGATTTCGATATACATCTAATAAATAATTGTCAACGTAGATTATATAGCTTGGTCACTAGGGTTTATTTGAATGTTCTTTAATCACTTCAACCTCTGAATTTTCTACGGCCTCAGTCGTGTTGGCGATAGTGTGTACACAACACGACACCATTTAGTTCTGACCTTACTGAGAAACACTGAAGTTTCAGCATGTGGCCTCCCCGGTGTCGTCGGTGATTGTCACGTGACAGGAGGGCGTGATCAACGACTCGTGAACCGATCGGAGGACCTCAGGGTTGGACCCTCTACTGGCGGCCCGGGCATCGACAAGGATGTTGTGATTGTTTTCACCTCAATGTACTCACTAAACCTCAACAGGGCTAACCACATGGTCAGAGGCAGTCATCGAAGCCAATCCAAACTAGAACAGTTATAATTGGAGATGTAAATGAGGAGACGTCGTCTGGACATGAGAGTCTGTGTTCACCCCGACATCCCGCGTGACACAACCTGCCAGGGAACGGAAATCCCGCGACGACTGTAAAGTGCAGGATTAACCCCACTTATACTGCTCCGACCGAGAGGGCAGAAAGTCTTAGTGCAACTATCGATAAGAACGTACAGAAAACAGCAATAAAGTAGTTAGGATGTACTTCTATCAACTGACATTTGTAAAGAGGTAATGGCGCGTCTGTGCCACAGCGGCTTGTAAGAGCCTCATGGGAAATATGTAATTCTACCTCTTGTGAAATATAAATGGACAGGTTTGTATGTGTATAGATTTAAATGCTCGCGGTGAGATTTGATGGTGTAAGGCTCTTTATAGAGGTCTAACTGCTACAGGTACATTTGCACATTTTAGAAGCCAGACAGAGCCAGATGGCGGGTGGTAGCTACCACATGATTCTGTTCATGACCTACTTATGGTGAGTCACTCAGCAATGCTGCCGTTCACGAACCTCCCACACCCCCTTCTGCAGCATTGCCATTGCAGTCTTTCAACGAGACTGTCTTCTGGGGTTGTTTGCCCAGGAGGCTAGTACCTGTATTTTTTCTACATTTGGTTTACTCAATAAGCTATGATAGTGTTATATTTCTCCACCAGATGTCTCTTGTTACAAGCAGGGGTGGCGCCATCCCCGGCAAAGACGGGAAGGAGACGCCGCCTGTGGAGGGACGGTCATTTCATTCCTAGACCTACTACAGAACACACCAAACAATTCTTTTCTTTACCGGGTGTGTTCTAATAAAGAAACACTATCAATGCCATTCCTGTGTCAACTTATTATTATTATTTTTTATCAATTAATCTACAGTTATATTAACAGTAATTGTTATCAATAATATCACGGACTTGAATGACCTGGACTGGCAACCCAGGCCTGCTGGCTTATCTATCTATGACTCGCTATTGTTCTCGATTTCCCGTTTTTGCCACCAGGGCGGCACCATAGTAGCAGCAGGTAGTTTTAACCATCAGAAGGCATAGAACTGTAATTCCAACTATTCTGAGTAGTTTTCTAATTCGGAACACAGCTAAATGGTTTGATTAGGCCTGTTAGATTGGGAATATTTTCAAATTTTGGAGTTTTCAAGGGTGACTTTTAGAAAATGGGTGATTTCTGAGGGGTACCATGACCAAAATCACCCAAACTCTGCCAATTGTTTGGAAACTCCCAGAAGGGCTAGGAATATAATTTGAACTGTTCTGAGTAGGTTGCACATTGGGGAAGACAGCTAAATACTTAATTAAGCAAGGCCTGGTTGACAGGGAACATTTTTGAAACTTTGACTTTTCACAGTTAAACCCTCCAAAATCAGTCATTTCTCAGTGGCGCCATCATCTAAAGTCACCCAAACTCTGCCAATTGTTTGGAAACTCCCAGAAGGGCTAGGAATATGATTTGAACTGTTCTGAGTAGGTTTCACATTGGGGAAGACAGCTAAATACTTAAGCAAGGCCTGGTTGACAGGGAACATTTTTGAAACTTTGACTTTTCACAGTTAAACCCTCCAAAATCAGTCATTTCTCAGTGGCGCCATCATCTAAAGTCACTCAAACTCTGCCAATTGTTTGGAAACTCCCAGAAGGGCTAGGAATATGATTTGAACTGTTCTGAGTAGGTTTCACATTGGGGAAGACAGCTAAATACTTAAGCAAGGCCTGGTTGACAGGGAACATTTTTGAAACTTTGACTTTTCACAGTCAAACCCTCCAAAATCAGTCATTTTTCAGTGGCGCCATCATCTAAAGTCAACCAAACTCTGCCAATTGTTTGGAAACTCCCAGAAGGGGTAGGAATATAATTTGAACTGTTCTGAGTAGGTTGCACATTGGGGAAGACAGCTAAATACTTAATTAAGCAAGGCCTGGTTGACAGGGAACATTTTTGAAACTTTGACTTATCAAATAAAATAAAGGATTACAAATAAACACCTTAGGAACATAAGTAATGATTATACACTCAGGAAAGAATGAATGTATGTATTACAAGTGAAATAAAGAAAGAGCTTCCTCAATTAAAAATAAACAAACAAAAAACATCAGCAGCGCCACTTTCAACCCTGGTGGCTTAAAATGGAACCATCGCCGAATTTTTCCTAGCGGATCATACGGAAATTAGCGCTATACCCGCGAAACGCACTCAAGCGTAGCCGAGTCCAACAGATCGTTGAACAAACACGGGAATGGCCCGCGTTTCCTATCCATAGATATAAGTCCGTGGGGGCACCAAGTAAAGCTAGGGAAGAGATTCTGGTCTCTTCACCGCTGGAAGGTTTACTGGGAAACCTAACCAACACTGAGGCTCCAGGCGCTCACTCAACAGGGAGGCACCGCGAGAAGTGCTGTCGACCCGCTGCAGACTCAGCCTATATACTGACTGAGTTACGTAATGCGGGCGACCCCGTAGTGTTTGCATCCACGGGTCTGCCATCCTTACCGCACAGCGGGGATGAGCACTCGCGCCACCTAACGTGAAGTGAATCAAACGCTGCTCGACTACCCTGACCCCCTACAAGGGCATTGCATCTTCATGGGTTGCCACAGTGAGAATGTGAAAACTTCTCCCACTTACGTGTCCGAGCATTAGTATGTGCGGCATCTCATAGAGATTCACCTCTGAAGTTTCTGTGGTTATGCTGCAGTGGAGGTTCCTGCTCCGTGGAGTCTGGTTCCTCGCGCAGGTCCCGGATGGTTCGCCACATGTTGGACGAGCACGGGATAGGTGCGACAAGGGGAAGAGATAGTTAGGTGGCTTTTCAATAAGTTTGTAGGCCTGTCTTCCGAAACTCGAAGCCGAGGTACTGAGTCAGCACATAAAGCGGTGGACAGGCAGAATAAGGACTTCGGTTCTACTCTGTGGATAACCGATGCGGAAATTACCCATATTTATAAAGAAGGGATCTCGTGGTGGCAGCACCAAGAGAGACCTTAGGAAGGACTCGGAACAGCGCCAGCAAAGACAAAGAGCTCTTCGAAGTCTAGCGACTCTGAAGATGACTCTAAGTCAAGCCGGTCTCGTTGTAGTCAGCCACCTAGTACTGTAACTTTGGGGGAAGTCTTGGATTCCTCGAAAACAGGAAAGGCAAAGGCGAAGACTAGCTGAAGAGGGTTAAGCGCTTCCGTGGGGGAGAAATCCTCCAAGGAATGTTAGAAGACAGCAGTCTTGTCCGGGGCTTCGGCACCGGCTAGCACTGTTGACGTGAGACCAAAGATGGCTCAGAAGGTTGACTCGGAACCTAAGAGCGGTAGCACGGACGTTGCAATGGATAAAGAGTTCCCTCCTCTTCCCGCTCCGGCTAAGCCTGCCCCTAAGGTGGCGGGGCAGTCAGCACAACGCCCTCTTGTTGCAACAACTGTACTTGTATCTAAGTCTAGGGATGCATACTCTGCACACCAGACCTTGGCTAGCACGGCTAGCGCAGGAAACTGGAAGCCTAAGCATGTCAACATGTTCCTGGAGAGGTTGGACAATCAGATTGTCATCGACGTCAACAGGTTCCGTGGAGCCATAAAAAGACTCACAGAGCATGGGTGCGTCATATCACATCAGTGGATGTCAGGCTGTGTTCATTATATTTTGAAATACATTTTTGTGCAATACACATGAAAGGAAATAAGAAAATGTACGGCGTCAGTGGGCAGGGTACCATGGACTCCTATCTCTGTGCCGACGAGAATTATCATACATTAGGTCTCTTTAGGGTGTCAAAAATACAGATTTCAGGGAAACTCCCATTCCTGGCCTCAGCCGAGAGCTAGAATGCTCTATTCTTCTAGCTTTATTAATTTTGTCAACACACTGGTTTTATAACACATGCTCTCTCCTGAGATTTACCTTGGCCTTAAGACAGTACCATACCTGGGTCTAAGTTTTCACATTTCATATACAAAACATATCAAGAAACATGATTCTTAACATGGCATGAGTTGTCTTTGCCGAATGATATCATGAAGCGGAGCTGAGTGATATCTGTAGCGGAAGATGACAAATATCATGTAAACAATCATATGAATTTGAGTGACGTTTAGATTTTATCCTGCCCCGTCACATGTTTTTACCTTCATATGTCAGCCGTGGCATATAAATGTTATATGGCATAACCATGGCATATAGTCACACCTTTTGAAGTTGTCTTAATTATAATTACCTTGACTTGTGTGCCACTATGCAGATATGTTCAGAATCCGGTATCCAGATAAGTTCAGAACAAAAGACATATGATCCTAATATTAGCTGAAAATTGGAGAAAGATGAATGAGGGATGAAACATAAGACACGGTTTGACTGAATGCTTTAATCGTCAAAGCATGATACATGAAACAATCCTCTGGTACGCTCCAACTCGGAGGTAGTAATCACCGACACTTCATCATGTTTGTAGTTAGCGAAACGTCAACAAAAATTTCATTTTAAAAACTCCACCAGTGTGAGTTGGTGACCGCTGCCCGCGTCTCTGTGGCAGGATGTGAGAAGGGGAGCTACGACACGGACAACAGGCGCAGTCCCTCCGACCTCTCCCTACAACTCACTTGAGGGACATGGAGTGTGCCCCTTCATAGTTCTCTAAATCGTCAAAGACAAATTCAACAGAGCGCTCACTGAGTGGTCGCTCCAACCTCCACCTGACAAGAGTCTCACTCACAGCGAGAGGACTCATTACCTCACCCCGCTACTCGTTCTCCACGCACGTCGAGTATAAGTACTGATACTCACTGGGTGTCGTGAACATTTAGTTCATTTAGTGTGTACAGGGTGGAGATGATTAGTACAGTAAGAAACTCCTTTTGGTCACAGTCGTCAATCTCCATATCATTTGAATGCTTGGCAATATTCACTCAGCTGTCGCCTCGTTCATATTACTCCGCATCAAACTCTATGGAGAACGACAACTGTGACGGGAACTCGCTGGTTTCTTCTTGAGTACCTCTTGACTGTACATTACATGTACTCCTCGTTCTACCCTCCGTCCACTTTCCACGTGTCACCAAACTTTCGGTGACTTTTCTCGACAGAAACCCGCGACACCGTCTTATACCCGAGTGTCGTATTAAAAATAGGAACTCTCACTCGCCCATTCGCCTCCATCAGAATCGACGAGCAGTCTGAACCGAGTCGCCTCGTCTCTACCAGCGGGGTTAGCGTCACACAGTCCGGAGTGCGGGTTCAGGTGAGAGGGGAGAGAGGGGAGGGAGGGGAGAGAGGGGAGAGAGGGGAGGGAGGGGAGAGAGGGGAGAGAGGGGAGAGAGGGGAGAGAGGGGAGGGAGGGGAGAGAGGGGTGTGAGCAGCGTGGTATTTACGAGGGGGGTGTGAGCAGCGTGGTATTTACGAGGGGTGTGTGAGCAGCGTGGTATTTACGAGGGGGGTGTGAGCAGCGTGGTATTTACGAGGGGTGTGTGAGCAGCGTGGTATTTACGAGGGGGGTGTGAGCAGCGTGGTATTTACGAGGGGGGTGAGAGCAGCGTGGTATTTACGAGGGGGGTGTGAGCAGCGTGGTATTTACGAGGGGTGTGAGCAGCGTGGTATTTACGAGGGGTGTGTGAGCAGCGTGGTATTTACGAGGGGTGTGTGAGCAGCGTGGTATTTACGAGGGGTGTGAGCAGCGTGGTATTTACGAGGGGTGTGAGAGCAGCGTGGTATTTACGAGGGGTGTGTGAGCAGCGTGGTATTTACGAGGGGTGTGTGAGCAGCGTGGTATTTACGAGGGGTGTGAGCAGCGTGGTATTTACGAGGGGTGTGAGAGCAGCGTGGTATTTACGAGGGGGGTGTGAGCAGCGTGGTATTTACGAGGGGTGTGAGCAGCGTGGTATTTACGAGGGGTGTGAGAGCAGCGTGGTATTTACGAGGGGGGTGTGAGCAGCGTGGTATTTACGAGGGGTGTGAGCAGCGTGGTATTTACGAGGGGGGTGTGAGCAGCGTGGTATTTACGAGGGGTGTGAGCAGCGTGGTATTTACGAGGGGTGTGTGAGCAGCGTGGTATTTACGAGGGGTGTGAGCAGCGTGGTATTTACAGATGTGATGAGGCCTCTCTCCTGTGACGGCCAACATGGAGCGCCAATCTAGTCAACTCGCCCACAATTCATGTTCTGGCACAAAACGGATTAAAAGAAATGACGATTTCCCCCCAGACCTCATGTTGCAGTGAACTAAACGAGGAGCATTCACTCTGAAGAGTGGAGAAATCCTGATCTGAGAATGAAAGTGAAGTAAAAATGGCGAGTCATGAGACATGACAAGCGTTTACCCAACCTCAAGATACAGCGTCCATGATTTTAAACAACAGTCGATAAAATGGGTTTCAATGTGGCGACCTTTATAAAGGCTGCTTGTAGATTGAGAGGCCAGGAGGGAGATTTGAAGACCAGACTGTCCTGATTTACATAAAGTGACATAAAACCGAGCTAGGAGTCCAGAACAAACTGTAAATGTTCAACGGTGTCTGTTCACAGCTGAGTGCATCACGTTACTGTCGCCATCCGAGAGCCACGGACTTGCGCTCCGGTTCAGTAGCGCGGGGGCCTTGGTCGCATGCCTCTCATCATGCCGCCTCGTCCTCGGACAGGAGGCCCCGGCATGCGCATGCGTGGGTTGGCCATTCGAGGTGGGAACATTGGCGGTCCGCCCCGCCCGAAGCCTGGGGGTGGTCCATGCATCCTCGGCGGACCCTGGGGCCGGCCTCGCATGTCGAAGTCCTCAAACTCCTGATCTGGCGGGAACTTGTGCTCACCCATGGGTTCATGTGGCGCTTTCGGAGGCCGACTGGGCCCCTGATCTCGCCTTCCTGGGGGCGCACCGAAGGGCTCCGGGTCATCATGAGGGGGCCTTCGACCCGGTGGACCATAGTTGGTCCGATGATCAATGTCACTAAAGTTTCTGTCACCAGGTGGTGGGCCCAGTGGTGGACCTCTGGGTTCCCTCGCAGGTCCACCTCCGCGAGGCGGGCCTCTCGGTGGAGGGATGTCGCGGCTTAACGGACCGCCTGATCGGGGATCACCATGCGGGTACTGTCTGTTGTCACTATAGCCAACGGGAGGTGTCTCCGAGTCTGGGCCCCGGTGTCTGTCTGCGAAGGCCGGCACATTTCTGGGTAATCGATGATCTACATCCTGTGTGGCCCCGTGGACAGTCGCGTCTCTACCTGGAGGAACTTCCGGCAGAGGCCGCGGGGGAGTGTCCATGCGAGGAGGTGGCCTCCCAAATCCTGGAGGAGGTGCATCCATTCGATGAGGCAGGGGAACCTCTCGTACCCGATCAACAGCGGGAGGGGCCCAACTTGGTGGTGTACTTCCTGCAGCTTGCGAGAAATTCAGACTTGGCGGGTTGGGGAATCCACTATCACTGCTTTGTGGAAGAGAAAGCTTGAGAGCTCCTATGGGTAGAGACGTTAGCTGCTCCTGTACCTTCCGAAGCTGTTCCCAGTCCTTCTCGGAGAGGGTCACTGGAGGAATCGAAGACTCTGCCTTTGGAGGTTCTTGCTGCCCAATTAATTGGGGCCTATTCGGCAAACCGCCTGGAGCATCGAGAGTCAGGTTATTCCTCTGTGATGATTCCGAGCTGCTCTGAGGAACTGACGGAAACAAAGATGATGAACTACTTGGTGGTTTCACTTCTGGTCTCCTTGGATCCCGAATGTTAGACCCTCGAGGAAGAGGGCTGGAATCTTTGTGGAGTTCCCTTGGGCTTGAGATCCGCAAATCTCTATCAGCAGGCCCCGCAAGCTCTTGCACTAACATACCTCTGTGGTGGTCAGGCGGGCCGTGCAGTTGAGGGGGCATGCGCTCGTCCCGGTCCTTACTTCCTTGCGGACTCTGGTCTCTGGGAAGTCTCTCCCAGCCGCTGTGAGATCGATCAGGCTTACTTCCTGATTGCCTTGGTGGCTGGCCCAGAGGACTATGATCACCAAACGGTCTGTCGTCTTGTGATCTTCCAGGCAAATGTCTATCCCTTGGTGAATCATCCATTCCCCTTGGCCTTTTCGGGGGTGGGGGTCCTCTTAAATCAATATCACCTGTCGCGATATGGTCATCTAACGCCTCACTGTGATGTCGCCTGACCTCCCCCATTGACCTACGACTTCGGTCGTCTTCCGGAGCTGCGGGAAGCGTGCTCGGAGGACCTGAGCTGGGAGGTGGTGTTCCCCAGGCTCGACCAAGTGCTGCTTGATCTACGCCTGGCTTTGCGGAGCCGCTTTGTCGAGAATGCAGTGGTGGAGTATCGAACACTGGCGGAGCACCTGGTGGCAGTACGCTAGAGCTGCCAGGAGGCGGCACGGATTGCCAAGGCTGACCGCTACTGAAACCCGGCAATCTGGATGGAAGGCCTCCTTGTTCTTGAGGGAGAAGTCCAAGTAGTCTAGACTGTATCGGTGCTTCTGCACTGGCAGCGCCTTCCTTCATGCCCGCAGACTTGACGGTGTCAGCGGGTGGTACCATGGACTTGTTATCGTGTATTGTTGGAGGGTTCATTCCAACCTTTCCTTTCTCTTGCTCTCTGCTGTGATGATGTGGAGTTCCTCTTTTATCATCGTCACCTTTTTTAGAGCGTCTTTCTTCATCTCGATCCCTGGGGTGTCTTTCGTAACTGCTTGATCGACTGCGCCTTTGCTCTCTCCTGTCTGGGCTTCTACCTCTTCTCCCTCTGTCTGGACTTCGACGCCGGTCCCTAGATTTATACGGGCTTCTCCGCCGACCTGGACTCTTACGTGATCGGTCTCGACCCATTCGCCTCTCTCGGCTTCGTGACCTGGACCTCCTTCTAGATTTATCCCGACTTCGGGATCTTGATCTTCTATCTCTGCTTTGAGATCTGGATTTCTTGTCCCGTGAGCGAGATCTGGACTTCCGTTCTCGCCTGCTCCTTTCTTTGCTCCTCGAGCGAGACCGCCTCCTCGTTCGATCTCTGGAACGGGACCTCTTTGATCGTGATTTCTCTTTGCTCTGAGACCGGGTCGGGGACTCTCTGTTTGACTCCTTCTTCTTTTCTGACTTTCTTTCGGTTGTTGGAGTTCTCTTGGGTGTTTCGGGTATAGGTGCAGTTGGCAGCGGGATACTTAATATGTCAAATGATGCCGCAGGTGGAGTAGAACTAACTGCGGGCTCATTCTTCACCACCAGCACATCCTTTGGATCTTTCACATCCTGTTCGATGACTGCCTCATCCTTTTTAAACACAGTCATTTTTATTTCTTCAACCACTGGAACCTTTTGCTCCACAATCACTGGTTTTTCATCCTTAACCTTTTCAAAAAGTTTAGGTAGTTTCTGTTCCAACTTCTGTTTTTTATCTGGAAGTTCAAATACATCCGAAGTGGAAGTTCCTTTTTTCATTACATTTGACAGTTGAGGCAGTTTCTTTCCAAAACTAGAGGGTAAAGAAAATCGTATCCCGGAAACTGGCTTCACAGATATAGCGGGAGGGGGCTTCGCTGCCAGTCCGGCCTTCGCCCCAACTACTAATGGCACCATGGCTGGCGGCGGAATGGAGAAGGTCTTGACGGCACTGTCCTTGTCAGTCTGACCTTCGGCTGGCTTGTCGGAGGAGGCAGCCGAAGATGCCGCAGGTTTACTCTGTGACTTTATAGCATCTGGAGGTGGAATTCTCATATCAACATCTTGACCACCGAGGAAAATATCATCCAACCCAAACGCATTGGATGCCGCTGTGGTGACTACTGTCGGGGGTGGCAGGGAAGTGGGCAGAGACGCTGAAGTTGAAGATGGTGGTTGCGCTGCAGAACTTGGAGCAGGGACAATGCTCGGTGGAACGAAGCCGGGCGGAGGGAACGGAGGCAGCGCTCCCACACCTGGCGCGTGGGTGAATGTTGGCGGTGGTACGTCCAGTGGAGGCAGGATGACAGGAGGCGCTGTCGTGACTCGCGCGCTCACCTCTTTCCTCCAGGGCGCCTGCTCCTTGTCGCGTTCATGTGAGGACTGCGCCAGCTCCGGAGGGATATGTGTCGAAGAGGGCTTCCACGAATCAGCTTTATCTTCATCCTTATCCTGCACAGTATCTGCAAATGCAACTTTGGGTCTGCTTGGTTTGTTTTCATCCACTGACTTTGGTGTGGGAAGAGGTTTCCCGAACAGTGCTTCGGTGTTACGCCGC
This sequence comes from Alentia gelatinosa, assembly GCA_950022655.1. Lineage (NCBI taxonomy): Eukaryota > Metazoa > Annelida > Polychaeta > Phyllodocida > Polynoidae > Alentia > Alentia gelatinosa. The sequence continues at coordinate 623,213 of OX465591.1, read as the reverse complement.
ATGACTTCGAACATCCCTCCAGGGTTGTTCATGGCATCCTCCAAATCATCCACCGTGCCAGTTGTCGAAGGTTTTTGCAGACTTTCTTTTGACTTTTTCTCAGAGTTCGCATCCTCGGATGGTTTTGCTGCAGCATCACCGGGCCCGAGACCAGTTTGTTGAGCAATACCAATCAGGTCTTGCAAGGAATGCTGAGAAAAAAGTTGCTGAATGGCCTCAGGCAGAATGGGCATCGGTAACCCTCCTGCACCTGATTCAACCTCGGCTGTAGATGAAACTGGCTCGTCCAGTTTCTCCACAGATCTTTTGGCAATGTCCTTTGCATCCCCCTCAGGTTTCTCTTCGTCCTGATTCTCCGCAGCTGTCTCTGTCGATTTCCCTGGAGTCGCTGTTGGTTGGGCAGCATCCTGCACTGGCAGCTTGATGCCCATTTTATTGGCTAAACGCTTCAGGGCTATGTTGGTGGAGTGTTCTGGGGGAAGTGGGATGGCCGTCAGAGGCAGAACACTTGGCGCTGTCTCCTCTTTGGCTGACACTTGACTGGTAGTCACCTCTTTCTTTTCGGGAGCTAGTGTCGTGCCTGTGTCCTCCTTGCCCGCAGCTGGCAGCGGAATCTCCACCACCGACGCCTCGTTCTTCTCCTCCTCCTCAGCCTCATCATCAGTATCAGCTTGGTTTTCATCACCTTTCACCTCTGAATTCGCTTCGCCTTTTTTCTTTTTCAGCATTTTCTTCTGTTCGTCAACCTTCTTGGTCAGCTCGAGGAGCATCTTTTTCTGTTCTTCCAGACCTGATGATGATGCAGTCGCCGCCAGGGTGGCCACCATGGCTGCGGTCATCTCGCCCGGGTTGGTGGCGGTGGACACTTTCTCCAGGAATGTGGCGAGGCTGACGGCGCTGAGGCCGGCGAGCGGAGCATCTGACGACTCTGTGGCCGACTCAGCAGCCGCCACCTTCGGGGCGGGAAGGTCCAGGTCGATATCATCACCAGGTTCATACGGCTGTTCATCGTCGTTGTCGCCATCATCGTCCATATCCACCATCGAGGGGGAGTAAGGTTTGTCTCCTGCAACGTAAAGCACCAGGAATTAATCCACAAGCCATGATCACTCATGTTAATACAAGCAAACACACAATCTTCATGATGCAAGCGTTCCTCAAAAGGTAATCTTTTGTCTGTATTGATAACAAAACTGTTGACATTTTGTACTGATCAAGGATTTATTGGTTACCAAGTTTGTTGTTTGATTCCCCACTCCCTGGCTAGTCATGTTACCGTTAGATGTGCTGTGAGGGGTGACTTTCACGATGTTAGATGTGCTGTGAGGGGTGACTTACACGATGTTAGATGTGCTGTGAGGGGTGACTCACACGACGTCGGGTTCTGATTGTCAACTGTCTTATTGTATCCAGGGTAAAGAAACAATTCAATAAAATGTACATATCAACCAAAACCTTTTCTACATTTTTCCGCTGAAGTCATTTTTAAATCAAAACAGGACGAGGCCTGAGTGATGCTACCTTGAATGTGTTTAGATATTTGTATTTATTACAGACACGGGCCATCCATAAAGTACATACGCACTGACAGGGGTCCACAATTTTGGAAACTTTGCATATGCTCCTTCTTTGTTCTATGGCGTACAAGATCGTGAGGCGGGGTTGGGGTAAAGATTTCGGAAATTGTGTGGACATACTTTGCCCCGTATCGTATCTGAGATGTCGGGAGAGTGATCTGAACGGAGGAGTCCAAAGCCACAACAGTATCAATATACAAGGCATTTTCCATCTTTGTATCTAACATTTTCATTCAACTTTCACCATTATACACTTAAAAGGCATATCGGACATATTACCTTGGAAATTAAAACCCATGTCATTCCGAAAAACTGAATATGATGATCTCCAAGTGTTGTGGAAGACATATCTAACTTAAAAATCAGGGTTCACTCAGCTAGTTTTTTATTTAGAGATCAATATTATGATAATCTTATAAAAGAATATATAAACTTTCTATAAAATTGCTTTGGAACCCCCAGTAAAACCCATGTCATTTGTCTCATACTTTCACAAAATATAATAGATGTAAAGTACTACACATTTATGTTTTAAAATTCATTGGTCACCGTCCTTGTCTTTGAAAGAATTGAATAGAAAACGCACATTTTTCGGTACATCTCCTGTAAATCAAGCAAACAAATCGGATAAACTGAAAAAACGCTGAATGTCCTCATTCAGAATGAATCCCAAAGAAGCACTTTTGACTTTTTTTCTGTCTCTATATAGAATGACCTGACCATGTTGTAGAAGGTTCCAGATGAGATGATGATTTACGGTTTGTACAGAAGGAGTTCCGTATAAACAGTAAATCAGGATCGCGTTCCCGGAGATGTGTAAAATCACTGAACTCACCATCATCGTCGCCTGCACCCTTCTCCGCCTTCTCCACTTTGAGGACGCCTGCTGGTTTAGGAGCCGGGCCGTCACTTGTGGAGCCGGTGGCTGTCGTCTTGCCGAATTGTTTGACAATCATGTCGTGAGTGTTGTCCTCGTCGGATGAGGCGTCGCTCTGTGGCGCGGTGCCGTACGCCGACGCAGCCAGGTCTCCGGCGTACGGCTGGTCCGGTGGCATCAGGTGCAGCGGCGGAGTGTTGGGCCGGTCGGGCTGCGGAGGAATCATCGTGCCTCGCGATGGAACCTGAAATCATAATAATCATACTACATTTCTTTTCACCTCAAGAAGTGTATGAAAATCATTAAGTGTAATGATTTCTGATTTTGGAACGACATTTTTTTTATCATGAATTACATTTGGCAGTTACCCGTTTTAATTGTTGGTCCTACACTTACAATTTCATCTTCGTTCTACATCAATTTTGTTATGATATAAAAATGATTGCATGATTAGATACCTGAGATATTCCTTTTCCATGTATTATCCATGTATTATTTACTCAATACAAAATTCTTATCAGTTGAATTTTTTACGTCAGGTCAAACATTACGGGTTCTTTCAAGACTTTAGTTAAGCTCTTTGTCACTGTTGAATCTGAGATGAATCAAGGTAAAAATCCCACCACTAACTTATTTAGTATTTGAAGAGAGTAGATAAAGTTTCTAAAATGTTGGAAAAGTTGAGGACATTGCTTTGCCAAAGCTGAAAGGTTCCAAAACAGAGAGAGAAGGAAGTACATCGAGATCCATAGATTCTGAAAATAGGCTTTTGGTTTGCTACACAATCTCACGTAGCAAACCTAAACTCATGGCATATTTTCAATGGCTATGGATCGAGTGCATTTTCGATCTTATCTCTAGCATTGACTAATTAGCGTGTGACATAATGAGCGGGCGGTGGGGATGGGTGTGACATAATCCCTCACTGAGAATGTTTTCTAAATACTCTATGGGTGTTGAATACGGGTTCTCAATGTTAATTATATGGGTGTAGACCGTGACTGGGTGTGACTGGGCATGACTGGGTGTGACTGAGTGTGACTGGGTGTGTGGGTGTGACTGGGTGTGTGGGTGTGACTGGGTGTGTGGGTGTGACTGGGTGTGACTGGGCGTAACTGGGTGTGTGGGCGTGACTGGGTGTGACTGGGTGTGTGGGTGTGACTGGGTGTGTGGGTGTGACTGGGCGTGACTGGGTGTGTGGGCGTGACTGGGTGTGACTGGGCGTGACTGGGTGTGTGGGTGTGACTGGGCGTGACTGGGTGTGTGGGTGTGACTGGGCGTGACTGGGTGTGACTGGGTGTGTGGGCGTGACTGGGTGTGACTGGGTGTGTGGGTGTAACTGGGTGTGACTGGGCGTGACTGGGTGTGTGGGCATGACTGGGTGTGACTGGGTGTGTGGGTGTGACTGGGTGTGTGGGTGTGACTGGGTGTGACTGGGTGTGTGGGCGTGACTGGGTGTGTGGGTGTGACTGGGTGTGTGGGTGTGACTGGGCGTGACTGGGTGTGACTGGGTGTGTGGGCGTGACTGGGTGTGTGGGCGTGACTGGGTGTGACTGGGTGTGACTGGGTGTGTGGGCATGACTGGGTGTGACTGGGTGTGTGGGTGTAACTGGGCGTGACTGGGTGTGTGGGTGTGACTGGGTGTGTGGGTGTGACTGGGCGTGACTGGGCGTGACTGGGTGTGACTGGGTGTGTGGGCGTGACTGGGTGTGTGGGCGTGACTGGGTGTGACTGGGTGTGACTGGGTGTGTGGGCATGACTGGGTGTGACTGGGTGTGTGGGTGTAACTGGGCGTGACTGGGTGTGTGGGTGTGACTGGGTGTGTGGGTGTGACTGGGCGTGACTGGGTGTGACTGGGTGTGTGGGTGTGACTGGGTGTGTGGGCGTGACTGGGTGTGACTGGGTGTGTGGGCGTGACTGGGTGTGTGGGCATGACTGGGTGTGTGGGCGTGACTGGGTGTGTGGGCGTGACTGGGTGTGACTGGGCGTGACTCGACGTACCGGTGGAGGGGGTGGCGCAGGCTGCTCCTCTGGCTGACGCGTCAGGCGCGGGTCTCTTCGAGGATCTCGTCGGGCTGGCGGTTTCGGCGCTGGACTCGGTTTCACTGGCGTGGGAACTTTCCGCTGTAATCCGATCTCAGCGAAATTCAGAGGCTCCGCAGGCACCGGAGCAGTGGGCTGAAGGATTCGGCGCAGACCTTGTCGAACGATGACGCCCAGCAGCATATGAGGCCGGTTCGCACCAACTCCTACAAAAGAGGGGAAAGCGGAATCTGTGTAGAAACAACTCATCTACTTTCAAATGATCCAATCAGGTACATCAGTTCACGTCAGCATAAACACTGCTCTCAGTAGTGATGGTTATCAAGATAGTGTTTCTAAGACATAGAGTCTGAGATGTTATCACATAAAGTGGGTTCCATTAGTCACTTAGAAAACAGTATTTCCTGTAATTGGTAAAACTAACCTGCATCAGTCTCCGCCAAAGATATTCTTTTTCTCGTTAAAACTTGCATCCAATGTCTACATAAGAGGTTTCATTGTTCACTGATGGGTCGTCACCGTCTCCTGCTCAAAGAATCTACAGTGTTCGGCGAATGGATGGTGGGGAGATGTATTGAGGTTCACGTACCTGGTCAGAGGGCGGTGGGGAGATGGATTGAGGTTGACGTACCTGGTCAGAGGGCGGTGGGTGGGGAGATGTATTGAGGTTGACGTACCTGGTCAGCGGGCGGTGGGTGGGGAGATGTATTGAGGTTGACGTACCTGGTCAGAGGGCGGTGGGGAGATGTATTGAGGTTGACGTACCTGGTCAGCGGGCGGGCGGTGGGGAGATGTATTGAGGTTGACGTACCTGGTCAGCGGGCGGTGGGTGGGGAGATGTATTGAGGTTGACGTACCTGGTCAGCGGGCGGTGGGTGGGGAGATGGATTGAGGTTGACGTACCTGGTCAGCGGGCAGTGGGGAGATGTATTGAGGTTGACGTACCTGGTCAGCGGGCGGTGGGTGGGGAGATGTGTTGAGGTTGACGTACCTGGTCAGCGGGCAGTGGGGAGATGTATTGAGGTTGACGTACCTGGTCAGCGGGCGGTGGGGAGATGTATTGAGGTTGACGTACCTGGTCAGAGGGCGGTGGGGAGATGTATTGAGGTTCACGTACCTGGTCAGCGGGCGGTGGGTGGGGAGATGTATTGAGGTTGACGTACCTGGTCAGAGGGCGGTGGGGAGATGTATTGAGGTTCACGTACCTGGTCAGAGGGCGGTGGGGAGATGGATTGAGGTTGACGTACCTGGTCAGCGGGCGGTGGGTGGGGAGATGGATTGAGGTTGACGTACCTGGTAAGAGGGCGGTGGGTGGGGAGATGTGTTGAGGTTGACGTACCTGGTCAGCGGGCAGTGGGGAGATGTATTGAGGTTGACGTACCTGGTCAGAGGGCGGTGGGGAGATGTATTGAGGTTCACGTACCTGGTCAGCGGGCGGTGGGTGGGGAGATGTATTGAGGTTGACGTACCTGGTCAGAGGGCGGTGGGGAGATGTATTGAGGTTCACGTACCTGGTCAGCGGGCGGTGGGTGGGGAGATGGATTGAGGTTGACGTACCTGGTCAGAGGGCGGGCGGTGGGGAGATGTATTGAGGTTGACGTACCTGGTCAGAGGGCGGTGGGGAGATGTATTGAGGTTCACGTACCTGGTCAGCGGGCGGTGGGTGGGGAGATGGATTGAGGTTGACGTACCTGGTCAGAGGGCGGTGGGTGGGGAGATGTATTGAGGTTGACGTACCTGGTCAGAGGGCGGTGGGTGGGGAGATGTATTGAGGTTGACGTACCTGGTCAGAGGGCGGGCGGTGGGGAGATGTATTGAGGTTGACGTACCTGGTCAGAGGGCGGGCGGTGGGGAGATGTATTGAGGTTGACGTACCTGGTCAGCGGGCGGTGGGTGGGGAGATGTATTGAGGTTCACGTACCTGGTCAGAGGGCGGGCGGTGGGGAGATGTATTGAGGTTCACGTACCTGGTCAGCGGGCGGTGGGGAGATGTATTGAGGTTGACGTACCTGGCCAGAGGGCGGGCAGTGGGGAGATGTATTGAGGTTGACATACCTGGTCAGAGGGCGGTGGGTGGGGAGATGTATTGAGGTTGACGTACCTGGTCAGAGGGCGGTGCGGAGATGTATTGAGGTTGACGTACCTGGTCAGAGGGCGGGCGGTGGGGAGATGTATTGAGGTTGACGTACCTGGTCAGAGGGCGGGCGGTGGGGAGATGTATTGAGGTTGACGTACCTGGTCCCTCAAAGGGCAGCAGGGCAGTGGGGATGCGGCTGTGGGCAGCGAGCGGCACGATGTACATGTCCTTGACGGCCTTCCCATAGTGGCCGGCCACCCCGCACCGGTTCCGTCCACTCAGGTACGAGTAGAGCTGTACATAGTTGTTCTTCTCCGTCTCGTTCGCCGGCTGGAAGCGGATGATGATGAGATCCCGCGTGGCCGAGTGGCGGATCCGAGACACGTAGTCCCAGATGTGCTCCGGAATGATCCGACCCTTGATCTCAATCGTCTCCGGCAGATCCTAAAAACAAGAGAGTCCGGTGAATCTTTTTAACCAGCAGGCCCAACTTTTCTTCTTGTAGACATTGTTTTCCACATGTATGAATCTCTAAACTTGATGGTTAATAAAAAGAAACTTAAAAATACTTATATTAACAAATACTTATGTTTTTTTCCCCTGGTACATCGTGAATAAAATCAAAAGAAGGACTTCACTTGTCTTATTATGAGTAATGAACTATTTATTGTATATTGAACATCAATATACAGTTCTACATCTATCATACAATAGTCCTATAACAGTTAAACCCCTTTAGCAGGTTCTAGATTGGTTGTTGTTTGAGTAGTTTAACGTCCAATATGTTCTATTAAACTTACTTTGCGTTTGATGGTGATCGAATCTTTGAAATTAATTTAGGTAGAAACCACACCATATACATTTACCGAGGTGAGAGTTCTTTTACTTACCAAACCACATAGACATGGTATGAGAAGGACTGGCCTTTGATATAGCAGTAAGTCTACCACTGCCGGGGAAGAAGGAGAAAGGTGGCTGTACACCACACCACATAGACATGGTACGAGAAGGACCGGTATTTGATATGGCAGTAAGTCTACCACTGCCGGGGATGCAGGAGAAAGGTGGCTGGAGTGGGACTCAAACCCACAACCTTTGGATCACAAGTGCAGTGCCTTAACTGCCCGACCCCTAGTTTCTGGGTCTCTACCATTGACCATGTTCGTTATCACAGTCTGATGGCAGCCTCCATGCTAGAACCTCTATGTGCTGTATACAGGCAACTGTGACTATTTTTATTTAATTAGGAAAAATCACCAGGGGGTTTCGGGGTTGATAAGGCCCCCAACGGTTTTTTGTTTTTTTTAATAACTTTCTTTATTGTCCCAAATACTTTGTAGAATTTGTAGCTCGGCATTTCCCTTCAGACTCATCACTGATGCTTCTCACTGGTTTGAGTCGGCTTCCTGATTGTGGTTTTAGACTCCGAGCTTCTCTAGCGGGGTTTGAGTACAGTGTGGCACATTTATCAGTAAAAAACCAACAATGGTGAGACATTTTGTACATTACATGGTCTTCCATTGTCCTGAGGTCTCAGGAAAGTGTCCCAGGTGGGGATCGGGGGAAACCTCGAAACTATTCTCCTTCACGACCGCTTGAGGCGCACCAGGCACGCCAAGAAGGGTCTGCGGGAGTCTCCTTCACGACCGCTTGAGGCGCACCAGGCACGCCAAGAAGGGTCTGCGGGAGTCTCCTTCACGACCGCTTCAGGCGCACCAGGCACGCCAAGAAGGGTCTGCGGGAGTCTCCTTCACGACCGCTTGAGGCGCACCAGGCACGCCAAGAAGGGTCTGCGGGAGTCTCCTTCACGACCGCTTGAGGCGCACCAGGCACGCCAAGAAGGGTCTGCGGGAGTCTCCTTCACGACCGCTTCAGGCGCACCAGGCACGCCAAGAAGGGTCTGCGGGAGTCTCCTTCACGACCGCTTGAGGCGCACCAGACACGCCAAGAAGGGTCTGTGGGAGTCTCCCGGTACTGGGCGCTCATTGGCCTGATGTGGGAATTTTCTCGTTGGGCATGCTAAAAATAGAATAGATTCAAACCCAGAGAATACCAAACAAACCAAAACGTGGGAGCTGTCAGATGAATAAACTTCTCTAATTGTTGAAACCGAATTGATAATATGTGCTTTTCTGATGCATTTGTATATATTCTATTCATCTGCGAGTATAGATTTTAAAAATAAATGTGATTTAGTGTAAAATTTCCTTTTCTCTCAGTGTCCTAACTTCAGTTTTGTTTTGAATCTGGTGCCTATAGTTAGTATAGTGCGCATGCACAAACTTTTTAGGGATTCCCCTGCTAGATGGTACAGGCAGCGCATACAACACAGGGATTCAATGGCAGTCCCTGTAACATATTGCACAACAAAGACAGTTATTTAAGTCATAATTCAACACTTAAAACGTTCTTATCACTTCATTCTATATATCGAATCGATGCGCGATTCGATACATCGTCCAAGACAGGCCATTTTGTTTGTTTACATTCTATTGCCTGCGCATGCGCTCACAGAGCGGCCGCCATACTTCTTCCGGGCAGCTCTCAGCCTGCCTCAGCCAGGACCCGCCAACAGGCCCACCTGGTGAGTGGTGGCCGCACTACAGGCTACCTCGAAACCTTCCCCGCCTGGGCTTTTTCAACTCCACCCCTAATTTTTCTCTCATTGTTGGATTGACACTGATCTCAAGAAAGACCCTTGGCTGTGTACGGGCAGAGCGTTGTTCGTTTATGTGGTTTTATGTCTCGGTAGGCCAGTTACGTCCGTTTTAGACTGTGGGTAGAGGAATCTTACCTTGTCGAGTCCGTCGACGTCGCCCGAGACGCAGTAAGCGTGCGCCAGGAACCTGCCCAGGTCAGCCATGAAAACGGCGCCCTTCCAGATGACGGACTGCGACGGCGGGAAGACAGGCTTCTTATCGAGGCCAGATTGTAGGGCAGAGTCCGGTGACCTGAAGGATAAAATAAACAACTCAACGAGAGGCGGGAAGACGGGCTTCTTATCCAGGCCAGATTGTAGGGCCGAGTCCGGCGACCTGAAGGATAAAATAAACAACTCAACGAGAGGCGGGAAGACGGGCTTCTTATCCAGGCCAGATTGTAGGGCCGAGTCCGGTGACCTGAAGGATAAAATAAACAACTCAACGAGAGGCGGGAAGACGGGCTTCTTATCCAGGCCAGACTGTAGGGCCGAGTCCGGCGACCTGAAGGATAAAATAAACAACTCAACGAGAGGCGGGAAGACGGGCTTCTTATCCAGGCCAGATTGTAGGGCCGAGTCCGGTGACCTGAAGGATAAAATAAACAACTCAACGAGAGGCGGGAAGACGGGCTTCTTATCCAGGCCAGACTGTAGGGCCAAGTCCGGCGACCTGAAGGATAAAATAAACAACTCAACGAGAGGCGGGAAGACGGGCTTCTTATCCAGGCCAGATTGTAGGGCCGAGTCCGGTGACCTGAAGGATAAAATAAACAACTCAACGAGAGGCGGGAAGACGGGCTTCTTATCCAGGCCAGATTGTAGGGCAGAGTCCGGCGACCTGAAGGATAAAATAAACAACTCAACGAGAGGCGGGAAGATGGGCTTCTTATCGAGGCCAGACTGTAGGGCCCAGTCCGACGACCTGAAGGATAAAATAAACAACTCAACGAGAGGCGGGAAGACGGGCTTCTTATCCAGGCCAGACTGTAGGGCCCAGTCCGGCGACCTGAAGGATAAAATAAACAACTCAACGAGAGGCGGGAAGACGGGCTTCTTATCGAGGCCAGACTGTAGGGCCCAGTCCGGCGACCTGAAGGATAAAATAAACAACTCAACGAGAGGCGGGAAGACGGGCTTCTTATCCAGGCCAGACTGTAGGGCCGAGTCCGGCGACCTGAAGGATAAAATAAACAACTCAACGAGAGGCGGGAAGACGGGCTTCTTATCCAGGCCAGATTGTAGGGCCGAGTCCGGTGACCTGAAGGATAAAATAAACAACTCAACGAGAGGCGGGAAGATGGGCTTCTTATCCAGGCCTGACTGTATAGCCGAGTCCGGTGACCTGGGGGGTGTTTTTCAGTTGAGAGGATCTCAACTTGAGATCCGCTAAGATCGATCCGAGATCCTGAGACTGAATGGCGGAGAGTGTTTTTCAGACGTTATCTCAAGTCTACAAAGCCGATCTTAGCGGATCTCAACTCAAAGGATCTCATGTTGAGAACCCTAGCCCTCTGTGTAGAGCAATCTCAAGTTCTATAGTGATCTTCCTGCGGGTAACCAGCGTAAGTCTAAAAATCACCTCAAAATCACCTATTATTTTTGTCCCTCACGATACCTTTTGTGAACTGATCTCAAGTTGAGACGTTTCGAGGTGTTTCCCTTACACGGGTTGTCCCCCTTACACGGGGTGACCCCTTATACGGATTGGCCCCTTACACGGGTTACCCCCTTACATGAGGTGTTTCCCTTACACCGGGTGCACCCCTTACACCGGGTGCACCTCTTACACCAGGTGTCTCCCTTATACAGAGTGTCCCCTTACACTGGGTGCACCCCTTACACGGGGCGTTTCCCTTACACTGGGTGACACCCTTACACGGGGTGCACCCCTTACACTGGGTGCCTCCCTTATACGGAGGGCCCCCTTACACTGGGTGAACCCCTTACATGAGGTGTTTCCCTTACACGGGGTGACCCCCTTACATGAGGTGTTTCCCTTACACGGGGCGTTTCCCTTCTGGGTACAACCCTTCTTTGATCTATTGGTTCATGATGAAGCCGTGGAAGCTGGCCCCTAATTTATCCTAATACTTGCTTCCCTGGCAGTGACCTGGGAACACTTCTCTTAAACAGTTTGCGGTGGATGTGGTCAGGTTTGTGTAGTGTTACTTACGACACAGTGGTGGTGACTGATGTGTGGTCAGGTTTGTGTATTGTTACTTACGACACAGTGGTGGTGACTGATGTGTGGTCAGGTTTGTGTAGTGTTACTTACGACACAGTGGTGGTGACTGATGTGTGGTCAGGTTTGTGTAGTGTTACTTACGACACAGTGGTGGTGACTGATGTGTGGTCAGGTTTGTGTAGTGTTACTTACGACACAGTGGTGGTGACTGATGTGTGGTCAGGTTTGTGTATTGTTACTTACGACACAGTGGTGGTGACTGATGTGTGGTCAGGTTTGTGTAGTGTTACTTACGACACAGTGGTGGTGACTGATGTGTGGTCAGGTTTGTGTAGTGTTACTTACGACACAGTGGTGGTGACTGATGTGTGGTCAGGTTTGTGTAGTGTTACTTACGACACAGTGGTGGTGACTGATGTGTGGTCAGGTTTGTGTAGTGTTACTTACGACACAGTGGTGGTGACTGATGTGTGGTCAGGTTTGTGTAGTGTTACTTACGACACAGTGGTGGTGACTGATGTGTGGTCAGGTTTGTGTAGTGTTACTTACGACACAGTGGTGGTGACTGATGTTGAAGTCACCACTGCAGACTCGAGGGCCATGTTCTTGTTGATGGCTGCTGACACGTCGCTGACCGAGGCCTCCGGCTTGGGCTCGGCCGGCGCGGGCGGTGCGGGCGGCGCGGGCGGCGGAGGTGGCGGCGGAGGTGGAGCTTTCTGTGACAGACGAGCCATGCGTGGGTCACGTGGGTCGCCTCGCAGGTAGCTGGCGAATGGCGGCAGGTTGTGGATGGCAGGGTCGATCTCTCTGTAGAATCCCGCACTCACCTCAAATGGAAACCACGACACAAATAAAATCCAGGGGCCTGTTTTTCAGACAGCGACATCTTTATTTGTAGTGATCAGAAAAGAGTGACTGTCTGTGAGACCGAAACAGTGATCATGACCAAAAAGTGTTCCTCAAACCCGGTCACTGTTCAGCTGTTATGATCACTGTTGGTCCAAGGCCCTTTCAAAAACAAAAGCATGTCTCAACAGAAAATTGTGAAATTTGGGAATTAGATAAAACAGATATAGATAATTCATCGCAGTAAATATTGTTTCATTTGATACAGTGGAAGTGTATAAAATGAAATATGCCACCATTTGGGCTAACTGGTCACCAACTGGTCACACCTCTGGAACCCAAAACAGTGACCACGACAGTTTACCCCTCTAAATGGTCGCACATGTCATGACAAATTATCTCTAGCACCCAAAGGTCTCCAAATGGTCACTAACTGGTCACTATAGGAGATGGTCACGACTATAAAACAGGCCCCAGGGTTTCCCGTTGGGGTAAGTAAAAAATGCTGACAAGCCTCCTAGAGGATGACGAGAGAACTAGTACCTGCCAGGTTTTCTCCGTTCTAGCCAATCATATGGCTGGAATTATTCAGTGCAAAGAATGAATTCACTAAAATGTCTAGTCTCAACATCTTAGCTGAAAGTTTATGTCGAACAGAGCCTGTCCCTACTGACGCTCAATAACTCACAGTCTATGTTCATATGTGGATATATAAACTGATGTAGGAACATGTTTGGAATACATGAAGTGTTTTGGTTGCTTTGTTAATAAATTCAGCCTTTATTTATTATATAAAGTGTCTTGACAACATGGCCTACTTAAAATGGAAACCCGGATTGCTTACATTTGGTTCTTTTTTCTCCGGGGCCTCTTCCCTCCGGGGGTCGGACGGCGTGCGGCCTCGGGCAGACATGTAGGCCGAGAACTTGACCTTTTTGACCTCGGGGCCCGGCTGCGGTATGACGACAGGGGGAGCCACCTTGCCAGTGCAGATCTTGCAGTTCTTGTCAAAGAGGTGGTGTTGATGGTTGTCGGTGGTGTCGCTGGCCACCCCGGGCCCGCCCGCTGAGTCCTGCAGCCTCGCCGCCTGTCAAACACCAACCACGACACGTAGAAACACCTACACTCAAACAGGGATCTATGTATCACCCACAACGCACATCGCCGCCTGTCAAACACCAACCACGACACGTAGAAACATCTACACTCAAACAGGGATCTATGTATCACCCACAACGCACATCGTGTATGGGGAATCCCCATCACTTGCCTAGCTGATCCTTGGAAATGGAATGGCAGTATTGGATAGCTAGAGATCTGCTATGAGAGTGGGTATTTGAGTAGTTCTGCACTAAATGGGGTATTCTTCAAAGAAAATCATTTAAGAAAGATAACCACAAACTATCAGTTCTATGTTCTGCAAAATATCTGTACAAGTTCATTAGAAATTCCTCTGATATTTTCTTTTAGACCTGGTAATACTTTAATAACTCTATTCTTACATGACACATTTTAAGCCAATCAGAAGTCAGTATTCAAGTTTGCCCTTATCTGTAGGAGCATTTCCTACAGGAATCCTACCATCCTACAGCCGTAGGTTGGAGCACTGGGATCCATAGCCCCTCTAACTGAGTGTGCTGTGGGTAGCTGAATTCAGAATTTTGAAAGATTACAGAACAAGCTCATCTAAGATCTAGATTTTAGGGAACCTGGAGTCTATATTGTTCTCAAAACATACAATTTCTTGAAATTTTCATATCTTTGAGACTAAAATGAAAATCCTACATGTAGGCAAAATCCTACAAACTGGCACCCCTGCTTAAAGTATGATGACCGAGTAGCATATCACACAACAGAGGGAAATCCAAAACCAATTCCAGTTATGTTATGAATTTATAATGGACAGAAATAGTTATGTTAGTTGGGGCACAAAAAAAAGTGGAAATAATTTCCATGTGTAATTTCCTGTCTCAGAGAGACTGAGAAAATATCTCATGGCAGCCGCTGCGGGTTACAGGGAGCTTCAAATGAATGAGGCTCAGTTGATATGATCTTTGTTTTATCAGTTGGTTGTTTAGTTTGATTTAACGTCCAGTTAACCATTACAGGTCCTTACCAGACTTTCTCAAGGTTTTATACACCAGGAGGGCGGTGATAAAATCTTTGTGATGAATTCAGGTAGAAATCTCACCACTACACATTTACAAGGTGAGAGTTCTTTTACTTCCAACACAACATAGACATGGTATGAGAAGGATTGGCCTTTGATATAGCAGTAAGTCTACCACTGCTGGGGATGAGGGAGCAAGGTTGCTCTACACCACGCCACATAGTCATGGTATGAGAAGGATTGGCCTTTGATATAGCAGTAAGGCTACCACTGCCGGGGACGAGGGAGCAAGGTTGCTGTACACCACACCACACAGACATGGTATGAGAAGGACTGGTCTTTGATATAGCAGTAAATCTACCACTGCTGGGGATGAGGGAGCAAGGTTGCTCTACACCACACCACACAGACATGGTATGAGAAGGATTGGCCTTTGATATAGCAGTAAGGCTACCACTGCTGGGGATGAGGGAGCAAGGTTGCTCTACACCACACCACACAGACATGGTATGAGAAGGATTGGCCTTTGATATAGCAGTAAGTCTACCACTGCTGGGGATGAGGGAGAAAGGTTGCTCTACACCACACCACACAGACATGGTATGAGAAGGATTGGCCTTTGATATAGCAGTAAGGCTACCACTGCTTGGGATGAGGGAGCAAGGTTGCTCTACACCACACCACATAGACATGGTATGAGAAGGATTGGCCTTTGATATAGCAGTAAGTCTACCACTGCTGGGGATGAGGGAGAAAGGTTGCTCTACACCACACCACACAGACATGGTATGAGAAGGATTGGCCTTTGATATAGCAGTAAGTCTACCACTGCTGGGGATGAGGGAGCAAGGTTGCTCTACACCACATACACTGCACGAAAACCACTATTTTACATATATATTCGCCATCGCGATAACGCACGTATCGGCTGTATCGTGGCTTGTTTATACTTGTATACACCTCTTATACACGTTTACGTTTCGGGCGTCTACGAGACAGTTTCCATATGTAGACGCGCACGACTTGGCTGTCTTTCACGCCTGGCGTATTTAAGATAAAACATACTCTGCGCTATATATATATATGCCAGGCGTATATATGATACAAAAAGAAAAAATTGCGACCTGCGGCCCGCCCGGTCCTGTGGGTGTTGGTAGAGGATGCACCAACACTGACCCGCCACCCGCGACCTCCCAACACCAACCTCTACCGATCTTTATAAATAAAGCATTGTTAGAAAGCTAAGACTCTGGTCTATTTGTGGGTATAGATATCATATACCTATGCCTTGGTTAAAAATTTCCCGTGATAGCTTCAGAACTTAGAATTTTACTGACAAATTCCTGAATTTGCTGACAATTAACTGATGCATTATTAGACCATTACCTCAGACCACAACCTGGTAATATTGGTATCATTTTAATTGCAATGAGATACCTAATAAGATAGGATGGTTATTTCTATATGTTATCGCGATAGATTTTTTTATTAAATCCGTGTGAAAACAGGAAAGTAACATGTTTTAATGTTTTTTATTTTAACAATTCCAATGTTCATTCTATGACAGGAAATTTCATCCGTAAGACAGGTATATCATGTATATCTCAACAGATAGGCACAAGTCTCTGCTTTCTAACAACAGGGACGTCAGTTAGGGTCATGAGAAAAAGAGGAAATATTTTTCATGTGGAATTTACTACCTAAGAAAGACTGAGAAAACATGTAAAACAAATCGTTATTGGCCCTGGAATGGAACTGGGGTGTGGGGAGGTTTGAAGCACTGTTTATCGGTGTGACTGGGGCCCAATTTATTTTATTTTTGTATTATAGAAGAACAAATAATTTCATAAACTGAAAACAAAAACAAGGATTTCCTTGGAAACGAGGAAAACTGCCATCTCTATAACAATGTATTGCTTATACAAATCGGCCGATTAGTTAAGACGTGAGACCGATTTCTATCTTTCAAGTTAGAGAAACACTAGTATTTTTATCAATATTCAGTACCGAGTGGAGAGGGCTCGTCTCGTTTTCGATTCGCCTACATAGGCGGCCATTACAAGATGGCGCCAGTGTGAAGAGGGTCTATACACCCGGGTGAAGGGGGGGAGGTTTCTGACTGAGACTACTTGTACAAACGGGCTATCGGTGGTGGGCGGCGGCAGGGGCGGCAGGGGGAGGGCTTCTCACTGAGGATCACGGGGGTGTGGGCGGGTGTGGGCGGGTAAGATGATTTTAGGAGTCAACTAACAGTTAGACCAGGGTCATTGGTTTTATACTGGATCTAAAATGCCCACACATAGAAGTGGTGTGTAAAATCGATTAGAAAAACGGTAAAAAGAACTACATGTGTGTAATTAATCAATTTATACTCAATCACGTTTTTATAACAGTTTTTTAAAATAAATTCGGAATATAAGATTGCAATTTTCATATAATGCAGACTTGGAAGGTTAATGGCAAATGATATATGCTACCACTGATGTCCCCAAGTGGCAGAGGTCGGAATTATTGGATAATGGCGTAAATAAACAGAATCGGGCGTATATATGACGTATATAAGATGGCACCATGGACACGTATATACGCCACTAGATAAGGCGTCTACGAGACGTCTAATAGGTCGAACTCCTAGACGCAAAATCCTACTGTTAGACGCGTTTCGCATACATATGTAAAGTGGTAAGTTTCGTGCAGTGATAGACATGGTATGAGAAGGACTGGTCTTTGATATAGCAGTAACTCGACCACTGATTGGTTGTTTTATCAGACTCCCCAGTCTTCTACATTTCGTAAATTGATTCACATATCAGTCACATGATTTTAGGATATCGTACACCACTCACCGTGTGTAAGTGATTCTACGATATCGTACACCACTCACCCCATGTGTAAGTGATTCTACGATATCGTACACCACTCACCCCGTGTGTCAGGGATTCTACAATATCATACACCACTCACCGTGTGTAAGTGATTCTTCGATATCGTACACCACTCACCCCGTGTGTAAGTGATTCTACGATATTGTACACCACTCAACCTGTGTGTCAGGGATTCTACGATATTGTACACCACTCACCGTGTGTAAGTGATTCTACGATATCGTACACCACTCACCGTGTGTCAGGGATTCTACGATATCGTACACCACTCACCCCATGTGTCAGGGATTCTATGATATCGTACACCACTCACACCATGTGTAAGTGATTCTACGATATCGTACACCATTCAACCCGTGTGTCAGGGATTCTACGATATCGTACACCACTCACCCCGTGTGTCAGGGATTCTAGGATATCGTACACCACTCACACCGTGTCTAAGTGATTCTACGATATCATACACGACTTACCCGGTGTGTAAGTGATTCTAGGATATCATACACCACTCACCCCATGTGTCAGGGATTCTATGATATCATACACCACTCACACCGTGTGTAAGTGATTCTACGATATCATACACCACTCACCCCGTGTGTCAGGGATTCTACGATATCGTACACCACTCACCCCGTGTGTCAGGGATTCTACGATATTGTACACCACTCACCCCATGTGTCAGGGATTCTAGGATATTGTACACCAATCACCCCGTGTGTCAGGGATTCTACGATATTGTACACCACTCACCGTGTGTAAGTGATTCTACGATATCGTACACCACTCACCGTGTGTAAGTGATTCTAGGATATCATACACCACTCACCCCATGTGTCAGGGATTCTATGATATCGTACACCACTCACACCGTGTGTAAGTGATTCTACGATATCATACACCACTCACCCCGTGTGTCAGGGATTCTACGATATTGTACACCACTCACCCCATGTGTCAGGGATTCTAGGATATTGTACACCAATCACCCCGTGTGTCAGGGATTCTACGATATTGTACACCACTCACCCCATGTGTCAGGTCACTCAGGTCTTCGTCGCCGACAGACAGCTCCCCTTTGTGCGTCTTCTTCACTAAATGTGTCGCTTCGACAGCGGCCTCCTTTTCTGTCTTCTCAATCAGTTGAAGGTTCTGTCAGAATAAACAACAGATTGTTCTCACCGAGTCGCTCGCATGACAAGGACTTAACCTGATCAGACACGATACAAGACGGGAGTCTGGAGGAACTTCGGACCATTGTTTTAATGGTAAACGAGGCCCAATTAATATTATCTTTGTTTCACAAAAGGAAAAGTTCATTTTATATATAGAAAATATCGATTTCCATGGAAAGGTGAAAAGGTACCATCTTGATTTAAATTTGCTGTATCTTTGAAACACTTCTGAAGCTGTGCTAAATTTATCTCCGGTTCTTGGATGTGGCCATGTGCACAAATAGTTTTCATCTAAAATATGACACACATTTATAAGCTGTTTCTTTTTATTGGCTCCGTACACTATCGGTGTATTGATGTACCAGGCCCTCATCACCTCAGGTACTTACGTGTTTAACTTCCATTTCTCTCCAGCGCGCCAGTTCGCGTGAGGCCAGCTCGTCCGCTGTGAAACTTGCCACGCGCGCAGGGTTCATCGAGCCATTGAGGATCTTACGGAAGAGACCCTGTGTAACACAACAAGAGCTAAGTGTGCATAGTCAAATAGAATCAAATAAGCAGGTGAACGCATTAAAACTACAAGTAGCATGAATGAATGGAGGGAGGGAGGGAGGGAGGGAGGGAGGGAGGGAGGGAGGGAGGGAGGGAGGGAGGGAGGGAGGGAGGGAGGGAGGGAGGGAGGGAGGGAGGGAGGGAGGGAGGGAGGGAGGGAGGGAGGGAGGGAGGGAGGGAGGGAGGGAGGGCATGGGAAACGTTTTCAGATAGCTTCATGGTGATAGCTTCATGGATGAGTGCACACAGACCTGTCTGCATGCTCCCTAGCCATGTGGGGGACAAAGCTTTGTTACTATGTACACCAATAAAGTAGGTCAAGCCAATATCTGGTGGTAAATGATATTGAAAATAATTTTACAAACAAATATCATTTGACTGGGTCTTGACTGATTCATACAACAAAGTTATGAACCATTTTGACTTCTATTTGTGTGTAAATATCCTGAATAAGCCATCCACTCACACACCTGCTGTCTCCCCCCCGCTCACATTATGAGATTTAGAAAAAATACATGAATAGCACATCAAATATGTATTTTACCTAAATAATGACACTTCCTAGGGTGTAAGCAACTGTTAGTGCCACTTATGGAGATGGTAAATGTTACACTAATGCTCACTATAAATCAAAATCGAGTAAACATCTGTTTGAGTATGCCCATTTCACCAAAAATCCCCCCCCCCCCCCACTTTTAACAAATACTTGAATATCTCAGCAAATATAGAATTTCACTTCCTAGCACCTACTGTTTTTTATTCTCTTTCAAAAGAGGCATATTATATTATGATTGAACCAGTTTTACAGGTAGAAATATGTCCATAAAGGAGTTCTTAAAATTGGACCTGACTCATAAAGTTCCCCCCCCCCCCCCCAACTGAAATCTCTTTTTTACTGAAAATCCATGTCAAAATACTAAATACTAAAACGGTCAGATATTGTATGGTCATAAAACCTTCTGTCCAAAACAGAAACCATATTCCTATCTCTACTTATTGAGCTATAAAAAGCAAAAATATGGTCAGGTCATCTAGTGACTCTACAAGCAGGTGTACTACAGTAGGCTATAGCCATAACCTAAAGACCAACCGTCCACCTGCTAATAATATCTCTTTTCAGTTCATGATGTCTGTTTCACATGTATACCTTACAAAACAAACTCGATTTACTGACGTAGGTGTGAATTACTGTATAAAACATTGACATACCCTTTAAATTTTACGGGAAATATAGCCAGGAATGTGAAAAAAGTATTTCAATATAAATAACTACAAAGAAAAATACTTCGTTTACATCTAGAGTAGAAAAACCATGTCAGAGAAAAGTGGAGATATTCTTAATGTGAAATTTAACCCGCTGTCATTGTTTGTTTGTGGTTTAACATCCCAAGGAACCCTGAGGATATATATAGGGACTATCAATGATTTAACTTTTCACTTTCATAGACTTATTTCAGTCAATTCTTTTCAATGTTTCAAATATTTTATATAAAATCAAAGAGATTAGTCTCTTTCAAAAACATGATGATATCTTTCTTTGGAATAATTTTGAACAACATTTTCATGTTGTTACTGTTTTTCAAATGCTTTCTTCTATTCTCTTGTACCCTTTTACAGTTCAGCAGGACATGCTGAACAGTTATGTGTACATCGCATGCTTGGCATATTGGGGGATTTTCCCCTTTCAGGAGATATTCGTGTGTAAGTCTGGAGTGACCTGTGAACCCTGCACCCCACACACTGCCCGCGGTGACCCGTCAATAGGTTATAAAAGACGCCCCATCTTAACCCGCTGTGAACCTCACTAAAAACAGACACAAAAACAACCTGGTCCCCCACACACTGCCCGCGGTGACCCGTCAATAGGTTATAAAAGACGCCCCATCTTAACCCGCTGTGAACCTCACTAAAAACAGACACAAAAACAACCTGGTCCCCCACACACTGCCCGCGGTGACCCGTCAATAGGTTATAAAAGACGCCCCATCTTAACCCGCTGTGAACCTCACTAAAAACAGACACAAAAACAAACAGGTCCCCCGCACACTGCCCGCGGTGACCCGTCAATAGGTTATAAAAGACGCCCCATCTTAACCCGCTGTGAACCCTGCACTAAAAACAGACACAAAAACAAACAGGTCCCCCACACACTGCCCGCGGTGACCCGTCAATAGGTTATAAAAGACGCCCCATCTTAACCCGCTGTGAACCTCACTAAAAACACACACAAAAACAACCTGGTCCCCCACACACTGCCCGCGGTGACCCGTCAATAGGTTATAAAAGACGCCCCATCTTAACCCGCTGTGAACCTCACTAAAAACACACACAAAAACAAACAGGTCCCCCACACACTGCCCGCGGTGACCCGTCAATAGGTTATAAAAGACGCCCCATCTTAACCCGCTGTGAACCTCACTAAAAACACACACAAAAACAACCTGGTCCCCCACACACTACCCGCGGTGACCTGTCAATAGGCTATAAAAGACGCCCCATCTTAACCCGCTGTGAACCTCACTAAAAACAGACACAAAAACAAACAGGTCCCCCGCACACTGCCCGCGGTGACCCGTCAATAGGTTATAAAAGACGCCCCATCTTAACCCGCTGTGAACCTCACTAAAAACAGACACAAAAACAACCTGGTCCCCCACACACTGCCCGCGGTGACCCGTCAATAGGTTATAAAAGACGCCCCATCTTAACCCGCTGTGAACCTCACTAAAAACAGACACAAAAACAAACAGGTCCCCCACACACTGCCCGCGGTGACCCGTCAATAGGTTTTAAAAGACGCCCCATCTTAACCCGCTGTGAACCTCACTAAAAACAGACACAAAAACAAACAGGTCCCCCACACACTGCCCGCGGTGACCCGTCAATAGGTTATAAAAGACGCCCCATCTTAACCCGCTGTGAACCCTGCACTAAAAACACACACAAAAACAACCTGGTCCCCCACACACTGCCCGCGGTGACCCGTCAATAGGTTATAAAAGACGCCCCATCTTAACCCGCTGTGAACCTCACTAAAAACAGACACAAAAACAAACAGGTCCCCCACACACTGCCCGCGGTGACCCGTCAATAGGTTATAAAAGACGCCCCATCTTAACCCGCTGTGAACCTCACTAAAAACACACACAAAAACAACCTGGTCCCCCACACACTGCCCGCGGTGACCCGTCAATAGGTTATAAAAGACGCCCCATCTTAACCCGCTGTGAACCTCACTAAAAACACACACAAAAACAACCTGGTCCCCCACACACTGCCCGCGGTGACCCGTCAATAGGTTATAAAAGACGCCCCATCTTAACCCGCTGTGAACCTCACTAAAAACAGACACAAAAACAACCTGGTCCCCCACACACTGCCCGCGGTGACCTGTCAATAGGTTATAAAAGACGCCCCATCTTAACCCGCTGTGAACCTCACTAAAAACACACACAAAAACACCCCGAAAGACCCACCTTATTCTTCTGGTCGCGGATGTTGAACACGAGAGACCGGTATCGGTTTTTGTACTTGGGCGTCACTGCACCAAATATCTTAAACAGCTCCTCCTCGATGGCCATGGCGATTTGTTTGATCTCGCTGCCGGACACCATCACATCATCGGCATCGTCAGCCCTGGAGAGACCAGTCAGGGCAAGTCAGGGTCAATCACATTTATCATCCATCAAGCATCAAAAATGTAGGATCACAGTCAAACAATACCCACTGATTAAAAGTTTAAAGCCATTGATTACGAAAAAATAGTCCCTTTGTGCTGTAGACAAAAAAACAATGGCCCTTAATGATAATATGGCAATTGTTGAGTTTCATTTATTAGAGACTATGGATAATAAATACGACAAATGATGGTTTTGTTGACAGGTGGCTCTGTAGATCACTCGCGGTTCTTCTCGTAAAACACTCAACTAACGCTCGTGTGTTACTATGCGTTAACCTCTCGTGGTTTACAGACGCCTGTCTACAAAACCACAGATTGTCGTTTATGTCGCTCTACCTACTCGCTGAATCCTCACCTACAAATTAATGTTTCTATCGGAATATTACAAATATTATATATACATACTAATCCTATAGGGAGTGTGTGTTATCCGACTAATACAGAGTCTCCATACTAAACCTGTATGTATATAGATTGTCGTTTATGTCGCTCTACCCACTCGCTGAATCCTGACTTACAAATTAATGTTTCTATCGGAATATTACAAATATTATATATACATACTAATCCTATAGGGAGTGTGTGTTATCCGACTAATACAGAGTCTCCATACTAAACCTGTATGTATATAGATTGTCGTTTATGTCGCTCTACCCACTCGCTGAATCCTGACTTACAAATTAATGTTTCTATCGGAATATTACAAATATTATATATACATACTAATCCTATAGGGAGTGTGTGTTATCCGACTAATACAGAGTCTCCATACTAAACCTGTATGTATATAGATTGTCGTTTATGTCGCTCTACCCACTCGCTGAATCCTCACCTACAAATTAATGTTTCTATCGGAATATTACAAATTATAAAAGCTAATTCCTTTCCAAGATGCTTCTGAAATTTGCTAAACATTTTTGTCGGAAACGTGGATGGGCGGGGATGGGTGCCGTCAGTTAGGGGGAGTATGCCACCACTCCCACCGTCTACATATCTATCTTTTTATTTAATTTTCATCAAAATTCAGAAAAGTCGGATTTCCGTCATTTGCCAGAAGACTTGCATCCCTCTAATATAACTGTAAACATCTTCATTCAAGGATCCAATTTTTTTAATTTTTTTTTATGGAGCATCCGCTTTAGTCAGAGGTGTTTCTAGCCACATCTTCAAAACCTAGTTCAAGGATCGAACTCGTCTAACCTGGATCACACAAATGGAGCACATGAATAGAAAAACTCATGAAGTGGCAAAATAGCTTTAGCTGTAGCCCAAACCCTCAATATGGAAAAAAAAGATACATACATACAAAACTCTAATAATGGATCAAAGGACATGATAAGATACAAGTCCCTGGGAATGGAGGAGAATTTGAGTTACCTCATCGAGAGCGAGTCTTTCAGCGTCTTGCGGACGTTGATCCTCATCGGGTCTGGTCCAGCACTCACGGGCTGCGGTGCGCCCGGAGGACCGCCCGGAGGACCGCCCGGAGGACCGCCCGGAGGACCGCCCGGAGGACCGCCCGGAGTCCGGCCCTCCGGCTGGGACGGGGACTGTTGCGCGCTCGTCTGCGGCTGCGGTGGAGCTCTCTGCTGGGGCGGTTTGCTGAAACCATGCGTTGCCTCGGGCCGCTGACTTTCATTGCTGGCTCTTCGTGGCGCTTTTGCTGCAGACTTATTGTCAGATTCTTTCGTGCCCTGAGCTTTCTTTGGGATTCTGCCGAAAGCTGCCATGGCCTCTGATTGCTTGATCTGGCCTGGTTTTTCTTTCCTCTCGGCTCTCTTGTCCGGGGATTCTCCAACCTGCGCCTTCACCTTGTCGCGAATCTTCTGTTCCTTCTCGGCCTTGCGCCTCTCCTTCTCGCGACTCTCCCACTTCTGCTTGATGGCCTGAATCTCCTTCTCCATCCCTTTCTTCTCCTTGGACTTCTCCTTCTTAGATTTCTCTGGAATCACAAAAATTTAACGGTGAGAAAACCAATATTTAATAAGTATTTACCCTAGCCTGCTATAAACGTCCATAGTCTTAGCAATAGGAACTCATACTCAACAGGCTTGCGAGTACAGTAACTTTTACTCAGTGGGTGATAAACAGATGAATTCCAGGATGGATAAAGATAAAATCAGAAACATTCATATTGGGTCTGAGTGCCCATTCGCCATCTCGTTTGGAGCGCTTCAGAATATTCACTCAGCTTTCGCCCCCTTCATATTACTACACGCTCCAAACTTGATGGCCAACAGGGAGACAGACTAAACAGTTATCAATTTCTTTCTTATTACACATTCAACATTCAGAACTTATCAGGACGTGATAATTTGTGATTTCAAAGTTTGCGCGATGTCTCAACACAGGTTAGTTTTTCATCTGTAGATCCCTGCTATCTATCGCGGCATCATTCATTAAAACACACCCACAAGGAAATACATGACAGATCTCACCCGATTGTTGGCCACTTGTAAATATTCAGTATATTTCCTGCCATTCTATAATGTCCTCATTTGCACTTGACCACTTCACGTCTCTACAGGGATCAGTGGAAGCTTCAGCGGGGATCATAGTCTATAGCGGAGTTGCATAATTTACCACTTGATAAATCAATATTACACAAGCAATTATCTTTAAATCTTTTATTTGGAGATGAAAATATGAGTTTCAATGGAAATATTGAAAACTGGCATCCCTGTTTGAAACGACCCTGTAGAGAGTATTTCACACTATAGTTGATTATGAATTTTAAGGAGCTCACTGGTTCCGTAGAAGGTGGCTGGATTGCTGCCCGTAACCACTTCGAACGTGGGATGCGTCTCGAGCCAGGTGTGGAGGGAGGCTGCGGTCGGGGCAGTCGGGCCCGTCAGGATCTTCCCCGAAGCGCGCTCCATCACCACGATCCGGTCTGCTGCTTTCCCCGCCTCGGCGGCCTGACGAAACACCATCAAAACAAACACTGAACCCTATGCGTGACATTGACCATTAAAGCACACATTGAACCCTACGTGTCACATTCACAGAGACGAGTTCTCGTTAAACCCACCCCGCAATATGAAACAGTTACGGCTTTGCGTTACAGAAAACTCACACACACACTGAGAGATAACTGGGATGACCACATGCAGTATTTCGGACATACAATTGTTCAGAGGTGGAAAGTACACATGTGGGATTACTCTAATGTATTGTTAAAGGAAAACAAGATTCTAATGTAATTTGTATTGGATGACTAATAAAAAAAACCATTCCTCGTTATAAAAAAATAAATAAACAAATAAAAAACAAACAAAAGAAGCACACACACCGCGACCCATGCTTACAGGACTCAAAGTGGGCCAAAGAAAAACCAAATGAATTGCTCATTTTTGCATTTGCTTATTCCTTTTATATATTTTCTTTTGCTTCCTGAGCACGTTCCTTGAACTCATCTTTCTAAACTTCATGTATTGGGGTGACTTTTACAAAACATAAAACATTCACAACTACAGGCCCCACTTTGAGACTTGTACTTAGTACAAAGAAACACAGGAATTAAAGCAAGCATCGGGAAAAATGACAATGTGGTGAGAGAGGTGTGGGTGTGAGGTGTGGGTGAGAGGTGTGGGTGTGAGGTGTGTGGGTGTGAGGTGTGTGGGTGTGAGGTGTGTGGGTGTGAGGTGTGTGGCTGTGAGGTGTGTGGGTGTGAGGTGTGTGGCTGTGAGGTGTGTGGCTGTGAGGTGTGTGGCTGTGAGGTGTGTGGCTGTGAGGTGTGTGGCTGTGAGGTGTGTGGCTGTGAGGTGTGTGGCTGTGAGGTGTGTGGCTGTGAGGTGTGTGGCTGTGAGGTGTGTGGCTGTGAGGTGTGTGGCTGTGAGGTGTGTGGCTGTGAGGTGTGTGGCTGTGAGGTGTGTGGCTGTGAGGTGTGTGGCTGTGAGGTGTGGCTGTGAGGTGTGTGGCTGTGAGGTGTGTGGCTGTGAGGTGTGTGGCTGTGAGGTGTGTGGCTGTGAGGTGTGTGGCTGTGAGGTGTGTGGCTGTGAGGTGTGTGGCTGTGAGGTGTGTGGCTGTGAGGTGTGTGGCTGTGAGGTGTGTGGCTGTGAGGTGTGGCTGTGAGGTGTGTGGCTGTGAGGTGTGTGGCTGTGAGGTGTGGGTGTGAGGTGTGTGGCTGTGAGGTGTGGCTGTGAGGTGTGTGGCTGTGAGGTGTGTGGCTGTGAGGTGTGTGGCTGTGAGGTGTGTGGCTGTGAGGTGTGTGGCTGTGAGGTGTGTGGCTGTGAGGTGTGTGGCTGTGAGGTGTGTGGCTGTGAGGTGTGTGGCTGTGAGGTGTGGCTGTGAGGTGTGTGGCTGTGAGGTGTGTGGCTGTGAGGTGTGTGGCTGTGAGGTGTGTGGCTGTGAGGTGTGTGGCTGTGAGGTGTGTGGCTGTGAGGTGTGTGGCTGTGAGGTGTGTGGCTGTGAGGTGTGGCTGTGAGGTGTGGCTGTGAGGTGTGTGGCTGTGAGGTGTGTGGCTGTGAGGTATGTGCATGGTACTAATGCATGCGACTAACAGGGTGACAGAATTCAGGATGTCTCTGTAACTAAATGACCATCTCTAACATGTCAACAGGGGGGGGGGGGGTGTACGGACTAACAGGGTGACAGAATTCAGGATGTCTCTATAACTAAATGACCATCTCTAACATGTCAACAGGGGGGGGGGGGGTGTACGGACTAACAGGGTGACAGAATTCAGGATGTCTCTGTAACTAAATGACCATCTCTAACATGTCAACAAGGGGGGGGGGGGTGTAGGGACTAACAGGGTGACAGAATTCAGGATATCTCGGTAACTAAATGACCATCTCTAACATGTCAACAAGGGGGGGGGGGGGGGGTGTACGGACTAACAGGGTGACAGAATTCAGGATGTCTCTGTAACTAAATGACCATCTCTAACATGTCAACAGGGGGGGGGGGGGGGGGGTGTACGGACTAACAGGGTGACAGAATTCAGGATGTCGAGATGAGAAAAGGAAAAAAGTTACTACTTTTACGTAAAAAGGGGTTTTTGATCACAAACCAAATATTTACAAAGTAAGACACATCCAGTCATTTCACACCCAGCTTGAATGTATGAGATGAGGACGACAGATAAGCAGGACGCACAGCGACTCAATGATGGTTAGATTCTGCCTGGTGTGGTTTTGATACTGAAGACATTCTGGGCGCAGATTTAGGCAAACACAGAAGCATTACTACCAGGAGTAAAACGAAACAATTCAATAAGAGAGTGTTAGTGAGGTTCTAAAACTGGACACGCGTCATCTCACTGACAGAAGATGGAAACGAGTTCTGTCTCAATTTTATCGTCGAAAAAGGATTTTAGTCCAGGTCATATACAACTTACATAGAACGACCTGACCATGCTTGTACATGCTGAAAAACGAGACGGGCAATTGTTGCTTTTTACAGAACGAGGCCCCAGGCCGAGTTCTGTAAAATAAAACATCAATTCCCATCAAGTTTTGTAGCATACACAAGCATGGTGGGTCGTTATATATTTATCATATACCCAAACTTAATAAAATCTTACCATACATTGGCTTAGAAGATATAAAAGTCTACACACGTGAAAGCCCACACACTGCTGATGTTTCAACGTGTTCAGTATAACAGTGTACTGCACAGGGTTCAGTATACAAGTTATACTGCACAGGGAGCAGCGGTACGTAATTATCAAATATACTGCATGGCTATATAATAAAAGCCTGTATCTAATTATGAATATTTCTGTCCAAAACAAGACCTTGTTTTAATCAGACTCTGTATGAGTATGTCATTATCTAACAAGAAAGGGGACGAAATAGCGTCTCAAAGGTTTTTTTGTTTCTTTTAAAATAACCTTTTAAAATAATGCCTCGTATAATCAGTTAAAACATCCAGGTATTGAACGATTTCATCTTGACACAATTTCCTGATTTGAGTACATTTGATGAATGAATTCTTGACTGATTTTGTGTCATGTACTGATCAAGTTGATATATGGTTGGCCTGAAGTTGCGGGACTTGACAGCGTAGAGTTTAGATTAACACCGTACTGCGGGACTTGACAGCGAAGAGTTTAGATTAACACCGTACTGCGGGACTTGACAGCGTAGAGTTTAGATTAAGGCCATAGTGCAGGACTTGACAGCGGAGAGTTTAGATTAAGGTCATTATGCGGGACTTTATAGCGGAAAGTTTAGATTAAGGTCGTAATGCAGGACTTGACAGCGGAGAGTTTAGATTAAGGTCATAATGCGGGACTTGACAGCGTAGAGTTTAGATTAAGGTCGTAATGCTGGACTTTATAGCGGAAAGTTTAGATTAAGGTCGTAATGCGGGACTTGACAGCGGAGAGTTTAGATTAAGGTCATAATGCGGGACTTGACAGCGTAGAGTTTAGATTAAGGTCGTAATGCTGGACTTTATAGCGGAAAGTTTAGATTAAGGTCGTAATGCGGGACTTGACAGCGGAGAGTTTAGATTAAGGTCATAATGTGGGACTTGACAGCAGAGAGTTTAGATTAAGGTCGTAATGTGGGACTTGACAGCGGAGAGTTTAGATTAAGGTCGTAATGCAGGACTTGACAGTGGAGAGTTTAGATTAACACCATACTGCGGGGACTAACACCAGATTTTAGATTAATGACATACGTCTTCTTCTGCGGCGGCCGGCGTAACCTACAACAGATTAACACAATAAACTACTTTAATCCCAGCGTTCCTGTAAAACTTGGGCCAGTCTTCAAGTGGAACTTGAAATATTAAATAAAAGATTTCCCCCCAAAATAGAATATTCCTTCAAAATTTGAGGGAGTAATTGAGATTTTGGGTTGTTTTTTGGACAGTCTAACGTCCAATGTGTTCTACTAGACTTACTTTGGGTTTGACCGAATCTGTGAGATGAATGTAGGTAGAAATCTCACCCAAACACATTATCGATTTGAGAATTCTTTCAGTTCCGACACCAGAAAGACATGGTATGAACACCATTGGCCTTTGATAGGAATAATTGTAAAGGAAGTTTATCATCGGAATCTTCAGAAACAAAACACTTTAGGTTTTTCTCTTAACACCTAAAGGCAGTGTGTTTGTGAAGGGCGGGAATCCTGGAAGTTCATGGATTTTAAAATTGTTCTTGTGCTTTTACTGGCATTTTCTGAGGGATAAATTTACGAACTAAAATGGTTTTCTTAATTTGAAGAAAGGAAATTCTACGAAAGTATGTTAACTGGTGGGTGGAAGACACACACCCGGTAAACGACTGAGAACCCACTTCATGATGTCAGAGATAAGTCACAAAAATCTGAAGATGGAAAATAGTAAAACCGCACACCGCCACAAACACACGAACTCAGGAGCACCCGAAAAGCAGGCCAAGCCCTCTTTTACAAAACAGTCTGCTACGTCAAGTCAGTTTTCTCAACTGCCAGTAAACCAAGACAGGTGTCTGTATTTCTAAAGGTGGTGATGCCGATGTGCTGAGTGTGTCTGTAATTTAAGGAGGTATTATATAGAGACAGACTGAGGGTGGCTAAATGAATTCTGTTTCGAGTAGTTTTGGTGTTTATAGAAGTACCGAGGTCTCGTCTCGTGTTAAAAGAACTCTCCTCTGAAGAAGCCGGTAACTACAGAGGAAAGCTATGAAAGTTTACAGACATTGTATCCCATCAAGTTTGAATAGCGCAGTAATTCACAAGGCGAAGCTGCGTGAATGATGTAGTGATTCAAATGAGATGGGATCAAGCTCTGACCCTAAACTTGAATAGGTTTCTAAATTTATCTCACCCCTCATATTGACTAATGGGCCAACCTTTGTGACATAAACCCATATTGAGTATTTTTTCTAAATACTCAATGGCCGTTGGATATGAGCTCCCAATGTTAGGTCTATGGTGAGAAAATACCAGGGGTGAGATAAAGTTTGATGATAACGATGTTAGAGAACTGACCTCCTGACGGGGCCGGTTTCCGTAGATCTTCTTGTTCTGTTTCTCAAGCACTTTGAGGGAGTCGGTCGCGTGCTGCACGATACATGCATCGCTACAGTAGATGGATCCCTCGCGGGGTGTGTTCTCGCAGTCAGCGATGATGCACTTCGAGTCCACCTGAAAATCAGAACAAGCCACACTTACATAAGTAAAAGATCTACGAGTCTCTAAGAGATACCAGCGAGGTCCAGGAAAATATCTGAATCCTAAATATATCCACTATTCATCGCGAACATGATCAAGACTTAGTACACTGACGAAACCTGGAAACAACCGCAAAACTGACATCTCAGGTCTTCGTAACATGTAAAGAAAACCCAAAACATAAAAGAAAACCCAAAACATAAACTCAACATACAGGTAACTATCTCATTCATTTAAATTGACATTATTTAACATTCTGAGCCTGTATTTCACAAATAAGCGATGCTCGTGGACAAAAAGTCACCTTCTTCTTCTTGGGGCTCGGGGGCACCGGACCATCGCCGGACGCTTTCCTGTGTCGCTGCTGCTTCAACTTCTTAAACTTAAAAAATAAAATTTAGAGAAATATGATAATTATTAGACAAGGTAAATTTAATTGCATTGTATGATCTGAAATCAGGATCTACATCAAGATTAGTAGAATTGATGGTCACAAAACTTATATGAAAATATAAATGAAACAACAGCAAAGTGTGAATCTTGAAATAGAATTGTCGAGCTCTGCAGGCCAAATTAGCAGGTGGACGCATTCAAAACTCAATACAAGTAAAAGTATAGGTCTGAGTTATGGCCCCATCTGGTGTTAGTTGGCCACACTACAGGCTCCACGTTCAGAGTGAAGCTGAGATCCAACCAGATATTTAGTCTTCTTAAATAGATATAGGTCACTATGTGGCATGTGCCAATGCTTGGAGAGTGATTGGAACCAAAGTGCCCTCTGATAGAACTTGGCTGCATTACTATGCCATGTGCTTTTAACAATGGTGGACCGCAGATTATGAAATTATCATGCCAAATATAAATTTCACATAAATAATGCTACTTCCTAGGATGTAAGCAACTGTCAATGCCACTTATGGAGATGATAAATGTCACTCCAATGCTCACTGTAAATCGATATCGAGTGAACGTCCGTTTTAGTATGCCCATTTCACCCCAAATCCCTTCCCCCCACTTTCAACAAATACTTGAGTATCTCTGTACATATAGACTCTACCTAGAAAATTCCACTTCCTTGCAACTTCAGTTTTCCATTCTCTTTCAAATGAGGCATAATGAGGCATGAATCTGTAACTAAAAAAATATAGTCCCCTGCTAGACTGAATTCTCTCTTCTTTTTTTTAAATCCATGTCAGAACACTAAAAACTAAAACTTTAAGATATTGTTTGGCCATAAAACTGTCTGTCTGAGACAGAAATCAGTCCAAAGAGCAAAAATGTGGTCAGGTCGCCTAGTGACTCTACAAGCAGTGTACTACAGTAGGCTTTAGCCGCCAGAAAAGAGTTGAAGCATCACATTGTGAGTTTGAGGTTGGTTGCGGCTTTGTAGCTCACCTTCTGTTGCATCTCCTCGTCTTTCGACTGATGTCTGTCGTGACGTGACTTCTCTGACGGCGACGTATGCTCCTCCCCTTTCTCGGTGGACGGCTCTGATTGGACGGCGGCTTGTGTCGCGTCTTCTGATTGGCTGGTGGAGACCTCGATGGCTTCGCCAGCCTCCAGCTCCAGCGTCTCGATGACCTGCATCTCGGAGCTGACCTCCACCTCCATGTCGACCTCCTCCGTCTCCTCGCCCGGGCGGACCTCGCCCGGTCCGACCTCGCCCGGTCCGACCTCGCCCGGTCCGACCTCAGCCGGTCCGACCTCGTCCGGTCCGACCGGCTTCTTCTTAGATTTATCTGCGACATTTAATATTTCACGGTCAATGTGGTCCACCACTGCTTCACATTTGGTAGTATACAACAAATTTGACAACTGATAATGCTATTTATCACATGCCAGTGGCTCTTATCAATTATTCATTACCCAGCTAAGTAAACCTTTAAGGACTGTGTAGTCACATACGCGGCACTTACAGGTAGGTTGTATGCTCTAGTGCATACAGAAAAATGGTGCGTAACTAAAATGGTGCGTGCTCCACAAACCTCCGTGAATTACTCCGTGAATTACTCCGTGGAGTACTCTGTGGAGTACTCGGTGGAGTACTCGGTGGAGTACTCGGTGGAGTACTCGGTGGAGTACTCGGTGGAGTACGGACCAAGTTAGTTTCATCTCGTGAGTTTCCTTCTAATTATACCACCCTCTTCTACCCGTGTAGACTGATTCAAGACTGTTGCAACAACTGTTGCAAGACTTGTAATGACTGTTGTGAGACTGTAGCAAGACTGCTGTAAGGCTGATACAACCCGCTTGATTCAGAAGAGAACCACAGAGGGTGCCAGATGTTGGGCATTCGGGGCAGATAGCGACCCCCGTGAAGGGAGGGCTCGGCGCTGTGGGAGTCGTGGCTTACCGATGCAGGGCGGGCAGGTCCAGCCGCCGTCCTCCTTCTCGATAGACTTGCCCTGCGTGCGCGTGATGCCCACGCAGCTGCCATGGTACCACTCCTCGCACGTGTCGCAGCTGATCATGAACCTACAAACACGCATGTCAGTCGGGTCAGACACGAAATCCTCCTCTTTTATGACGTGAAATTTACTGCCTCAGAGAGACTGAGAAAACATAGAAAACACATCAATGGAAAACTACTGAGGCCTTGCAAGGAAGTTAAAAGGTTGGGGTTTTTTTTGGATGTAGAGCTCGTAGTTACATTTCATCGACTTGTGATCCCTGGATTATCTAAGCGGTAACTAACCTGTTGTTGTACGGCTGCTGACAGATACACCACAGTTTATCCGGGTCACCTTTATATGACAAGTCTTTGTTTTAGGATTATCTAAGCGGTAACTAACCTGTTGTTGTACGGCTGCTGACAGATACACCACAGTTTATCCGGGTCACCTTTATATGACAAGTCTTTGTTTTAGGATTATCTAAGCGGTAACTAACCTGTTGTTGTACGGCTGCTGACAGATACACCACAGTTTATCCGGGTCACCTTTATATGACAAGTCTTTGTTTTAGGATTATCTAAGCGGTAACTAACCTGTTGTTGTACGGCTGCTGACAGATACACCACAGTTTATCCGGGTCACCTTTATATGACAAGTCTTTGTTTTAGGATTATCTAAGCTGTAACTAACCTGTTGTTGTACGGCTGCTGACAGATACACCACAGTTTATCCGGGTCACCTTTATATGACAAGTCTTTGTTTTAGGATTATCTAAGCGGTAACTAACCTGTTGTTGTACGGCTGCTGACAGATACACCACAGTTTATCCGGGTCACCTTTATATGACAAGTCTTTGTTTTAGGATTATCTAAGCGGTAACTAACCTGTTGTTGTACGGCTGCTGACAGATACACCACAGTTTATCCGGGTCACCTTTATATGACAAGTCTTTGTTTTAGGATTATCTAAGCGGTAACTAACCTGTTGTTGTACGGCTGCTGACAGATACACCACAGTTTATCCGGGTCACCTTTATATGACAAGTCTTTGTTTTAGGATTATCTAAGCGGTAACTAACCTGTTGTTGTACGGCTGCTGACAGATACACCACAGTTTATCCGGGTCACCTTTATATGACAAGTCTTTGTTTTAGGATTATCTAAGCGGTAACTAACCTGTTGTTGTACGGCTGCTGACAGATACACCACAGTTTATCCGGGTCACCTTTATATGACAAGTCTTTGTTTTAGGATTATTTAAGAGGTAACTAACCTGTTGTTGTACGGCTGCTGACAGATACACCACAGTTTATCCGGGTCACCTTTATATGACAAGTCTTTGTTTTAGGATTATCTAAGCGGTAACTAACCTGTTGTTGTGCGGCTGCTGACAGATACACCACAGTTTATCCGGGTCACCTTTATATGACAAGTCTTTGTTTTAGGAT
This sequence comes from Alentia gelatinosa, assembly GCA_950022655.1. Taxonomy (NCBI): domain Eukaryota; kingdom Metazoa; phylum Annelida; class Polychaeta; order Phyllodocida; family Polynoidae; genus Alentia; species Alentia gelatinosa. Next base: position 588,555 of record OX465591.1, on the reverse strand, counting down.
TATTTAAGCGGTAACTAACCTGTTGTTGTACGGCTGCTGACAGATACACCACAGTTTATCCGGGTCACCTTTATATGACAAGTCTTTGTTTTAGGATTATCTAAGCGGTAACTAACCTGTTGTTGTGCGGCTGCTGACAGATACACCACAGTTTATCCGGGTCACCTTTATATGACAAGTCTTTGTTTTAGGATTATCTAAGCGGTAACTAACCTGTTGTTGTACGGCTGCTGACAGATACACCACAGTTTATCCGGGTCACCTTTATATGACAAGTCTTTGTTTTAGGATTATTTAAGCGGTAACTAACCTGTTGTTGTACGGCTGCTGACAGATACACCACAGTTTATCCGGGTCACCTTTATATGACAAGTCTTTGTTTTAGGATTATTTAAGCGGTAACTAACCTGTTGTCGTACGGCTGCTGACAGATACACCACAGTTTATCCGGGTCACCTTTATATGACAAGTCTTTGTTTTAGGATTATCTAAGCGGTAACTAACCTGTTGTGGTACGGCTGCTGACAGATACACCACAGTTTATCCGGGTCACCTTTATATGACAAGTCTTTGTTTTAGGATTATCTAAGCGGTAACTAACCTGTTGTTGTACGGCTGCTGACAGATACACCACAGTTTATCCGGGTCGTCTTCTTCAGCCCAGTCGGCATCATCCTCATCATCTTCAAACTCATCGTCGTCGTCGTCATCGTCATCACCTGTCAAAACAAGATGCCGTCAGTCGCCGTAAGAGTGTTTATCACCTCCTGCTGACATCTTTATCTGTAGCCATTTACTCTCCCTTTTTTCAAAAACTTTTCCTGATAATTTATGGCTGACATTCATTCCCATCCTGTCTACTTATTTATCATCAAGTCAGTTCGACTTAAGAAAGTTCCAAGTAGTCATCTTCAACACTTTACTTAGTTAATATTTACATAGTTTTCAGCTGCACAAACTGTTCGGTATTTACAAAACAGTCGTCTGAAGGCTGTCTAGTGCGTATTCGTCGGAACCAATCAGATCTTGTCAATCTGATGCTATAAATAGAACAACAAACCACTTATCCCTTTCTCCACCCAGCTAGGAAATCCAGGTCGTCAATATATGCCGTGCTCTCTTTGGCCATCACAGACCTATGTCTTTACTCTGTGCCGTACAAACCGAACTATTATAAGCTGTACTGTGATTGGTTCCGATGAATACGCACTAGAGAGTGGTGTCTTGACTACTTCCTGCATCGCTCAAAGTCGCCTGGTAATGAAAATTAGAACTCGCCCCATTTTGTGCAAGTGTTGCACAGTAATTTTATCTGAGGTCCTGAATATGGTGCCGTGCTATATCATTACTTGGTGTTTACGTGTGGGGGTGACAGCATTGATTGCAATTAAGGGAAGCCCTTCGCGAGTGTTACGTGGGGCGAGCTTGGCCGCTCGTTTCTCAATAGAGAAATTAGAATGTAACACTTTATGGTCACTTACAAGCAATGTTTACATGCTCCGGTAAAATGGCGTAGCTGCAGATCAAATAAGTACTTTGCAGTTAATGCCTTTAGTTTACACCTTACATCTCACACAAGTAAGTAAATGTTGATAGTTTGGGAAAGAATACAAGGACAAATCCAAACAGGGCGAGAAAACCCTTCCGGCGAATTGTCCAGTCTTCTCAGCGTATAACTTCAGAAGACATATTTCACAGATAAATACCAGACTCTTCTCCTCAACTTCTCTTTCAAACTACTTCCTATCTTAACTTCATGGAACTGTCACCAACTTTACAAAAATGCTTAATTTAGATTAGTATTAGAAAAATACATCCAGAAGTAAATCCAACTAGATTTCAAATAGTGAACAATACATAGCAACACAGGAATCATAAATACTGAAACATGGAAACAAGCAACGTCTCAATGGGAGAGGTTTCACTTTGTTGATTCAGAATATGCAGGAGGCACAATGCCAAGTACCAGTTTCTCCAATTTGTTCAATTAGACTTACTTTGGTTCACTTTAATAAAATTTGCATATCCTGTGGGGAAAAAGGTATGCTTCCTGGTTGATCCAAGCATCAGTAAATCATTCAGATGCCGGTGAGGTATACCACAATAACCTGTAGGTTTACTATGGACACTTTGTATTAGGTGGATAATACAACATATCTGTATGTGCCGGGTATGTCCATACAGAGTTCCTACAGGTTTACTATGGACACTTTGTATTAGGTGGGTAATACAACATATCTGTATGTGCCGGGTATGTCCATACAGAGTTCCTACAGGTTTACTATGGACACTTTGTATTAGGTGGATAATACAACATATCTGTATGTGCCGGGTATGTCCATACAGAGTTCCTACAGGTTCACTACAGACACTTTGTATTAGGTGGGTAATACAGCATATCTATATGTGCCGGGTATGTCCATACAGAGTTCCTACAGGTTTACTATGGACACTTTGTATTAGGTGGATAATACAACATATCTGTACGTGCCGGGTATGTCCATACAGAGTTCCTACAGGTTTACTATGGACACTTTGTATTAGGTGGATAATACAACATATCTGTATGTGCCGGTTATGTCCATACAGAGTTCCTACAGGTTTACTATGGACACTTTGTATTCGGTGGATAATACAACATATCTGTATGTGCCGGGTATGTCCATACAGAGTTCCTATAGGTTTACTATGGACACTTTGTATTCTGTGGATGATACAACATATCTGTATGTGCCAAGTATGTCCATACAGAGTTCCTATAGGTTTACCATGGACACTTTGTATTCTGTGGATAATACAACATATCTGTATGTGGTGGGTATGTCCATACAGAGTTCCTATAGGTTTACTATTGACACATTGAAATAAACCTGACGTTGTGAGCACCTGCATATAGAGAATCAGTTCTCGTGTTAATCAGACTTCGTCATACCGAAATAACTCTCATCTTCGTCCCAGTCTGTAAGCAAAACAGTGATTAGGGGAGTGGCGCACTCCGGACAAATCGAGACAACATTTAGTCATACTGTGTCGGGAGGGCGTGTTTCTGTTTGAATTACTGATTTAATGTAGTTTTATCTGTTAAGGTGGCCAATACTCTTAATATACAATAAAGAATGGTTTTACATTTGGACTTGTTTGATTTAACCTTCGGTTGATCCATTCAGGATCTTTACAGGCTGCCTCTTTATATGAACATTTTCTTCTGGGCAGCCTTAACGACTACAAGACCCGACCAGTCAATTATACTGACGCTGGTCGGTCAGTATTAAACAACTGAGTGTTGACGACTTTCACTACGCTCCTGTATTACCCTGCAACAACACCTCATTGTTTAAGGCCGTCCATCCACAAAACCACTGACAGTCATGAATTCCTGTGAAGCAGATTAAGCCCACTGACCGTCCTCCGCTGGCTCCTCTTCGGGGTCCTGCTCCGTCTTGTTGCTGCCTCCGCGTATCATTCGTCGCTTCTTGTTGGCGCGCTCCTCCGTATCCTCCCTGCCTTCACTCACGTCGAGCCCGGCCTCCATCTTCGCACCCAGCTCCGACAAGATGGGTTCTCGCCGAGTCACCGTCATTCCGCCTTCGTCCTCTTTGACCTGGGGTTGGATGAGGAAACAAAGTTCATAAGTACCATGGAAGAACCCAATGACAGCGGTTAGCATTGACTAAAATGCCATGCCATGTCATTTCATAAGAGGCAGCTCAGTGAAAAAACAAAGCAATCAAACCCAAACCAATCCGTTTAAGATTTTATCCCATCCCTGAATTCTAATAAAGAACGTCATTAAACTTTTTTTTAAAAACCAATCGTACCCAACGCCAGTTGAGTATCTTTTATGCTATTTAAAAGAGCGTTGGATATAAATTTCCCATGTTTCATCTTGGGAGAAAAATACCAGGGTCAGGATAAAAATTATCATCTCTTCTACCTGTCAGATATGACTCAAAGACAAAGCCCTTAATTATTACATCAGTACACTAGGTACAGATTCTTAAAATCTAGATTTTACTGTGAATCAAAATACAGCCCATCAAGACAGAAGCCAAAGTCCAGGTTAGTTTTTGGAATTCGATAATCAAAATGCCCCAAACTGAGAATCGGTGAAGGTTAGATGTGTAAATAAAGGCGTTGTGTTAGAGTACGAGGCCGGGAACACAGGGAGCTTGTCAAGTACACGACAGGGAGGTCAGTCGGGCCGTGAACAAAAGAGACGGTGTTGGCCACGGAACCGGGCTGGGGAGTGCCGAGCAGGTCTCAACTTCTCTTTACTGGTGTCACTGAGGCCCCATTTATTCTCTCTGTTTTATACACAAAAAATGAATAATGGGAAATAGGAAAACTGTCATCTGTGGTACAGTTCATTGAGCATGCACATCCAGACTCCAGTGTGTTACGGGGAGTCAAAGTAACTTCCTAACAAGGTGCGGGCTTAGAACCCAGACTCCAGTGTGTCGTATGACAGTCGATACGAAGCGCACTGAATATTACGAGGAGTCAAAGTAACTTCCTAACAAGGTGCGGGCTTAGAACCCAGACTCCAGTGTGTCGTATGACAGTCGATACGAAGCGCACTGAATATTACGAGGAGTCAAAGTAACTTCCTAACAAGGGGCGGGCTTAGAACCCAGACTCCAGTGTGTCGTATGACAGTCGATACGAAGCGCACTGAATATTACGAGGAGTCAAAGTAACTTCCTAACAAGGGGCGGGCTTAGAACCCAGACTCCAGTGTGTCGTATGACAGTCGATACGAAGCGCACTGAATATTACGAGGAGTCAAAGTAACTTCCTAACAAGGTGCGGGCTTAGAACCCAGACTCCAGTGTGTCGTATGACAGTCGATACGAAGCGCACTGAATATTACGAGGAGTCAAAGTAACTTCCTAACAAGGGGCGGGCTTAGAACCCAGACTCCAGTGTGTCGTATGACAGTCGATACGAAGTGCACTGAATATTACGAGGAGTCAAAGTAACTTCCTAACAAGGTGCGGGCTTAGAACCCAGACTCCAGTGTGTCGTATGACAGTCGATACGAAGCGCACTGAATATTACGAGGAGTCAAAGTAACTTCCTAACAAGGGGCGGGCTTAGAACCCAGACTCCAGTGTGTCGTATGACAGTCGATATGACGCCGACTGAATATTACGAGGAGTCAAAGTAACTTCCCAACAAGGTGCGGGCTTAGAACCCAGACTCCAGTGTGTCGTATGACAGTCGATACAAAGCTCACTGAATATTACGGGGAGTCAAAGTAACTTCCTAACAAGGGGCGGGCTTAGAACCCAGACTCCAGTGTGTCGTATGACCAACAACACAAAGCTCAATGAAAATTATCAGGGACGTAGTTGGGGTCAGAAAATAAAGTGGAAATATTGTTCAAGTCAAATATACTGCCTCCGAGGGACCGGGAAAACATAAAAAATATATATTGTCAGTTACGGCATGGGACTGAAGATCTATGGGGAGGTTCAAACTGCTATTCTATTTATATGATTGATGCTCAATTCATATTAACCTGCTCTACATAAGAAAAAATAATGAAAATATAAACATTGATATCACAAGTCCTTAAAATAACTTCTTAACAAGGCGTGGGCTTAAAACCCAGCCACCAGTGTGTCGCGTGACTGAGGCTACAAAGCTGACTGGAGATTTCGAGGCGATGCAGTGCTTGGCAATGAAGTGACCCCTGGGAGTGTGTTTTAACGGTGGTGGTGGCCGGGGGCATAGAAGTGACACGGATACTTTGTTGATTTGGGTAGTTTAACGTCCAAATTGTTCAGTCAGACATACTCTGGTTTGTTGGTGATTGATTCTTTGAGATAAATTTAGGTAGAAATCTCACCCCTACACATTTACCGAGGTGAGAGTTCTTTCACTTCCCACACCACATAGACATGGAATGAGAAGGACCGTATGGCAGTAGCACAAAACTCAGCATTATCTCATTTACTTCTAGCACAAAAGACAGTTCAACGCACGCGAACACCCACCGAACTACGCTACCCAGAGTAAACAGGGGGGCGGGGAATTCAAGAGTAGGGGCCAACTGGTGAAACTATTGATGTCATATTAAAGAGGAAAATAGGTCAAATACTATTAATATACTATTAATATTGGCGTGAATGGATAAAGGACATGGTTAAGGGATTACAGCCATTTATACCACATAGACAATAACCCATGGTTTCGTGGACAGGCGGTCGTACACCATGAGGGGTTGACACGTAGTAATACACGAGCATTAGCAGGAGTATGATGAAGTCAACCTTGAGTGGTTTACAGAGCCGCCTGTCCACGAATAAATCGTTTGTTTTATTTATTATCCATCTTCTTGAGTAAATTAAACCGAGGAATTGCCATATTATAAGGTTTTTCAAGGGACTATTTTTGGATTCTCCGGCAATAATGGACTATTTTGTCGTAATCAATGGCTTTGAGGCCATAAACAGTTCCCATGGACCCACACGTTTTCAAGGGGGAATTTGATAATTAATTTGATGGTTAATTGATGGATAGAGTTGGGGAGAGTTGACCATGTAAGACGCATGTACACCAAGCTGGGAGTTGTTGACCACAACGAAAGAGGAAGCGAGAGAGGTTGGCGACAAGCGGAGAGCGGGCAGAGAGGAGCTTGGCTGACCTGCTGCAGCACCACTTGTAACTTCTTCAAGTTCATGACCTAAACACGACAAAACGCACACTTCAGAATAATACGAGAATCTGCTGAGGAGATTCTCATGTCGTTATCACCGAATTCAAACCGAATATGTGGCTATTTCATGGAGTCTTTTAGAATAAAAAGTTTTGAAATAAAAACATGCAAACACAGACAGCTAGAAGCATAAACATTCTCAGCATCTTTCATAGGTTTGTATTTCGAAAATAAATATTCAATTTAAAGAAATGATTATAAAAACAAAGGTTTTTTTATGTGAGGTTCTTTTAAAACTAATTTTCACTTTGGAAATACAGCTGCCAATGGTGCAGGAGAATGAACCCTGATTTTCCAATCATTACACGGATATCTTAATCCATTGAAACTCTTTATATCGATAAAGAACATTTCGGAGGAGTCTTTCAAATTCCCCAACAGTATAGTGAAACACCCTGTTAGATGAACTCTTACGAACAGAGACCAACCTTTGCTTCTTCGGCGGCAGACACCAAACTGAGGGGAATATCATCGGAGGACGAGGAGTCTTCTTTGACAACTTCCTTCTTTTTCACAGCCTTCTTTTTCTTCTCGGCCTTCGTCAACTCTTCCATCTCAGCTTCTTCGTCTTCCTGACCCTTCTTGCCTCTCCCTTTCTTGGGCCCAGCTTTGCCTTTTGCACCTTTCTTGCCTTTTGTCGGAGAGCCATCTGTACCCTCCTCCTCCTCCTCCTCCTCTTCTCCACCTTGTGCTTTCTTAGCACCTTTCTTTCCTCTAGTTTTCTTCGCGCCCTTCGGTGTGCTATCTGTATCTTCATCCTCAGCGTCAGAGTCTACGGTTGCTGCACTTTGGACTCCTCTCTTGGCAGGCCCCCTTCTCCTGCCCCGTCCCTTTCCCGTGACCTCCGCTCCAGGCTCAGTTCCTTCACCAGGCGTGCTGGTTCCCTTTCTCTTTGCGCCCTTCCCCCCTCTGCCTCGTCCCCGTCCTCTGCCGACAGGTGTCGTCATTCCATCGTCTGACATCCCTTTGCCCCGACCCCGACCCCTGCCTGCAGTCTTGGACACCGCAGCCCGCGTCTTGCGCTGGACACCTCTGGGCTTCATGGCTTGTTTCGTCTCCTCTTGTTCCTCCTCTGCTTCCGGCTGCTCTGTCTCCGGCTGCTCCGTCTCCGGCTGCTCTGTCTCCGGCTGCTCTTCCCGCACCTGGTCCGGCGTCTCCTCCTGGCTGCTCACGCCGGACGTTTTGATGGAGATGATATCGTCTGTTGTGTCTTCGGTGTCGTCTTCGGTGGGCCTGTCGTCCAGTTGGTCGCTGCCCTCTCCCATCTCGTCCTGGTCCTCGTCTTCTGTCGGGTCCTCTGTCGTGTCATCTCCAGTCTCCTGCGACTCCCCCTCCTGACCCTTCAGTTTTTTGCCTTTCTTGCCCTTTCCTAGAATGGCAGCCCAACCCTCCTTTTGGCGCGGGCTTCGGTTTCTCATGTGGTACGACTTAATCACAGGCTGGAAGAAAGAAGCAGAAAATCAAAATGAATACCTGGCATACATGTTCTTTGTACTATCTCGCCACTAGAACACTTATCTTAAGCTGTTAAATACATTTACTATTTTGCTATTTTAGGGGGGAAGGTCATCTATGAATAGGGAAGGGCCTGCATTGATTGGATATTTAAAGCCCTACTCTTCTGTGAACTCAGCAGGTCATGGCTCAATGCACACATATATTTAGCTACCTGAGGGCGATTTCAATTGGCAATCGGCAACTCCCTCACTAAATGGGAAACGTTTTAAGTTGTGATAGCTTCATGGATGAGTGCACACAGACCCGTTTGGCTGCTCCATGTGGGTGACAAATCTCTGTTCTGTACACCATTAAAGTAGGTCAAGCCAATATCTGGTGGTAAATCATATTGCGAATAATTTTATAAACCAATATCATTTGATTGGGTCTTGACTGATTCCTAGAACAAAGTTAAGAACCATTTTGACTTCTATCTGTGTGTAAATATGCTGAATAAATCATCAACTTTACATCTGCTGCCTCCCCCTCCCATTATGAGATTTGACAAAAACACATAAATAGCACATCAAATATACATTCCACCTAAATAGTGACACTTCCCATGATGTAAGAAATTGTAGGTGCCACTAATGGAGATGTTAAACTAATGCTGAATGTAAATCAATATTGAGGAAACATCTTTCAAATGAGGCATACCATATCATGATTCAACCAGTTTAAGGGGTAGAAATATATCCATAAAGGAGTTCTTAAAAATGGACCTGTAACTACAAAAGTCCCCCCCCCCCCCCCCAAACTGAATTCACCATTTCGTAAAAATCCATGCCAAAATACTAAATACTTTAACTGCATTATACCATCATAAAACATTCTCTCCAAAACAGAAATCATATTCCTATCTGAATTTAGTAAGCTATAAAAAGCGAAAATGTGGTAAGGTCGTCTAGTAACTCTATGAGCCGTGTACTACGGTAGGCTATAGCCATGACCTAAAGACCAACCGTCCACCTGCTAATAATATCCTGCTGCTCTTGAGAACCCTTTCTCGCCGCTGTTCAGGACACTTACTATCTTTCCACTGCGCTGACCCGACAGTGCTTGTAACGCTTCTTGCTCTTTACGGATATTTTCTTGGCGGATCGTCTCAGCTTGGTGGCGCTCCTCGTTGTCCTGTATTCGAGTCGAGCGCCTGCAGGAAAATAAAAAACTCCATTAAAATCTACAGGGTAAGGAGTATCTGAGGGAGGTCTGTACTAAACACAAGAAACGATCCATAAAAACATCACTGAACCCCAAATGAAAAATAATCAACCCAACTTTAGCCAAAATAGAAATGGGTCATTCACAGACTCACGAAAAACATAGAAATGTCTTTCCCAGGTGTCTAAAGGAGAATTCGGAGGATGTTTTCAGGACTATGTCATCAGAAAATCTATTAATGAAAATAAATAGTATCGCATTTGATTCAGATTTTTAAATACTGACAACCACCAGTTCTAACAGGAACCTAGTCACTTATTCTTATACAACATCAGTAAAAATACAATATTTTGGACTTGGACCTACAGTTTTTAGTACTGAAATGTGCAAGACTCCACACACACACTGTGGACATTTAAAGAAGACGCCATGGGATTTACTATTTTAGAATTTCTATAAGTATTGTATTATGATATTAGCATAATATCAACATGTAGTTCTTTTTAAAGAAATAGCATACTCTTTGTGTATTTCCTGCTACTTTCAGAAAATCATATCCTATATGAGTGAGACTGGTGTTGAATATCAAGGTGAATGGTTCACTACGGTTTGAATGCTGTTTGACATGGATGTAAACATGTGGCGTACCGCTGTCCTGGTTTGGCCCTGCCCCTGCCCCGCCCGCGCCGGCCTCGTCCACTGACGACAGGCTCCGGTTTCTCTGCGGGTTCCATCGCCACGACTTCTTTAGATTCGACCGCTTCTTCACTGGCTTCTTCGACCTTCTCGAAGGTCTCTGCAGCGCTTCGGCCATTCTTTCGTTTGGAGTTGATGCAGTAGGCATGGTCTGTGAAACTGGGCTCAAAGTCCAGTTCATCTTCCTGAAAAGGTAGAGGTTTACCCAAAAGGGGTCATGTTCAAAAGATGGAATATTTTTTATGTGGAATTTGCTGGGTCAGAGGTCAAGAAAATTTGCTGATGTCGGCTACGGCATGGGGCTGAGGGTTCCTGTGTCTGTACGTGATAAATACACAATCAAATTGTCGATTAGACGAACCGATGCTGAAGGCACAGTCTTGTCTAAATATCAATTTTACCAAGTATTTATCACGTACAGACACGGTATACCTGTTTTTCTAGTATGACATACCTTTAAATCGCTATCCTTTTGACTCAGATTTTGGGCGATTTGTTGGGTTTCTCCACCATACTTACCTCGTATGCCACTTACAAACCTCGTACGCCACCTACGTGTTGTACGGCTATGAATATGTACATGGGTAGGAGCGAGTGGTATAATGCAAAAGATACATTGAACAATGAAACTTTAGTATTTTCAGAAAATCGAAAGGAAATGATATTTTTTCATAATTTTCACTTTACTGAGCAACTATGTCAGGTCAGTAAAAATGTCTTTGTTAAATTCAAGTTTTGCCCAGAAATACTTTGTGACAACAGATTCTACGTTTCATCGTAATGAAGTGTCTCAGTCACAGTTGAGCATCAAGCGATGAGAATGTGGCCGGTATCTGGACACTACGCTACATCGCAAAGACGCTGTTTCTCATGAGGTAAACGGTGGACACAACACTACGTTGGGTAAACCCTCAAATTACTTCTTTTCATGGGTTCAAAGTGACTGTGATTATGAAATAAAACTGTGAGGCATTGTAACACTATAAAACCTTCTTTCCAAAACAGAAATCATATTCCTATATGTGAGCTATAAAAAGCAAACATGTGGTCAGGTCGCCTAGTGACTCTACAAGCATTATACTACAGTAGGCAATAGCCATAACTTAAAGACCAACAGTCCACCTGCTACTAACTATTTGAAATATTTGACCAAGCAGTTTGATATGCAGTTCCTTCTTAGTACTTGTGTTTACTCTATACCCATGTAGTGTAAAAATACTGTACTGAGCAGTGTGCCGAACAGCAAAATACGAACACTGTTCCATACGCTTTGACTAAAACATTGGGTGTTACGCCAAATTGAGTTGGTTTAAAAAAAATAATAATTTCAGGTTTGTTTAGGGAATTTAATGTCCAGTTTGCTCAATTTTGGGTAAATAGTAAATATAGATTTATGGTAAAGGCCTCGTTCTGTATGCGCCGTCGGTCATCATCTCGTTTTGTAGCTCGTACAGCACGCTCAGTCCTACCTGTAGGAGCACGGTAGGCATCTCCGTCGTGTTGAGCGCCTCGTTCAGGAGCGAGTTCTGGTCGAAGAGCGTGGTGCTGAGAAACGGGTCTGAGCTCGTCTCGGTCACGTGACTCGAGTCGGCCAGCATGGGTGGGTCCAGCACGCCTGCGCACAACACGAGAAACAACTTGAGGACATTTGTCTTTTCTGACAACCCAAAATGTTATTATATTACTACAGACACAGAGACTGAGAAAGCATGGACAACACGTCAGGTTCACGGGGCGTGGGGCTGAGGGTGTGTGGGGCTGAGGGTGTGTGGGGCTGAGGGTGTGTGGGGCTGAGGGTGTGTGGGGCTGAGGGTGTGTGGGGCTGAGGGTGTGTGGGGCTGAGGGTGTGTGGGTGTGAGGGTCAAACGCCTGTTTTAGTGCTGCCTCCATCTCCGTGGGCCTAGTACGCTATGATGCCTGGAGGCATTCCCGGGCCTAGTACGCTATGATGCCTGGAGGCATTCCCGGGCCTAGTACGCTATGATGCCTGGAGGCATTCCCGGGCCTAGTACGCTATGATGCCTGGAGGCATTCCCGGGCCTAGTACGCTATGATGCCTGGAGGCATTCCCGGGCCTAGTACGCTATGATGCCTGGAGGCATTCCCGGGCCTAGTACGCTATGATGCCTGGAGGCATCATTATTGAAAGTCTGAATTATTTTGGATTACCATGGCGAAGTATTGCAGTGACGTCATGCTAGTTATATTGAAAAGTGGCAGCGTACTCCAGGAGTCAAAATGATACTACAGCAGCTTATTTCAGGGTGTGTATTTGTACTATGCAGCCTGGTGAATGAATGTTGGCGTAGTCCAGAGGCTACAACTTCCCAAGAGCTGCGAAACGATCAGACAACGGTTCCCATTTCAATGGGTTTTATTGACCCCCGGCATACATAAAAAAATTAATCAAAATTAATCAAAATAAAAAAATAATCAAAGTAAAATAACAGGAAAAGGGGCTGAATACCAGCAGGGGCAATTTGGATAATGAAAATACCTTAACGTTTAACTCTCCTGACTATAAGAAACACAAAATGAATTTGAGAACCTGGGGTTATTTTCAGTCGTGATGATCTCAACCTGAGATCGGCTGAGATCGGCTGAGATCCATGAGCGATCCGGAGACCGAATTTGAGATCAATGGCGGAAAGTGTTTTTCAGGCGTGGTCTCAGTGCGGCACAGCGGATCTCAGCTATAACGATCTCAACTTGAGATAATTTCCTGCCAGGTACAAGATTCTGCAATCGGAAATTATTGATTTGAGACACTTATACTTATTCAAATTAGACGATATGTACAGCGAATAATTGTCCATGTTCATTTGATCCAATCCTAAAATTTCGTAATTTTCTGCTGAGTATTCAATAAGTGAGACATGTTTAACTTTTGAATGAGTGTTCTTGTTATTTACAAATATGGAATGACCTTGACCTCACCCTGCTCAAATAAAATCGAGCATCACATGGGTAAACACAAGCTGCCTGAGTGGTGCAGTGGCTGCATTTTTCAGATTTCCAGACAAATATTTATCACGGTCTTAATAGCCACAGAAAAACTATGGAATTTGGGATATAGGTATGTCAAAGTATTAATACCCTTCGCTCTAAATATTTTCTAATTTGAATAAGTTTTAGCACCTGGAAAAAAAGTTATAACAAGTATCAAGTGGTCTCAAGTTGAGACCGTTTTTGAGATCATTTCACTTGAAATCCCTTGAGATCTTCACAACTGAAAAACACTTTGCCCCTCAAACGGTCTCAACTTAAGATTGTCACGACTGAAAAACAGGGCCATGGATTTTCGAAGTTCATCCTAACCTTAGCATGAACACTGGGCTAACTTAAACAGATATCCCCAATTTGTTTCATCTCGTTTTCTGAACAGTGCAACACAACTTACTAACGCTATTTGTACCTACCACAAATGTCCAACAGATTCAAGTCTGCAAGATGAAACTCTTCAAATTTACCTGGAGTTAAATGTGCAGCCTCAGAGAACTGAGTAAACATGACAAGACGTGAGTGAGGGGCGGGGCCTGTGAGCAGGACCAGAGTCCTGACGTCATCAGGGAGGCTCAATGCCAGCTCTGTTCTACACAATAACAAACTCTATTAATCACTGAAAACGCAGGGATGTCAGTTGGGGTCAGCAACGTTTTTCTGTATGGAATTTATTGCCTCAGAGAGACCGAAAAAACCGGGGAAACATATAATTAGCCATAGAATGGTGTTTGGGGGGTGTGGGGAGGTTTGAACAATTCAAGTCAGTGTGAATGAGGCAAGAACATAATATTTTATAAGATGGCAAGATTTTCCTTTGAAAATGGGAATCCTCAGGCTGCTTTTGTATCGGTGTCAGGTGCTGGGTTTGACACTGGGTTAGTGTCAAACGGCGGTATCCCGGGTGTGGGCGAAATAAACCGGGCTCAAGAATGGTCTGGGGTATAGGTAGAGTGCAGATTTAATAAATCCAGAGTCTTGTGTCTAGATCAAAACTGGTGGGTGGGGGCACGCCAAAACTCTTTTCTGTTCTTGTGATTAACTTTATTAAATTGGATAAAGTTAAAGATGGGTTTAGCGAGGTAGTTTTAAAAAAAAAAAGTTATATGTTTGGGAGATAAAAAGGGGATTTGCACGGACAACTGGAAGCTGCCATCTCTGGGTGCGAGTATGCTCAGAGGAGTTGAAACACAGTAACATCCAAGCATGCGCGAGGATATTGCTTTAGGTCATTTCCAAGTAGAATATGACATCTTTTATCTGAAACCAGTTTTGTTCAGTACGTGGCTAGGTCTGGTTGGAGGGGCAGCTATCGCTTGAATGAGCTCGATGTCTGTTATCGGCTATGTCATCGGAAACGTTCGATTCTGACGACCATAGTGACAGCAGCGTAACCATGGCGATTTGCTTAGTATCAGTTGTTGACAAAGCGGTTTGTAAGTCACAAATTGGGCATGTCATGTGTTGTCATGGAGCGGGCATGACAACTACAGCGGTTTCATCCTAGGGAATCTTCAGGCTGCACTGATGGAGACCGATTGTCAAGATAAAGGATATCTAGACAATCAGATGACCAAATAAGAGGCCCTGTCAATCCGTTATGACAGGTGAATAAACCTGATTTTCATTGTGTTTGAATAGGGTAAGATAGGTTTATTTGGGTGAATCCAGTGGCGTCTTCAGACTTTATTAATGTTCACAAACAAAGATGAATGTTCACATTGGGAATATTGTTGAGTTTAATATTAATCGAACGGTTTACGTTGGTTCCTGTCGATCCAACGTGGTGAGACAAATAGAGGGATCACTCGATCGTAACATGGATTAAAAAAATCAGTTTTTGTATATATTATCCTCCTTTTCTGGACAAGTGGCATGTCGGTAACAGTTGGTTTTATTAAATCACTTTTTTTCTGTGCGCCCTATTTTTCCATATCTGCCCCCCAGAGCATACAACATATCTGTATGCTCTGGGTATGTAGGTACATGCTCTGAATGTGTTTTCTATGGACACTTTGTATTAGGTGGATATATCTGTATAATCGGGTATGGTTTTACACTCTCCCAATGTGTTTTCTAGGGACACTTTATATTAGGTGGTAATAAATATCTGTATGCTCCGGGTATGGTGATACACACTGCCTATGTGTTTTCTATGGACACTTTGTATTAGGTGGATATATCTATATGCTCCGGGTATGGTGATACACACTCCCCATGTGTTTTCTGTGGACACTTTGTATTAGGTGGATATATCTGTATGCTCTGGGTATGGGGATACACTCGCTGTGTGTTTTCTGTGGACACTTTGTATTAGGTGGATATATCTGTATGTTCTGGGTATAGTGATACACACTCCCTGTGTTTTTTCTATAAACACTTTGTATTTGGTAGATAATAAAAGGCGGAACGGAGGACTCACTGGACATGGCGGGGAAGGAGGTCTCTTCCATCTCGTCGAGTCGGAGCCCGCGTCCCGTCTGCTGTAAGATGAGCTTTCCTTCTTCGGTCGACAAGACGGCGTCGATCTGACTCAGATCCTCCTCGCTCATCGCACTAAACGGATTCTTGTCCTGCTCAAAAATGAAATACAGGGACGTATATTTTGATTGGGTGTTGATGGAACCTATGAGATGAATTCAGGTAGAAATCCCACCCATACACAATTACCGAGGTGGCAATTCTTTTACTTCCCACACCACACAGACATGGTATGAGAAGGACTGGCCTTTGATATAGCAGTAAGTCTACCACTGCTGGGGGTGAAGGGGAAAGGTGGCTGTACACCACACCACATAGACATGGTATGAGAAGGACTGGTCTTTGATATAGCAGTAAATCTACCACTGCTGGGGATGAAGGAGAAAGGTGGCTGTACACCACACCACATAGACATGGTATGAGAAGGACTGGTCTTTGATATAGCAGTAAATCTACCACTGCTGGGGGTGAAGGAGAAAGGTGGCTGCACACCACACCACACAGACATGGTATGAGAAGGACTGGTCTTTGATATACAAGGACGAAAGTCAGGACTGAGGAAAATATCGGAAATTCAAAACACTTAAAAAAAATAACCTTCTATCACATTATATTAGAGCAGAACAGTTAAAAATCTATACATATTCTAGTGTTGCCCGTGTATATGAAATGTTGGAATATAGCAGTAAATCAACCACTGCGGCGATGAAGGAGAAGCGCGGCTGCAGTGGGACTTGAACCTACAACGTCCTACAACCTTGGGATTACAAATCGAGTGCCTTAACGGCTGAGTTAACATGAAAAACATGTCTGTGTCAGTCATGACATGGGCCTGTGGGGAGTTCAAACCACTGCTCTATTGGCATGAATGAGGCTACATATTTATATATTATCGTTGTTTTACACAAGGAAATGTATTTCTATATACTAAAAATATAGGGTCTGAGAGGGGTGGGTTCAAACTACTGTTTTATTACCGTGAATGAGACTCAACTAATATTATCTTTACTCTATACAAAGAAAAGAGTTTCTAGATATTGAAACTGAAAAAATGGATTTGCATGAAGGATTGGAAAGTTGGCCATTAGTGGCGTTGCTACCTCTACCGGCGCGCTGAGGCTCCATGGCCCATCGTTGGTGGCCGATGTGGACGAGGACACCTCACTGTCCGAAAGCGCGGACTGGCTGCTGTCTGCGCTGTCACCAGTCTTGTGGCTGGTCTCCGGGCCGGTCGGCTGCTCGCTGGTCACCGACGTCGAGCTGACACAGCTGTCTTGAGAACACTGGGGGGAGAGAGCACCGCGGTCACCAGTGTGCTCCACACTCATCGCCGAATGACCAATACCTGCCACGGCATCAGCGAAACATTACTCATCGGCATCAGTATTACCTGCACCAGCTACGTGGTCAGCTGAGCAGTGCAAACTTGGCACCCATTAGAGTGGCAGCCGAGCAATGCAAACTTGGCACCTGTTACACTGACAGCTGTGCTGTGCAAACTTGGCACCTGTTACAGTGCCAACTGCCTGCATGGACTTGGTGCCATGTGCTACCATGTCATTTAAGGAGTTGATGGGTTTGGCAGGATGGGGAAAGGCAATACAATCAGCGTTCCACTCAGTATCAGTAATAGGGGATCTACGAGGTGACAGTAATAGGGGATCTATGAGGTGACAGTAATAGGGGATCTATGATGTGAGAGTAATAGGGATCTACGAGGTGACAGTAATAGGGGGTCAACAAGGTGAGAGTAATAGGGGATCTATGAGGTGAGAGTAATAGGGGGTCTACAAGGTGACAGTAATAGGGGATCTACGAGGTGAGAGTAATAGGGGATCTACGAGGTGAGAGTAATAGGGATCTACGAGGTGAGAGTAATAGGGATCTACGAGGTGAGAGTAATAGGGAATCTACAAGGTGAGAGTAATAGGGGATCTACGAGGTGAGAGTAATAGGGGTCTACGAGGTGAGAGTAATAGGGAATCTACAAGGTGACAGTAATATGGTATCTATGAGGTGACAGTAATAGGGGATCTATGAGGTGACAGTAATAGGGGATCTACGAGACGAGAGTAATAGGGGTCTACGAGGTGAGAGTAATAGGGAATCTACAAGGTGACAGTAATAGGGGATCTATGAGGTGAGAGTAATAGGGGGTCTACGAGGTGAGAGTAATAGGGGATCTATGAGGTGAGAGTAATAGGGGGTCTACGAGGTGAGAGTAATAGGGGGTCTACAAGGTGAGAGTAATAGGGGATCTACAAGGTGAGAGTAATAGGGGATCTACGAGGTGAGAGTAATATGGTATCTATGAGGTGACAGTAATAGGGGATCTACGAGGTGACAGTAATAGGGGATCTATGAGGTGAGTGTAATAGGGGGTCTACAAGAAACTGGGTTCTAACACAAAAGGTAATCAAAGACGTTTGAGAAAGACAAACTATGTGTGATGATAGGGTAACCAGTCTAACTTAGGAAGTTTTAGGGAATTCTGACACAAAGTATCTTTTCATGTCAGGCAATTGATAAATGTAAAAACATAATCATTAAATCACAATTATTCTGACAAATTGAAAAGTATCATGCCTAGAGTATTGAAACGAGACATTTTAATAAAGTACGAGAAATCACAAGTTTGCTGACAAATCACACACGGACATGGCTGCTATTTCCAGGCTGTCGAATATGTAATGATTAAAGTGGAGACAGATTTGAGTCTCGTCTTAACGCTGCGCATACCGAGACTTGTACGTATCGAGAACTGTGACCGATGCACAGCACTACGTCGACTTTTCCTGTACACCACACCACGCAGACATGGTATGAGAAGGACTGGTCTTTGATATAGCAGTAAGTACACTGCTGGGGTGAAGGAGAAAGGTGGCTGTACACCACACCACATGGACATGGTATGAGAAGGACTGACCTTTGATATAGCATTAAGTCTACCACTGCTGGGAATGAAGGAGAATTGTGGCTGCAGTGAGACTTAGACCCACAGTACCTGAACCACTGAGCTAGCTCCCCGACACCTGAGAGTGAGGACCCCGGGTTTCACGCGTAGTTCTGAGCCATGTACGTTAATCATCATAAACCGGGAGTCACGGGCATGAGATTATCACAAAGACACCACAAAATCTGAAACACGAGATTACAATCAAAATTAATCAATTGAATGATAACATTTCTTAAACAAGAACAAATAATTGTCCACAAGAAAGGTGAGGCCTTCAAATAAAAGAATCTGACCATCACAAAGTTATAAAAGTTCCAATAAAAGAAACTGACCATCACAAAGTTATAAAAGTTCCAATAGAAGAAACTAACCATCACAAAGTTATAAAAGTTCCAATAGAAGAATCTGACCATCACAAAGTTATAAAAGTTCCAATAGAAGAAACTGACCATCACAAAGTAAAAGTTCCAATAGAAGAAACTGACCATCACAAAGTTATAAAAGTCCCAATAGAAGAATCTGACCATCACAAAGTTATAAAAGTTCCAATAGAAGAAACTGACCATCACAAAGTTATAAAAGTTCAGGGCAGAAATGACTTGATCCCGGATGTTCTTTCTATAAGGATACGAGCGTTTACACAGAATAAGTGTCAGTCGGTGTTGTGAAAAAAAGACACGTAGATTTTTCATGTGGAATTTACTGCCTCCGAGAGCCTGAGAAAACATGGAAAACGCATCGTAGTTGACCGTGAAATGGCACTGAGTGGGTGTGAGTTTTAAACCGTCATTTTCTGGTGGGAATGAGGTTCAACTGATGCGGATTTTTCTGACTCAGAGAGACTGGAAAAACATGGATACTATGTCCCTGACGGCCATGGCATGGGGCTGAGGGTCTGTGGGGAGGTCCAACCACTGTTTTATTTACGTAAATGAGGCTAAATCAATATCATCTTAGTTTGACACAAGGGAAAGAAATTACATATACTGAATATGATAAAGTGGATTTCCATGAAAAAATTGAAAATTGACATCTTTGATTCTAACAGAAACAATACAGAAGAATTCATACGAATACAGGTAATTTCTAGTGAATTGATTTGAACTGAAAACAGATGAAACACTGCGTGTTAGAATGTTAACTAGTGGCCGGTGCGAGAGTTACGCGGTGAAGATCTTCAGGCGCAGTGCCTACAAGTGGTGGATCAGGCGTCGAATCGAGATTCACACCCACTGAAATACACAACGTTCACTACAAGTAAATAAAAACTACATGTTACAGAACACTTTGTATATTGACAAGTAATCAGATGAAACCTCGACATCACAGCAATCAGAAATGTTTAGACTATCAGTATCGCGAAAACATCAATATCACAGTGATCAGAACTATTTAGATTAGAAGTATTGAGGCTAAATTAATATCCTGCATGGTCTCCGTCCACACCACCACGACGTGATCACCCACACCACCACGACGTGGTCACCCACACCACCACGACGTGATCACCTGTATGGTCTCTACCCACACCACCACGACGTGATCACCCACACCACCACGACGTGATCACCTGTATGGTCTCCACCCACACCACCACGACGTGATCACCTGTATGGTCTCTACCCACACCACCACGACGTGATCACCTGTATGGTCTCCACCCACACCACCACGACGTGATCACCTGTATGGTCTCCACCCACACCACCACGACGTGATCACCCACACCACCACGACGTGATTACCTGTATGGTCTCTACCCACACCACCACGACGTGATCACCCACACCACCACGACGTGGTCACCCACACCACCACGACGTGGTCACCCACACCACCACGACGTGATCACCCACACCACCACGACGTGATCACCCACACCACCACGACGTGGTCACCCACACCACCACGACGTGATTACCTGTATGGTCTCCACCCACACCACCACGACGTGGTCACCCACACCACCACGACGTGATCACCCACACCACCACGACGTGGTCACCCACACCACGACGTGATCACCCACACCACCACGACGTGATCACCCACACCACCACGACGTGATCACCCACACCACCACGACGTGATCACCCACACCACCACGACGTGGTCACCCACACCACCACGACGTGATCACCTGTATGGTCACCACCCACACCACCACGACGTGATCACCCACACCACCACGACGTGATCACCCACACCACCACCACGTGATCACCCACACCACCACGACGTGGTCACCTGTATGGTCTCCACCCACACCACCACGACGTGATCACCCACACCACCACGACGTGATCACCCACACCACCACGACGTGATCACCTGTATGGTCTCCACCCACACCACCACGACGTGATCACCCACACCACCACGACGTGATCACCCACACCACCACGACGTGATCACCTGTATGGTCTCCACCCACACCACCACGACGTGGTCACCCACACCACCACGACGTGGTCACCCACACCACCACGACGTGGTCACCCACACCACCACGACGTGATCACCCACACCACCACGACGTGATCACCCACACCACCACGATGTGATCACCCACACCACCACGACGTGGTCACCCACACCACCACGACGTGGTCACCCACACCACCACGACGTGATCACCTGTATGGTCTCTACCCACACCACCACGACGTGATCACCCACACCACCACGACGTGATCACCCACACCACCACGACGTGGTCACCCACACCACCACGACGTGATCACCCACACCACCACGACGTGATCACCCACACCACCACGATGTGATCACCCACACCACCACGACGTGGTCACCCACACCACCACGACGTGGTCACCCACACCACCACGACGTGATCACCCACACCACCACGACGTGATCACCCACACCACCACGATGTGATCACCCACACCACCACGACGTGGTCACCCACACCACCACGACGTGGTCACCCACACCACCACGACGTGATCACCTGTATGGTCTCTACCCACACCACCACGACGTGATCACCCACACCACCACGACGTGATCACCCACACCACCACGACGTGGTCACCCACACCACCACGATGTGATCACCCACACCACCACGATGTGATCACCCACACCACCACGACGTGGTCACCTGTATGGTCTCCGTCCAGTCATATCCGAGCCAACACCAGCATATTGCGTAGTGTCAACTACACGGAGAATACGACCACACAGATCATGGTCATACAAGTTATCAGGGAAACACAATTCGCTGCCGATCTTCTCACTACTTTCAGAATACTGAGTAGAATAGTACTATCTGTATTCTACTCAGTAGCCATCTGTAGGCGCCACAGCTCTAGTTAAAGACTTCAAATGAGGTGGATAATTAGCGTTTTTATGGGAAAAGATAAGAAATTCTCATTTGTCCTAACACCCCCCCCCCCCCTCCTCTAAAGGTGTGCAGTGCGTGTCTGTGTGACTGAGTGGATGTAGTTTGTGTTCGAACAAGTTGTGTTGTAAAAAGTCTCTGAACTCTATAACCAAGCACCCCATTACACTATATAACCAAGCACCCCATTACACTATATAACCAAGCACCTCATTACACTATATAACCAAGCACCCCATTACACTATATAACCAAGCACCCCATTACACTATATAACCAAGCACCCCATTACACTATATAACCAAGCACCCCATTACACTATATAACCAAGCACCCCATTACACTATATAACCAAGCACCTCATTACACTATATAACCAAGCACCCCATTACACTATATAACCAAGCACCTCATTACACTGTGTTCACCTCATTACACTATGTGTTCACCTCATTACACTATGTGTTCACCTCATTACACTATGTGTTCACCTCATTACACTATGTGTTCACCTCATTACACTATGCGTGTTCACCTCATTACACTGTGTGTTCACCTCATTACACTATATGTGTTCACCTCATTACACTATGTGTGTTCACCTCATTACACTATATAACCAAGCACCCCATTACACTATATGTGTTCACCTTGTGTGGCTATTACTATTAAGAAACGTCACCAAATTCCATATGACTTTATATGGCATGAGTTGTCTTTGCGGAATAATATCACTAAGCGGAGCTCAATTATATCTGTAGCAGAAGACAACAACGCAAACAACCACATGACATTCTGTGATGCTGCTGTGTGAGATACAACCACATGACATTCTGTGATGCTGCTGTGTGAGATACAACCACATGACATTCTGTGATGCTGCTGTGTGAGATACAACCACATGACATTCTGTGATGCTGCTGTGTGAGATACAAACACATGACATTCTGTGATGCTGCTGTGTGAGATACAAACACATGACATTCTGTGATGCTGCTGTGTGAGATACAAACACATGACATTCTGTGATGCTGCTGTGTGAGATACAACCACATGACATTCTGTGATGCTGCTGTGTGAGATACAACCACATGACATTCTGTGATGCTGCTGTGTGAGATACAACCACATGACATTCTGTGATGCTGCTGTGTGAGATACAACCACATGACATTCTGTGATGCTGCTGTGTGAGTGATTCTGAGTGACTTGCTGGTCGCAGGCGAGACGTAAAACAGACTGAATTGTGCAAACATCGCTCAACATCTTTCAGGTTTAAATTTTGACCCCCTCCTTCTCTGGTATATAACTGCAGTATAAATAAAAATTGAGGGTTAGGATTAGCGTCAAGAATAACCGTTGGGATGTCAACGTTCCCTGGATAGGGGCTCCATAAAGTATGTATGCAGAATTTCTGAAAATTTGAACCCCAATCCCAATCTTGTCCCAATAACAGCATACGAGAAATTTCCAAATTTTCTTACCCCCCTCAGTGCGTCCGTACTTTATGGATATCCCCAAAATCGCCAGCCTTTTTGACATAGAGACAGTGGATGGTAGAGGAACATTCTCACATTCGGCGTACGTACTGCATGCACGTCTACTGACGACGACTCTTATTTGGGAGTCTAGGTCTCACTATACTCCGCTTTAAACCCTAAACTAACCTCCACTATCCTATATCTCACCCTGGGTTTTTACCCCCATAGA
Organism: Alentia gelatinosa; assembly: GCA_950022655.1. Classification (NCBI taxonomy): domain Eukaryota; kingdom Metazoa; phylum Annelida; class Polychaeta; order Phyllodocida; family Polynoidae; genus Alentia; species Alentia gelatinosa. The sequence goes on along the minus strand of OX465591.1, from coordinate 564,966 downwards.
CTTCACATTGGGGTCTCGTACTCAACGCCCGTGGAGTATTGTAAAGAAATACTCAATGGGGTATTATGTCACAACTAACAGCCAGTCAGTGATAGGGTTGAGATAAAATCTGAGCACTCAAATATTCACTTAAGATGTCATCATTTTGGTTGGCTACGTCATCTCACGAGGCAAATCATTCAGCATCCACGACTCGTGGCGTATTTTCAGTGGTTATGGATCTCGATGCAGTTCCTTCTTAATTATAGATTATCATCACAGCTACTTGACTGCCTCTAGGTCGGAGGACCAGAAGAGCTAAGTCAGTCAAGTCTACCACTCATATTGCAGTCTGATCCTAGCTAGGTGTGCCCCGTTTGTTTGTTTGTTTGTTTGTGGTTTAACGTCCCCGGGGACCTGAGGGTATGTAGGAACCACCAAACATAAAAACTGTTCACTTTCGTAGATTTATTTCAGTCAATTGTGTCCTAAAAACCCTGTTTTATTGCTGTTAGACTCGAACATGATGCGTTTAGGTATTTCTGGGAGATTGTCACCCACGAGAACATGGAATCATAGACCAGGAACAACAAAACTATCACCACGGTCAACCCAGTAGATTCCTTTAAAAATCAGCTTAAATTGTGATACAAAACTACTGGTAAACTTGCTAAATAAGTTAAAAAACAGTAATTCTCTCCCAACACATCGACTAGAAAAGTGACCGTTCCCCAACGTGCAGAACAAACCGCCGAGGGCCATGGTGGATCTAGCCCGGACTTGCCGGTGTTCGACTCCCGTGCCGAGGTCAGTGTAAAGCCCAGGCAAGACCGTCTTTGGCGTGGGGGTGTGTGGGGGTGTGTGGGGGTGTGTGGGGGTGTGTGGGGGTGTGTGGGGGTGAACTGTTCTAAAGAGACTGTGACAGGTGACGGATATCTGCGCATATTATTACGCAGTTAAGGTAAGACACTCGCTAAAGCTCAACCCCCCCCCCCCCCCCCCCAAGGGCCCCATCGGGGGTTTGGGCGACCCCCAACCCTGCTGATTTTTCGGTATTCTTGTCATCTTCCCAGTCACATGAAGACATCGGACGTTGAGACGTAGCTCTTGTAGATTCTTCTAAATACCGCTTGTCTCATGAGAATGTGAGATCATTGCCTTCAGACACCGTACACGGGGAGTGGGGCCACAGACGGGGAGTGGGGCCACAGACGGGGAGTGGGGCCACAGACGGGGAGTGGGGCCACACACGGGGAGTGGGGCCACACACGGGGAGTGGGGCCACACACGGGGAGTGGGGCCACACACGGGGAGTGGGGGCCACACACGGGGAGTGGGGCCACACACGGGGAGTGGGGCCACACACGGGGAGTGGGGCCACACACGGGGAGTGGGGCCACACACGGGGAGTGGGGCCACACACGGGGAGTGGGGCCACACACGGGGAGTGGGGCCACACACGGGGAGTGGGGCCGTACACGGGGAGTGGGGCCACACACGGGGAGTGGGGCCACACACGGGGAGTGGGGCCACACACGGGGAGTGGGGCCACACACGGGGAGTGGGGCCACACACGGGGAGTGGGGCCACACACGGGGAGTGGGGCCACACACGGGGAGTGGGGCCACACACGGGGAGTGGGGCCACACACGGGGAGTGGGGCCACACACGGGGAGTGGGGCCGTACACGGGGAGTGGGGCCACACACGGGGAGTGGGGCCACACACGGGGAGTGGGGCCACACACGGGGAGTGGGGCCGTACACGGGGAGTGGGGCCGTACACGGGGAGTGGGGCCACACACGGGGAGTGGGGCCACACACGGGGAGTGGGGCCACACACGGGGAGTGGGGCCACACACGGGGAGTGGGGCCACACACGGGGAGTGGGGCCACACACGGGGAGTGGGGCCGTACACGGGGAGTGGGGCCACACACGGGGAGTGGGGCCACACACGGGGAGTGGGGCCACACACGGGGAGTGGGGCCACACACGGGGAGTGGGGCCACACACGGGGAGTGGGGCCACACACGGGGAGTGGGGCCACAGACAGCCACCTGTGGTGGACACTTTCTGTTCATCAGACATTTACCGAGATATCTGAGGTCTGTGACAAAGCCTGGCAGATATCTGAATCCTGATTGGTTATCTCAACTTGATCAAGACTTTGTACACAAATAACACCGGGAAACCTGTTACCGGGATTGTCACGTGACTCAATGCCGTCTCCCTATTGGTGGACGTGAACGCGAGGACGTACCTTGCCTTCCGAGTTCATTTCACAAACAATATGAAATAACGGCTCAATAAACATTAAATTTTCAGATAATGTGGGAACATTGTACTTTAGGCGACAGACAAAATGGAGTTGGAGGATATCGACTTGGACCAAAATGAGTCGTTTTCTGTATTTATCTCACCCCTGTACACACTAAAAGAATGGACAACACACAGGATACAGACCATGGAGAACGGACTGCAATACTCGTAGGGGCATGGAGAACGAGTTCCCACTATTGAACCTATGAGACAAAAATTAAAAGATAAAGTACGCACCATGAGGTGTGATTCTGTACCTGGATCCTCCCAGACTCCAGTTTCCCGCCAAACCTCTCAGCGGCTCATTCCCGCTGCAGTCGTGACATTTTGTACTAAAGGGAATTTATTGGAACGATTGGTTCTCTGGGCCTATTTCTAGAGTCTCTTGATTTGTACATTCTCCCACATTCTTTGTTTGCTTGATTTTATATTGGGTCGACAATTCTAGGTGCTTTCAACTTTCTCAAGCTTTTGGCTGGTTTTATACCACAAGGGTGGATCTATGTGATGAATTTAGGTGGAAATCTCTCCCTACACATTCACAAAGATGAGAATTCTATCACCCTGCCCCCACCACACACATACCACATATACAATGGTACAAGAAGGACTGGTCTTTGGTATAGCAGTTAGTCTACCACTGCTGGGGATGAAGGAGAAAGGTGGCTGTACACCACACCACATAGACATGGTATGAGAAGGACTGGTCTTTGGTATAGCAGTAAGTCTACCACTGCTGGGGATGAAGGAGAAAGGTGGCTGTACATCACACCACATAGACATGGTATGGGAAGGACTGGTCTTTGATATAGCAGTAAATCTACCACTTCTTGGGCTGAAGGAAACACTTGATCCTAAAAGTCCAGCACTTTATCCCATGAACTCACACGCATAGGCTACTTTACAGAGCAAACTCCATTTCAAACAGGATCTTGTGGTTCACTTGTTTCCCTGGTCTCTGGTCTTATACTACAGGGGCAGTGATCAAATCTACGGGAGGAGTTCAGACAGAACCCCAACCCTACAGAGTCAGAGGCCAGTTCGTTTACTTCCAACACCACATAGACACTGTTTCTTTTACGTAAATGTTTAGAATCCACATTAATACACACTTGAAGACCCCACATTTCTCTCTACATGTAGCAGTAATCTAATAAGTGGCAATAGAACATATATTCTGCGATCTCTGATGAAACTGGCGATACTTACAGTCGACACGCATTTCGAGACACGAAAGTAAAAGCGGAGTTCCATTACCCCAGGAAGACTAGCATTATTTTTATACTCATTTTAGGTTACTTTTTGTTTCACATCCAGTTCGTCCAAATTAATATGATCTGTCACCTCTAGAAACACAATATTTACAAGTAAAATAAAGGTGTTTTTGTTAATGTTTGAGTTTATGACATGTACAAGTTGACTTACTATCTTTTTATCTGTTCAGCGTTCCCTCTCAGGAGTAGGGCGACTACTACGAAGTTATCTTGATCAAGTGAATAAATGTCAACTTATACTAGAACAGGATCGTCAACACTTTGAACTTTACTATCCTAAGTGTACAGTTTATACCTAGAGAGGATTACATTTCGTTTTGAAACAAGGCCAAATTATCCCCGATATTCATGACTGATGGACATTGTATTGAATTGGAATTTATAATAGAAAGCCCCAGTTTCTGACTGAACAGAAGAACACTGATAGAAGAAGCCCGAAGACGACTTGTTGGTAGCGCGTAGCCCGACACTGAGATCTGTCAACTGGTCAGTGCTTATGCTGGTGGGTAAATCTAACCTGACGGAGACTGACGGTAACACCGTGTCACTTATCAGTTACATTATCACACCCCTAGTAGTATGTCCCCATAGACATTGACAACTCGTATCCAACGCCCATTGAGTATTTAGAAGAAATACTCAATCCAGGATTATGTCACAAATGTTAGCTCATTAGTCAATGTAAAGTTTGAGATAAATTCAGAAACCTGTTCAAGTTTAGGGTCAGAGCTCGATCCCATCTTGTTTGAATCGCTACGTAATTCATGGGGCTTCGCCTTGTGAATCACAATGCCATTCAAACTTGATGGGATACAAGCTATGACCATATAAACGCTCATAGATGTCCTCTAATATATCAAACTGGAATCTGGGTCTTGGTTCAGTTTGTGTTGGGGTTTGCGGTCAGGTCTGGTGGGTGTCGTCAGAAACACGATTCTCTCAGACGCTCAGGGTCGTCTGCCCGCCCCGCCGCTACACGGCGCCACCAGTCTCACCACCGGTAGTGGCGCCACCTGGCAGACAGCCGCGCCCCCTAGTGTGCGGTGGCGGAAGCTGGCCGAGACAAACGCAGGAAGTCGGCGTTCCGCGTCTGAGCTTAAAAAGTCTACAATAAACAGTGTAACCAGCCGGGAACCAGCGTGCCTAGGTATCACAATGCAAACTCTAATAAACAGTCATCTTCTACATACTTTTAATCATTCTTAAACACGGACTTACGGATATCAGTTACTGCCACCTTGTCCACAATATACATTTTACTTCCTTTGTTGGTGTGAACATTTAAAGTAACAGGATTATTTCAGCACCGATTTTTAAGTATAATTCTGAAATCACTGTAAAACCAGAACAGATCTTTTACCGCTGTAAGGTGCGCACTCAAAGTAAACCGAGAATCGGGAAACGAAGTGAACACGTTCAAAACGACTTCTCAGAAAACGGGTCGAGTCTCCAAAATTCAAAGCCGGCCCCAAGAGGCGCAGGTCACCACAATGACGTCACAGGCATCTGAAAACGAGGGTAAACTGACAAAATCGCGTTTATTACCCAAGTCTGGTGGATCTCGTCCGTCGGGAAATCATTGGGGAATGGCCCTGTTTGGTTACCTTGGACTTTGAAGTCTGGAGACTGGAGAAGTTTTCTAACCCGAGTCTGAGTCGGAGAACGCGGCCGCTCCGACGCGCCCCCTGGTGTCACTCCTGTCTGCAAGGTGAATATAGTAAACAAGTCACGTGACCGTATTCTCAGTCACTCCCCAAACCGAGTCTTCAAGGTTCTAACAGTGAAAACCCATTTGAGAAAGTGCTGTGCATTTGTGTTTTACCCCTCATCAATTCTTACCATTTAAATAAAACATTCCCCAAAGGAGAGTAAGATCTAGCAGTTTGAGAATGTCTGCACAAATGTAAACTTAGCTGGCCATATCTGACCTGACATACATTGTGTAAAGGGACTTTTCTCAGTAGAAAATAACACATATTTGACCCTTTTCACTGAATATGGCATTCACCTACTTTACGAACTCTTCCGAGACTTGAGATAAACATGAAAAGTTAACTTGCCCAGATATAGAAATCAAAGAATAGAATATGCGCCCCCTCCCGCATAACTTGTATCACAATATTCAGATATAGCTACACTTACAGGCAGCCAAAGTGGAGCCTCTAAAACTGCAGATACCCGTGCTCAAAACATCGTTTGCGGAGCCCAGTAAGAACAAGGCTTTGTGCTAAGCCAATGGAGGTTCAAGACTAGATTTTCGTTTTTGGTCTCTTTTGCTACTTCTGAAGTGTAGTTTATTACTATCATCTCTTAATAAGTTTGTCTCAAAGTTCAAAAGAGTTTTACACGTATCAAAAAATGCACTAGGGCTACAAAGAAAGTAGTCCCTAGCGCGAGTAAGAATAAAAAATATGCATATAAAGATTGGAGAATCTGTCCTATATAGTCAAAGTACTGACATTCATCTCCAGAAAGGGCGTTTTGTGAACGGGTATCTGCAGTTTCACCTTGGCTCCCTATAACTTCCTTTGTACAAGTGACTTTTAAGTTCTATATATAAATAAAACTAGATAAAGTTGCATTGCGGAGGTACATGTACTTCACCTTTACCGGCTTTAACAGCTCTTTACAACTCTCACTTAATCCTCTCACGAGAAGTTACCCCCGACTTCACATGCACTTTGGATCGATGAATAACACCCACTTAGAATACACAGATCTTGATAAAGCTCTCCTCCTGACGACTGCTCAACAAACTGCCAGTTCTATCTCTGTGGGTTTGACTTCAGTTTATGAACGCTTTCTTTTCACACCAAGTTACCTTTGTAGGTCAGCTTTGGTTTAAATACACTGCGGGATATTTAGAAGTCCCTACTCTAAAAAAGTTTTAAGATCGTCCTATGTGCATTTTTTGCCAATTAAAACTTATTCCCTATAAGGTTGAAATGCCATAGTAGCTAGCAGTTTGAAAAAGCAGAAGTCAATCAATGTTTTCTTTCTCTACTCTATCTGCAGTGTGTAGGAGAACCAAGTTACCCGCCATCATTCTTTTTGTCTATTTGATCCTTCTTCGAAACTTGGCGGTTTTCAATCACTCACAACGAGAGGTTAACCTGAACATCCTCAGTCTTGACAGTTTTCTTCTCCGCGGAGCAGCGCGCGCCGACTGAGGCGCCCCCTGGCTGGTCACGTGGGCACGACGAGATCTGCAGACGAGATCTCGGGCTGAGAGATGCTGGCCGCGCACCGGATGTAGGTGTGTCCCCCTGGCGGGCGTGGTGGGAAGCAGAGCGGCGCTGGTTTCGATGTGAAGATGACGTGTCATCTCGCGAGGACTGACGAGATTTGACGAGATCTGGAGAGGGATGTAGAATCCGGGTCCCTGAAAGTGAACCCCCCCCCCCCCCTCCGCCTCTACCCAGACATAAAAACACGCCTCCCACTCCGAACACTACCCGAGTGCCCGCGCACGGCGAACCAACACAAACAAACGGTACCACTCATTTATTAACTTGTTAGATCCTGCGCTTCTCACTGCGTCTCAGTTTGCGAGTCCTAGTTACCTTCCGGTGAGGGAACGCACGTGACTCAGAGTGATGGAGAGTGTTCGCTTACTGTGGTCCTAGTTCAGGGCCTTTTATTTTCCAGTAACGAGGTGGTATTAGGGTTTCGTTCGGTACAACAGGGAATCGAGACTCTACAGCAGATACAAACTACAAGCTAGGTCAAGAAACGCAACCAACAGTTTCAACTTGCTCAGATTCTCCTCTAAAAAAAAGCTAATCTGTGTCGTAGCTGCTCTAAAATTTGTGTTAGATTACAAGGTTTTTGATTTGTGCACGAGGACCGATGCTACTCGATTAACTACAGGTCAACAATGTCACTATTTACCATTCTCAGAGAGTTAAAAAGCCCGACACCACCGGAATAGTCTATCCTTAATATGTCGCTTTACATTCCCATTCTTGTTTTTAAATCAGACTTATTGTATGCAGATTACCGCAGATTACTGTAAATTACCGTAGATTACGGTGCCCAATCCTGGCGATTATTTTGTTGGGGAGTTAAATATTACCAGAACCAATCAATAAAGATTTTCGGAAATAAAAAGTAAGTTCCACCTGAGAATAAAATATATTAAATTAGTTACCACTGATTAGTTTTTACAACCAAATTCCTATTTGCAATAAATAGCGATTGTTTTTTTCCCGTAAAATTGTTCATATCCATTAAAAAAAACTAAAGGGCGAGGCGCTTAAATGTGTAATAAAAAGTTTAGTTTGTAACCATGCAAAACTTCTGCCAGGAGAGGGTTTGTGAGAAGTAAGAATTTGAGACAATGATAACTTGTTAATTATCTGATATTACAATGCCAGGTAGGCTACTTTACAAGAAGTGAATATAAACATTTATAATATTGAGTGGTATTCTAGAAATTCCCAAGAAATTTGCAGAAACATCTGGGAATCGTATTAAAAATACTCTACGATGGAACATTTTGAGTCATTTGAACAGAATGAATCTAGAATCCCGACCATAGCCTAGGAACAACAGTAGAACGCCAGGGGAGTTAACTGATTCTTCTAATAGGTAATTATGTTTTAAGTGATTGAGGGCACGATCCACAACTGTGGAATATTGTGAGGCCTTAAAGGCTTAATCTAGATTGGCCATTATAGATATCCACATCCTTCAACGTTATTTCACGGGATATGATACTTTGGGATTAGGGGAAGTGTATCTGTATGATCATTTGTGTATCTGGACGCGGAAACTCAGTTGGAGCCCCCTCTAAAGTCAACAACATGTTGAAGTTTACAAAACTAAACCCATGTTCAAGTTGTTGTCGGTGTCAAGCTCATCGAATGAGCTGTCTGTGGACTAGATCACGTCATGTGATAAACATTGAACTTAGAACCTCGTGACACATACCCTACCGCTGTGACAACTAGCTGTACGTTTTACTCTGCTCAATACTCTGTCAGCTTCTCAGCTGTGACCCTGGCCTGGATCAGGGGAAATGTGCCCAAGAGTGCAAGACCCAGTGTTTGGTTTTCACGCAATACAAACCTCGATTATCGACTCCCCGTCCTCAACACTCTTCGTCACGCTGGCAATTGACCGAGAGTAGATGGGTCAATGCTCCTAGAGCATAGATCGGACGAAGTAGATGTTGTTTATAAAGGGCATGTCACTTCACTTGAACATGCGATTTAATCGAAAGAGGGAGCATTTCCCGACCACGAAACCAGCGCTACCCTTGGAAGTGAGGCAGCCGGGAGGCGGCATAAAAACAGGACACATGTCCATCAATATCCAGGATAATAGCAGCCATGTTACGAGTGATTTAGTCAACAAACAATATAAATTGAAATACCCGAGTGTGCTGTGCAAACATGCACGGGTGTTGCACTAAATCTTTGAGAACAGAGCGAAGATATGGACCTTATGGTTTGTCGTTCACTCCTGAAGCAAATCTTCTGAATGCGTCCACCATGTTGAATTTAGATTTCTGCGGAACGGTGAAAAAGAAAGTTTGATTTTCCCCTTAAAATAAGCTTATATAGGCATACAAACATACCTATTATTAATTCTCATAAATAGAGAATAATAAATGTTTTAAAACTATTTTAATTTGATTAATATCTAAATTTTGAAACACGCACAATATTAGCCAATCAGCATCCAGAAGAGCTGTGACTGCGGTGGAGTGACGTCACTGGTTGCTGGCAGGTTTGAAATCCCGCGTTCGATGCTCGAGTCACCGGTTAACAATGTTTTAACAAATGTGTGAAACCTTAAATGGAGGTAGGTATTACGTTATAAATGTATACCGATAGCAATTGCCGACTATATCTTAACAAAGATACAAGGAATATTTGATCATATCTATGTCAGTGGCGATAGATGGGGTGGGGTATCAGTTATCACCATTCTTAACTTAACACTCAATTCACTTCAAAAATGACAAAATAGCCTAAATACTTAGTTATAGCTTATTGGCACTAGTTATACGTCGTACAACGCTGTGTCCGCTAGCGTCAATCCCACAGAGGAGTGGGGGCGGCCGACTACGAACAGTCGCACCACGTCTGACTAATTGGTACAGAGTAGCGTGGATTGGAGATGTGCAGGTTCCAGCCTTGTCTGATGACTACGGTCTATGAACACGCTATCTGGTGGAAGTTGACTACAGTCTGGCAACAGAGTAAGCGTTTGGGATAGATGTAGTGGCGTGTATTATCAGCAGGCGTGTATTATCGGCACCTCTGACATACTTTATCGATTTGTTCAATAAAAACATTATATAGAAACGATTTGATATGAATGAATCAGGGTGTGTGTCCTCGCATTACCTTTGATTTGATAGGAGACGATTCCGGCCCTTCTTGGTGAATTTAATTTATATTTCATATTTCCTTGTCCATACTCAGTCTGTGTATTATGGTGTGTTTAACTTTTTTGTTAGGAAGTACTACATCTCAAATCAGAATTTAATCAGATTAAATGGACTCGTTTTTAATGAGATTCAGTTTAATTTCAGTGACACACCTCAAAATAGATTCTAGGGAGTGTTATGTTTTGCACCATAAACTGGTCATGTGGGGTGCCGATAATACACACCGATTTTGTGTATGGGCGTGTATTATCAGCACCTGACTACAATTATGTTATTTTCATTTAAAAACCACACATGTTTTTAAATGCATAATAAAGGTATCTCCCACATTATATGAAGCAAACAATAATTTACTGCTATGAAGAGATGAAAAGTCCTCCTTTTTGAATGGCTGTATTACATTTTAAGGTTCTGTATACAATGAAAGACTTAAAATTCTTGATAACATGCTTGATCAGTCCTGGTATATCCATACATCGCTGTGTACAGTAGAGACAGTATGTACAACGATATTGTATACTCCCTGTGTCACTTTGTGTAACATGTAATAAATTATTACAATTTGCCCATTTGTATTCCAGTTGAGCATAATAAGTATCCACACAATGTCAATATCAATAATTCCACTCTGTAGCTGTATTTTTTTTGTTACTGGACCCATTTAAGAAAAAATAATACACGCCAGGTGCCGATAATACACGACTATACATGGCCATATAAACCAATGGCTGCTACCTTCCATTTTGCTACTTTTGTGCTGCCACCTTCTTAAAGACCTGCAAAATTGTCTTGCGGAACATATTTCGCTGATATAGTAAGCAAAAAAGGTTTTTAAGCATTTTAGAGAAAATAAAGTCTTACGGTGCCGATAATACACTCCACTTCATCTAGATCATTAATATTCAACTCGGCAGGGGGGTCTAAGCTATGATAGACGCCCCAATGCTCGATTTCAGCTTTTTTCAACATTTCTAGAAATAAGTCATAGGAGACAAATCATATCTGTGAATAAACCTATGGAAAAGAACAGAAGTCCCGGGTTTGTTTGTAGGCCTACTCAGGAGTCGATGGTCATGTCTGGTTCTGTCTCGATGTGTCAGTCAGACGTAGTGCGACTCAGTTTGTCCTCGGCCGGCCTCACTAGAGTCGGACCTGAGGTCATAGACAAAGTTTGAGACTTCCAGTTTCTCCCTTCAAACGAAGTCCAGGCACATCAGAGTACCGTATTCCCCACAACAGACCCCTGTCTGTTACCGTATTCCCAACAACAGACCCCTGTCTGTTACCGTATTCCCCACAACAGACCCCTGTCTGTATTAAGTAGATTCCAACCCAAAGCTTAAGTCAAAGGCTCAGACTGTTCAGATAAGCTCATTTTCTTCCTGAATGGACAGCAAGTCCCCAAAAAACGTCCGCCATTATTATTATTTACGGCCGGGGGGGGGGGGAGGGGGAGCTTTATGGGTTCAAAGGAGGATTTAATAAAGTAAAAGGTAACATCTGCTGCTGATATGATATGAAACTAAAGATGGAGATGTAACTGTTTTTTATTTCATGCCACTTCCTTTACAAACGTTATTGTGCGAACCACTTTGGTTGGCAAAGAATCTCAAAATTTGCCTCTGTCGGTAAGTACAACGTCGGTGGGAGGACCCGGCCTTGTTCTATGTATAACTACTATGTGTGGGAGCAACTCCGAGCAGACCATGTCAAAGTCGTACCTTTTTAAATATACCGGGTATAGATCTAGTTGGTAAATATTGTAATATCAATCAGTTGTTCAAAGACCAACTAGTCATTGCCTTTGTAGTATCATCAACTGTGTCACTGACTCAGTTTTATTGTCCTTTCCAAACCGTTTTAGGGGCTGTCCGTGAATGACGTCATGTAATTTCTTTAATTCGTTTTCATGGCAGCTTTTATATCCATTTTGATTTTTGCTACATGGTCATGATACACAACAGCAGTGCCTTGACATAGTAATCGAGAACATATATGTTACAATTTACAGTGTATGTGAAAAGTCGAGTGAGGCACTATTACAAGCCTGCTGCTGCTGGTGTTTTTTTTGTGGGGGGAGGGGGGGGGGGGAGGGTTGCTCTGAGAGCTGATGGTGAACAAAGATAGTTTGGTAACACTCTACGGGCACCTTTGCTCGGAACGGTTTCCTCTATCAGATGTATATTTCAACCCGTGTTAGCAGACACCCCGCATAAGCGGCCACTTTAGCCCGGAACGGAGGGTGTGCGCTTATGCCAGGTTCTACTGTAACTGATAGAATTTCACATTTCTTTTCATCTCTGATCCAATTTGAAAGGTGATGCAACACAAAGTGACTGGTAGAATTTCACATTTCTTTTCATTTCTGATCGAACCTTGCAGAGGCCATAAAACAAAGTAACTGGTAGCATTTCACATCTCTCATCATTTCTGGTCTGATTTTCTTGTGGACAGACATATAATTAATTGATGGTCCATTGAACAAAAGCAAATTTCTATTTGTTGCAGCTTAATCTAGTTTTTGCTTTTGGTAAAGTCAGCAGCAGACTTGAGACTGGGCACATGGGAGAGGGGCATGGTGAAGGGAGGTACGGGGAGGGGGAGTGGACATGGTGGGGGAAGACCATGTACGGCACGTAACAGTGGAATAGGCTGCATTTCATAAATGTGTTGGGTTCTCTGCTTATCTGTATGTGGTACATGGTTTTATTTCACCCCAGTATTTTTCTCCATAGGCTTAACGGGGTGAGATAAACTCAGAAACCCACAAGATGAAAATAGCTTGGTCCGTACTCCACCGAGTTTGTCTTCAGAGTAATTCATGAAGCGAAGCTGAGTGAATTACTCTTAAGACAAACGAGGTGGAGTACAGACCAAGCTTTTTTCATCTCGTGGGTTTCCTTCTAAATACCTGCACTTCATTTTGCGGACAAGTTGTTTCCATTTTCCCCCCTCTTATCTCATCACACTGATTGCACAGCCGTATGAACTGTAAAAGCATTAGAATATATTGATAAATGATAAAAAGAATATTCTTCATCAAAATTTCAGTGGGCCACTAATCTCAGTTTGGGACGGAAGCCACGTCTATAGCTGTTCGGATGGACGCTGAGAATAGCTGTGATCGGGAAACACTCGGACAGGAACCTGCCTCGTCAGAAACACTCGGACAGGAACCTGCCTCGTCAAAAACACTCGGACAGGAACCTGCCTCGTCAAAAACACTCGGACAGGAACCTGCCTCGTCAAAAACACTCGGACAGGAACCTGCCTCGTCAAAAACACTCGGACAGGAACCTGCCTCGTCAAAAACACTCGGACAGGAACCTGCCTCGTCAAAAACACTCGGACAGGAACCTGCCTCGTCAAAAACACTCGGACAGGAACCTGCCTCGTCAAAAACACTTGGACAGGAACCTGCCTCACCAGAAACACTCGGACAGAAACCTGCCTCGTCAAAAACACTCGGACAGGAACCTGCCTCATCAGAAACACTCGGACAGGAACCTGCCTCACCAGGCCACACCAGTAGCTGCAGCTTGGCCAGTTGTAAATGTGTTCTCTGCATCAGTAAGTGTTCTGCCAAGGGCGGCAACTTGTCCCTGGATGGATCCTTGTCAAGCTGCAGTGACAGTGACAGTGACAGTGACAGTGACAGCAGTTGCTGTATCTCTTCTACAGAGTCAGCTTCATCCACGGAGGTCTCAAGTTTCTCTTTCTCAAACCCTCCTCACATGAACATGGCAAACGTCAAACAGACCAGAGACGAGGAAAGCGGTGTGGATCTGGAAACTAAATGGCTGCTTCTTCCAAATGCTGCTCCTAGAGAAATACTGGCAGCAGTTTCTAAACCAGTTAAACTCACTGAACAATGTAACACGGTTAACCTGGGTGTCGTGACTGACCGCGGGGCAAACTTACCTGAACTGAGAAGAGACACCCAAGTTCTACTCTCGCCATCCATGAAGTATGAAGGTATGAAGGAATCAGAATGTAAGCATCAAGGACCAGCCTCATGTAGGACTGTCTATAATGAATGCAAGCTGAAGGATATGCACGGGTCTAGTCAACACTGGTCAATTAAAAGACAAGTGGCAGAAGTGAAGCCTCTCAAATCGCCGCTGACTGAGGAATATGAGCAGAAACTGGAGAGTTGTCCTGGACGCGTAGCATGTCGGTCATCTTCTAATCATGAAGATGCTTCAGGAAATAACCAGCCAGAATCCAAACACCAGGTGGCCAATAGCGAGAGCTGCACTGAAGTCCAGAAAATAGTGGACAACGTCTTCAAAGCCAACCTTCCCGTGATGCTGTCTGACGTTGGTAAAGTTCACAGAGCCTCAGGAGGCTCAGAAACAGGAGGTCAGGAGAAACAGGCCACTTCAAATGTTGTAATCATATCAGATACAAAAATAGGGAAATTTCTTGCAGAGTACAAGGAGCAAAACTATTACAAAAGGCAAGAAAGACCATCAAACGAGGCGGCTGTTGACGTGTCGCAGTCTGAGAGTCTGGGCAGACGACATTCGATGAGAAGCAATTTGGAGGACGTTGACCTGGTTTCCGTGGCGCTGCGCATGGCGAGTCACCTTCCGCACTGCGACCTTCAGGGAGAGAAGTATGTGCTCATGTCGGACGTGGCCGAGGTCTTACTCCCCGGCCAGGAACAAGCACTCAGCCTTCACTGTGAGAAGGCGTTTAGAACGCGGCTGGTTGGTTGTACACCAGACCTCGGAGCAGAGTTCTGCCACCAGTGTCAGAGGGTGAGTGCTGGTGAGGCGCTCCTCCCGGTGTCCTGTTTGTCCTCGCCCTTATTTCTCCGGGTTCTGATGGGTCTGCGGAGGAGTCACTCTGACCAGTCACCCAGCGTCCACTCATCCCCCGTGCCTGGCTCTGTGCCTCTAGTTGGGAAAGTTCACTTTGAGAACCACTCTTTTGTGATGGTCTACCACTTCGAGGAGGCGACTGAGAAGACAATGATTTATGTCGCTGCGTCTGACCTTTGCGCAGCTTTTCCGCAGGGAGTGTCTTGTGTGAAGTCTCGCGAGAACCGGCTTGGAGTGTGTGCTTCTGGTAACTGGCTGACCACAGTCACCAGCGGCATGAGGCTCCGCACAGCGAAGACCACAGAGGCACGCGCCATCATGAGGTATAAAGGAGCTTCCGGCAAACTAAACCCCAAAGGTATAGTATTTCTTGGTGTAACATCTGATCAGGGCCCTGTTTTTCAGTTGAGACGATCTTAAGTTGAGACCGTTTGAGGGCCAAAGTGTTTTTCAGTTGAGATGATCTTAGGGGATCTCAAGTTGAGACTAAGATAAGACCGTTTGGGGTGCTTTGGGGGGTTTTTCAGTTGAGACGATCTCAGGGGATCTCAGGGGATCTCAAGTGAAAGGATCTCGACTTCAGTCTCAACTTGAGACCAGTTGATACTTGTCATAACTTTTTTATCCGGTGCTAAAACTTATCAAAATTAAAAGATATTTAGAGCAAAGTGTATTGATAACCTGGCAAACCTATATCCCAAATTTCATAGTTTTATTTTGGTTATTATGACCATGAGAAACAATTGACAAACAACATAAAAAACGGAGACACTGCACCACTCAGCTAGTTGTGCTGAACCTACTGTGATACTCAAACTTGAGATCGATCTCAATTTGAGATCACTCTCAAATTGAGATCAGTTCACAAAAGGTATCGCGAGGGACTTGACAGAACGGTTCGGGGCTAATGATAGGCGATTTAGAGGCTCCGATTCACTTAAGCTGGTTAAATGCTGGAAGATCACTATAGAACTTGAGATCGAGGGCTAGGGATCTTAACTTGAGATCCTTCAAGTTGAGATCCCCTAATATCGGCTGTGCAAACTTAAGACAACGTCTAAAAATCACTTTCCGCCATTGATCTCAAAGTTGGTCTCAGGATCTCGGATCGATCTTAGCGGATCTCAAGTTGAGATCCTCTCGACTGAAAAACACCCCCCAGGTGTCAGTCATAAAGTACAGAGAGTGCGGAATTCCATTTACCTATGAAATTCAGTTCTCCATCTTCAGTACAGTAAAACCCCGCTTCTGGGACGCTTCGCTTAAGAAGATACCCCACTTAAAGGGTCACTTTGTTCGGAATAGACATTTTTATTTACTTCATTTTAACCCTGCTAAAGGGGACATCTCGCTAGGGGGGGACACTTTGCTCGGAATGGAGGGTGTTCTCTTAAGCGAGGTTTTACTGTGTATGAAATTATTTTTATTATTGTCACAAAACCAGCAGGTTTTTGTTTGTATTTATCACCTTTATAGATAAGTTAAAACCAGGAAATGTGAATATCATAGGGCATGTCTATAGGAAGGGACTATTCTTTTTTTCATTCGTGCACAGAGGGACTGGATATCAGTTTGGGAGTGTGTTTTCTGGTAATCAATGACTTTGAGTCCAAAAGCAATAGATTTCAAATCCGTAGTCAATGGTTCTGGGTTTTGGCAGCTAAGACTCAATGAGTGGTGATCCACTGTGGCCTCATATATTTTCATGAGGGAATTCGTTGTAGCTGAATCATAAACTATAATACAGTGTTGTTTTTTTTGTTGTTTTTTTTCAAATTATTGAAATAAAGCAGAGAACTGTTTTCAGACGGTGGCTGGCGGTATTTGACTTCGCGGAGTGTTCTCGTAAACTGGCACGACTTTCGACGCGTGCACATCAACAATCAGAAAACCGCATCTCTGTCTGCACACATAAATGAGAAAACAGGGAACACACCTGATGAAAGAAGCAGAAAAACATCGCCTCATCAAGTCAATCAGGTGTGGAATTTATCTTAATTGATATTCTGAGGTCAGGATTGATATGTGATATTTAAACATCTAGAAGACACTTTAACATACGGCACATAGCCTCCCTGTTTCCCAAGCCATCTGCTAGGGGGATGACGAGGAACTCCAGTGCGGCCCGTCAGATGGCACCACCAGTGAGGCACCGACCTCCGTAATGTTCCAGCAGCCGCAAATATATTAAAATATATACTAGCGACTTTGTCGAGTCAGAGTTGGCTACCACTCCCACCCCTGACCTGTCCTTCTCATATGAACACACCTAGTTTAGCAACCACCCCCTTCTATGATATCATTTTTGTGTAGCTCTGGTGGCCAGTGTATCCTACAGGTGGCGTGTTTATAGACTTTACGACACCCTGTAAAACGTGCTGATATAAAAACTACTGAACTTTTATTTTTTAATTTTTTATACAACACCTGAATTCTGTACATGCCAGTATCAAATTCACACATGAAATTTCCAGAGAACATATAGCCTTCCTGGACACAACAGTGAAAATTGAATAGGGTAACATGTATACAGTTTTGTATTCCAGACCAACGGATGCTAATAACTACCTCCATTACACCTCAGCCCATCCTTTACACTGCAAAAGGGGTATCCCATACAGCCAGTTCTTACTATCAAACGTATCTGCACAAAAAGAAAGGATTTCCTGAGACACAGCCTTATCAAGGCTGCCCACCTGCGATCCCGGGGCTATCCGAGCCCCCTGCTAGCACACAGCCTCATTCAGGCTGACGGCCACCCCATCGGCCCACCACATCCCAACAACACACCCCCACCAGTCAATGTTTCCATTCTGGTAACCACCTTCCACCCAACCTTCAACAGTCTCAAAAAGATTGTGAGGACCAACTGGCCAATATTGGCCTCATCGAACAGGACCAAAGACATACATGCCAACAGGCCAGTGATTGCGATGCGCAATCCACCGACTCTCAGGCAAAGTTTGGTCCGGGCGAAACTCGATTATCACCCGGACCAGAAGACCCTACATAAGGCAGCACTTACGGGTCGCAATACAATATTTGCAACAGAAACAACTGTCGCTATTGCACCAGACTAGACAAATCTGGTCACATAAAGTCGTCTACCACTGGCCGGGAATACATCACAAAATACAATGTCACATGTCAAAGTTCAAATCTGATCTATTGCATAACTTGCACCAGGTGCAAAATGCAATATGTGGGCCAGACGAAGTGTCGCCTTATGGACTGCTTCCAGGACCATTTCCACAAGGTGACTCACAGTCACCTAGACACTGACAACGGCAGACATTTCAACACCTCAGACCACCAGGGCCTGACAGACATGAAAATCCACATAGTGGACTTTATACACTCAAACCCCGAGAGCCCACACTCGGGTACATTGAGAAACAAAATAGAAAAAAACTGATACATCGGTTACAAACTCAAATCTCAGAAGGGATGAACCTCATAGACACCCCGGTCTATCCCACGGCACACCATTAAGCAGTGCAATCACACACCTTTGCCTCGTCTAAAAAAATTTATGTATACAGTCGATCAACCACTCCTGATGGAGCCATTCTGTGATCAACTCCCGCATCTCGGGAGTTTGTAACCATCGCACAATAACCAGCATTGCTTTTCGTATTATGTAAGGACCCCCTTCTCCATAATAATACAGCTCAAATGTTGGGACACTAAGTTCAGAGAATACCATTTTTAATCTGATCACCTTGTTATCCAAAAAGCTTACTATGATGCCTGATGAGCCGCTTCTGGCGAAACCTTGACATATCACCATTTATGCATATAACAGCACACATACAGACAGTATTACACTGTCCATACACCCCCCCCCCCATATTTCTGTAGAGACTCCAGGGCGACCGTTGTTGACACTATGATGTCACAACTGACAGTGCGCTATGGTTATGGTGGTTAGGTGCAGTTCTACAAACTGTCACACAAGGTAGCATCGCTAGGAGAGAAGGACGTCGCCTCGTCCTGCAAAAATTATCATCAAGGTAGCATCTGGCTTGCTAGTAGGTGTTAAAGCTACATCTCATTAATCAGCAAACTGAATAAATGATTAAAAATAAATTGATAAAAGTAATAGAATGACTGATGATCATCAATGTAAAGGTAGGAACATGTGTTCTGTCCGTTTAAGCAATCTTTATCAAAAGAATATTGTAGCTTAGGAAGGGATTATCTTAAGGTTTCTGTGTGAGAAATTGTGCTCACCTAACCAATGAAGTAAATGCTAAGCAGTCATTAGGTGAAAATGGTCCGTTATGGGGTCAATGATTATGCACAAGGATAAATCTCCAAATGCACCACCTGCCAACTTTTGTACAGTGCCCATTTTGTGGGCAGGTTGAACTCATAAATGTGTAATAACACAATGAGGAAGATGTTGATTTTGGTAGTTATTCACTTGAGCAGACAAGACCAGACTGGATTTATGCTTGATCAAAAGTTCAGCACTGCATATGGTTGGTTGGTCTAAAATGATAATTACTACAGTAAAGTAGGGTAAAGTATCAATAGCTTTTCAGTGATCTAGGAGATCAGGAGTTTTGTCTCATGTAATATCTCCCTCTAAATTAATGGTCTTTTACAGTAGCTTTTTCAAAGATGTAATAACTGTTATCTTATGATATCATACATGAGAAAGAATGGGGGGGGGGGATTTCGGAAAGTGTGACATAATATTATGGGTGGTGGCAGTGGGTACCATTTTGGTGTAAGTCTTTGTACTTTACTATATACCCATGCCAAATTTACTGTAAATAGTACCGTTTTGACATATAACATAAAAATACTGTACGAACCACTGGTCCGTACACTAAAATACGGACCACCTTGCCAAACACGTTTATTAACATATCGGTTGTTAAAAATTAAATTAATGATTTTAAAAAAAAATTTTGGGTATATAGTAAATATATAACGTCCAACCATGCTTGTACAAGTCACAGAACTCGATGATAATTTACGGTTTGTTCAGGACTTGGCATAAATGCCTCGTTCTGTACAAACTTAGCATCTCGTTCTGTGACTTGTACAGCATGGTCAGGACGTTTTATATAAATACACCTGTAGTGAGGTGGGAATCCAGCGGTGTTCGACCGTTATACGGAAGGTGGCGTGGAGAGCCGATCCTTACTGTGTAGTGGTTCCGGGCAATGCTGCACACAAGAGTGGCGCGGCGGAGACCGGGATTATGTAACGCTGGGTATATATACTCAGCGTTCACAGTAGGTCGACAAGCTGTCCCTGTGCGTCTCTTCTGCGGAATGGACCCTTGGGCCCTCACTTGGCAGGCGGGTTCTCGCAACCTTCCTGGTGGTTAGGCAAGTCTTTTAGATTAGCCTCTCCAGTGCTACCCGGCACACCGTGCTGGGGTACTGTACTTGTGGGAAAGATCTTCCAGATCCTTCCGGGAAGTAATTGTTAATAAACATTCCTGTTTATTAAACTCGTGAGTTGTGTTGTGTGTGACTAGGTTTGTGCAAACCTGCCGAAAACCGAACCGACCTACGTAATAGCTCGTAGGGTGGGATCCTGCCTTGGACTAGTGTTCCGGAAAGGGGTCTTCTATTCTGCTAGACAGGCGGCGACCACCATATTGGTGCCGTGACCAGGATCCTAGGTTGCTTGCACAACCCGGGATTCTCGGCGAATGCACGGAGATGGTATAACAACCAGATCCAAGGCCGCGCAGGAAAAAGAGGATGAGGAGGTAACTTCTCAACTTGATTCCCAGGCCCGGAAAGGCGGAACGCCACCAAACCCGGAGGGAGGGGGTTATACCCAGATGTCCGGGCAAGGAAAAGTCAGAAAAAGAACTGCTGCTCAGAATCTGAGTTCGACAGTTCTGCGGAACTTTAGTCTGGTGCCCAGTGGTCAGCATGGCCCCGTTAGGGATCTGGAGGGATTCAGTAAAATTGAAGAGTCGATTACTCCCCAGGATGAGGAGGATGATACCTTTCAGTTAGCCTCCAAGTCAGCTCTGCAAGGTTTCCTTGGGCCAGAACTCCTTGCCGAGATGGATGGGAAAAGGGAGGCCAGGGAGATGTGCCGGGAGCTGGAAGCTCGCAACCGAGAGATTGCTGAGGAAGTAGCCAAACGGCATCATGCCTTAGAAGAGCTCTCTAACCACGAGACAGAAACACTGGCCAGGATTGAGCAACTGGACGAACATGTATATTACATGAAGGACCATGAGAGATCTCTTAGCTGTAGTAGTGTATGTAAGAAAATATTGACACTTCCTAGCAGGTGGGGATTTTATCTTACGTACCGACCATTCGTCTCTCAAATGGCTCCTTAACTTTAAGGATGCCGAGGGAATGATTGGACGTTGGCTGGGGGCACTTTCCGAGTTCAGATTGACCAACTGCCAGATAGAACACTGAGCTGGAAAGTCACACATTAATGCGGATTGTCTCTCTCGGAGACCAGTGCGGAAATGTGGACGACCAGATTGTCGGGATTGTGGAGAACATAGAGCGGTGATTGCTGCTTTACGTTCCCAGAAAGTAAAGACGCCCCAAAACTATCAGTGGACCCTGGATCAGATTAAGGAAAGTCAACAGACTGACCCAGATCTGTTCCGATTAAGTAAACTGGTAGCAAATGGGCTACACAGACCTACAGGGCCTGAAATCTCGCCTGAAAGCCGGGAATTTCGGAATCTGTGTGGTCAGTGGAAAGAGTTGGAAGTCCGGGATGGAGTATTATATCGTTGGAGAACTATGTTGCAGCTGCTAAAGCCTACCTTGCAATTAGTGGTCCCACGAGAACTACGTTCCGGATTAATGACCCTATGTCAGGAGCATAGGAGTGCAGCGCATCTAGGACGGAAAAGAACGGTTGCCAGAATAAGGCGTCGTTACTACTGGCCTGGAATGGGAGCTGATATCCGAAGATGGATAGCTGGTATTCCGTCTGTGGGCGAGTCAAACACGGAGTAGGTCTGGGAAAGTTGCCGCTACAGCAGGAACTATTTGGAGTTGCTCTCAATATCATATCTGGTGTGGATGAGTCCGATGACGGAAACACCTGCATGATGGTGGTGATGGATTACTACACAAAATATGTGCAGATCTATCCCCTAAAGAATCACAAAGCTGTCACTTGTGCGGAAGCTTTGGTGAAACAATGGATGTTGCCTTTTGGAACTCTGAGTGTGCTACATTCCGACCAGGGCCGGGAATTTGAATCTCAAACCTGGAAAGAAATGTGTAGGATACTGGAGATTAAAAAGACACGTATGAATCCATATCGTCCTCAATCAGATGGTATGGTGGAGAGATTCAACCAGACTTTGATCCAGTGTCTTCGGACCCTGGTCGACAAAACTGTAAGAATTGGGATGAACTGGCTCCGTTTATAGCACATGCATATAACGGAACAGTACATTCTAGTATGGGGTGTTCACCTAATCTACTCGTCTTTGGTGAGGAGATGATGCCTGCTGACATTGTCTATGGAGTACCTGGAATGTCAACGGACAATCCTTTTCCCATAGGTTTTGTTGAAAGCCTTTGGGAACGTTTTGTAGAAAGATATTACCTTGCAAGACGTAACCTGGAGAAAGCATCGGAGTGGCAGAAGACTGGCCATGATTTCAATCTGAAACCACGCATGTTCCGAGTAGGAGACCGGGTAGTACGATACCACACTCCGTTGGTAAATGTCAAACTCGCTCCTAACTGGGATGGACCATTCAGAATTGTTCAAGTATTGTCAGAAATGACAGTAGCGATAGAGGATGAATGGTCAAGAAGGCGTTACAAATCCCATGTAGCTTGTTTACGACTATGGGAGGGGAAGCGCAAAAGTTCCGGCTTTGAAGTTGCACACCCTGCTACTAAGCGAGATGTGTCGCTGACCGCGGGCCCGACCCAAGTGGGGAGGTCCCGGGTTCAAAGAGCCAGGAATCCGGGTGTCAAACCCCCATCTAAACAGCGGAGGCGGTCCCCGACAGGGAAGTCCTGGTCAAAGGTTACCGGGTTCTGAATGATGGGTGCCCATCAATACGACGGAAACCAGGACGGCCACGGAAGGTAATTACTACTTCCACTAACCTGAAAGGGAAACTGTGGGTAGATGTAAAACCTGAAGCGGCTAAGTTCAAAGCAGCTACTGATCAAGCTATGCATACAAAGCATGGTTCGACAAGTAGAAAGCAGCCTATAATGGGCTTATCCCCACGCAGCAGCTCTCGACTAAAAACGAAAGCTGTGGTTATCTACAAAGAGTAGTGGTGGTGGGGTTGTCGAAAAACACGAGAAAACTAGTACGGAGTGTAGAGCGTTAGGAGTCATTGGCGTGTCAATTGGAATCAAAATGTTGATCAGAACTCACCTTGAGTAAGTCATTGTGTGCCGCAGCCCAGACGTTGTTCTAAGGGACCCCATCGAGGGCCCTCTAGAGGCTGCAGAATTGCCGAATGCACTGTCAGGTACGATCCATTTTTGATGAAAGTTGATCACAGCCTCCCACACTTCTAATGTAATACACGACGGCTGAGGGAAACCCCCATGCGGTGGAGAACTCAGGTGGGAGCTCAAATAAGGGCAAACCCGGGTTTCAGAACCTGTGCTGGGAGAATGAGTCGCATGAGCAAATCAGGTCAAGCGTAAATGCTGACCCTTGACTTCTTCACGCATGCGGTGTTGAGGCGCTCAGTTGAGTCTGTCTCGGCATGGTTGATTGGTTCAAAAGATTGAATCTGGGTCTAATAGGAGTATATAAGGCCCTGTTTTTTCAGTGGTCATCACTCTGTGTTCGGAGTGGTGCCTAGCACCACAGGAGTCGGGCGGTAGCAGCATGGCTGACCGTACCCCCGTAGCGGAGGGTGAGCAAGAGCTCCCCTCAGAGCTGCCCGGATCCTCAGCTTCAGCTGAGCGGGGGGCAGATCTGGACGATGATGCTTTGCTCATCGGTTCAGATAACCTGGAAGGGGATGAGTCCGAGGACTCCGCGCTTCTTGGGGAAACCCGAGAGGAGCAACCCGGACAGGGAAAAAGTCGGAAAGGGAGTCTGGAACAGATGCTGCCGGGGATTCCAGATCTCCAAACGCATGCCGTGGTACAGTCAATGTACCAGTTTTGGACTCCTCCCAGTGGGAAGCCGGCGGGAACCGGGACCCGGGACCAGTGGCCAACCCTGATAGGTCCAAGGCTGGGGCAGAAACGGCCATGGAGGCTGATTTGTCAGTTGGGGGCGACTCTGTGTCAACGGAGCAGTCCAGCAAGGGCGAAAAATGGTGTCAAAGCCGGCTAAGTCTGAGCCGGGCAAGTCCGGGAGTAACTAAGGCCTCAGCGCCTAAAGATGCTTCCGAGACCGAACCGTAGCTGTCGAAGCAGCAGAGGAAGCGACTCCGCCGCGCTACCCGGGAACGGGCTGAGGCGGAGTTGGAAGTGGCGGAAGCCAAGAAAGAAGGCCGGTCAGACTTGCGTGACCCGGGTAAGGTGAAAACTAAACCCGGGAAGAAAGGGAAGACGTCAAAGGGGGCTGGGTTGAAAGGCTTGGATAAGCCCGCGGCACAGACCAGTGTGAAGCAGCAGGAACCCACACCGAGCACCTCCATGGGTGCCACGGGTGGGGAGACGGTGAAGTGTTGGGGTTCAGAGATGGACAGTGATGACGGAGATTTCCAACCTGGCGCAAAGCGGGCTGGGAAGAGAACGGTGGCTCGCCAGCTGCCCGCCTCTTTGCTTGGCAAGACGTACACTAAGGTCGGTTTAGATGGAACCTCAGATGCTGAGGAGTGGCTTCAGGACGAATGCTCTCCCAACACTTTGTATGTCAACCGGGTGAAGGGAGTACAGAGCGTAAGTCGGCTGAAGTATGACGATCAGGCGAAATCCCGGATCGCATATGCATGGCATAAATTCGGCAACGGTGGACATTGTGCCCTTTTGAGCTGCCATGGGAGGGGCAACCTACGCAACTCAGGGTTGTTACGCTAGGCATCTCGTAGAGGTTCACTTAGCCAAGCGACCATGGCTACAGTGTCTCGGCAAGAATGGTGGCTTGCCAGGCAGGTTGTGCCAGTTCGCGGCGATTGTGTCTTGTACGGCACATCGCTCGAGAGCACCGGACTGCTGCCGCTGCAGCTAGGGAGCGGGTCATGAACCTTTGGCAGAAGTTTGAAGACCTAGCTTCCGATGCTCAGCAAGGCAGGCTGGAGCAGGAAACTTTAGTGAACGACGGGCGGTTGTTCAAGATAGGATGGAAGAAGAATCCCGGCTAGTACAGGACTCAGATGCTATCCGTCTCGAACCACAAGAAGATGTCTCGAGAGTTAAGGAACAAGCGGTTCCATAGCTGGGAACCGACTAAGCATTCCGAAGGTCCGATGGCGGGTCAAACAGTTGTCGTCGTCCTCGTCCAGCGAGGATGATGCTTCTGGGAAATCCGCCCCGGAACCTAAAGAAAAGTCGGCCGCTCGTAGGCACACCATCGCTGACATGGTGGAAGCTGCCTACCAGGCAAAGCCGAGTTCAGCTGCGGGGTCCGCTCCGACAGCAGCAAAGAGTGCGGGAAACGCTCCACCTGAGTAACCCCACTCGGGAAAAAGAAGGGTGCTACCCAGGCGTCTGGGAAAGCTCGGAGTGAAGAGGCCTTTCCGGCTCTCCCAGCCCCAGCTAACCCAGCTCCTGTGGTGAAGAAGAAACCTGTGACAAAGCCTCCGGCCTAGTCCAGGGTAACTTCCTCTCCCCGTGTGCTTTCCATTGAAGATATCCGAAGGGCTGATCAATTGGAATTGCACATAGGTGGCACGTTAGAGGGGCGCGTCCGAACGGGCGCTAAGTCCCTGTATGAAGACCTTGTTAAGGAGCTATTAAACCTGGCCCGGTATGAGGTTAGGGAAGCCATGGAAGGCCTGGCTACGCGATACGCGACGGATCTGGAAGATGCCCATATTGCGAAAACCACGGCCCAGTCAAGGTTTGCCCGGGCGGAAGCCCAGACCCATCGCCAAGATGAACGGTGTCTTCGGCATTTGGGTATGTCGCTCTACGACATCGGGGATGACCCTGCAATCCCTTGAGGAAGCATGGTTGGCCCGAAAATGTAGCCGTTGGAGGTTTCTTCAATTCTCCTCGGAAGGACCAGACCCGACACGACGGCAACTCGCTGAAATGTTAGGGTGGTCATCCTTGGTAGATGAAACCTCCAGAACTGACACTGCATCCACTGAGGGTCAGCCCATGGATGTTAGTGTGGACACTCTGCTGTCAGGACAAGGTCAGACTCCATCTGGATCAGACTGAACCCTTGCAGCCGAGACCGCCTCCTCCTGTAACGCAGGTTGAAACGCCGGTGGGACCTTCCCAGGAAATGCTGGTCAATCGATCCGAAGAACAAGGCGGAGCTATGGGGATGGATAACAACATCATCCCATTGGAGTCCGGAATCCTCCTTGATACCGGACCAACCGCTCTACAGCAGTTGATGTCTCAGCTTCAGCCGGCAACGGTGCTGAGCCCGCTGCGACCAGAGTGGACTGCCCCGGTAATGTCGGTTCCTCCAATTACTACTGAGGCCAGTCAGTCGAATGTTGTTGACCCCAAAGCTTCCTCTGACGAGGATGTTTAGGATAGACGACAGACGTCTTGGCCGGGGCCCGGTAGTCCGGGAATGTGCCATCTGAAGTCGGAACCAGCAGAGTCAACAACTCTCCCGGGACCGAAATCAGATGGGATTGGGAAGTATGCGGGTAGAGGAAAATTGTTTTCCTACCTAGCCACTTCCATGATGGGCTTCTGCATTCAATCTCAGTTGAGTGTGATGGACCGTCACCTTGCTCCTCATGTATTAACTAACTCAGTTCTTACATAGGGAACACCCACATTGGGAATATATTTTTCCAATGAAGAGGGGGTATGGGGGCCTTCTGGCTGGAAGCCTGCTTTTTCTCAGCACCTCCACGGGTCACTGGGAGGGGTAGAGGGACAGCCAGGAGTCTGCCTAGATAAGCGATCCCGAGTTGGGGCTGAGGAAAGTTGGAAACGACTTTCCAGAGGCACAACTCTGGTTTCAGGCGGCTGAAGGTTCTTCCGGTGGTCAAGCCAGTAATAGGCTCCCATCACGACAACCTTCAGCCTGTGGCACGGACCCTGTCCATGCCTTTACGTGGCGCCGGGTAAGGAAGGCCATATCTTCCAGGTATAGATCTGACTTACCAGGTTTTTGGTCAGAACCGAGTTCGTCGACTCGATAGTGAGATAGTAGGCTTCACCCCTGTTCTGTTGGATGGAGCCGACTATTTCTACCTTGGGTCGGTGATCGTAAGTTCTGAATCCGGCTAGAGTTGGGGCCTTCATTGGTACTCGATTCTAGGCCAAGGAATATATGCCAGTATAGCTGGAGCCGTAATAAAAACACTGATATCACACACACTTTTTACAAAGTGGATGGAGAAATTGTTTGCCGTTTTGGCCGTTATTCTGTTTTCGGAAAACCTTTGAAGGTGCTAAGCGAGACTAGGCCTTCTTTCCTCATGGAAGTCTTCACACTGGAACAGTGGGAAGCCCAGCACCCACCAGGTATTGGGCTGAACAGAGTAGGTCCGCAACGCTGGTGGGCTCGAAACTCAAGACATAAAGGAAAAACGACACTCCACCCGCCGGGAGCTCTCCAGGACAACACCCGGAACAGCTGGAGGCGGGGTGCTTGGCAGTCCGGGCTGACCACCTGTAGGTCCGCAACTATCGAGTTTTCCCCGCCCAACGCTCACGACACCGCTCCCGGCTCAAGAAGGGTGAATATTATATTATCATATATCGAAGGAAAATGGGCTAGTCCTTCTCTTTTTCAACATGTCGTTTCCTCTTTTCTAAATGTCATATCTTCCATATTTTATTATTCTCCATTTACAATTCCACTTTTCACTTTTTACTAAGGTATCAGTGAACGCCAGGAAGCTAGAGAGTAGACCAAGAACTGCTGGATTTGGATTGTAATTTTTTTTTTTTAATTGTGGAGAATATTTTATTTTCAACTTGTACAGGATATATACACAAAAAGTATTTTAGCAGCCATAAAGAAACAGATACATTTCTAAATGATATAGGGTTGTCATGCACTGGTAAATAATCTACCCTGTTTCTACAGATTTTCGAAATACATGTGTCACATCTCACCCATGGAATATTATTTCTTCTCCCCATTTTTTTTCAATTTTTTTATTTTCATACAGGACAAAACATAACAAGACAATATGGATTGTAATTTTTAACGGGTTGTCCCTTAGCAGCAAAATGGCTGGCTTGATTCCCCCTTAGTAAAAACTGGGAGGGGTAATGTAGTAGGGTGGAAATCCAGCAGTGTTCGAACGTTCTACGGAAGGTGGTGTGGAGAGCCGATCCTTACTGTGTAGTGGTTCCGGGCAATGCCGCACACAAGAGTGGCGCGGCGGAGACCAGGATTACGTAACACTGGGTATATATACTCAGCGTTCACAGTAGGTCGACAGGCTGTCCCTGTGCGTCTCTTCTTCGGAACGGACCCTTGGGCCCTCACTTGGCAGGCGGTTCTCGTAACCTTCCTGGTGGTTAGGCGAGTCTTTTAGATTAGCCTCTCCAACGCTACCCGGCACACCGTACTGGGGTACTGGACTTGTGGGAAAGATCTTCCAGATCCTTCCGGGAAGTAATTGTTAATAAACTTTCCTGTTTATTAAACTAGTGAGTTGTGTTGTGTGTGACTAGGTTCGTGCAAACCTGCCGAAAACCGAACTGACCTATGTAATAGCTCGTAGGGTGGGATCCTGCCTTGGACTAGTGTTCCGGAAAGGGGTCTTCTATTCTGCTAGACAGGCGGCGACCACAACACACCTATGCCCCAGAATAATAGTTGAGGCTTACCACCATACTGTGCTGGTATGGCGCCGTACCATCATACTTTTAACACTCAATCTGATAAACGAGGATGTGTATTTTCGGAAATACCAAAATAAATTATAGAAAATAGGTATGTGAAGAAAAAAAATCATATAGGAAATTTATAAATAATATTATGACACTATTATTCGCAAAGAAAAGAATTTTCTAAGAGTTTGGATTTTATTTACGAAATTGCGGCTATGAGTATTGCGGTGCACGTTCATAGGAGAAAG
Organism: Alentia gelatinosa; assembly: GCA_950022655.1. Lineage (NCBI taxonomy): Eukaryota > Metazoa > Annelida > Polychaeta > Phyllodocida > Polynoidae > Alentia > Alentia gelatinosa. The sequence goes on along the minus strand of OX465591.1, from coordinate 536,041 downwards.
TGACTTCCGTCCTCCCAGGCGAGTCTGATTTTTACTTCAACGTTGACTTATTTTAGTAAGTTTTTAAATATCTGCAGATACTTAGAGGTGTATAGAACAAGTGAAACTTGTTAACCTAATGTACAACCCAACTGGGGTTTGAGCCCATGACCTCCTATGCCCTACCACTTAGCCACTGAGATTGTTCAAATCAGGATTGTATTTAATCACGATTTGATAATGGTAAATATCTGTCATTTCAGGAAATGCAAAGCCCTTCAAACTTTCTAAAAGCAGCGCAGAAAAAACTACCAAGTTTTCATAAGTCTAGACGCAGTCCGCCGTCTCAGCGACGCAGCAAGAAGCGCAAACGAAGCTTCACCAAACTCAGCCACCTGAAGAAAGTTCGCCACAAACATAAACCAAAAACACCCTCCCCGACGTCACACAGAACCAGCACTCCGGTCACTTCTGTCACAGAGAGCGACAACCCGGGGAATATTAAAGACAAAACCAGCACCCCAATCATCCCCTTTTTTAGGAGAAATATATCAGCATTCTCTTTGTCCAGCAGTAAGGGTGCTTCCACTTCAAAATCTTTGGATGATTCTGAAAAACAAGTCTGTCGGGGTCTTTGGAAGCTCCAGCAAGATATTTGTAAATTTAAGAAAGAGAAAAGGAGAGTCAGTGATGTAAAAAAGAAAAATGACGAAAAGAAAAGTTCATCAGAAAGTAATCGCAGCAATGAATGTAAAGTAAAATCCTCTCTCGAGGACAAAGAGAAACTGCAGCAGATTCTGCGGAATGTTGTCAGCGGAAATCCATTCACACAGAGTCTGGAGACTCTAAAGATGGCGAATAAACTAAACACTGCTCTGACGGGAAGTCGCAACAATTCTCAATCTGTGAGAAGCCAGACAGAATCAGGAGCAACCTCTCAACATGATCCACTAACATCTTCAGACCAAGGAATGGTGGAAGTATTCTCAAAAGAAACTCAATGTGGATTCATCAAAAGTGCAGAGCCTTCGTTTAGTTTGGACAACTTGAAAGAAAATCCGAACAGTGAAAAGACGGAGAATAATAAAATCTCAGGAAATGTTCCACAAACGGTGAAAAATCCAGCTTACCAGAGTTGGAGTTCAGAGAGTTCTGTTGAGCAGATTTCGCACATTTTGAGTGTGGCCTCAGATGACAGTGTTCTGAACTTCCTGAACAACAAACAAAACGAACAGAGATCCCACTACAACAAGCAGAAATCTCATCAAAACGAGCAGAAATCTCATCAAAACAAGCAGAAATCTCATCACAAAGAGCAGAAATCTCATCACAACGAACAGAAATCTCATCACAAAGAGCAGAAATCTCATCACAACGAACAGAAATCTCATCACAAAGAGCAGAAATCTCATCACAATGAGCAGAAATCTCATCACAACGAGCAGAAATATCATCAAAACGAGCAGAAATATCATCACAACAAGCAGAAATCTCTTCACAACGAGCAGAAATCTCCTCCATGTCAAAGTGAGATTTCACCAGAACCAACTCATAAATATTCACCGAACAAGTCCAAACCAAGACAAATAAAGTTCACCAGTCGAAAGAAGAGTCCTAAAGGAAGACCACCAAAAGAAAACACGAAATACAAAGATAATCCAATTGCAGAAGCACAGAAGCGTATAATGCAAATAATCAAGCAGCAGTACCGTGATAAGGTGAGTCTAAGAGTAATATCAATCATTCCTGCAGCGGCTTTGATATTGTTGCTATCTATACCCAAGTTGGGATAAGCAGAGAGAGAGAGTCGGTCAGTTAGACTAGCAAAGTGCACATCCATTTCTCAGTAGAGAGATTGGAGTGTTACAATATGTCAATACAATTTCAGATCCAAATTAAAAACAGGAATTTACTGTACTCTACATGACTTTGCCCCTGACCAATCTTTCTCTCATCATTTTGAGTCTGTATTCATTCACTTAGTTAGATATATTCTAATGTCTTCTGTTGTGTTGACAGTGATTTGGTAGCCACCCATGTACTTGATTTAAGAATTATTATAAAGGATTTTTTATTACTATGTACCTACTGTCATAACTAACGTAAATACAACATGTTGCTATATACACTGTAACTACGGTTTCGGCACTGCCAAGAAGAAGTGCACATTATCATATACCTATGAGCGTATGAGACGTATTTACTACCCGCTGATAGACATATATTATTAATGAAATTCGGTGGGTGGAGGGTATTCCCCCGTACGGTCGAGATGTGACCGTATTTTAACGCATGCGCAGTGGTAACCAGAGGCTAGGTATAGCTTCGAGTGTAAAAACAATATGTCCGCCACGTTACTTCTATTCGATAAACGCTAAATTTACCATTGAAATAACACGATCGGACCCGTATATAAATAAAACATTGGCAATACACGAGTGATTTACGATATCAGAAGTAAATCTGAAAGGAATTGAAAAAAAACCGATTATAACTTACGATTTGACGTCTTTTCACAGGACACTACGACGAAGAGGAAGTGAGTCTGCAAAAATTTAAACAAAGCGTAAAAATGTAAACAAAACACGATAAAGCTGTCAGTTATATGAGAAAACCATACCATAAATATAAAAATAACAAATAAAGTAATGTTGTAATTATTTTACGAGTGAAATATATGTTCATGTGTGAATACGAAAGCAAATTATAAATAAACTTTTAAAAGAATGAGTGAGGAACCAGCTAAACCAATGACGTAACACTGACAGAATTATCTGCTTCGCAACCAAAATGGAAGAAGACGGATAGTTTGAAGTTGACGCTAGTTTATTTCAAGATGAAATACTTGAGGAAGAACACGAAAAAACGAAAGAATTAACAGAAAATGAGAAGGCAGCCATACTTCAAAGTTATATAGCGAGCAAAAAATGTGCAGAAACAAAGAAAAAGGTTCATGACATTAACGCATTCCGAAAGTGGTTAGATAGCAATGGAGAAAAACGCCAAATAGTCGATTTGCCCAAAACGACTTTAAATTTGAAGATAGGAGGATTCCTATTACAAGCGAAAGGAAAAGATGGTACAAATTTTGAACCAGAGTCGCTATCGGGAATTTTTGCGAGTATAAAGGGACATTTAGATCTAAATAACTACGGTGTCAACATAACCAGTGACGAAGAGTTCAGAACTGCACGTGAAGTACTAAGCAGCAAAAAAAAAGATCTGAAATCCCTTGGAATGGGTAACAAACCCAACAAGGTGAGTTGTTTATATTAAATAACATTAAATATCTATATATAAATGCATTAAATAATTAATAAATGATTAAAAAATTAATTATAAATGCTTAATGTTTAAATATTAGGGGTCTAAAATAATATTTAATAGCTCATTTCATAAAATTTGTACATCTTTCAATTTTGAATTAAATAATGACCAATTCCTTTGTTGATTTTGTCATTTTTACAGTGTGATGCATTGTCTCCGGAGGATGAGGACAGAATTTGGTGTTCCGGAGCATTTGATAGTACGAACCCAAAGGGATTGCGAAACTCCCTCTGGTTTTTAACAACAAAAAGCTACGGACTCCGGGGGCAACAAGAAGCACGTCAGATGGCGTGGGGAGATGTTAAAATAACATTAACGACCGAAGGAGAGGAGGTGGCCACATTCTGTGAAAGAACAACGAAAACTCGCCAAGGGGATGGTACGAGTTCACGCCATTTCCTTCCAAAAATGTGGCCTAATAAAAAAAATTCGGACAGATGCCCAATCAAACGACTACGCGAATACGAAACACACAGGCCTCTGGATATGCTAGGAGATGAATCCCCTTTCTATCTTTGCATAAATTATCGACGATCACCCAACAGCAACTGCTGGTATTCAAGAATGAGCATGGGCAAAAATGAATTGTCCAAAATAATGAAAGAGGCAGCAGAACATGCTGGAATAGTGGGGAAGAAATTAACGAATCATAGGGTTCGAAAATCGACATGTACAAATTTGATCCGTGCGGGTGCGCCCCCTACGTTGGTAGCTCAATTGAGCAGACATAAAAATGTACAATCTCTCAATTCCTACGCTGTAGCATCTAACGCTCAAAAACGCAAGATGTATGAAATTCTAAATGAAGGACGATCTGACTTCAGCCTACCTTCAATTCCGGTGAGGTATGTAGAATTGCGTCCTTGTCTCCCACGCAGAGCATCAACTTAAATCCGGATTAGGCACAACATATCTTATAATGCTTGACTCCATCGCCGATCATCAACTTAAATCCAATTTGAGTCAAATTTGTTGAATTCCTGTTATTATTGATGATATTCTGTATATTAAATTCCATGTGTGGTATTTTTGTGTTTTTATTAACGGTGCAGCAACTCCGGATGTTGAAACGGACAAGATGACAGTAGCCCGTGTGGTTAGAGAACCGGAGTTGGTTAGAAGACTTCCAGTGACAGCAGCAGCCGGGGCGAAACCTCCCAAACGTCTCAGTCTCGATGAACCTGAAAAAGTAAGTAAAAGGACAGTAAAAATTGCCGAATTAATATTAAGCTACAAAGAATAATTTGGTATTATATATAATTCGTTCTAAACTTGATGTCTTTCCAGGAGGAGTTGACACAAGAGTTTTGCGATGCCCTCGACGAAGAAATGGATATGCCGGTGGTAGCTGCGAGCGACTCCCGTCAAAACCGAGACCAGACTGTAAATGCTATGTCAAAGACTAATGTAATTCGGGGATTTTTGGCAGGTGCGAACATAACAGGGGGAAATTTCACTTTTAATATTAAGATGTAATGAAGTTGTGAAGATGTAGAATTGTTGTTAAGTATTGACTTGATAAGTTGCAGTTAAAAAATGTATCGGGTGCTGTATCGGCCAGTGTCTCGGCCTCTGCTCCTCGCGGGCCAAGTTCGCGAAGTGAAATATAAATTTTGAAATGTTGTTGAAAAAACTTGTTGTCATCTTTAAATAAGTTGCCAAAACAGTAAAACTAGCATCAGAGATGATCTATATAGCAAAGATTCCGGTTAGAAATACTTTAAACTTACCTAAATGTCTCGCAAAGTTTGTTGAATTTGCCGAAAACAAGATGGCGTCTGAATCCCACGTCGGCCGGTTAAAAACTGAAAGTGTCAATCTCCAGCAGAGTCTTAGTTACATCTCCACCCTGTCCCCTCGGGGTATAGGCGGGCCAGAGGCAAACACGTTTCCCTCCCCAGCATCATCTGGTTGGGTGAGACCCCCGTGGAGGAATTGACTGACGACCGATACGCAGCCATCACAAACGGCAGCTGCCGGTCCCAGTCCCTCTGATCCTCACAGACGACAGTGGCCAACAGGCTTTCTATCATGCGGTTGGCTCGCTCCACCATCCCGTCCGACTGCGGGCGGAACGCGCAAGTCCTCGTCTGTGTCGCCCCTATCAAGTTCACGACCTCCCGGAACATGGCACTCTGGAAGTTGGTGCCCTGGTCGGAATGTAAGGTGACCGGCGGGCCGACCGGGCACACGAATGTCTCCACAAAAGCCTGGGCCACTGTACAGGCCTCCTGGTTTGGTAACGGTACGGCCTCCACCCACTTCGAAAAATAGTCCATAATGACTAGTATAAAATATTCCCCTTCCTCGAACGGGGTAGGGGGCCGAGAACGTCCAGCGCCACCTGCTCCAAGGGGGCGCTGCTTACGACATGCCCCATGGGGGCCGGCCGCCGCGGGTTTTTTTTTCGCCTGAGGCAAGCCACGCATGCGGCGCAGTGGGCGGTGACGTCGCGGCGGAAGTCCGGCCAGTAATACGTCTCCTGGCACCTCCTGATGGTGCGGTTTTTCCCCAGGTGCCCCACCATGGGGGCGCCTTGAAGTCCTGCCAACACCTCCTCCCTCAAGCCGGTGGGGACTGCTGCTTGGAACACCAAGTCCCCCCCGGGAACGTGCCATTTCCGCCCCAGCAGACCGTCTCGCACGAGGAGGCGATCCCGCTGGGCCCACCAACTTCGGAGTTCCATGCAGGCCACTTCCTCCAGGGCGGTGGGGGCCCCGTCCTCGTCCTGCACCCAACGCCGTACCCTGGCTGGTGATCCATGCCGGGGGGGGGTCCTCCACGGGGAGGGGGGGGGGATCGGGGCCCCCTGCCGAGGGGGGGGAAAGCCCCGATCGCCTAGCGCTCTGCCGAGTGACGACCGAGCAGCGACCCTCCACATCCGGGATTCGCGACAGTCCATCGGCGTTGCCATGAAGGCGGCCCGGGCGGTGCTTGATGTGCAGCTACCGAGCTACCTGCCCCACGGGCTCCTTGATACTAGTCAACCACCGCAGGGCTGCGTGGTCCGTTCTGACCCGGATTGGGCGGCCCACCAGGTAATGCCGGAACTTTTCCAAAGAAAAGATGATGGCCAGTAACTCCCGCCTAGTAACCAATAGCGCCTCTCGGGACGAGTGAGCGACCGGCTAGCGTAGCTGAGCACCCGCTCCTCGCCCCCCTGTACCTGAGACAGGAAGGCCCCCACCCCCGTGTCCCTGGCGTCTGTATCCAGAACCAGGGGCCCCTCCTCCGCGGGGTACCCGAGGACCGGGGCCTCCGTGAGGCATTGTTGCAGCTTCTGGAAGCCCCGGTCGCACCCCTCGTCCCACTTGAAGGCTCATCCTTTCTCCGTTAACTGGGTAAGGGGGCGAGAAACATCCGCAAAGCTGGGCACGAAGGCCCGGTAGTACCCCGCAAGTCCCAGGAAGCTTCTAACCTCCCCGACACTCCGCGGAGTTGGCCAGTCCCTCACCGCCTGTACCTTGGCGGGGTCGGTGGCCGCTAATCTCCCCCGCCGGTCACCTCCGAGGTGGCTCGCCATCTCGTCCAGAACGCGCACCTCCTCCGCGGTGGGCTCGCCCTCCAACGCTACTGTGCGTACCTGGGCCTCATCTGGTTCGTCCCATGCCTCGTACGTCCCCAGGGTGGTCCCCTTGTGTAACACTATCGCTGTAGGACCAGGATTCAGAATCCTTACTGGGCAACGGCTGTCCTTGGGTGTGACCAGCGCACGACCCACCGCGAAGGAGTGGCACTCGGTGCCTTCCACCACCCCACTCCCCGTACCCGGCCAATCTGCCACACGTCCCTCCACCACAGCCTCCGATCCTGCCCCCAGTACCGCACCCCGCAGGGCCACCACCTGGCAGGCGCCCGTGGCTACGTCTCCCCACAGCAGCCGGCAGCCCGCCACGTCAACCATGGCCCCGCTGCGTTTAAGGAAATCTGCTCCCAGGATGGCCTCGCTGCTCAGGTCGGCCACCTGCCACTCCACAGTCCCCCTCCAAACTCCACAGTGCAGCTGGGTAGTAACCCTTCCCCGCACGTCCAAGGGGCGCCCGTCCGCGCAAAACAGCCGGGTGGGAGCCTCCCGTAGCAGCTCGGGCCTGCCGTGCTGGCTCCACCAGGCGAGGGACAGAAGGTTGACGGTGGCCCCTGTGTCCACCAGTAGGCGCACTACCTGTCCCCATATCCGTCCCTCCACCTGCATCCCGGGTCCCCCGGGCTCCCTGCGCCCTTGGACCATCCCTCCCATGCGGCACTGATAGCACCTCCGCCGCGGAGCCGTCGCCAGCTGGGTCCTCAAGGACGTAAGCTCCTCCTTGAGGAGCTTCATCTCTTCCGCCATCGTAGACCCAGTGTTCCGAACCCTGCCAGTGCCGCCCTTCTCGGACTTGAGGTAGGCCTCTGCCTCCAGCGCGGTGGAGACCGCCTCCTCCATCGAGCGGGGTTTTGACTGAAATATCCAGTGCCGTAGTTTCCCGTCCCCCAGGCCCTCCACAAATTGGTCCCTACACATGGAGTCCACTGTAGTTGCGTCCGCCTCCGGGTAGGCCAAGCGTGTCAAATGCCACACCTCCTCTCCGAAGAGTTGCAGCCCCTCCTCGGGGTCTCTCTCCTTCGTCCTGAGGAGGGCCTTGTAGGTTTCAGTCTGGTTCCGGGGCTGGAACCTTTTGAACAAGGCGGCACGTAGCTGGGCATACCCTCCGGGCCCACTGGGGTCTGTGCCCGTCAGCACCCGGCGTGCCAGGCCTGTAAGGCTTACCCCCAGGAAGGTACCTGCCTGGGCCTCACTCCACCCGTTCGCCACGGCGCACAATGAAAAGTGGGAGAGGTACTCTTCCAGGTTGGAGGTACCGTCGAATTTACCTGGGGTGACCACCGGTTTCGGGGCCACCGCGGCCCCCTTCTTTGGGGGAGGAGAGACAACGCCACCGACCACACTACCTCGTTATTGATAGTTTCCTGTCAGTTTAAACCAAGTTACTATAGCATCTCCAGGTCAACCATTGTTCTGGTATGACATGAGTGGATCCAACCATGGAAACAGATCATAGATCCGGTCCACACTCTCCAAACACAGGTTTAGTTTGGGGCAATGAAAAACAAATCAAATAATTCTTTGGTTCTGGCCTATAAATGAATTACGGGGGGGTCGGAGGGACAAGGTTTCATCTGGTTCGGACTCATCAGGCATCTTAGGGTTTGGCTAGGGCAAGGCGTGTGACTTTGTCATGTTTTGAACCCTGAAATAATGTTTCAGTGTCCACACCAGTTCATAAAAGTGAACAGGTTGAAAAAGACTATAGTAACAGTCTTGACAGTCTTAAAAGGGGATTGTTTGTTTGTTTGTGTAGTTTTACGTCTCGGCAAGTTACCTCCTTTTGAGACTGACTCATTGGTTGACCTATCTGGTTCTTGAAAGGTATATTAACTCAACTTTGGTCTACTTGTAGCAGTGGGACCCTATGCCCATTTTATAGTGCTGCCTCACTGAAGGGCTGTGCCGCAGACAATTGACACAACACTCCGCCGGTCACATTATACTGACAACGGCAAACCAATCGCTGCAACATACTAATGGGGTCAGCAAGCTGACAAGTATGAAGCTGCTCCCTGTAATTGGCTACAGGTCAAGCCAGCTGACAGTTTTTGCCAACCTCCCATACCGGACACTTTTGGCCACTAAAAGTTCTCCTTTGTTCATTTCTATAGCTTTTCGAAAATCTTTGTTTCACAAAGAAACTTCAGAATTTCTTTCTTACCAGTGTTGCTGAAAACACTGGACATGGATGTTGCACATTAAATGTACTTATCCCTGCTTTTCTTTGTTGCTTGACAGTAAAGCAGCAGGTGCTCAATCGAAAGAGGCACCTGACAACGCTGGCATATGGGTCGTTCTTCACCCTGCATGAGGTGCCCATGTGTCAGCAGTGAGTGACCTATCCGAAGACGGGTCAGTCTTGTCACTTCACTTCTTGTCAAGCCTGCATAGTCTTGATTTTTGCCAACTGATGGTTCAGTGGCATATAGTTTGTTGTCCTGGCTTGAGCTCCATCGGCTCTGCCATTCATGTTTAGTGTACTCTTTGGAGATTGGGACAAGTGTGGGACAAGTCTGAGTGTGGGATAGGGGCTAAACCTGGTTTCCAACTCAATGCTGTTTTGGCTGCATGGTCTGCGGCCTCGTTTCCCTCTATGCCGATATGGCTAGGGAGCCAGCAGAACACAACCTCCTTTTCCTGTTGCTTCAATTCCGAGTAGGATTCTCTTATTGCCTGTATAACAGGGTTCATTGGGTCATGCTGACCAATTGCTTGTAGGCATGACTTGGGAGTCAGAGAAGATGATATACTCTCTGTGATTTGACACCTTCATCCATTCCAAAGCACTCAGCAAGGCATGTGCTTCAGCAGTGAAGATGCTGCTTCTTTGATGTAGTGCTCCTTTGCGATTTCCATAAGGAGTGTGCGCAGCAAAGCCTACACGGTTTCCATCTTTCTAGCCATCCGTATTCACCTCTATGTAGTTTCTACAGTGGTGATGGATTTTGGCAAGTTCGTTTTCATATATGTTTGCTGATGTTTCTGCTTTCTTGTTCTTACATAGATCAAAGATGATGGTGGGTGATGCCATTGTCCAAAAGGGGAATGCCAAGACTCCCACCCCTTTGAACTGGAAGAAAACATCCTAAACCTATGATTTATAGGTGATGGGCGTCAGCAATCCGGTAATAATTAAACTTTTTAGACGAGGCAATTGGACTGAGATGATAGAATGTACTCTGGGGATAGGTGGCTCACTAATAGTTTGGTGCATCTATCAGATTGAGCCCATATGGAATCTGGGTTCGTAGACGGAACATCCAGTTCTTCTCTATGCGATTGCTTAGAGATAGAGTTGTATCCGAGTCTGGAGAGCAGTGTATGAAATCCACAATGTGAATAACAACATCGGATAAGCCAGGATGACCATCGGTGTTGAAGTGGTGGCCCATGTCCGTTTCGACTAGAGAATATTTGATCCAATAAAAATGTTGTTGGAATCTGTCCATTAATCGGCTTTTCTTCTGGCCCACATACTGTTTAAGACAGTGTTTGCATGTGATGCAGTAAATGAGGTTAGAGCTCTGGCAACATACGTTGTGTTTAATTTCGTAATTTTTTCCGTTCCAGTAGGAAAGGTCCGTGGTTGGGAGAATTTTTTGCTTTTACTTTGCGGTGGGATCGGACACACTTCCAGATATGCCACGTCTAACCATACAGCATACATCGTGTTTGGCCAAATAGGTTCTACCTGTGGAGGAGGTGAGGAAAAAAAGAAAAAAAAGCATCTGATCTCATTCATGGTATTTTAGCTGGAGCAAACATAGCTTCGGGGTTCAGCATTGTGATCAATATTAAAATGTAGAATGTGGTTAAATTTCAGGAATTGCTGTGAATCCATTGAAATAAGATGAAGTTTATTATTAGAGGGAAACTATGTTCCGGTGAAAGGAAGTTAAAGTTACGAGGTAAGGCTTGGAAAAATTACTGCCCAAGGCCCTGGCCGCAGGCAGTAATTTTTCCAAGCCTTACCGAGTAATTTTGACTTCCTTTCACTGGTACTTGGTTTCCCTATTCCTATATACCTTCAAATGTGGTTTAATAAGAGACAATCTGATTGGTCTAAATGTCAACCTTGGGTAGTATACGGCAACCTTGGGTAGTATACCAACCTTGGGTAGTATCAGATAGTTACTCCACCCCCCAGAGCGTGGTGTAAGCATAGAGTGTACAGCCATAGGTATATAGGAAATGTTGATACTACGCGAGGCCGATCAACAGTTATGTATATATTTGTGTTTGCGATTTGAAAATGTGTAAAATAAATCTCCTAATTGTTGTTAATTACTGTGTTGTCTTCACTAATAAAGTCGATTAAACTAATCTATAGATCACAGAGAACCGAAATATAGCAGAAATAAGTATGGATGGCTAATTAATCTTACCTTAGATTTGTAGAGAAAATGATGTAAATCCAGTGGTCTGATCACTTTGCCGGTCAGCAACATAGGGAGGTCAGCGGGTTTCTTCTCGGGCCGCTGCATAAATTAAAATGTGATCAATCTCCAAACAGATGTTTGTTTGTGTGTCTGTTTGTCAGTTTGATTTTACGTTCAGTCAACCATTATAGGTCCTTTCCAGACTTTCTCAAGGTTCTTTTACACCACGAGGGTGGTGATCGAATCTATGTGATGGATTTAGGTAGAAATCTCACCCCTACACATTTATCGAGGTGAGAGTTCTTTTACTTCCCACACCACATAGACATGGTATGAGAACCAAACAGATGTTACATAAATGTGTTGAACGCTAGATAGTGGGGGGAGACTTGGGACGCGGCGTTAAAGGGAAAGTCATCGTACACTTAATGCTAGTTTCGCACCCTATACGTAGAGTCTAAACGGTCTAAACCTGTGGTGGAGTGTGACGTCCTGTTAAAAGCGCTGTCATTGGCTGAAAGTTTTGCTCACGTCCAATTACATTGTTCGTATCATATCTGTTGCGAACATGGTGATCTGCTTAGTTCCCGCCAGAGATTTAAAGGTAAGGTAGAAACCTACGTTACGCCTTGACCGTAGTGTCCCCAAGTCAGATTTAAAATGGCTCGTACAGCTTAAATAGGTAAATATCTTCGCGTTTTTGAGGTATATAGTAATAAATGATCAGGATGCCTGTGTCTGTAAGTTTCCGATTACTCACTCGTTTCTCCGGAGGTTTAAACCTCGTCTAAACACCTCTTTTCTTTTTTAAGCCAGAACTATTACTTAGAAACTATTATGAGAAAACGTGGTTACTGAGCCCGTACGGATGGCCGTTCGAGGTCATTTGATGATAGAAATACGGCCTGACACCGCAGGTGGGAGGGCCATATTTTTTCATCAAATGACCGAGAACGGACACCGTACAGGCTCAGTCACTACGTTTTCTTATTACTATACACCTCCCAATCGTTTAAAACACCCTTTTATTAACTATTTACAAGGACCATAAAGACTACTGCAATTCACTACGGCCCGTTGTCACAGCGGGCGCGAACATTATTTATACTACACCCCTAGCAGCGGGCAGTATTTCATACATGTTCAGCCATAGGTGTATAGTAATACTGATGAGTATTTTGTGGTCATCTTCTCTTCCTCGCTACAGAGATGAGAGTTAAGAAACTCCCATCCAGGTACACAAAAGTGAATCTAATCTTCTTCTACACAAGGTTGAACAAGAGAGCATGAACCTTTCTGCAGGGAACAGTGACAACACTCCGACAAACGGTGTGAGTTCAAGTGAAGGAAGTCCCGCTGTGTCTTACAGGTATGTAGCCGCCCCAACATACACTGAAGTGCGTTCAGGTGACGAAGTCCCGCAGTGTCTTACAGGTATGTAGCCGCCCCAACATACACTGAAGTGCGTTCAGGTGACGAAGTCCCGCTGTGTCTTACAGGTATGTAGCCGCCCCAACATACACTGAAGTGCGTTCAGGTGACGAAGTCCCACGGTGTCTTACAGGTATTAAGATCCCCTGACAGACCCCGAAAGCTTCATAACATTGGTCAGTGGTCACCGATAAATTCATCAATGTGAAAAGTTGGCTGATTGAAATTGTTAAATATACAGTATCAGTAACCATATAGTAACGAACCGGAAGTATCAGAACTATGACAACTGCAGAAAAACAAAAGCTGTAATACTCAGCATATAAGACAGTATGCTGAAAGTTGACAATTACTTTATTGGACAGCTTGCACAGCGGTGAAGGGTTTACAGACTTCCTGTCTTTTTTTCAGTTAATTTTTAACATTTCGCCTGTTACAAAGCCATTTCCTCGACTCTTTCAACAAATTTAGAAACTTTGTTCTATCAAAGCGGATTTTATTGCTAAAGCTACCCATTATTACCCAAATACTACAGATACGTTCACATATCAACATAAAAAGGTTATAATTTAAATGGACTCTGGGTTGTTCAGCCCAAGTAGTGGCTTGTTCAGTTCAACCAAAACCTTCCACTAAAAGGTTCACTCTTGGCACTGAATATTTCCAGCCATATGATTGGCTAGATTAGAGAAAACCTAGGTTGGCGGGTACCCTGCCACAGACTAGCAGTAGTTCCCTGATCATCTGCTAGGGGATTGGAGGCTTTCAACCTCTTTGCTCAACCCCAGCTGTAAACCCTGTAGATGACAATCTCACTTTGCTCTTTCCATGATCATGAAGACTCTTCCCGGGGAGAGACTGTCACAGCGACATGTCGCAGGAGAGCGGGATTGTGGTGGTTCGGACAGTGGAACCAATTAGCCTCCCCTATGTCACCAACAACGGCTTCCCCTACGTGCCGCTGTCCAGTCTCCGAGAACTGTTCCCGGGCTGCGCGTGTCAGCGATACCGTACGATCCTCAACAACTCACACCTGCTGCGGAGGAGCGTCATCATGTCATCATTTGAAGAGGTAATTTTAGTTTGTTTTCTATTGACCTAGAATAAAATCTACAATATAGAAACTAGCAGGGCCATAGCATGGTGAGATGAGGGTGACAGACAAGTAGGAAACACAGTGACATAGAAGAGGTTCAAATCTAAGACATACCTATAATATAGCAATTCCTGGATGTAATCCATTCAAGAAACTGGATGATAAATGATGGTGTTATGGACAGGTGGCTGTAAACCCCTACACCTTTACCAATGTGAGAGTTCTTTTACTTCCCACAGCACATAGACATGGTATGAGAAGGATTGGCCTTTGATATAGCAATAAATCAATCACTGCTGGGGGGTGAAAGAGAAAAGTGGCTGCAGTGGGACCCGAATCTACAAAGTCCCATGCTCTTTACCACTGAGCTAACTCCCCACCCATCCTGGTTACTTTAGTTATGCTTGCGTGCAAGTATATCCGGTCTGCACCACGAGGAGCCGAGGCGACCAAGAGGGTGAACAGATTGGTAATTTCTGTCCACCCCAGCAGACCCCACTTGAGGTTGAAATATAATAATACACTCACTACTACTCATGTATTACTATGCCTCCACTGTAACACAGTGATGAATATTAATGTTGATGTAACTTTAGGGGTCAGGGTTGTTGAGCACCATTTGATTCACTTCACGTTAGGTGGCGCGAGTGCCGATCCCCACTGCGGTAAGGCTGGTGGACCCGTGTATACAAATACTACGGGGTCGCCCGCATTATGTAACTCAGTCAGTATATAGGATGAGTCCGTAGCAGGTCGACAGGACTTCTCACGGTGCCTGTCAGTTGAGTGAACGCCTGGAGCCTCAGCATTGGTTAGGTTTCTCCTGAAACCTTTCAACGGTGAAGAGACCAGAATCTCTTCCCTGGCTTTACTTGGTGCCCCGCAGCACCAAGGAACTGTAACGAACAGGTATTAATAAAACCTATATACCTGATGTGTCCAGAGTCTGGTTTTCTGTTCTAGGCTAAGCTAGGTTGCAGGTCCAGCATCTCCCCAGCCTACCTTGGAACATTCCGAACCAACCCGTGCGGAAGTGGTAGCATGGGGTAGCGACTTTGTCTCTGCCACTGGAAATGTAGAAATACAGCAGAGAGGCTGACGCTGATCTGCGGCGTCGGACGCTAACGACGGCCGAGCAATTAAGCTGGACTGTCTACCACATGGGGACACCCAGAGCGCCGTCCATACATGAAGAGGACCTGGAAGGGGTCAGTCGGATTGTCGACAACCCTGAGGAAGGACCTGAGACCGGGGAAAGAGAAACCCCGGAAGAACAGCCGATGGTGGATCGGAGGATCGACCATGAGGCTGAACGGCAACAGAGGAGACAGCGACTGCTCGAGGAAGAGCAGAACACTCAGCTGTTGCTGAAAGACTTGTATGTGAGCTCAAAGTGTACAGCTGAATCTCTACGAGCAATGGAGGATCAGCTCGCTTTGGCTGAAGAATGTGAACAGGCGGCTGTGGAACGCACCCAGAAAGCAGAGGAAGACTAAACTTTTAAGTATAGAACACCTCCAGAGTAATAAGCAGACAGATTAAAGCTCAGCTAAAAAAATGCAAAGACCAATACTGCTTAGATAATGTAGAAAGTAGTAAAGACAAACCAAGTGAATTTTGGCGAAAGATTCAAATATTAACTGAAGGAACAAAGGCTGATAACGAATGTCATCTAATGGATGAGGATACTGGTGAACCAATTGAACGAGAGGAAGTACCCGATTATGTTAATGAATACTTCGCACATATAGGCTCAAGGTTGTATAGTAACTGTGATCAGGATTTAATCCAAGAAAACATAGACTGTTTGAGAAATAACAGTGTTTTTAATAATGAAGATATTGAAATGCGAGTATTTAACGAGGAAGTAACAAAAATTATTAATGAAATAAGCATACATAAAACATCAGGTATCCAAGATGTGTCTGCACGAGTCATGAATGATGCTATGATGATACTGGTGGATGAATTCAGTTATCTTTTTAACTGTTCATTGGCTAGTGGAGTGATACCTCCCTCATGGAAAATTGGACAGATCACCCCAATACCCAAGGCTGGAGACAGGTCAAGTATAAATAATTGGCGACCAATTACTATACTTGCTATGCCTATGCATATATATTTGTTATTGAAAAGTCTCTATATCTGTCATCATATCTGTATATAAATTGTTATTGTTGTGTTGACATAATGTCGAAATCCATATTTCCCGCTTGGAAGAACAAAATGTATATTTTGAATGCGAGAAATAAAAACTTATAAAAATAAAAAAAATGCCTGGCAAAGTATTGGAAAAAATTGTTCATACGAGACTCTATAATTATGTTAACGATAGGAATTTGTTGGTCCACTCCCAGTTTGGCTTTAGACCTGAGCTCGGCACTGGAGATGCGTTATACAACTATATGACTAATCTCTACCGAGCTAGGGATATGGCTAATGTGACTGCGACCTGTTATGTAGATATACGGAAGGCCTTTGATTGTGTCCCCCACGAACTACTTTTAGAGAAACTGAAACACAAATTCGGTATACCGGGGAATCTGTTGCGCTGGATCACCAGTTACCCAAATAACTGCTACCAACTGACCCGTGTTAATGGTATGAAATCTGGTGTGGTCAACATCCCTTTTGGTGTACCCCAGGGGTCGGTGCTGGGCCCACTACTCTTTGTTTTGCATGTCGATGATATGTGTAAGAGTGTCACAGAATGTGCCAGCATACAATATGCTGATGATTTGGTGGTTTATACATCTGACTTAAATCATCAGTATGCTGCAGAACGGTTACAGAGGTCTATTAATAATATTTCTTCTTGGTGTAATGCTAATGGACTCACTCTAAACCTAAAAAAGACAATAACATGCTGGTATGGCGGAAAACATCGACTTAATAGGCTACCTAATCTTTCTATAACGTGTAATGGCTGAACTCTCCCTTACTGCAAATCCTATAGATATCTGGGCGTATTGATAGATGGAGCATTATCACTAAATGAGCACATGAGGTCTGTAATTAAATCAACTAATGCCAAGCTTTTTAAATTAGCTAAGCTCCGAAGTAGTGTATCAGAACAAGTAGCAAGGCTGATATATATTAGCACAATCCGCCCAAATATGGAATATGCCTCTTTCATTATTGATGGTGCTAGTAAAGCCGATGTACAAAAACTCCAGCGTCTACAGAATAGAGGCCTAAGAATTGTTACCAAGACAAGGCCTACTGATATGAGTATGGAAGAGCTACATTTGAGTTGTCGAGTTGAACGATTAGACATTAGAAGAGCTAAACAATTACTTAGCATTATGTACAAGCTGTCTGGTGATGTGCAAAATTTGGATACAACGATTTGGAATACACGTAGCGACCATAAAGTTAACCTGCTTGAACACCCATTTAAAACAACCGGATATACAAAAAGCCCATCATATAGGGGATCTATCCTATGGCGTAGTCTTGATTTGGAGACACAAAAAGCACCCACAAAGAAAGCTTTTAAATACGCAATCAGAACAAAATCAATCCACCTCCCATGGTCATCTGCTGATGGTATCGTTGCTTCCAAATAATTGTACTAACGGTATTGCTGTATTTTGAATATCAAAATAATGGCTGGCTAGGGCGCGGACGTGTGGGGAGTGTGCTCTGTGTTCATGTCACTAAATCAAACAATCGGAACTGAAATGGACTAAACCCAATATGCCTAACAGGACATAAAGAGACCAGGACAAACCAGGACTACTTATTGTCACCGGATGGTGCCCAGAAAACTGTAAGTTACGAACTTTCTTCTTTTAAAAAACCCGGTGTACGATAGTGAGTTGGACTTTAAGGGTAGCTCAGTCGAACAGTTGTATGTCATGAAATTAGCACGCAATCATAATAATGAGCTCATAGTCAGCCTAGCCAGGAGGGAAAAAAACCCTTACAAAATCAAGAGCCTTGCAAAACGAGTAACAAAAGCGAAACCATGGAAAGATAACGAAAAGGACATCCTAAAGGACCTAGTTTGGCAGAAATATGACCAAAACCCACGCCTAGCGGAGAAAATCAGAAACTGCCCAGCCAAGTACTTCTACGAGGCCACCCGTGACCCCGTGTACGGGTGCGGCCACTCGCTTGCAGACGCCATCAGAGCAAAAGCGGCCCTACACACCAAAGCACAGAATGAAAATCGCATGGGACTAATCAAACCTAAAACAGTGACCCGACGAACTATTGGACACAGATAAGTGAATATTGTCGTACATAAACAAAACTCGATAGGTATGCCGAATTTCAGGGTGATTCTAATTGCTGACTCACGCGGCAGGGCAATGAGGTCACTAGTCATCGACGAACTGTTGAAGCAGAACATAGGTGATGTGCATTTTGATTTACTATACTACCCAGGCGCAACCATCCAACAAACAGTCGCTAGGGCACTAACCCAGTTAAAGTATAGGGCCAAATACGATGTTCTCTATTTAATGACCGGAGTCAACGATTTATCGACACTTAAAGGATTTAGAAACATCCAACCTGTCTTTGACACATCTGATCAAATTATCTCACACCTAACCAAAGAACTATCAAACGCTAGACAAGGTCTTGCACATTCCTCAAAGCTTGTTGTTCTATGCGAGGTCATTGGCCTCAACTACAGTAAATACAACCGACACGGTCTGCCGTATCTCAATGAGCAACAAGTCGTGAACAATGCCATGTATGATGCGTCCCTTGCTATAAGATGCCTGAACTCCATGCATTCCGCGATAACCCCACATATGATTGAGCAAATCCACAAACCTAGGAAAAAATATATGTCACACAAGTATTAGGTGGGAACAACGGACGAAATACACTTCACCTATGAGACCAAACGGAAATTCGCAAGAAACCTAGTGCACACAATCAGACAGAACATTCGTACAACATGTAACTAGTATGAAATCGAATGCATGAATGAACCCTAAAAACTACTAACACAAATACTAATAATTTTCTCTAAACCTGAGTGACCTAAAACTGACGCTACTGTCAATTAGTTCAATTAGTTTATGAGTTGCGCCACTATGTGGCAGAAGCAGCCGATATCCCCTATCAACTGCTAGAGACACCCTGACACTGTGGAAAGCATAGTGTAAACCATTGTTTCAATTACTATGTATTACTAACAAGCATGTTCTAATCCAACTAACGTTGCTAATTAAGTAAAGTACCTATACCAATATGTGGAAAACACATAATATAACCAGTGTGCGACAATATTTTCACAAAGTATCTGTGTTACAAGGAAGCAAACGAAAGAGCGTGAATAACAACCGTGTGTGGAAAACATACCGGCAAATGGACAATGTAAAAGGCATGCTTAAGAACTCGAACCAAAAACAAACCCAACTTAGTTGATCCTGTCATACCCGTGTGTGGTAAACATACCGGGAGACAAAAGATATATGCGTCCTATTATATCCTAATTTTATCCTAGCTAATAAACCTGGTCTGTTTACTCTTTCGGACTATATAATTGTACCTGATTGTTTTGTATTTTTATTAAGGACTTAAAGTATTTTCTTATACATCATTGACTGAATATGGAGTATTTTTAAACCTCCCCATACTCCACAAAGCGTGTAACGTACAGAGGGGCATAACAACTGGCCTCAGAGTATGATTACTACCTTTTTTTATCATTTCATCGAAAATCAGCAAATATGATGGAGCAGGATGCAAAGTGGGATTTACGGTACTTTCAACTAACTATAAATGGATGAAACACAAGTAGAACATCCGGGCAAAGGGCTGCATATAGCACACCAAAATGTGTGTAGTTACAAACAAAAACTGGACCTAATCAAAACACATATAGAACTCTCAAAAGCTACAGTATTCACGTTATCTGAAACATGGTTAGACATTGATTTTCCTTCCGAACTGCTTGACATTCCAAATTATAACTTGCAAAGGCTTGATAGATCATGGTTGAATGAAAAGGGAGAAGTAAAAAAAGGAGGTGGTGTATGTGTGTATACTAAACAAAATATGGCCACAAGTGATATGGAATTATCTGAACTCAACATAAGCTCGTCAGAGATAGAATGCATGTGGACCAGGATAGATCCGCCTGAACAGAGTAAAATCATACTAGGAACGATTTATCGTCCGCCTAACACCCCCATTCAAACAACAATAGACTACTTACTAGAAACCGTCGAAAAAATTAGAGAGAATAACAATAATACGGAAATTGCCCTGATTGGAGACACATTACACAAACCAAAACGACGCAGATACCACCAAATTAAACCAATTAGCAAATATACTAGGAATAACCCAACATATAAATGAACCCACTAGATTAAACAACACAATAGACCTAGCTTTCTCAACAATCAAAAACATCACCAACACGGGAATTTTAAACTATAGTATAAGTGACCACAAATGCATATATATTACAAAAAAGAAAAATCCAGAAAAATGTACTATCAAGCACACAACAGGTCGCTCCTACAAACATTATAATAGAGAGAAACTACAAACCTCCCTGGAAAACAGTGATTGGAGAGACTATTACCAAAACGAAAATCCAAACGACTGCTGGGACTTGCTACTAGATAAGATTAAAGAGCCTTTAGATACAATGTGCCCCCTTCGAAACATGCAAATAAAACACAAAAATACACCATGGATAAATAACGACCTAATAGAGCAGATACATGATAAAGACAATGCGTGGAAGCATGCTATGTCTACCAAAAACCAAGATGATATCAAACACGCAAAGGTACTTAGAAATAGAGTAAAGCAAAACTTAGTTCTAGCAAAAAGAAACTTTGTTCAAGACCATATAGAAACTGACCCTAAACAATTTTGGTTGAAGATGAAAGAAATCATTCAAAATCCAAGCAATGAATCCGAGATAAAATTAACTGACAACGAATCGAACGATGGGTTAGATGTTGATGGGAAAAATATCCCAGACTATATTAACAATTACTTTTCTACAATCAGTTTCAAATTGTCTAGAAACTTTGAGCATGCCTGGAAAGACTATACCTAAAACCCCACACCGGCAAGATGAAATTGCATTTACAGAAAATGAAGTACTTGAAATGGTCAAAAGCATTAATATTCACAAATCTTCATCCATTGATTTTTACTCAACTAGAATACTGAAGGATAGTTTCTTTGTACTTATACCACAACTCCAATATCTCTTTAACCTATCAATAGACACAGGAATATTCCCAAATTCATGGAAAATAGCACAAGTAACCCCAATCCCGAAAGTTGCAAATAGTAAAAATGTCTCTGACCTAAGACCAATATCACAGCTTCCCCTCCCTGGAAAGATACTAGAAAAACTCATACATCAGAAAATGTCAACCCATTTGGAAAATAATAAATTATTAACAGACAATCAAGGTGGCTTCTTGAAAAATAAATCAACCATACATACAACAGCAGATATAACAGATGACATAATTCAAAACATTATATAAACAGACCACTATATATTAACCCAAAAACTTACCAAATTCGGCTTTACAACAAAATTAATAATATGGATTACTGATTACCTGACAAATAGAAAACAATTCGTTAAAATTAACAACCTTATCTCCTCCACAACAAACATCACACATGGCGTACCGCAAGGATCAACTTTAGGACCATTATTTTATTACTGTGTGGAATGACACGCAGAACATGTATGCAGCTGAGGCCGCGGGAACTTCCGCGGCCCGCTTCCCCTTTCTCTCTATCAGTGGTCGCATAGCGGTGGGAGAGGACTCATTCAGTTACGCCACGTCGAATCGAATCTATTTCTTTTTTGAGTGAGTGTCCTCCTGCCTAATATAAGTACCAACGATGTCCACACAAGAGTCCAAAAGAAGACGAGAAGACAAAGACGCCGACAAACGCGATCGCCGGGACACAATGCTGTCAGCGGCGAGTGGCGGCCCGTCAGCGGACAACACGCCGATGGACGCAGTCGATCAGGAGGAGTCGGAGGAGGCTGCCTTCAGAAAACAGCTAGAAGCACAAGAGGAAATGAACAAGAAGACAGAAGAGATGCGGAGAAGGAGACGAGCGAAGAGAGGCCTATCGAGGGAGGATTCTAACTTCAACGTAGAACTCCCGTTCGCGACCGTCAACCCGTTCAATCCGGGCAAGGTAGGCGACACGGTGACAGCGCCCGACGGCCTCCATGACAGCGTGAGTAACCGAGCCAACACAGCCTCTTTTGATTGCATTTCTCATACTGTTTCACATCGAAATAAGTCTTGCAATTACAATACCAACATCGACAAAGGTGGGGGTACATGTATACCCACTCCTAAATCACGGACGGCTAAGATTTCGGGATCCAAACTGGCTTTGGATTCGAAAAATTATCCTCCCACTAGTAGAGTCAATGTCAACACAGCCCGTGTTGACACTGACACCTCACGCCTCGATCAGCCCACACGGGGACGGCGCAACAAGTTTACGCCGTCTCTATCTCGATCAAAATACAATCAACGTAAGCAAGAATCGTCGAATAGTATTACTGTTCCCAGACAACCAACTATAAAAGTTTTTTTCCGAGAAAGTTCACGTTTTTCCGCGGATTTTTCGGAGAAATTGCCGCACGACTTTGACAGTTCTACAGTGGCACCCAGAAAAAAAGACACTGAAGCCTGTGCAGTGGCTTTTGATGCGTCTGGCGCCAGGAGAGCAGCAACAGCCTACACCACACCGTCCAAAACTGAGACAGTGAGGGGATCGAAACGGAATTTGGAGGGTAAGGTCATTTCCAATTCAATTCGGGTCCCTTTACAGGATAATGTCTTGTCAATTCTGTTGGAACTGGATTCCAACGGGGACGACCTAGATGCACACACCACCAACAAACAATGCACCGTAGGAAAAGAACAGGTTAGTCATCCTTTTTCACCCATGTCTTTCCAGACCTTCGACGATCTCTTGGGCGATAATCTACGACTTTCCTGGCGAGCGGTACGAAAGAACGGCGTAGATGGGATACGAACCAATCTCCGCAAGCACTGGCTGGACAGTGCCGTGGATGCCGACTTACCCACTCCGTGGGCCTTAGGCCTCGAAGATATGCCGCAGTGGGTCAAGGATAGCCACTCGATGTGCGACGGGATAAAGAAGATCAGACATAAGGCCGCTCTCGAGGTAATGAAGTTTGTATCGACATCCCTGGAAAAGGAGGAAACCCGCAGCAAGTCTTTGGTAAAGCAAACCCTCATCGTGGTGAAGGAGGAGCTCTACGAACGAGAGCCCAGACATGAAGCGGACGACAAGGTCAAGAAGCTGATGTCATACGTTGACCAAAGGTGGATCAAGGAACGCAAAATCGCAGAAACAGACCTAAAGAAGAAGATGGACGTTCTGGTAGAAAACAAGGTCAGCGACGAAGCCACATCAAGAGACCCGACCGAAACAGTATCCGACCAAGCCACACAAGAATCAGAACCACCCTAGGACACGCTATACCCAAGAAACAAGACGAGACGACCGGTACCCAAGCAGCGACTGGACTCCACGAGATCGACGCTACTGAGTACAGACGATCGAGGAATCCAAGGACAGGACAACGCCCATCGACATCGATGACGATGCGGCACCCAGACAATGCAACCCCACCACAAGGAGCGCCACACCTCAGCCCAAAGCCTCAACGAAAGCCCAGAAGACACCGACAGAAGGCGATAGAGGAGTACAGAGCAGAGACTGTATGCAGCAATAGATGGGCGGCCCTACAAACTGACGACAACGACCCAGGGGACAGAGACCCGACCAGAGATCCTAGAAAAGGGCCTAAACTTCTGTCCAACACAAGGGGGGCAAGGGGATGGAGATAGAAAAATAGAGCTGGACAAGTTTCACCGTAAACTTAGAATCAGATAATTTTTCGACAACAACAACTCGAATCAATCTACGACGCGCGAACAACTCGGTTTCTTCGAACCAAGGTCAAGACATATACCTGACGAGAAGATCAAGGGCTCCCTACATCCCTTTGACGACAGGACCCTCAACAGACAACTGCGAGGGGAATCAAAGTGGAAGCCCCCAGTAGGTTCCCAAAACCTAGAGGGTTTTATCGCCCTTAACGAAATACAGCTGAGTAGTGAACGACAGGAAAGGCACCGAAAGTACAACACTACAAAAGAACAGAAGACAGCTCTGAAGAAACTGGCCAAGGACAATTCCATCACCATCAAACCGGCAGACAAAGGAGGAGCTTTAGTCATACAGAATACAACCGACTACGTAAAGGAAGCGGAGAGACAACTGAAGGATAACAAGGTCTACACTGAATTGACTAAGGACACGACCAACGAAATCTCTCAAAAAATAGAAGCCAAAATCGAAGAAATGACGAAGAACGGGGAACTGAGCCATAACATGGCTGGCGCCCTTAAAACCGACAAACCGAGGGCGCCACACATCTACTTCCTGCCAAAAATACACAAGCCGGCAAGACCTCCTCCCGGACGACCAGTGGTATCAGCCAACAACTGCGCCACGGAAAAGATCTCAACTTTCATGGACAACTTCATCAAGCCACTGGTTCCAACTATCGACTCGTATGTAAAGGACACCAACGACTTCATCAACAGAATTGAGAAGCTAGGCACACTAAAAGAAGGAACGATTCTAGCTACGCTCGACGTAGGATCCCTCTACACCAACATCCCCAACGACGAAGGAAGGGATGCAAGCGACTCAACCCGAGCAACGACTCAATCATAGAACTACTGGAACTAGTTCTAAAAAACAACAACATCCAATTCAACGGCACCCACTACAAACAAGTCAGCGGCACAGCGATGGGGACAAGACTGGCCCCATCATACGCCAATCTATTTATGGAGAAGCTAGAAAACCAACTCTTAGCCACAAGCACCCTGCGCCCTAAACTGTGGCTGAGATACATCGACGACATCTTCATAATTTGGGAACATGGAGAGGAAACCTTCAAGACCTGGGTAGAAGACCTGAACAGACAGCATGAGACCATAAAATTCACCTCGGAACACTCGAAAACCAATATCGCCTTCCTAGACACGAAGGTCAAGGTAGACGAAACCACCAGAGAAGTATACACCGACCTGTATACGAAACCAACGGACGCCAACACTTACCTGGACTACGAATCGTCACACCCGCCGGCAACCAAGCGAAGCCTCCCGTACTCACAGTTTCTACGACTATGAAGAATCTGCAAAAGGGATGAAGACTATGAGAACCACTGCAAAAGGAAAACTACGGAATTCAGGGACAAGGGCTACCCCCTGGAACTAATAATGAAATGCAAGGAAAGAGTAGACACCCAAGATCGCGAAAAGATCCTGGGAGAAAAAGAAAAAAAGACCACCAAGAAGAACACCGACGAAAAGGTGGTTCTGGCAACCACCTACAACCCCAACAACAAAGCCGTCAACGACATCGTGCGAAAAAATTGGAACATTTTGGCATGATCCACAACGACGAAAGACCTAAACAGGAAGGAAATCACAAAGGGATACAAGAGACTCAAGAACATCAAAGACTACCTAGTCAGAGCCAGAACGAACTACAAGCCGATGGAAACCAGCAACGAACAGGAAGAAGAGAAGAAACCCAACAACGAGACAACAGGAAACGACGAACGCAACAAATGCACAAAACCAGACTGCAAGTACTGTGACTTAATATGCATGAACGGCAACATCAAGTCAAAAACCACCGGCAGATTACACCAGACCAAGTGGAATGTCACGTGTAACAGCTCCAATGTGATATATTGCATCAAGTGCAAAACATGCGACATGCAACATGTAGGACAGACGAAGAGGAAAATAAAGGAAAGAATAAGAGAACATCTGAACTGTATCAAGAAGAACGCGACGAAAAACGAAGTACCGCATCACTACAACCATCGACACATCACGGCACGAACGATGTGCAGGTATATATACTAGACTATATATACAGACATCCAGAATCCAAAGAGGCAGCAAGACTACGAAACAAGATCGAATTCAACTGGATTCACCGACTCAAGACAAACGCCCCCCACGGACTCAACACGATGGACAACAGGTACGGCTAGCTGTCACAAGCTCTCCACCCACAACCTCCCCCATGAAATGCCACGTCAAAAATTTTTTCCAACCACGGACGCTCTTGCAGGGTCTACTGGAATGATGAAATTACGAACACAAGTTCCTATACACGTGGGGCAGTATAGGGTGGGAAGGTAGGGCTACAAATATAGAGAGAACCACAAAGACCTCGGATGATCACGAAGGTCTCCGAGTGGGACTAACATATCCTCTTCCCGCACTGGCTGCGGGAGGGAAGACCACAGAAGAGTACCTACTGCACCTATGCCTGATGACACTGTTGATCAGTCGAAACCACGATAGCGACGTGAGGGTATAAATTCCCTCAACCATCAACAGACATCTGACGTTGTGACACAGCGCCAGTCGGCAACACGGGCTGACTGGTTCAGTAAGTGTTTGCAACATCCACGAGACTATGAACAGTTGCGGGGAAACCTGGTCATCTCCCCATGACTGTTTTTTTTACGTTAACGTCAAAATAATAAACGCTGCCCTGACAAGGTACTACCATGATCAGGACAGACAGGACTTGACAGCAACACTGTCACACACACTCACCGGGCTGAGGTCCCACTCAGCAAGGTATAAAAACAATACTTACAGTGGTTTTCCTCCTTGCTCATACAGGGCAGGGCGACTGGGGCAGCCAAACAACCCCGGTACACGAGTTTATAAGGTTTAAACTCCATAGGAACTGTGTGGAATGACACATAGACACCACTCGACATCGCCGATGGGCGACACGGCCGTGTCGAACGCGTTTGGTCATACAAAACAACAAAGCGGTCACATGACACACACGTGACGGCTGGACCAATCAGAAGCGCGGAACGGGTATGCAGCTGAGGCCGCGGGAACTTCCGCGGCCCGCTTCCCCTTTCTCTCTATCAGTGGTCGCATAGCGGTGGGAGAGGACTCATTCAGTTACGCCACGTCGAATCGAATCCATTATTTTTCTTACTTTACATAAACGATATAGAACAGTGCCTTCAATATAGTAAAATAAAGCTCTACCAGACGATGCAGTGATTTATAACTCCCAACCACATTATCCTGATTCCTTGCAAAAATTACAAACAGACATAGACAATATCTCTAATTGGTGCCTAAACAGTAAACTTACCATAAATAAAAAAAAAACTAAAATCATGATCTTCGGTACAAAACACAAACTGAAAAACAACCAACATCATGCAATGTATATGAACGGCAATAATCTGCAATCAGTAGATAAATTCACCTACCTAGGTATACCACTTGATCCAAACTTAAATTTCAACATGCATATCAAAAATATGATAAAGAAAGCAGCTCACAAAACCTACTTACTGTGACAAATAAGGAAATATCTCACGGAATCCCAAGCAATAACCATTTACAAGACAATGGTGTAACCCTTTTTCGAATACGACCAACAGAAATAAGGCTATTACCAAACCTTGATGAGTTTAGAGACTTCACAAAAAAAATCTAATTGCCCAAAGAAATCTTTATACTAATTAATAAATGGTTGGTATGAAGTAAGTTGTAATATCCCTATTATCCTTGCTCCACCCACATGAATTTGTTATCAATACGATACCAAATGATTATTATCATTATTGCATTGTAAATATCATCAGTTGTGTTTTATTGTTGTTGCTGTTCTGTATTAAACCAGTTATACCTGTAATGTGATATCAAAATACCAACAATGTATTCTGTGATAAATGTATCACAGAAGTTATGAAACTAAGTATGACCAAAAACCTTTATGTGGCCACTGGAGCCTACTGAAAACAGGGACTAGCTCCCTACGTAGAACCTCCAGGATAAATAAAAACTAAAAAAAACTATAAAAAAAAAATTGTCTTGTACAACAGCTTTTCATCTTTTTCATCTGTACTAACGGTATTGCTGTATTTTGAATATCATTGTCTTGTACAACAACTTTTCATCTTTTTCATCATCACACGTTTATTGTTATATAGTGGCAGTGCTTGAGTGTGTATCACCATTCATGGAAGATCTGTCTTATGACAGTGTACACTCTCACTAGAGTAGATAGGAGACCACCGACGGTGAACTTTGCTTCCCTGGTGGATTCTCCATTAGACACTTCGCAACAAAGCAATTGGGGAGTGCCGTCTCGTTCTGCAATAGCAGAACTGGGCTTAAATCCCATCCGTGCGGAGAGTAACTCGGATCGGGTGTTCAAACTTTCCCTGGCACATGCTAGAGAAGTCCCGATCATTAGACAGGCTGAAACTGCCAGAAGGAATGCAGTCATTCCTACGCCTTTTGGCAAAGGAATGGTGTGGGAACACTGGTTTGCCGGGTTTTGTGAGGATGTCCAGTGCAATGGGTGGAGTACCACTTATGCGCTGCCATACCTCATGAGAGCGTTGCGAGATGGACCCGGTGAGGCTGCAGTGCGTGCCTACTGTCGTTCCTCTGCTGTAGGTCGGGATGCGCTTGTAGAAGTCGCGTCCTACTATTGCAACAAAAATCAGAAATAGCGATGACGGCTATGAGGCCAAGAGACTTGCCAAAAAAGTCAACGCTACTAAGACCTGGGACGCCAAAAAAAGAGACCTCATGAAAACCATAGTCAAAACCAAGTTTGATCAACATGACAGTCTTAGGGATAAACTGACAAAAACAGTCGGCCCCATCTACGAAGCGACACTCGACAAGTTCTGGGGATGTGGTCATAACATAGCCAAACACAAATCCATTTCTAACTGGACCGTTACTGGAAATAACATGGGCCAGATACTGTCCGAACTCCGTGCCGAGTACACAAAAGAAGCAGCAGAGTAACAACACTAATATTGATTTAACCAACATTGGATATCCTATTTCAAAGAATCCTGCCCTGGCCCGTTATGGCAAAACATGATCCGCAGAATGTTTACAAGGTTCCTGGATCTCCAACAGGGACTGCTCTGGCTTAAACACCCAGAGCTGCTGGAAGTAGAGAGTTCCTGCAGGCTGATCTCATCCGTGATATCTGTGCGGCAGGATATGATGCAACACTTACAGTTGGTTGTATAGCATTATGTTCCGGGCTAATGACTATGCCATGAGCATCGAAACTCAGCACATTTTGGTAAACATAGGACTGCCGCCAAGATAAAGCGACACTAGTACTGGCCCGGAATGTGTATGGACATACAGAGATGGATATCATTTCAGGTATGAGGAATCTGATGAAGGTGGTGATGGATTACTACACAAAATATGTGCAGATCTATCCCGTGAAAGATCACAAGGCTGTCACATGTGCCGAAGCCTTAGTGAGGAATTGGGTGCTGCCTTTTGGAGCATTCTACATTCCGACCAGGGAAGAGAATTTGAATCTCAGATCTGGCAGGAAATGTGTAGAGTGCTGGAAATAAAAAAGACACACACAAACCTGTACCGTCCCCAGTCAGATGGTATGGTAGAGCAGTTCAACAGAACATTGATTCAGTGCTTGCGCACTATGGTTAATGAGAGCCAAAAGAACTGGGATAAGTTAGCACCGTTTATAGCACATGTTTACAATGGGACTATTCATTCTAGTATGGGGTGTTCGCCAAATCTACTTGTCTTTGGAGAAGAGATTGTAACGCCCACAGACATTGTCTATGGGGTGCCCGGAACGTCCATGGATGTTTTGTAGAATGGCTACGGAAACGCTTTGTGGAGGCTTATTACTGAGCAAGGCAAGGCCTGGAGAAAGCCATGGAATGGCAATGGTCTGGACACTATGTTGGACTGAAGCCGAGAAAGTTCCAGGTTGGAGAGTGATATGCTACCACACACCACTGGTCAACGTAAAGCTTGCCCCAAACTGGGATGGTCTGTTCCAAGTTCAGATATGACAGTAGTCATTGAGGATGAATGGACACGGAGACACTACAAGTCCCATGTTGCTTGACTGAGGGCATGGCACTGTATGCAGGAGAATGCCGACTCTGAAGGGGCGGAACCCCAGTACCGGGATGTGTCATTTTCAGCAAAGCACGCCCGTAGGGCAGGGAAATCCCGAGTACCAAGAGCTGGCAAGAAAGTCAAAGGCCTGCTGTCAACACGACGGAAGCCTGGTCATCCCTGTAAGGTGAGGATACCCCTGTCTGACTTGAGGGACGATGGCTGGGAGGATCTGAAACCTGAAGCGGAGGACTTCAAAGGGCCGACCGATCGTTCCATGCATACTAAGCACGTTGCTCGAAGGGAATCCCTGTAGAGGGCCCTCCAGAGGCTGTGCTCAAATAGGTTGTTTAATCTCTCTTGATCATCAATCTGTACCTTCATGTGTTACGTTGTGGCAAATCATATAGAATAGGAAACCCCCACGGGCAGGAACTCGGCTTGGCGCAGTGAAGCGTGGCCGAGGGTCTAACCTGCTGGGAGAGTGTGAAGGAGTGAATCAGATGACGCCTAACGGGTGTCTTTGATTGTTTCATAGTTGAGGGGCAAGGAGTTGCTCTGAGATTGATCGTCTCAACAAGTCTCATTGGTCGAGGACTTGACCTTCTTGATTGGGGTCAATGGTGCCATATATAAGGCATGATCTTCAGTAGTTCGTGGTAGCGTAACGGTACGCAGCGTCAACCACACATGATCTTCAGTAGTTGCGGCACTCTGGCCTAAGTGGTCGTCTTTGATGCCACCAGAGTGCAGTCGCCAGTCTCAGCATTGCTGATCAGTGCAAAGAGTTGCGGGATCTCTCCATGGGGAAGACTCCCGGGCTTCGGCCGACGTCCCGCCGGAGCTCGCTGTCAACCTGGGTAGCAGCGACTCCCTCAGGGAGTCCCGCAGTGATGACTCAGGTGCTCTGGACTCCAGTCCAGATGACATCCTGTTGTCCCAGCGCGAAGAGTCTGGCCCTGCGGCTTCGGCTGCAGCGGCTGACGCGGAAAGTCCAAGAACACAGCTTCGGCTGGGAGCTAGGGAGGGACCGGCTCAGGGAAGAGCGGAAAGGTAGACCTTTCCTGCATAAAGAGCTCTGGGTACGGCCAGAAGTCAGCTCGAGCTGCTTCTGGTAAGCCCAAAGTGTCCCACCTGCCTAAACCGGTGTCCACACCGCGGAAGGAGACGGGAGTAGAATCTTCTCCCGAGGTGAGCTTGCGGGTGAAGTTGACTCCCATAGGCCGCGGCCGTGGGAAGTTAATTCACCAGCCAGATCCCCTGGCTCCCGGGTCTCAGAGTGACAGTAAGTGGTCACATTGGGAACAGGAGTTGAAGATGATCAACGACCCGGAGCTAAGAGCCTTAGCCATGAAGGGTTTAGTTGATAGATTGGTTGCGAGCCAGGGACCGGCAGGTACGGCACCTGTGGTTTCCCCTTCCCGGGTAGAGACCTAGGCCGCTGATGGTAGGAAAGCTGCGGAGACAGCTCTAGTCTCAACTTCCTTGGAGGTTGAGAGTAAGGCCGTGGTGTGGGAAGTGGAGAAAGATGGGAAACCGGCTTCAGGGTGGGCGAAATCTGCCTCCGTTGAACAGGCTCAGTCTGAGAAGTCTGAGTCTGGAAGTGGTGTAAGACTCGTGCGGACAGGGAGGCTGCTGAGGCGAAAGCCATAGCAGACAAAGTGGCACGCCCAGCGTGGTCACGTTCTGTTTCCTCTACCTCCTTTAAGGGGAAGGGTGGAGGAAAAGGGAAAGGAAAGGGATGGTCCAGTGGTGGGATGACTGTGGCAAAGGGCCAGGGGTCTTCGGGCTCAGACAAACCTGCATCCATGTCAGCTGGGCACCCTTCAAAGAAGGACTCTCCATGAGAATCAGGGTCTGACTCTGATTCCTCCGTGGAGGATAACTGCGGTCAGGTCGGTGACTTGGGCGAGATCATGGATCTCGACTACGCTAAGCGTCTTTCCCGGGGATCTGAGCCGGATAGTGATGACGGTGAATTTATTCCCGGCTTCCAGCATGCCGCAAGGTAGCCAGCAAGCTACCTAGCTTGGTTGGTCTGGTTGGGTGCAAGTCAACCTGTTTGGAGGACCTCCGTGTTGGAGACTGCCATCGGATATCGGAACCGGTAGATGGTGATGGCGTGTCTGACTACGAGGAATGGCTGCTAGACGATAGCTTCCCGAATGTATGGTACGTGTCCTGCGTGAACGAATTGAAGTCTGCTTCCTACCAGAAATACAGCAGCCTTCAGAGAGAGAAGATTGCATACGCCTGGAAACAGTTTTCTGCGAAAGGGCATTGCGTCAGGGTTGCCACAGGGGAGATGTGAAAAACGTCTCCTACCTATGCAACAGAACGGCTGTACGTGCGGCATCTCATAGAGATGCACCTCGCAGAGTTTCGGTGGTTCCGCTGTAGTGGCAGATCCTGCTCCGCGAGTCTGGCTCGTCCCGCCGGTCTTGGTTAGTACGCCACATGTTGGACGAACATGGGATCGGTGCAGCTAGGAGTAGGGAGAGGACCATGCGGCTTTTCAATAAGTTCTTCTGAGGCTTCTGAGGCCCGAGTGAAGGGGCGTGAGCCTCAGAGCAAGGCAGTCGACGGGAAATATTCCGCGAGCTGGAAGCTGAAAAAAGACTTCGGTCAGACACTGCGACTGGGCTCCAAACAGGATCTCAGCCGAGACTCGGAAAATGAAAGCCTGCTCCGAAGAAGATGTCTAGCGACTTGGATGATGACTTTAAGTCTAACCGGAGCCAGATGCCGAGTTCTGTAACTTGAGGGGATGTTTTACATTCCTCGAAGACAGTAAAGGCGAAGTTAGGCCGTAAGGGGACAAGCACTTTCGAGGGGGAGAAATCCTCTAAGGAACCTGCAAAGGCTCCACCAGCACTGCTGGTGCTTGGCCCAAAGAGACAACAGTTGTCTCTCAGCCTGAGGTGGAGAGTGGCGACGCCGCGATAGGGGATGACTTTCCGTGATCTCGCATCAGCGGATGTTGGGTTTGCTCCAGGCTCCAGGTCTGGCTGCTAAACTTGCTGTTACTGTGGCCAGGTTAGCCACTTCTGAACTGACCCTGCAGGAGTATGACTACAAATGTTGCACTATCTTTGGGGTTAGCATGGACGACGTTGAACCGTCCAACATCGCGGCTGTGAAAGCTGTGTGGTTGTACCACCAACATCGGAGAGGGCTCCATCTTGACTTGGGAGCTACAGCCAGTGTAACGATGCAGCAAGCCGCTAAATTGTTAGACTGGGGGCCCGATTGGGATTATGTTCTAAAGGGACGAGATACCGAGGCGGTAGCCATGGAGACTTGTCACTGCAGTAGTGCTCAGAGTGTGGCAGCTGGGGTTCCTTCGGAATCTCCAGGGCTGCCTCTGAGACAGCCGCTAGCGGTCACCCGCATGGCGAGGAGAGATCCAGCACCCATGGTGCAGGAGACTTTGGTGTGGGACTGGGAGGGCTGCCACCACGATTA
Organism: Alentia gelatinosa; assembly: GCA_950022655.1. Lineage (NCBI taxonomy): Eukaryota > Metazoa > Annelida > Polychaeta > Phyllodocida > Polynoidae > Alentia > Alentia gelatinosa. The sequence goes on along the minus strand of OX465591.1, from coordinate 502,771 downwards.
GTTGCCCTTCCTTTGTACTCGGCAGTATCGCCAGGATCGCTGGGGACATCAGTGCGGATGATCTCCATGCTGTGATGGCCCGGGTTCATGTAACGGACTTGTTAAGTACACCTCCTGATGCCTGACTGAGCCCGCTACTCAGTCAGTCACAGAAACCACTCCGGCTGATGACTCCGCCATTGAACAACCCAGTTGTTCCGGGGAGAAGCCAGTTGAGGCCTGTGAAGGGCGAGAGAGGCCCTCCGGAGCTGAGAATAGTGAGGCCTTAGAGTTCTCCCCTGTATGAGAGATTGATGGGGGGCAGGACCACGGATGTAGATCCGGTTGTTCCTGCCATGTTGGATAGGGTAACACATTCAACCTTCCGTTGAATGTGTCGACTTTCTCAGGTTTTAACTAACTCAATTCTTACCTGTTTGTTTGTTTGGGTAGTTTAACGTCCAATTTGTTCAATTAGACTTAGTTCTAACCTGGGGATCACCCACAGCTGAATTCATTTTCAGATGGAGAGGGTGACTGGCTTGGTCTTCCATCAACTTTGGTGCTTCTCTGGCGACCCTCAGGGTTGCTGGGAGGGGTAGTACAGGAGGATCAAGGTAGATAAGCTATCCTGAGTTGGGCCGCGGAGAATCACCTACGGGTGAATCTTTGCTGCCCAACTGAAGAGGGCTGAAGGGTCCCTCAATGGTAACAAGACCCCGTTACGAAACACTCTGGCCTGTGAGTGCATTCCACGAGTCAGGCATGGCTTGACTCCACGGAGTGTAAGAACTGGGGAGCTCCTCATTGAACGCTGGAGCTGACAGCAGGGAAAGAGGACAGCTGGAAGCCTGGCGCCCATCAGCAGGGGGCTGGATTGAGTAGGTCCCCAGCGCTGGTGGGTCTGCCGGGCTCAACACTTTTTCCAAGGCTTGCAATACAACTCCGGAACGGTGGGAGGTGGGGTGCTCCCCAGCCCGGGCTGAACTAAGTATGTCCGGGGTTGGTGAGTCTACTCCGCCCGAAACCCAAGAAGGACGCTCAAGTCGTCCGTATCCATAAGACCAGGTGAACACCATTTTTATTTATATACTATTTGAAGGTGTTGGCGAGGCCATCCCTTCCATTTACTTATGTTCACCCTGATTTATGTCTTCTTTCCAGTATCTATATATGTAGTTCATATACTTCTCGCACTTACAATAATGGTATCAGTGAATATCTTTGTGAACGCTAGAAGGTTAGGAGAGTACCCAGAACTGCTTCACAAGGTAGAAACTTTTTTGGGAAGTCCCCCACAGTGGAATGGCTGCATGGTTCACCCCACCTCCCCCCCGTAAAAGGGAGGGGTAATGTAGGGGTCAGGGTTGTTGAGCAGCGTTTGATTCACTTCACGTTAGATGGCGCAAGTGCTGATCCCCGCTGTGCGGTAAGGCTGGCGGACCCGTGTATGCAAATACTATGGGGTTGCCCGCAGGTCGACAGGTCTTCTCGCGGTGCCTCCCTGTTGAGTAATGCCTTGAGCCTCAGCATTGGTTAGGTTTCTCCGGAAACCTTTCAATGGTGAAGAGACCAGAATCTCTTCCCTGGCTTTACTTGGTGCCCCGCAGCACCAAGGAACTGTAACGAACAGGTATTAATAAAACTTATATACCTGAAGTGTCCGGTTTTCTATTCTAGGCTAAGCTAGGTAGTAGGTACCACATCTCCCCAGCCTACCTCAGAACATTCCGAACCAACCCGTGCTGAAGCGGTAGCACGGGGTAGCAACTTTGTCTCCGCCACTGGTAAGGTAGAAATACCGCGGAGAGTGATAGCACACTCTCAACGACCAGTGGTCCACTGCATAACTAAGACTGTGCCTGTTGTAATACCTATGTTTGGAGAGTGTAGAATGTGTGACGTGGTCTGAGTGACAAGAGGGTAGAATAGAGTTGCACACAGCGCTCCCCGACACTCAGCCAGACAAGATCATGTAACATCACCAACAGTCATATGTAACACTTTGACAAGTGCTAAAAGTTAGAACCTGTTGAGTTGTGTACCATGTCACACCACCACTCATGGTAATTTGTGTCTTCTTCTCGCGCAGGCGCAGCGGCTGTACTGGCACGGTGCGGCACTGGAGACCGGGCACGTTGCATCTGGAGATAAGATAGTGCGTATTGATAAGGTGCTCGCACACTTGTCGGAGCTACAGGGGTGCGTAGAGGAGGCGCACCAAGGTAAGCCCGGACGGAGAGGATGCTACCAGCAGACCAGAGTCTAAGCCTGGCCGGCGAGCTACAAGACCGCAGTCTAAACCAGGTCAGAGAGGCTGCTACAAGACCGCAGTCTAAACCGGGCCGGAGAGGCTGCTACAAGACCGCAGTCTAAACCAGGCTGGAGAGGCTGCTACAAGACCGCAGTCTAAACCGGGCCGGAGAGGCTGCTACAAGACCGCAGTCTAAACCAGGTCAGAGAGGCTGCTACAAGACCGCAGCTAAACCAGGTCAGAGAGGCTGCTACAAGACCGCAGTCTAAACCAGGTCAGAGAGGCTGCTACAAGACCACAGTCTAAACCAGGTCAGAGAGGCTGCTACAAGACCGCAGTCTAAACCAGGTCAGAGAGGCTGCTACAAGACCGCAGTCTAAACCAGGCCGGAGAGGCTGCTACAAGACCGCAGTCTAAACCAGGTCAGAGAGGCTGCTACAAGACCGCAGCTAAACCAGGCCGGAGAGGCTGCTACAAGACCGCAGTCTAAACCAGGTCAGAGAGGCTGCTACAAGACCGCAGTCTAAACCGGGCCGGAGAGGCTGCTACAAGACCACAGTCCAAACCAGGCCGGAGAGGCTGCTACAAGACCGCAGTCTAAACCAGGCCGGAGAGGCTGCTACAAGACCGCAGTCTAAACCAGGCCGGAGAGGCTGCTACAAGACCGCAGTCTAAACCAGGTCAGAGAGGCTGCTACAAGACCGCAGTCTAAACCAGGCCGGAGAGGCTGCTACAAGACCGCAGTCTAAACCAGGTCAGAGAGGCTGCTACAAGACCGCAGTCTAAACCGGGCCGGAGAGGCTGCTACAAGACCGCAGTCTAAACCAGGTCAGAGAGGCTGCTACAAGACCGCAGTCTAAACCAGGCCGGAGAGGCTGCTACAAGACCGCAGTCTAAACTGGCGTCATTATACACCTGGCACATAATGTTATATGGAAACAGGGTTCCTGAAGTTGTACTTCAAAAATATGTGATATAATTATCAATAAGATGCACACAGGAATATAATAATTTTTGTATTTATATATAAGTTTATTTTGTATATTATATATTTATTCATCTTATTTATCTGTTCAATTTAAAAATAATTGTGTATTTATTCGTTTATTTATTGTAGTAATTAGACCTGTCACACTGACTCTGTGTTGGAAGGTTACACTTGACTCGAAGGAAACAAACTCAGTTTGAAGTAAATCTTTTACATAAGATAATGGTAAAAGTTATCAACTGTAAAGTGCAATATTCTGAACCGCTGGAGTATCATTTACTATTTGTATAACATACATCATGTAAATAAAACCAATGACTTGTTCTCTCAGAGTTTTATGAATTTAATTTGCTGTGAGGACTGACGTGTGACTTCACAACAGTAAGATCGTTTTCTATTATTATTATTATTATTATTATTATTATTATTATTATTATTATTATAATCATCATTTACTATTTCGCCATATAACATAAACATAGTGTACGGAACAGTGTTCCGTACGGGAAAATACGGAACACTTACGTAAACGTTTATTAAATATTTGTTAAGTTAAGCCAAATGAAATTAATGATTTATCTTAATTTCGGGTGTATAGTAAATATGGAACGACCTACGATGCTTGTACAAGCCACAAAACTCGATGATAATTTACGGAACTCGTAAACACCTCGTTCCGAACGAATCCTAAATTATCATCTCGTTTTGTAGCTTGTACAGCATGGTCTGGACGTTCTATATATAAATACCCATGGCCGGACGTCTAGAGGGAAACTATGTTCCAGTGAAAGGATGTCAAAGTTACTCGGTGAGGGCCGGAAAAACTACTGCCCAAGCCTTGGCTCGGGCAGTAATTTCTCCGGTCCTCACCGAGTAACTTTGTCTTTCTCTCATCGGTACTTGGGTTTCCCTATTCCTATATACCTTCAAATATCGATAAAAATCGGCGATTCATGAAGCGATGGCAACCTTCATCGGGGAACTACAGCTGAGATGTATTTGTCCACCAGTTTCCCACTGCAGGTTACAATGCAGGTTACTAGGCAGGTTACAATGCAGGTTACTATATGACAACGTCACATATTATGTTTACATGTTGCAAGCTTCGAATGCGCCCTCGACAATTATTCCGATTATTTAAACTCGTTCAGATTATTGTTAAACGCGAGATACCTATTCGTTGAGTTAACCTGGAAGTAGGTGGCGCTTCGAACCCCCTCTGCGGCCATCTTGGCAAGGAACCTATGCAGTGCTAAATCTATGGGAAATTCAAACGTTCATTTAATATGTGGGGATGTATTAAGTAACTCCCAAGCTCCTCTCTTGACCAATCCAGACCACTCTGGCAGTTTCAGATCAAATTATTACGTGATGGCCTCAGTTTAGCCTCCGAACGCGATGTCAACAAATCGTCGAAATGGCCGCTTTACTTCGAGTTGTCACGTTTAAATCATGTCTAGATGTTGGATATACTCCTATTTAAACGATTACATGTACAGATTGCATATTAGAACGTCCGAAACAATATTTTTTCACCATTTAACAATCTGACAGAGCTCTGTATTCACCAGCAATATGGCGGACCTTGTTCGTTGTCAGGGAAATTTGCATATATTGGAGGGTATTTTAAACCGGAAGTCACCAGACGATTCGGAGAATGAATAATGTTAGGGCACATCGACATCTTCTTCAGTAAATAAAATGACATTTTTTCACGCTATTTATGAATATAGTAATAACGTAGTGACTGATCACGTAGAAATGCTGTTCTCTGCCTGTAACATTCTAATAAATGACATAACAACAGCGTCATTGTACCCAATACCAGTTGGGTATTTTTATGCTACTTGGAAGAGCGTTGGGTACGAGTTTGCATGGTGAGTGTAAGGAGACACTTACCAGAGTAAAGTGTAGTAAGAGACACTTACCAGGGTAAAGTGTAGTAAGAGACACTTACCAGGGTAAAGTGTAGTAAGAGACACTTACCAGGGTAAAGTGTCGTAAATACAATTAGAGTGATGTGTGTGTACCTTAATACACAGGAATTTATAACACTTTATAAATGAGCACCTTTTTCCGGCCGACTTCACCATGGCTTGTCCTGGCTCTGTATTATCGCCCAATTTCTCAAAATAAAATCAGCAATCTATTCAATAGGGACCGTCCATAAAGTACAAACACTTTGAAAGGGGGGGGGGGTATATTTGGAAATTTAGCGTAAGCTCTTTCTTTGTGGCATTGTGTACAAATTTTAGCGGGGGGGGGGGGGGGGGCTGTCAAAATATTCAGAAATTTAGCGTAATTATTTTATGGATGGCCTCATATAGTAAAGCAGAAACCAACAAGTTTTGGTCAAAGTCATCGTTTCCCATCAGTCTGACACGGACTGATATGAACGAGGCGACAGCCGAGTGAATATCACGTACCATTTAAACTTGACCAAAACGAGTTTCTGTATTTATCTCACCCCTGTACACACTAACAGAATTAGTAGAAACCGAACGAGAGTTAGACGTGACAGTGTTTATGCCACGATGGGAAGGTCGTGTATTACTACACGAGGCGTAGCCGAGTGTAGTGAGGAGCAGACCTGACCAGAGTGGCATAGACATTGACACGTCTAACTCGAGTTCGGTTTCGTATTTATCCTACCCCATCTGTGCTTTTGTATTACTGCATAAAAGATATATATTGAGTCAACGACCAACAGAACTTTTTTCATAGTAGCTGACATCCTGCTCTCTGATTGGTCAATATTGTTATTACTCGAGTGGCATAAAAAACACTTTATGTCACGGTCTGCCACATAAAATTTCCCTATGTTAAGTCTATGGTGGTTTTTTATTAGGGGTAGGATAATGTACAATACACAGGATATAAACCATGGAGAATCGACTGCAATACCCGTAGGGGCATGGAGAACGAGTTACCAATGTTAAGCCTATGGGACAAAAATATCAGGGGTGAGGCAATTCTCGACAACACTGACGACAAACTCGTCACACTGGATTCACTTCTCAGAGCGATTGACCGATGACACTGTTTTGACGAACATGAGATCGCTGGGAATGGAAAAGCCCGGGAGTGTTCCACCGGGGTGTGGTGATCTCACCGCCATCAGGCGTCTAAACATCCTTAGTGTACAAACTCGAGGCCTGTTCTACGGCCCACGGCGCACGGCGGGCATGCGGGTACTGCCAGCAGGCGCCCGGCACAGTATTTAATTAGGTGTTCCCAGCTGTACGGCTGACGCTGGTGAGCATGTGGCCTGCTCCTCTGCATCTTTTTATACATCTTCTGACAGTTGTTAACACAGCGGCTGCGCAGTACTGTATCACCAGCCCAGTGGAACACACCTTTACACATTGACGTGCTGACTGTCACGATCTGTCGGGTCAGTCAAGCTCGCTGACATTCTCATCGACACTGTCGCTGTCAGTCATTACTCACATGTAAGATATGATTGAATCGGCCTCTGATCTATGTCTGCTGCGGCACTCTTCAATCCTGTACAAAGGTTTATCTCACCCCAGATATTTTTCCTCCATAGACTTAACATTGGGAACTCTTATCTAATGCCAATTAGATATTTAAAGAATATCCAATGGGAGATAATGCCACAAATGTTAGCCCATTAGTCAATATTAAGGGTGAGATAAATTCAGAAACCCATTTAAGTTTAGGGTCAGAGCTCATTTGAATCACATAGTAATTCATGCGGCTTCGCCTTGTAAATTATTTATGTGATTCAAACTCGATGGGATACGGGCTCAGACCCTAAACTTTCAGGCGTTTCCTCTGAGGGTGGTTGTGGCCCACTAGATTCTAGGTCAACTCTCGACTGTAAAACCGTACCAAGGTGCTATAATTATATAGAACGTCCTGACCATGCTGTACAATTCACTGAATGGGATGGTAATTTACGGTTTGTACGGACCGAGGCATTTATGCCGAGTTCCGTACAAACAGTAAATTATCATCGAGTTCTGTGACTTGTACAAGCATGGTTGGACGTTATATATTTACTATATATCTGAAATTTAAAAAAAAATCAATTTCATTTTTCTTAACAACCAAAATTTTTAAAAATGTTTATGGCAAGGTGGTACGTATTTTAGTGTACGGACTGCTGGTCCGTACAGTAGTTTTACGTCATATTCGTAAAACGGTGCATATTTACAGTATATACGGCATGGGTATATAGTAAATATCATGTAAGGAGGTCAGGGTGAAGGTCGGGTTTGCTGCGAATGCAGTCATTGGCTACTGGGTCTACTGTATTCCTTATATAGCAGCGAGTGTAATAGGACAACTCCATGCAGCTCTAAAATATCGAAAAGATTACTAACGATTTTATCTGAACCTAACAGACCATCAGGTGGGTAAGAATCAGGCACACTGACAAACAGCCGTCGTGTGGTCGTCACCAATGAGCGTGTTGCCTCCTCCACTACACCGATTACAACAACCACCTGACAAACAGCCGTCGTGTGGTCGTCACCAATGAGTGTGTTGCCTCCTCCACTACACCGATTACAATAACCACCTGACAAACAGCCGTCATGTGATCGCCACCAATGAGTGTTTTGCCTCCTCCACTACACCGATTACAACAACCACCTGACAAACAGCCGTCATGTGATCGCCATCAATGAGCGTGTTGCCTCCTCCACTACACCGATTACAACAACCACCTGACAAACAGCCGTCGTGTGGTCGCCACCAATGAGCGTGTTGCCTCCTCCACTACACCGATTACAACAACCACCTGACAAACAGCCGTCGTGTGATCGCCACCAATGAGCGTGTTGCCTCCTCCACTACACCGATTACAACAACCACCTGACAAACAGCCGTCGTGTGGTCGCCACCAATGAGCGTGTTGCCACCTCCACTACACCGATTACAACAACCACCTGACAAACAGCCGTCGTGTGGTCGTCACCAATGAGCGTGTTGCCTCCTCCACTACACCGATTACAACAACCACCTGACAAACAGCCGTCATGTGGTCGCCACCAATGAGCGTGTTGCCTCCTCCACTACACCGATTACAATAACCACCTGACAAACAGCCGTCATGTGATCATCACCAATGAGCGTGTTGCCTCCTCCACTACACCGATTACAACAACCACCTGACAAACAGCCGTCGTGTGGTCGTCACCAATGAGTGTGTTGCCTCCTCCACTACACCGATTACAACAACCACCTGACAAACAGCCGTCATGTGATCGCCACCAATGAGCGTGTTGCCTCCTCCACTACACCGATTACAATAACCACCTGACAAACAGCCGTCGTGTGATCACCGTGCGATACTCTTTTTTGGTTGTCCAGTCGGCCCAATGGAACACACCAGTTATACAGCAAATTGTAACTTCATTTTATCGCTGGGCACATTGCAGCATTGATATTTGTGGTTCCCCATAAACAAGTTAACGTCTCTGAGAGTATCGTCAAACTCTCAAACAACGACTTGCCACCAACACTCGTGTGACACAAAGAGCTCGTTTTAACCACGCTGCCATCACGGGTTCCATATCGCAATTTTACTCCACAGGAATACAGTTTTCTCATATTATCAAAAATAGGCAATACTAGATTTGTCAACCCATATTTGAGACCAACTGAAATCATAATCAGGTTAGATTGTAAAAAAAACTACCAGGTATTAGGAATGCTCATAACTTCACTCATAACCAGAAATCAAACGAGCACATTTGAGACGTACATCTGCCTGTTTGGGACAGAATCTGTCCCATCCGCCAGTTTTTTCAAATATCCTTAACCTTTTAAGGACGCATGATACCTGGAGGCATCACTGCGCTAAAGACGCATGATGCCTGGAGGCATCACCGCGCTAAAGACGCATGATGCCTGGAGGCATCATTGTCCCAATATTAAGAAAAATGCTTTAACAAAGAAATAATAGAGCAATATTCATGAAATTTTCATAAAATGTAGATATAATATCAAATTTAGTATTTCTATTAAAAAGAAATAAAATATTTATGATTATGTATCACATTTGCATGATTACAAACTTGGATATCAGTTTTAACTATTATGTGGCCGTCCTGTAGCCAGACACACTGCCACCATTATCCGTCCTTATGGCAGTAGCTGGACCCCTGGCAGCCGTCCTTAAAGGGTTAATTCTCAGCGATTTGGGTGTTATTTTGTGTTCTACTTGTAAACAGAGATGAACATGTTTATTTGGTAAATAATATACACTAATTTCTGTAACCATTTGTATAAAACCAGATAGAATCTCTGGGATTACTTTTTACGGTGGATAGCACCTCATGTGTTATTGGGTTTTGTTTTGTAAACATGACACATGTGCTCACTTGAAGTGGCAGCCTAATCAACTGTGGATTCACTTAATAAAGTGGTTTAGAACTGAAAACAAAACAGCAGGATTGTCTATTAAGCTCATTTAACAATTCCCACATTTCACAACTCATAATATGTGAGTTCTTTGAATTTCAAAACTTTTGACAGTTTTGAATCTGAAATTTTAGCTGGTTCCCCTGTCCTTATTTTAGATACCAGGGAACCAGCGTTGGGTTGAGGCAGAGATTAGCAAGCGCTAGTGCCGCGAAAGATCTGGGAGGAGAGTGTAAAAATTGGAATCACTGAAAGACGACACCTGGTGGTGAGAAAAACAGCAGAATTTTCCGCTCGGAGGACTTTGGACGCAAATGTTCTTTGAACTCAGCAGAAAAAAGACATTTCATTTACCTGCCCCAGTTATCATATTATGAAAGAAACTGATGACTGTTTAATCTGTGTCCCCGTTCCCCATCAAGTTTGGAGCGCGCAGTAATATGAACGAGGTGATAGCCGAGCGAATACTCCGAAACACTCCAAATGAGATGGTGAACGGGGACTCAGACCAAACATGAATATATGTTTCTGATTTTAACTTAGCCTGGATATATTCATCTGTGTATCGCCCTTTGAGTATTTATAAGTTACAGTACTTGCAAGCCTGTTGAGTACAAGTTCCTTATGCCTAAAGACGTTTATACCAGGCTCAGATGAATTACCTGATGCTCAAGTAGAATGTAGGTCACCATCTGACCTACATACACAATCATTCACATGTTACTTTGATCACATTCAAGATTGTCAGTCAAATCTCTGATTTTCATCACTTAATGGCGCCTGATTCTTCCAGGCCTGGCCTGGAGCACATCTAAATCCTGTGTATACAACGAGTAAATTATTACACCGTGACTTTAAATTCATTACAGTAACTCGTCAAATAACGAACTAACTCGGCGCATGTTTCACAACAGGTTGCGTCCATGGGGTTTTACGCGGTAGGGATTGCTGGAACCATATCACGACAAGATCAAATCTATAAGATGTGGACGGCAGCAAAGCAGTTACCACCATGCTGCGGCCGGGCCTCAAAAACGGGATTCTGTTTGTTTAATTTTATGTCTGGCCAACCATTAAAGGTACTTTCCAGACTTTCTCAAGATTTAAACCACAAGGGTGGTGAGTGGATCTTTGTGACGAATTCAGGTAAAAATCTCACCCCTACACATTTAGCGAGGTTAGAGATCTTTTAGTTCCCACACCACATAGACATGGTATGAGAAGGACTGGCCTTTGATATAGCAGTAAGTCTACCACTGCTGGGGATGAAGGAGAAAGGTGGCTGTACACCACAACACATAGACATTGTATGAGAAGGACTGGTCTTTGATATAGCAGTAACTCTACCACTGCTGGGGGTGAAGGAGAAAGGTGGCTGTACACCACAACACATAGACATTGTATGAGAAGGACTGGTCTTTGATATAGCAGTAACTCTACCACTGCTGGGGATGAGGGAGCAAGGTTGCTGTACACCACACCACATAGACATGGTATGAGTAGGATTGGTCTTTGATATAGCAGTAAATCTACCACTGCTGGGGGTGAAGGAGAAAGGTGGCTGCACACCACACCACATAGACATGGTATGAGAAGGACTGGTCTTTGATATAGCAGTAAGTCTACCACTGAAGGAGAAAGGTGGCTGTACACCACATAGACATGGTATGAGAAGGACTGGTCTTTGATATAGCAGTAAATCTACCACTGCTGGGGATGAAGGAGAAAGGTGGCTGTACACCACACCACATAGACATGGTATGAGAAGGACTGGTCTTTGATATAGCAGTAAATCTACCACTGCTGGGGGTGAAGGAGAAAGGTAGCTGTACACCACACCACATAGACATGGTATGAGAAGGACTGGTCTTTGATATAGCAGTAAGTCTACCACTGAAGGAGAAAGGTGGCTGTACACCACATAGACATGGTATGAGAAGGACTGGCCTTTGATATAGCAGTAAATCTACCACTGCTGGGGATGAAGGAGAAAGGTGGCTGTACACCACACCACATAGACATGGTATGTGAAGGACTGGTCTTTGATATAGCAGTAAATCTACCACTGCTGGGGATGAAGGAGAAAGGTGGCTGTACACCACACCACATAGACATGGTATGAGAAGGACTGGTCTTTGATATAGCAGTAAATCTACCACTGCTGGGGATGAAGGAGAAAGGTGGCTGTACACCACACCACATAGACATGGTACGAGAAGGACTGGTCTTTGAAATAACAGTAAGTCTACCACTGCTGGGGATGAAGTAGAAAGGTGGCTGTACACCACACCACACAGACATGGTATGAGAAGGATTGGCCTTTGATATAACAGTAAGTCTACCACTGCTGGGGATGAAGGAGAAAGGTGGCTGTACACCCCACCACATAGACATGGTATGAGAAGGACTGGTCTTTGATATAACAGTAAGTCTACCACTGCTGGGGATGAAGGAGAAAGGTGGCTGTACACCACACCACATAGACATGGTATGAGAAGGATTGGCCTTTGATATAACAGTAAGTCTACCACTGCTGGGGATGAAGGAGAAAGGTGGCTGTACACCACACCACATAGACATGGTATGAGAAGGACTGGTCTTTGATATAGCAGTAAATCTACCACTGCTGGGGATGAAGGAGAAAGGTGGCTGTACACCACACCACATAGACATGGTATGAGAAGGACTGGTCTTTGATATAGCAGTAAGTCTACCACTGTAGGGGATGAAGGAGAAAGGTGGCTGTACACCACACCACATAGACATGGTATGAGAAGGACTGGTCTTTGATATAGCAGTAAGTCTACCACTGCTGGGGATGAAGGAGAAAGGTGGCTGTACACCACACCACATAGACATGGTATGAGAAGGACTGGTCTTTGATATAGCAGTAAGTCTACCACTGCTGGGGATGAAGGAGAAAGGTGGCTGTACACCACACCACACAGACATGGTATGAGAAGGACTGGCCTTTGATATAACAGTAAGTCTACCACTGCTGGGGATGAAGGAGAAAGGTGGCTGCAGTGGGATTCAAGGCTTGGGAGTCCAGCGCCTTAACCGCCCCCCCCCCCTCCCCCTCCCCCTCCCCCTCCCCCTCCCCCCTCCCCCTCCCCCTCCCCCTACTGGGTCCTATAATCTGCAGGCAAGGTTTCTCATCTGTCTTACTGTTCCCTTCGTTTTACAGTCACTCAATGTATTGGAAACACTTATGGCATCATATCTTCCCCCATATACGATGGTGGTACGATTGAACTGGTTGGTCCCCGTTATCTATCTCAGCCTGGCTGTGGTGGTTACCCGCTTGCCTGCCATCCTTGTCTCATTGATTTTGTCTCGCCATGTTATGATCCTGCTTACTGCTATATCACGAATCCCCATTTATGATCCATGACTCACTAAATATTGACAACTCATCTCATAAAGTACTGCGTAAAGATTATGTGTAAACTATATCACTTTACACCAGTAAACATGGAATGCAAAACAATAAACAGATTTGGGAAAGTGTGACGGCTCAAGCACAAGGTTGAAAGCTCCATGCACGCTACTTGAGAATCGTTCATCACTTTGTCTGGTCAGCTGCAGTAGGGTCTGTTCATCCTCGCGGCAGTCTTAGCTGCACACCTGACAAACACACACACATTTGATACACTCTTACATGAGAGACAGCTGCTCCGTGTCACGGAGTCATAGTCGTCCCCGTCTCCACTTAGTTTGTTTACGCTCTAAAAGAAGTCGCTGCCATTGTATACTGAACCAGGTGGCATCACTTCTGACTACATCTTCTCATAGTCTTTGTCTTAGCGGGTTATAGTCATTCTCGTCGATATGTTTAAACTACATGAGAGGTCGTTTGTGGCGCTGTACGACAGTGAACCAGAGGGCGCCACTGCAGACTCACAGCTTCTCAGATACTTTGTGTTAGCGGGTTACTGACATCTTCCACACTTGGTATATTCCCACTCTGTTCAAAGTGGGTTGTCGGACACTGAACCAGAGGGCGCCACTACTGATCTTCAGCTGGTTTGATGCTTTGTGTTAGTGGGCTAAGTTATGCTCGTCCACACTTAGTATGTTTTTGCTACACGTGAAGTTGCTGCCATCGGACGTTGCGCCTGAGGCGACCCTGCTGACTTTCTGCTGATCATATTCTTTGTGTCGTTCTTGTCCACACTTGGTATGTTTCCGATTCTTGAGAGTTTGGTTGTGGTGCTGTACAACATTAAACCAGAGGGCACCACTGCTGACTATCGGCTTCTCAGATGCTTTGTGTTAGCGGATTATAGTCATTCTCGTCCACACTTAGTATGTTTACGGTCCGTGAGAGGCTGCCTGTCGTGCCGTAGGACGTTGATCCAGAGGCCAGCGGCTCCAGTAAGGGACGCTTCTCAGATGCTGGTGCTGCCACCTTGCGAGCTTGTTTCACCTTGATGAGGCAGGGCGTTGGACCAACCTTCTTCTCGTAAACCCAGAGAACAAAGAGAACCAAAGCCTGGTGGAAGAAATTAAACAAAAGATCAGAACGATTTAGAGTTATCAAATCAGTGCTTTACTTTAAAAATTATGTAAATCAAATGACATCAGATAGACACCAGAGCTAAGAATTCAACACAGACAATTTTGTTGAGATTTGTTATGTCATGAGGTTCTCATAAATTGTTTTAAACATTACTCACTGTAGATCATACACCAGTCAAAGCCCTATTATCGTAATACGCTGTTCAGACTTACGATGAGGACACAGAGGCCGGCCGTGTAGGTCATACACCAGTCAAAGCCCTATTATCGTAATACGCTGTTCAGACTTACGATGAGGACACAGAGGCCGGCCGTGTAGGTCATACACCAGTCAAAGCCCTATTATCGTAATACGCTGTTCAGACTTACGATGAGGACACAGAGGCCGGCCGTGTAGGTCATACACCAGTCAAAGCCCTATTATCGTAATACGCTGTTTAGACTTACGATGAGGACACAGAGGCCGGCCGTGTAGGTCATACACCAGTCAAAGCCCTATTATCGTAATACGCTGTTTAGACTTACGACTAGAACACAGAGGCCGGCCGTGTAGGTCATACACCAGTCAAAGCCCTATTATCATAATACGCTGTTCAGACTTACGATGAGGACACAGAGGCCGGCCGTGTAGGTCATACACCAGTCAAAGCCCTATTATCGTAATACGCTGTTCAGACTTACGACTAGAACACAGAGGCCGGCCGTGTAGGTCATACACCAGTCAAAGCCCTATTATCGTAATACGCTGTTTAGACTTACGACTAGAACACAGAGGCCGGCCGTGTAGGTCATACACCAGTCAAAGCCCTATTATCGTAATACGCTGTTTAGACTTACGATGAGGACACAGAGACCGGCCGTGTAGGTCATACACCAGTCAAAGCCCTATTATCGTAATACGCTGTTTAGACTTACGATGAGGACACAGAGACCGGCCGTGTAGGTCATACACCAGTCAAAGCCCTATTATCGTAATACGCTGTTGAGACTTACGATGAGGACACAGAGGCCGGCCGTGTAGGTCATACACCAGTCAAAGCCCTATTATCGTAATACGCTGTTCAGACTTACGATGAGGACACAGAGGCCGGCCGTGTAGGTCATACACCAGTCAAAGCCCTATTATCGTAATACGCTGTTCAGACTTACGATGAGGACACAGAGGCCGGCCGTGTAGGTCATACACCAGTCAAAGCCCTATTATCGTAATACGCTGTTCAGACTTACGATGAGGACACAGAGACCGGCCGTGTAGGTCATACATCAGTCAAAGCCCTATTATCGTAATACGCTGTTCAGACTTACGATGAGGACACAGAGGCCGGCCGTGTAGGTCATACACCAGTCAAAGCCCTATTATCGTAATACGCTGTTCAGACTTACGATGAGTACACAGAGACCGGCCGTGTAGGTCATACATCAGTCAAAGCCCTATTATCGTAATACGCTGTTCAGACTTACGACTAGAACACAGAGGCCGGCCGTGTAGGTCATACACCAGTCAAAGCCCTATTATCGTAATACGCTGTTCAGACTTACGATGAGGACACAGAGGCCGGCCGTGTAGGTCATACACCAGTCAAAGCCCTATTATCGTAATACGCTGTTCAGACTTACGACTAGAACACAGAGGCCGGCCGTGTAGGTCATACACCAGTCAAAGCCCTATTATCGTAATACGCTGTTCAGACTTACGATGAGGACACAGAGGCCGGCCGTGTAGGTCATACACCAGTCAAAGCCCTATTATCGTAATACGCTGTTTAGACTTACGATGAGGACACAGAGGCCGGCCGTGTAGGTCATACACCAGTCAAAGCCCTATTATCGTAATACGCTGTTCAGACTTACGATGAGGACACAGAGGCCGGCCGTGTAGGTCATACACCAGTCAAAGCCCTATTATCGTAATACGCTGTTCAGACTTACGATGAGGACACAGAGGCCGGCCGTGTAGGTCATACACCAGTCAAAGCCCTATTATCGTAATACGCTGTTTAGACCTACGATGAGGACACAGAGGCCGGCCGTGTAGGTCATACACCAGTCAAAGCCCTATTATCGTAATACGCTGTTTAGACCTACGATGAGGACACAGAGGCCGGCCGTGTAGGTCATACACCAGTCAAAGCCCTATTATCGTAATACGCTGTTTAGACTTACGATGAGGACACAGAGGCCGGCCGTGTAGGTCATACACCAGTCAAAGCCCTATTATCGTAATACGCTGTTTAGACTTACGATGAGGACACAGAGACCGGCCGTGTAGGTCATACACCAGTCAAATCCTATTTCATCGACGAGAAATCCACCAGCACTCGGCCCGATGAACTCCCTGCAACAAACAACAAAAATCTGGTCAGAATTTCTATGAATGTCTTACAGAGTATTTGTTAACATTTGAAAATATTACTTTCCATTATTTCCAGCTCTAATTTCTAATATATCAATTATAGCTTAGCCAACTCAGTCCGTCTCCTTATTATCATATACCTGGATATCATTAAAAACGCTATTTCATTACTTACACTTCTGAATTACAGAAAGGCACGTGGCACAGAGGGACAAACTTAATTTATTCGATACTCCATGAGATATGAACTCCATACAGCTATCCACTAAGTGTGAGACTTTTATGCACCAGAATATAATAAATAATATTACAAAAACAAGCTGACTCTCTTTGTATGTCAACATACTTGGTAGAATTGTCGATTAGAAATATCCAGTTGTCTACATTGACATACGGTAAGCCAGTTTCTGTATTCTACTCACCCCAAGGCGTAGGCGCCACCCCACAGGCCAGCCACGTTACTGTACATGGCGATGTTGTCCTCTACCCCAGCTTTCCTGTCACAACGATGAACAACGACACAGTCAATATAACGCATGTAATAGTAGCTTCCCCGTCACAACATCACGACAGTCAATATAACGTATGTAATAATAGCTTCCCCGTCACAATGACACAGTCAATATAACATATGTAAGAGTAGCTTTCCTGTCACAATGACACAGTCAATATAACGTATGTAATAGTAGCTTCCCCGTCACAATGACACAGTCAATATAACGTATGTAAGAGTAGCTTCCCCGTCACAACATCACGACAGTCAATATAACATATGTAAGAGTAGCTTTGCCATCACATGACACAGTCAATATAACATATGTAAGAATAACTTTCCCGGCACAACAATCAACATCACCACAGTCAATATAGCGTATGTAAGAGTAGCTTCCCCGTCACAATGACACAGTCAATATAACGTATGTAAGAGTAGCTTCCCCGTCACAACGACACAGTCAATATAACGCATGTAATAGTAGCTTCCCCGTCACAACGACACAGTCAATATAACGTATGTAATAGTAGCTTCCCCGTCACAATGACACAGTCAATATAACGTATGTAAGAGTAGCTTTCCCGTCACAACAATCAACATCACCACAGTCAATATAACATATGTAAGAGTAGCTTTGCCATCACAACGACACAGTCAATATAACATATGTAAGAATAACTTTCCCGGCACAACAATCAACATCACCACAGTCAATATAACGTATGTAAGAGTAGCTTTCCCGTCACATCACTAGAATTGATGTAACGTATGTAATAGTAGCTTTCCCTTCACAGCGACACATTCAATATAATGTATGTAAGAATAACTTTCCTGTCACAACGACACAGTCAATATAACATATGTAAAAATAACTTTTCCGTCACAACAATCAACATCACCAGTCAATATAACGTATGTAAGCTTTCCCCCTACTGTAACTTATGTAAAAGTAGCTTTCCCGTCACAACAATCAACATAATGTAAGCCGGGGTGACGTTACACTGAGATGAAGATACCAGAGAAGTCGAGGAAACGACACACACCCAAGACACGGTGGTGTACGCAGATGCTACCAATGTAGATACAAATATAACTTAAATACAAGTATACTGATGTAATTTGATAATACATATACATATAAATCTGAATAATAGAATGCTAACTATCATGAATTAAAAGACAATTATTTCAGAATGATTATGAATTCTATGAATTTAACTTTCCTTTAGACACTCGTAAGTTAGTGTACTACTGAGAAGAGGACAGCCATTCATTAACCACTGCTTCCAGAGTCTCCCTAGAAGACGCATTGGGTGTGTGAAATTTGAAAGTAGGAGATTATGGAGGCCTGTAACTTCTTGCTCGTGAAAGTTTACTCGTGAAAGAGTTCACTGGGAAAAAGTCCTCAAAACGCCATCAAGCCATAAAATCAGAACTTTGTTACAAACTGATAAACTGCTGTAATGTTAATAGAAACTTGTGAAATATGAAAATGATAATGATTCTGTTAATGATAATCGAAAAAACTAAGTATATAAAAAGTACAAATAACAGAAATGGCCTAACTATATCATCTTATGAGGCTACACCGCATTACCGTCATGTTCGCTAGAACTGCCACCTCGCGGGCAATCAATCGAATTTCACATCTTTGGAAATGATAGAGCATGGTAATTATTAGTAACGAACGGTGGTTAATAAACACAATATTAACTGGTTTCAGATAAAAGCGGTGGTAATCTCCTCGGACCAGACTCTATATAATACCCTCGTGTGCGCTCGGATATTACTACTCATCTGGTACTCGGAGATTACGGCTGCTTGTATCTGAAACCTGTTAATATTGTGTGTATATTTTTCTTATTTCAAAGTTACATATCGCCCTAGTTACTTACTCATCCAAGGACATATTCTTTTATTTTTAAGTTACAAATTGTCTTAATTTACTTACTCAGCCAAGAACCTATTTTTCATATTTTTTTAAAGTTACACATTGTTCTAATTTACTTACTCAGCCGCATCCAGGATCTTCTCGTAAGTTGGAACGACTGCGAGACTGACAGAGATGCCGAGAATGGTGAGTGCCGTGAGATCAAGCCAGAGCTCCCTGCAATACGTAGACTGGATTATATCAAATTACGGGTATTACAGATATTACGAGATCAAGCCGCAGCTCCCTGCAACACGTAGACAGGACTATATCAAATTACGGGTATTACAGATATTACGAGATCAAGCCAGAGCTCCCTGCAACACGTAGACAGGATTATATCAAATTACGGGTATTACAGATATTACGAGATCAAGCCGCAGCTCCCTGCAATACGTAGACAGGATTATATCAAATTACGGGTATTACAGATATTACGAGATCAAGCCAGAGCTCCCTGCAACACGTAGACAGGATTATATCAAATTACCGGTATTACAGATATTACGAGATCAAGCCAGAGCTCCCTGCAACATGTAGACAGGATTATATCAAATTACGGGTATTACAGATATTACGAGATCAAGCCAGAGCTCCCTGCAACATGTAGACAGGATTATATCAAATTACGGGTATTACAGATATTACGAGATCAAGCCACAACTCCCTGAAACACGTAGACAGGACTTTATCAAATTACGGGTATTACAGATATTACGAGATCAAGCCGCAGCTCCCTGCAACACGTAGCAGGACTATATCAAATTACGGGTATTACAGATATTACGAGATCAAGCCGCAGCTCCCTGCAACACGTAGACAGGACTATATCAAATTACGGGTATTACAGATATTACGAGATCAAGCCGCAGCTCCCTGCAACACGTAGACAGGACTATATCAAATTACGGGTATTACAGATATTACGAGATCAAGCCACAACTCCCTGCAACACGTAGACAGGATTATATAAAATTACAGGTATTACAGATATTACGAGATCAAGCCGCAGCTCCCTGCAACACGTAGACAGGACTATATCAAATTACAGGTATTACATATATTACGAGATCAAGCCACAACTCCCTGCAACACATAGACATGATTATATCACATTACAGGTATTACAGATATTACGAGATCAAGCCAGAGCTCCCTGCAACACGTAGACAGGATTATATCAAATTACAGGTATTACAGATATTACGAGATCAAGCCGCAGCTCCCTGCAACACGTAGACAGGATTATATCAAATTACAGGTATTACAGATATTACGAGATCAAGCCGCAGCTCCCTGCAACACGTAGACAGGATTATATCAAATTACAGGTATTACAGATATTACGAGATCAAGCCACAACTCCCTGCAACACGTAGACAGGATTATATTTAATTATAGGTACCACTTCAGGTTCGTAAATATAAGAATTACTGGAACAAGTATATAATAAAAATTATTATATACAAAAAAATAAACATGATATATGATATTATATTAGTAATAGTCTTTAGTGATGTGGTACTCACCCTCGCAACCTGAATTAAGTGTGCTCATAGATTGTCACGTGACTCCAGTGGGTTATCAAAGACTTTGAAGGAACTGCATCGAGATCCACAGCTACAGAACATATGACATGAATTTTGATTGCGGAGTAATCTCACGAGGCAAAGTCGACTGAGATTACATAGCAAACCAAATTGAACGGCATTATCTCTTGGGTATTTTTTTTTTACAATACTCCATGGGCGTTGAGTATGATTTCCCAATTTTAACTCTATGGGAGAAAATACTAGGGGTGAGATAAATAATGTTACACCGCCATGAAAAGCTCTTTGAGAAAATAAATAAAGTCTTACCTGTAACCGGGAGCGAAGCCGAGCAGCGAGGAGGGACCGAGCAGGAGAAGCCCGACACTGGCAGCGAGAAAGCCGAGCACCATCAGCGGCGTGCTGTCCTCCTACGACACGAAGAGACTCGTTACTCACAACCACCAAACTTCTCATATATATTGTAACATCAATAAAGAGACAAAGGCTAGATCTGGTGCACAAGCGTTGATGAGTGGTTATATTCAAGAAAGCACTTTTAGTACATCAATTCGGCTGAGACGGGTAACCCTGGAGCATAGCATTGGCGTCGATAACAGAACTAGAATTCCTATATACCCATTATTGAACTAACTAGAGTTACATACCGCTGCTGGGGGTGCATTAAAAATAAGTTTTGTGTCGAGGTTGACGTTTTCGTCCCGCTCTCATGTTTTCGTCCCGCTCTGATCATGTGATACAATACAGCAGCGGGACGAAACAATAGCTGTTGTGGTTACTCGATAAGGGTGGCCATTTTCTTAGGAAGTGTTTCAGGTAAAGAATTAAGCATTTTTATCGATATTTAAAGGTATATAGGAATAGGGAAACCAAGTACCGGTAAGCAAAAGTCAAAGTTACTTGGTCAGGCTTGGAAAAATTACTGCCCAAGGCGTCAGCTGCGGGCAGTAATTTTTCCAAGCCTTACCTCGTAACTTTGAACTTTTGCTCACCGGAACATAGTTTCCCTCTATTACTAAGCATAAAGGCTGGAGGAGCTGAAAGCCACAAATGATGCGCCAGAGCAGCCGCCGCCCTTATATAGGAGGTCAAGATCACGTGACGGCTGCACACGCGGGGGCCGAGACCTCCCCGCGGGATTTCCCCGGGACAGGTCTCGGGCATCGGATGCACCCGCTCTGCCGTACTTGCTACGCTATATTTATTTTTTCATTGGAATGATTTGCCCATAAGTATACAATGCGGTCTACCATCATTACCTTATTGATCAATTGCAAAGCTGTAAAGGAGTGTTCCACATGATTCTAACTCCACGACGCAGGCCTCTTACAAACATGTTTACAGTGAGGCCAGGGATGTTATCAAGGTCAGGGAAAAAAGTGGAAATATTTTCATGTGGATCTTTCTGCCTCAGAGAGATCAGGAAAACTTGGATAATATATTCTTGCTGGCCATGGCATGGGGCTGAGGGTTAGTGGGGGAGGTTCAAATCACTGTTTTATTGCCATAAATGAGGTCAAATCAATATCATGTTGCATTTTTTCGTTTTTCAGAACTCTGCAAGCACTGTCCAAAATTGGAGCCAGCTAAGTCAATATTGCCTTTGTTTGACACAAGGAAAAAAGGGTTTTATATTGTGAAGATCTGATACACAAAAACATAAACCGTGAAAGTGGTGACTCACCACACGATCGGCGATCCAGCCCCAGAAAGGAGACGAGATGGCATAGAATGTCGACATCAACAGGAAAATCAGCCCGATCATCGAAGGACTCAGCGAATACTGCAATAAAACAACAGGAAAATCAGCCCGATCATGGACAGACTCAGCGAATACTGAAATAAAACAAGAAAATCAGCCCGATCATGGAAGGACTCAGCGAATACTGAAATAAAACAACAGGAAAATCAGCCCGATCATGGAAGGACTCAGCGAATACTGCAATAAAACAACAGGAAAATCAGCCCGATCATGGACAGACTCAGCGAATACTGAAATAAAACAAGAAAATCAGGCCGATCATGGACAGACTCAGCGAATACTGGAATAAAACAAGAAAATCAGCCCAATCATGGACAGACTCAGCGAATACTGGAATAAAACAACAGGAAATACAGCCCGATCATGGACAGACTCAGCGAATACTGAAATAAAACAAGAAAATCAGCCCGATCATGGAAGGACTCAGCGAATACTGAAATAAAACAACAGGAAATACAGCCTGATCATGGACAGACTCAGCGAATACTGAAATAAAACAAGAAAATCAGCCCGATCATGGAAGGACTCAGCGAATACTGAAATAAAAACAACAGGAAAATCAGCCCGATCATGGACAGACTCAGCGAATACTGGAATAAAACAAGAAAATCAGGCCGATCATGGAAGGACTCAGCGAATACTGAAATAAAACAACAGGAAAATCAGCCCGATCATGGACAGACTCAGCGAATACTGGAATAAAACAAGAAAATCAGCCCAATCATGGACAGACTCAGCGAATACTGGAATAAAACAACAGGAAATACAGCCCGATCATGGACAGACTCAGCGAATACTGAAATAAAATAAACAGGAAATACAGCCTGATCAGGGACGGACTCGGTGAATACTGAAATAAAATAAACAGGAAATACAGCCTGATCAGGGACGGACTCGGTGAATACTGAAATAAAATAAACAGAAAATACAGCCTGATCAGGGACGGACTCGGTGAATACTGAAATAAAATAAACAGGAAATACAGCCTGATCAGGGACGGACTCGGTGAATACTGAAATAAAATAAACAGGAAATACAGCCTGATCAGGGACGGACTCGGTGAATACTGAAATAAAATAAACAGAAAATCAGGACAATCATAGACAGACTCAGTGAATACTGCAATAAAATAAACAGTGTGAAAGTCAAAGTTTGGCATACACCATAATTACCCCGACCCCATGACATTGACAATCACAGTGAAACCCCACTTTTGGGACACCTCGTTTAAGGGGCACCCCGCTTAAGGAGACAATTTGCTTGGAATGGAGGGTGTCCCTTAAGCGGGGTTTTACTGTACTTGTTGGAGGTCACTAGCTGGTCAGTGACTTCATCTGGTTAGATTATTTCACGGGTTACTTCCTACTAAGAGTTTAAAGTTTTATGAGTTAAAAGGTTGAAAGCTGGTAAGCCCGCTAGTGGATGATTAGGAGACTAGCGCTAGTCTGTGGCAGGGTACCCGCCAACCTAGGTTTTCACCGATCTAGCCAATCATATGGCTGGAATTATTCAGTGCCAAGAGTGAACTCGCCAAGATGTGAATCTTAGCTGAAAGTTTACATTGAACAGAGCTGGGCGCCATTTCACTAGAAGCCCTAAGTCTCACTTTTGGCAACAGTGCCACCACAGCGACAGTGTGCGTTTCATGAGAAGGTGCAGTCAAGCGTGAATGCGAGTCAGTTAAGGAGTGAGACCAACAGTGAGAGAGACTGTTTCACTAGAAAATTAGGTCTCACTGTACCTATCACGGTTGAGGCACTTTTAGTGACAGGGTAGACCATGTCGCTGTTGGGTTTAGAGCTTTGTTTATGTCAGAGGAGGGCATGTTTTCACCCACTTGGCAATGAAATTTTTACACGAGTAAGGTATACATATAATCTATAATCGACCCAAATATGGAGAAAGTTGGCCGCACCGTTCCGAAGATATCGGCGTTTGAATTTTGTCATAGCAAATACTGCTCTAGTGGCCAGTATCGAGCACTTCCCTCCGGCCTCCAGGGGGAGACAAAAAGAACAGCCGAAACCCCGCCGCACTACGGAGGGAGTGAAAAAAAGAGCGACTAACGCAAACTCACGGAGGGAGTGAAAATTTCTCACGCCGATATCTTCGGAACAGTACGGCCGTTCTTCTTCATATTTGGCATGATTATAAGTTATATGTACCCCTTACTCATGTTAAAATTTCATTGCTTAATTTTTATGGGAAGCACAGGAAATCCTCTATATACACACAGTGAGGTTTGAGAGCATAGCGAGACCCTGTGCTCACTAAGTGCACTATGCTGTAAAATATGCCAACAGTGAGAGTTGGTGCCACATCAACAGTGAGAGCGCTGATGGAACGGGATCTTGTCATTGTCACTGTTGGTATCGCTGTTGCTGGCACTGTTGCAGTCCTAGCTCTCGCTTTTACCACCCCACTAGTGAAACGGCCCCCAGGTCTTTTCTGAGGCTCAACAGCCATGTCTATGCAAAGTTATGGATTTTTAAGTTGACATATGAACGTTTCTGGAAAATTTCTGCATAAATGGTTGCTTCATGAATAGAATCTGCCTTAAATATATAAAGTTTCAAAATTTGTTGAAAAAGTTGAGGACATGGCCTTGCAAAAGGCAAAAAGTGGAAAATCAACTGAAGATGCAAAGCTGTAAACCCCGCCTTTTACATAAACCGAACTTTATTTTCTGATCCGGCCTGGAAGTAGGTGGCACTACAAACCCCACAAGGCGGCCATTTTGGAGAAGCACCTTCACAATGCTAAGCCTATGGACCCGTTCGTACGTTCATTCATGATTCTGTTTCATATGTGAGGATGTTTCAATTGCCTCTGAGGCAATTCTCCTGTAAAAATTAGACTTGGATTGAATTCGATAAATTTGTCTCGCACCTTAATAGTGTACACACCACTATCAAATTCACACAGGAAATCTCACACACCAGTGTGAATTTCCTAGACACAGTCATCTCCATCTCTGTCGACGGAAAAATCGAGACGGACCTGTACACAAAACCAACAGACAGTCTGAACTATCTCCACTTCAATTCGGCACACCCACGCCATTGCATTAGAGGTATCCCTTATGGACAGTTCCTGCGCCTTCGCAGGATTTGTTCGGATGATAAAAATTTCATCACCCACTGCACCGAACGAGGCAAACACTTCGTCCGGCATGGCTACCCTGCACCCTTCATCGGCAATGCCTTCCTTAAGGCATATGAGAAAGAGAGGCAGGCCTTGGTCTTCCCCACACAGGATGGAGAAACCAAGGATCCCAACCCCAATATCCTTGTAAGTACTTACAATCCGGGCTTCAGGGGGTTACGGGATGTAGTAGAGAAGAACTGGGACATTCTGGGCAAATCGTGCGCCACCTGTGGCATACACCGTGAACCCATCGTCTCAGCCTTCAAGCGTCCTAAGAACTTGAAGGACCTCCTAGTCAGGGCAAAACTACCACCAGAACATCCCTCGGAGACATCTGGGAACAACAAACGCTGTTTAAGGCCAAACAGCTGTAGATATTGCCCTAAGCTCAACACCACTGGTAGAATCACTTGCCATGCCAGTGGACGCACATACATGAGCAGATACAATGTGAGCTGCTGCAGCTCCAATTTGATCTACTGTATAGAGTGCACCCGCTGTGGGATCCAATATGTTGGGCAGACCAAACAGGAATTGAAAAAGCGCTTTGTACAGCACTTCGCCAATATCCAAGGTGCCAAACTAGAACTTAGTGAAGTGGCCAGACACTTTACTACCAATGGACACCAGAAGGAGAACGATGTCTCCATTCACATCGTAGACTTTGTGCATGCCCACCCGGACTCCACAAAGGCCGCCTACCTTCGTAACCTCCTAGAGTTTAATTGGATTCAGAGACTCCACACGAACGCCCCCTTGGGGCTGAATGTGAGTGACCCTCTGAAGCATTAATGGACTCGCCCGGTTACCCACTGATGACACCATATAGCCACGTTAAATTTTTTTATTGTTAATCGAAGTGTCAAAAGTGGGTAAAACAACATTATTTATAGTCCGGAGACCTTCCCTTGATCCTCTGGGTACCACGCATTTTTTTAATAATTTTTTCATCACATTTTTGAAAACTTTATTAAACCCCTCTAATGAGCATTATAATCCCTCATTATATCAACTCATTCATTGGGAACACATTTTATTTCTCAAAACCTACTGCAAACAATAACCACTGGCATTCTTGATGCTGAACATTGTTTGACAGCCTAAAATCAACTCACTCTGATTTGATTACCGCACAAGTAAGTCAGACTAATCTCTTAGTCAGACACACATCTTGCAGCCTGAAGATTCACATAGATGAAACCGCTCAAAACGTTTTGCAAACCCCATTGAAACTCACAAACACAGGGCAACAGACAAGTTGTTGACACTGTTGTCAATCGACGTTCGATGCTCTGACAACAACATAAACAAACGCATCACCGACATCTCGGTGATACGCGTTGTGATTGGCCGAAAGGGGTCACGTGGTACAAAACTATAAATAGACGCGCCGCACTGTCAGCGCTTCACAATGCGGTTGCTGCTCCTAAGTTGCAGATCGAGATCTAGCCTCGTCCGATATATATATATATATATATATATAAAAATTAGACTTCCCTGGCAATTTCAGACCAAATGATTATGTGGTGGTCCCAGTTTAGAGTATAAACGAGATGTCAACAAATTGTCGAAACAACAGATTTTCTTCGATTTGGCACATTCAAATTATGTCTGAATAATGTAAACAATCCTATTTCAACTATTACATGTTCATAAAGCACAGAAGAAGGTTGATTAGTATAGTTTTTCGCCATTTTAGACTCTGACAGCGCTTTGTATTCACCAGCCATATGGCAGATCAAACTTTTGTTGGATGAATTTGCATAATTTGGAGGGTATTTTGAACTGGAAGTGCCCATCCGGACTGGAGAATACTTGAGAATGTTATATTTTATTTCTCACTCACCACTTTGAAGTGCGGCTCCAGGGTTGGGTCGAGGATGGCCCAGATGAGGGCTCCGATGACGGTGGCGACCATGATGACAATGACGGCGGGGATACACAACACCTGCCGCAACGACCCCGACTCCAACTTCCCTCCGGCAGTCTCTGATGTCAGAAATATGCAGCGTCATAATCAATTAAATAACATTATTAATGACAACACCTGCCGCAACGACCCCGACTCCAACTTCCCTCCGGCAGTCTCTGATGTCAGAAATATGCAGCGTCATAATCAATTAAATAACATTATTAATGACAACACCTGCCGCAACGACCCCGACTCCAACTTCCCTCCGGCAGTCTCTGATGTCAGAAATATGCAGCGTCATAATCAATTAAATAACATTATTAATGACAACACCTGCCGCAACGACCCCGACTCCAACTTCCCACCGGCAGTCTCTGATGTCAGAAATATGCAGCGTCATAATCAATTAAATGACATTATCAACGACAACTTCCTGCATTGGCATCAAGGGCTGTGGTTATGATGGGCACTTTAGCAGTTGGTATGCCAATATTACACAAGGAATTATTTTCTTATTCTGAAAATGAAAACATGGATTTCAGTGGAAACATTGAAAACCGCCATCCCTGAACTATGATGTCGATGACAGCAGAAATACAAATAACATCTTTCCAACAAGCCACAGAGTGCTATCAGTGACCAGGTTCAGGTTAGAATCATGTCCCCAATGACATGTGACTGTATTTCAAAAGCTGACCTCATGGCTACCTACATACACTCTTCATAAGATACATGAAGAGTTCAGTAAATGCAGATTTACTTTGAAAATGCCACTTCCAAGACCTTGGCTTTTTGCTACCTTTTATAGGAGCCATAGTGTGATAGCATGGAACCAGTTTTAGGACAAGTTTAGGACTCTACAAAGGAGTTCTTTGACAAAACAAATGTCAGTTTTAAACAGAAATTAGATTTTTTTATTAAAGTTCTACGTCAAAATACGAAATATGAAAACTGAAGGATAGCGTACTGGCGAAATAGAAGTCCTCCTGCTCTCTGTACTTAGATAAGTGTAAAACTCTCTGTACTTAGATGAGTGTAAAACGGAGAAATGTGGTGAGGTTGGGGGTTGGAGGCGGACTTACCGTCCTGCGCAGGCAGAATGTACATGTTGACCGGCACCGACAGAACCATCACCACTCCCAGCGACACGAAGGGCAACATGAAGCCCTTGGCCTGCCACGAGAAAACAGGAAAATGGACAAATTACTGAAATCTCCGGCTTGACGCACATGTAGGGTCAGAGGTCATAAACCTTCCAAGATGAAGCATAAACATATACAGTCGCAATTCTCTAGCCTTCTATGATTAAGCATTACAACATGCATTATTACATAAGCCTTGGGCCTTACACGATAAACCATAACAATGTACGGTCAAATGTCATAAATCTCCACGATAAATCATATAAATGTACAGTCAAATGACATAAATTTTCGGCCTTCCACGATAAAGCATTACAATGTACAATAAGTTGTTAAAAAACAACCAGACTTCCATGATAGAGCATGACAATAGAGTCAAATGTCATAAACCTCTAGCCTTCCAATGTTCAGTAAAATGCCATCAATCTTTGGCCTTTGACGATAAAACCATAACCCAGGGGAGTCAGTTGGGACAGAAGAAAATCGAAAATATTTTTCATGTGGAATTTGCTGGCTCAGAGAAACAAAGAAATGTGAAAAACCCATCAGTGTCGGCCATGGCATGGGACTGAAGATCTATGGGAGTTTCATTGTCGTAAACAAATAATCTTATATACTGAAGGCGAAAACAAGGATTACGATGAAAACCTGGAAAGCTTCCATATTTTCAAAATAGTTCCCGTCCTTGATTGTTTATTAGATTAATGAGACGTATGGAGACAGCTCTGGAACAAGCCGACGCCACCTTGATGAGGACAACTTGCTGTCACTTTTGAACCAAGTTGCTCTGGTATCTCCAGGTTACGATAGTTACCTGTATGACAACAAGCGCCGCCACCGTGGGAACCGGGCATCGCCGGGTCCTCACTCTCCAGCGCAGGACAGTATTGGAGGGTTTAATCACCAAGCACTTCTCTTGGTGATAATCTGTTCAATTTGACAGATCTGGTGGGAAATAAGTCAAGGTTTCATCCGATTCAGACTCTTCAGGCATCTTAAAGAATTTGGCTAAGTCAAGGCATGTGATATTGTCTGTGATATTTTTTGGGAACGAGGTGATTTACCTCGACTCGCCCCAATCTATTAAAAATAGAGGCATTCTGGAGATGTAGCAACCTCACCCGTGTCTAACCGGGGCATGACCCTACCCCTATCATAATGAACTCCCTCCCTATGAGTTATAGGGGTCAGGGTTAATCCCATCATCAGGTCCACACTCCGGTAAACTATTAAAACATCCCTGGCTTTCAAGTTGAATGCCTTTATTAGTGCGTTGTGTAGGAAGTCATTATCTTTCATGCAGATCCTCCGTATTCGGAGGAATTGTCCATGGGGGATTCCCCCGCGGGAGTGTGGTGGATGCGCCGAATTATAATGTAAATAATCTGTTGGTTTGTTATAGAGGGAGGTCACTGTGTTCCTATCCTCTATGGGAGTGTGGTGGATGCGCCAGATTATAATGTAAATAATCTGTGGGTTTGTTATAGAGGGAGGTCACTCTGTTCCTATCCTCTATGGGAGTGTGGTGGATGCGCCGAATTATAATGTAAATAATCTGTGGGTTTGTTATAGAGGGAGGTCACTGTGTTCCTATCCTCTATGGGAGTGTGGTGGATGCGCCGGATTATAATGTAAATAATCTGTTGGTTTGTTATAGAGGGAGGTCACTGTGTTCCTATCCTCTATGGGAGTGTGGTGGATGCGCCAGATTATAATGTAAATAATCTGTGGGTTTGTTATAGAGGGAGGTCACTGTGTTCCTATCCTCTATGGGAGTGTGGTGGATGCGCCGAATTATAATGTAAATAATCTGTTGGTTTGTTATAGAGGGAGATCACTGTGTTCCTATCCTCTATGGGAGTGTGGTGGATGCGCCGAATTATAATGTAAATAATCTGTTGGTTTGTTATAGAGGGAGGTCACTGTGTTCCTATCCTCTATGGGAGTGTGGTGGATGCGCCAGATTATAATGTAAATAATCTGTGGGTTTGTTATAGAGGGAGGTCACTGTGTTCCTATCCTCTATGGGAGTGTGGTGGATGCGCCGAATTATAATGTAAATAATCTGTGGGTTTGTTATAGAGGGAGGTCACTGTGTTCCTATCCTCTATGGGAGTGTGGTGGATGCGCCGGATTATAATGTAAATAATCTGTTGGTTTGTTATAGAGGGAGGTCACTCTGTTCCTATCCTCTATGGGAGTGTGGTGGATGCGCCGAATTATAATGTAAATAATCTGTGGGTTTGTTATAGAGGGAGGTCACTGTGTTCCTATCCTCTATGGGAGTGTGGTGGATGCGCCGAATTATAATGTAAATAATCTGTTGGTTTGTCATAGAGGGAGGTCACTGTGTTCCTATCCTCTATGGGAGTGTGGTGGATGCGCCAGATTATAATGTAAATAATCTGTGGGTTTGTTATAGAGGGAGGTCACTCTGTTCCTATCCTCTATGGTCACCAGAGTGTTTCAACATGGGACATTCTTGTCAGAGATTTCTGACGTGAATTTTATGCTTCGGTGAGCGTTGTTTAGGTGCATGATGAAGTGAGTGAGTTTATCACGTCCGTGTTGCCATATCAGAAATATGTCGTCAATGAATCTGACCCAGATTAGAGGTTGTTTGTCATATGTGTATACAAACTGTTCCTCGAGATCAGCCATGACTAGCTTAGCGTCCCGTGGCGGAACCTGCCACCTGGAGGTAGTGACGGCCATTGAACTCAAAATTGTTGATTTCAAGGACCATTCTCATTATTTCAAGTACCGAGCTATTGTTTGGGGTGTTGCGTTGGAAATATAGTGGAAATATTTGTGAAATTTCCTCCTTGCTGAGAGACCGAAAAAACATAAACAAACGTCATTGTTAAATGTTTTTGTGTGAAATTTACTGACCAGACCGAGAGAATGCAAAACACGTGATAGAGTTGGCCACAGAATGGGGCTGAGGGTCAAGGTGAGGCTTGAACCACTGCTTTATTTGTGTATGTGACGCTCAGGAGAGCACTCCGCCCAGTGCGGGCCCCACCATGAGCCAGACTCCGATGAAGGTCTTCAGAAGACGGAATAAACACCCACCTCATAGAGAACTCCGCCCAGCGCGGGCCCCACCATGAGCCAGACTCTGATGAAGGTCTTCAGAAGACGGAATAAACACCCACCTCATAGAGAACTCCGCCCAGCGCCGGCCCCACCATGAGACCGACTCCGATGAAGGTCTTCAGAAGACGGAATAAACACCCACCTCATAGAGAACTCCGCCCAGCGCGGGCCCCACCATGAGACCGACTCCGATGAAGGTCTTCAGAAGACGGAATAAACACCCACCTCATAGAGCACTCCGCCCAGCGCGGGCCCCACCATGAGCCAGACTCTAGGGAAGGTCTTCAGAAGACGGAATAAACACCCACCTCATAGAGCACTCCGCCCAGCGCAGGCCCCACCATGAGACCGACTCCAATGAAGGTCTTCAGAAGACGGAATAAACACCCACCTCATAGAGAACTCCGCCCAGCGCCGGCCCCACCATGATGTTTGTTTGTTTGTTTGTGTAGTTTTACGTCTCTGTAGGCAAGTTACGTCCTTTTGAGACTGACTCATCGGTTGACCTATCTGGTTCTTGAAAGGTATATTAACTCAACTTTGGTCTTCTTGTAGCAGTGGGACCCTATGCCTGTTTTATAGTGCTGCCTCACTGAAGGGCTGTGCCGCAGACCATTGACACAACACTCCGCCGGTCACATTATACTGACAATGGCAAACCAGTCGCTGCAACATACCAATCGGATCAGCAAGCTGACCAGTATGAAGCTGCTCCCTGTAATTGGCTACTGGTCAAGCCGGCTGACAGTTTTTGCCAACCTCCCGTACCGGACAGTTTTGGCCACTAAAAGTTCTCCTTTGTTCATTTCTATAGCTTTTCGAAAATCTTTGTTTCACGAAGAAACTTCAGAATTTCTTTCTTCCCTGTGTTGTTGAAAACACTGGACATGGATGTTGCACATTGAATGTACTTATCCCTGCTTTTCTTTGTTGCTTGACAGTAAAGCAGCAGGTGCTCAATCGAAAGAGGCACCTGACAACGCTGGCAAATGGGTCATTCTTCACCCTGCATGAGGTGCCCATGTGTCAGCAGTGAGTGACCTATCCGAAGACGGGTCAGTCTTGTCACTTCACTTCTTGTCAAGCCTGCATAGTCTTGTTTTTTGCCAACTGATGGTTCAATGGCATATAGTTTGTTGTCCTGGCTTGAGCTCCATCGGCTCTGCCATTCATGTTTAGTGTACTCTTTGGAGATTGGGACAAGGTCTGAGTGTGGGACAGGGGCCAAACCTGGTTTCCAACTCAATGCTGTTTTGGCTGCATGGTCTGCGGCCTCATTTCCCTCTATGCCGATATGGCTAGGGAGCCAGCAGAACACAACCTCCTTTCCCTGTTGTTCCAATTCCGAGTAGGATTCTCTTATTGCCTGTATAACAGGGTTCCTTGGGTCATGCTGACCAATTGCTTGTAGACATGACTTCGAATCAGAGAAGATGATATACTCTCTATGATTTGACACCTTCATCCATTCCAAAGCACTTAGCAAGGCATGTGCTTCAGCAGTGAAGATGCTGCTTCTTTGATGTAGTGCTCCTTTGCGATTTCCATAAGGAGTGTGCGCAGCAAAGCCTACATGGTTTCCATCTTTCAAGCCATCCGTATACACCTCTGTGTGGTTTCTATACAGGTGATGGATTTTGGCAAGTTCGTTTTCATATATGTTTGCTGATGTTTCTGCTTTCTTGTTCTTACATAGATCAAAGATGATGGTGGGTGATGCCATTCTCCATGGAGGGGACTTGGCTGGACTCCGATGAAGGTCCTCAGAAGACGGAATAAACACCCACCTCATAGAGAACTCCGCCCAGCGCGGGCCCCACCATGAGACCGACTCCAATGAAGGTCTTCAGAAGACGGAATAAACACCCACCTCATAGAGAACTCCGCCCAGCGCGGGCCCCACCATGAGCCAGACTCGATGAAGGTCTTCAGAAGACGGAATAAACACCCACCTCATAGAGAACTCCGCCCAGCGCGGGCCCCACCATGAGACCGACTCCACTGAAGGTCTTCAGAAGACGGAATAAACACCCACCTCATAGAGAACTCCGCCCAGCGCCGGCCCCACCATGAGGCCGACTCCAGTGAAGGTCTCGAGAAGCCCGAAGACAGTGGCCACGTGGTCGGGGAAGGTGTTGGTCATGATGGAGAAGCTGCCGGTGGCGCTCGCCGTGCATCCGATGGCGAGCATGATGCGAACCAGGAAGCAGAAGGACACGAAGACGAGCCCGCCGTCGTCATACGGGATGAAATCCAGCAACCTGGATAGAACACACATAACAACGCGTTCAGCAACTGCATGTCATTTAGTAGCAGATGTCAGTTGGGGTCAGAAATAAAGTGGACAGATTTTTCATGTTGAATTTGATGCCTCAGAGGGACCCTTACAACATAGAAAACGTGGGAGTGTATTCTGTTACCCACTGACTTTAAAGCCCATTACTATATACCCATGCCGTATATACTGTAAATACGCACCGTTTCGGCATAGGACGTAAAAATACTGTACGGACCGCTGGTCCGTACACTAAAATATGGACCACCCTGCCATACACGTTTATTAACATATGGGTTGTTAAAAATTAAATTAATGATTTTTTTTTTGAATTTTGGGTATATAGTAAATATATAACGTCCAACTATGCTTGTACAAGTCACAGAACTTGATGATGATTTACGGTTTGTACGGAACTCGGCATAAATGCCTCGGTCCGTACAAACCGTAAATTACCATCTCGTTCTGTGAATTGTACAGCATGGTCAGGACGTTCTATATAATAACGACTTGCCGTCAAGTCCATAATGAATGGTCATGGGTTCTGAGAGCTAAGGCACCCACTTGTTACGATTCCGCTTCCGACACGCCCCGATAGGCCTTACGACACAGAATCAAACGTGGTGTCGGAAGCGTGGGAGTTATCGCAGTAGTGGACCTCGGCTTCCGACAAGGACTGTCGGGACGTGTCGGAGCTTGTCGGGGCCTGTCGGAATGCTATTGTAGCGTTCTGCACTAGTGGAGGCAGGCTTCCGACAAGGTCTACGACACCGTTCCGACACAAGTCACGATATTTAACACTGGCGCCTATGGAAGCAATGGTAAGTCAATGGGCATTTATATTTTCCCCTATATCTCCGTTAATACATTATAAATTTCGACAAAACTTCGCTTACATACTAATCAGGATGTACCCTTTCCGTAACCCAAGAGTTTTAAAATATTTGATAATAGAATATATAAGAAATCTAAAAGTTCAATTTCACCCATTAGAACCCATACCATCTTCTTCAAAATTTACCAGAGTATAGTATATGTGTAATACTACTTATCAAGGTTTTAAAAATCATAGGTCACTCTCATCATTTTGCTCCGACAAGAGTGCTGCGATTGTGCTACGACAGAGAATTACGCTTGTCGGAGCGTGTCGTAACTAGTGGGTGCGGAGCCTTAGAAACAATGGGTCTTCTGTGGCCCATATATTTTTAATGGTGACTTCTCAATAGACGAGCAATTGAGGAAAATAAAATCCTCCCAAAATTTGTTTATGGAGAGCAAAAACTAGTCCCATCCGATAGTCTCCATAATCATTGATCATTCCTGGTTTTAATCTATTTGTGAAGATTGATGATAAACACAACAAACGATGGTTTTGTGGACAGGTGGCTCTGTAAACCACTCAGGGCCGATGTTGTAATACACTTACTTTCTGTTTAAACTCACCCAAATAAAATGGTGCATCCGCCTGCCATGAAATGACCTGCCAGAACCATGAACCGCGCGCCCAGTTTAGGAAGCTGTAGAAAAAAGAAAATACATGTTTCAAACTCACAATCTTATAGAAATGAAAATCATGTCATGGATGAGTTGAGTAATTATGCTTTAAGTTTCCTACAGGAGTTGCTTTTTCATAATTAGAAAAAAAAAGAAGAAGCTATTCACTTGGGCCACAATCTATGTAAGGTTAACCGTGATTGGAGAAGGATGACTACTCACCAGGAATGTGATTGGAGAAGGATGACTACTCACCAGGAATGTGATTGGAGAAGGATCACTACTCACTAGGAATGTGATTGGAGAATGTCCTCACTAGGAATGTGTTTGGAGAAGGATCACTACTCACTAGGAATGTGATTGGAGAATGTACTCAATAGGATTGTGTTTGGAGAAGAATCACTACTCACTAGGAATGTGATTGGAGAATGTACTCACCAGGAACGTGATTGGAGAAGGATCACTACTCACTAGGAATGTGATTGGAGAAGGATCACTACTCACCAGGAATGTGATTGGAGAAGGATCACTACTCACCAGGAATGTGATTGGAGAAGGATCACTACTCACCAGGAATGTGATTGGAGATGGATCACTACTCACCAGGAATGTGATTGGAGAAGGATCACTACTCACCAGGAATGTGATTGGAGAATGTTCTCACTAGAAAAGTGTTTGGAGAAGGATCACTACTCACTAGGAATGTGTTTGGAGAAGGAAGACTACTTACCAGGAATGTGATTGGAGAAGGATGACTACTCACCAGGGCCCTGTTTTTTAGTCACGATATCGCAAGTCTATGATCCCCTGAGATCGGCTCAAGATTCTACGGCATTTTCGACGACACAAGATGGCGGGTGTGCTATAGACAGTGTCGTAGGCTGAATCAAACGATCTTGGCGGAAGTTAAGACAAGTGTAGAACTGTCTTAGGTTCTATAAAACGTCTGTGGATTTCCTGTGCTTCCCATACGAATTAAGCAATGGAATTTTAACACTAGTAGGGAATACATATATCCTATAATCGTGCCAAATATAAAGATTGGCCGTACCGTTCCGAAGATATCAGCGTTTGAATTTGAAACATTGGTCTATCGATTGGCTATCGTACAAGTACTCTCCTGGCAGATCTTTCGCGGTATATTGCGCGGAATCTCTGCTGGGAGAGTGAAGTAAGCACAGTCGATGTCAAGGTTGCCGCATAAATTAGATCACGTGATGGTAGGGGTACACTGGCCACCAGAGCAGTATTTGCTTGGATAAAATTCAAACGGCGCGGCCGAATTTCTTCATATTTGGCAAGATTATAGATTATATGTATACCTCACTCGTATTAAAATTTCATTGCTTAATTCTAACGGGAAGTGAAGTTGCACATTCGGTACGACATGTCCAGAGTGGTCTTAAACTTACGACACTTATGGGCACTTTTTCCGCTCCATTGACCACAGTTTGTCGTGACTATAGCACACCTTTTACCTCCCTAAGTCTCGTATTCCCACTAAGTGTCGTAGCCCCCCTAAGATCGTAGCTCTGTAGCACACTGACTGCAAATACGTGTCGTAAGTTACGAATGTCGTGACTAAAAAACAGGGCCCAGGAATGTGATTGGAGAATGTACTCACCAGATATCCAAACACAGGCGAGAAGATGAACTGCGTGAGGGCGAAGCAGCCAAAGACCCAGCCGGAGACCGATCCACTAACGCCGCGGGTTGCCGCCTGCAGCAGAGAACAGGACCGTCTTAAACAATCTCCCAGTCACTCGTCAGAAATTGTACACTAAAAACACGACTTTAACAATCTCTCAGTCACTCGTCAGAAATTGTACACTAAAAACACGACTTTAACAATCTCTCAGTCACTCGTCAGAGATTGTACACTAAAAACACAACAACTTAAACACTCTCCCAGTCACTTGTCAGAGAATATACACTAAAAACACAAGGACTTAAACAATCTCCCAGTCACTCGTCAGAAATCGTACACTAAAAACACAATGACTTTAACAATCTCCCATTCACTCGTCAGAAATTGTACACTAAAAACACGACTTTAACAATCTCTCAGTCACTCGTCAGAAATTGTACACTAAAAACACAACAACTTAAACACTCTCCCAGTCACTTGTCAGAGAATATACACTAAAAACACAAGGACTTAAACAATCTCCCAGTCACTCGTCAGAAATCGTACACTAAAAACACGACTTTAACAATCTCTCAGTCACTCGTCAGAGATTGTACACTAAAAACACAACAACCTAAACACTCTCCCAGTCACTTGTCAGAGAATATACACTAAAAACACAAGGACTTAAACACTCTCCCAGTCACTTGTCAGAAATTGTACACTAAAAACACGACTTTAACAATCTCTCAGTCACTCGTCAGAGATTGTACACTAAAAACACAACAACTTAAACACTCTCCCAGTCACTTGTCAGAGAATATACACTAAAAACACAAGGAATTAAACAATCTCCCAGTCACTCGTCAGAAATCGTACACTAAAAACACAAGGACTTAAACAATCTCCCAGTCACTCGTCAGAAATTGTACACTAAAAACACAACGACTTAAACAATCTCTTCATCACAGAATGTACACTAAATACACATCGGCTTAAACAATCTCTCAGTCACTCGTCAGAAATTGTACACTAAAAACACAACGACTTAAACAATTTCCCAGTCACTCGTCAGAAATTGTACACTAAAAACACAATGACTTTAACAATCTCTCAGTCACTGTCACAGAATGCACACTAAAAATAATACTAGGTCAATCGATGTAGTTTATCATTTGTTGTTCAACTGGTTCTAATTTAATATATTTTCTACCGGGCAGAGAACTGTGCTGGTCAAAATACCAGATAAAATCTGAAACCAATTCCAGTGGTTCAGGTTGACTAATGTCATCTATTCACAAAGTGATTTCATTTGACTTCCCCTCGTGAAACTGCTATGCGATCAAACTAATGGTGTATTTGTCAAGCCTATCCACTCTTATTGGTTTCTAATATATATCTTTTATTTACTCTATCATCCGACAATTTATCAACTATATTTACCATCTACAGCAAATAGAACAGCACTGTAAAGTCTTTTTTGTAAAGTATCTCAGTAACTGGTCAAAGCTGACACACTATGAATTGACTAATCTCATTCAATGGGATGGAACTGAATGGTTTATCTTTTTCATCTATTTACTATGTTTGCCCCGATAGCAGACAGAGCAACATTGTCTTCAAAACATCCCATGATCTTGTCACCCTTAAAAATACAGAGATCATCCAAAGTTCTTGACGATCAATACTGTTTCCACTTAATATCATCTCGAGTGAGTTGGTCTCTGGGCTCTGAGTCAAGTGCAACGAGTCTGGTTGGTATTTTCAGTATTTTCACAAGGACTGCTTCTGTCTCGATGAGAACTCTCGAGTTGAGTATTCCACTGAGGAGACTTCTCTCCAGACACATCCTAAAAACAGGACAAATAAACACTGCTTTTTTTTGACTGCATACATTATTGGAGTTTTTAAACTTTTAAACATCATAAATGATCATTAACTTGATTTTTTTCATTTTTGATAAAAATCATAATGATTTTGTATGTGGTCGGCCATTACAGGTCCTTTCCAGACTTCCTCATGGGTCAGCATCTCCTCACAAATTCAGGTCCCACACCACACAGACATGGTATGAGAAGGACTGGCCTTTGATATAGCAGTAAATCTACCACTGCTGGGAACGAAGGAGAAGGTTGGCTGTACACCACACCACACAGACATGGTATGAGAAGGACGGGCCTTTGATACAGCAGTAAGTCTACCACTGCTGGGGGTGAAGGAGAAAGGTGGCTGTACACCACACCACAAAGACATGGTAAGAGAAGGACTGGTCTTTGATATAGCAGTAAGTCTACCACTGCTGGGGGTGAAGGAGAAAGGTGGCTGTACACCACACCACACAGACATGGTATGAGAAGGACTGGCCTTTGATACAGCAGTAAGTCTACCACTGCCGGGGATGAAGGAGAAAGGTGGCTGCATTAGGGGTCTTGTGATCACTAATCCAGTACCTTAACTTGCCACAACTATAAACTGCGTGAAGAGCTAACCATTCTAATAAATTACAAAACAAAAATTTAAATATCTGAGAAATCAATATGGCAGGTGATCCGATGAACAACAAAACCCGACCAAGTACATGAGATGAAGCTGTGTCCGTTTAATAAAACATGGACACATCTCATTAAAAGTCACTGATAATCAACACATTCTGATAAACACGAATGTGTATAACTTATTTCTTATTGGGATCGTATCGACCTGAGAGTGAGAACGAGAGATAAGAAATGCAGAAGTTCTACCAGCTTCGTCCATCACGAGATGATAAGAAACTCTTATCAAACCCTGATAACGCTCAAGTACAACCTCCCCCTGTGAACCATCTACACCGATTAAAGATACTACAATGAGCTCGCCATCAGATTAACACGTTTAAATCACCAACCACAGTGACAGCGTGAAGGGACACCACGAGGAGACACCACGAGGGGACACCACGAGGAGACACCACGAGGAGACACCACGAGGAGACACCGTGAACCATCTACACCGATTAAAGATACTACAATCAGGGATGCCAGTGAGGTTTGGAAAAAAACCGGAAATATTTAAACCCCTATTTATCACCAATCATTTACAATAATTATGTCTGTAATCAAAGACTTGAGCAAGTCTAATAATATAATAAATAAAAAAATAATGCCCACAAAGATTTGAGCAAGTCTATGCAGGCACAGGCAGAATATAGGTCAAATGCCTGAGCTCCAGGCGTGGCGTTTATCATAACGCTATACACACACACACTTTTCCGGGATTCCGGGTGCTTCTGTCCGCCTATGGCAGTTGACCAAGCAGCTAGAATATTTTCCGGGAGACTCCCGGACGCTGCAAGGCCCTCGGGACCACTTGACAGGGTGAGGACGGGTGGTTGGAGCAGTCGCGGCCGGCCATGGTGCGGTAGCGGCCGGCACCGGACCGCCCGGGGCCGGTGCTGTCGGCCGGGTCTCCGGGGTCGGCCGCGGGTGCTCCAACCACCCGTCCATAGTCTCAGTCTAACAGCATTTTTTTTAAGTTTAGGAAAACCCGGAAAACCGGAGAAACCCGGAAAACTGACATCCCTGTACAATGAGCACGCCATCAGATTAACACGTTTAAATCACCAACCACAGTGACAGCGTGAAGGGACACCACGAGGAGACACCACGAGGAGACACCACGAGGGGACACCACGAGGAGACACTGTGAACCATCTACACCGATTAAAGATACTACAATGAGCTCGCCATCAGATTAACACGTTTAAATCACCAACCACAGTGACAGCGTGAAGGGACACCACGAGGAGACACCAAGAGGAGACACCACGAGGAGACACCACGAGGGGACACCACGAGGGGACACTGTGAACCATCTACACAGATTAAAGATACAGTAGAACCCCACTTCCAGGACACCCTGCTTAAGGGGACACCACGTTACAGGACAATTTGGTCGGAACAGAAATTTCTTTCTCTATCAAGAATTTATTTAAACCCCGTTTCAGGGACCACCCCGCTTAAGGGGACAGTTTTTCGGTACAGATATGCTTGAAAACCCCGCTTAAGGGGCCAGTTTGGGGGGGGGGGACATCTAATCAAAAACATCCCAGATAGTCTGAAAATGCATGTTTATGGTGTCCGTTTGTACGGGACAGACACTTGTCACAACCAGAGCAATAGACTGAGCTTTCCCGGGCAGGCTAAAGATATTTTGACATGATAATAAACAAACTAAAAGAAATATCAAAAAGCACAGCAGGCCTGACTGAACTGCTGTCGTTGACATCATAACCCCGGAGGTTGGCGGATCGCCTTCTGTTTTAATAAGATCTGACAATCTGGTCCCCTTTGCCTGCTCGTTTCTATGTAAAGTCAACACTCTGCACACACAGGCGAACCTCAATGCTAGACCTCACTGAAAATTCCACCTGCAGCCATGCAATGTATGTTAGCGGCGTTTACTGCGCTCACCACGCCACCACCTGGCCACATCAGGGTCTGATCGTACTCCTCCCGTCACCCGCCTCCTCCCGTCACCCGCCTCCTCCCGTCTCCCGCCTCCTCCCGTCTCCCGCCTCCTCCCGTCTCCCGCCTCCTCCCGTCACCTGCCTCCTCCCGTCACCCGCCTCCTCCCGTCACCCGCCTCCTCCCGTCACCCGCCTCCTCCCGTCACCTCCCGTCACCGGCCTCCTCCCGTCACCCGCCTCCTCCCGTCACCCACCTCCTCCCGTCACCCGCCTCCTCCCGTCACCGGCCTCCTCCCGTCACCCGCCTCCTCCCGTCTCCCGCCTCCTCCCGTCACCCGCCTCCTCCCGTCTCCCGCCTCCTCCCGTCACCCGCCTCCTCCCGTCACCCGCCTCCTCCCGTCTCCCGCCTCCTCCCGTCACCCGCCTCCTCCCGTCACCCGCCTCCTCCCGTCACCTCCCGTCACCCGCCTCCTCCCGTCACCCGCCTCCTCCCGTCACCCGCCTCCTCCCGTCACCCGCCTCCTCCCGTCACCCGCCTCCTCCCGTCTCCTCCTGTCACCCGCCTCCTCCTGTCACCCGCCTCCTCCGGTCACCCGCCTCCTCCGGTCACCCGCCTCCTCCCGTCACCCGCCTCCTCCCGTCTCCTCCTGTCACCCGCCTCCTCCCGTCACCCGCCTCCTCCCGTCACCCGCCTCCTCCTGTCACCCGCCTCCTCCCGTCACTCGCCTCCTCCCGTCACCTCCCGTCACCCGCCTCCTCCAGTCACCCGCCTCCTCCCGTCTCCCGCCTCCTCCCGTCTCCCGCCTCCTCCCGCCTCCCCCCGTCTCCCGCCTCCTCCCGTCACCTGCCTCCTCCCGTCACCCGCCTCCTCCTGTCACCCGCCTCCTCCCGTCACCCGCCTCCTCCCGTCACCCACCTCCTCCTGTCACCCGCCTCCTCCCGTCACCTCCTGTCACCCGCCTCCTCCCGTCACCCGCCTCCTCCCGTCACCCGCCTCCTCCCGTCACCCGCCTCCTCCTGTCACCCGCCTCCTCCCGTCACCCGCCTCCTCCCGTCACCCGCCTCCTCCCGTCTCCTCCTGTCACCCGCCTCCTCCCGTCACCCGCCTCCTCCCGTCTCCCGCCTCCTCCCGTCACCCGCCTCCTCCCGTCTCCCGCCTCCTCCCGTCTCCCGCCTCCTCCCGTCACCCGCCTCCTCCCGTCTCCTCCCGTCTCCTCCTGTCACCCGCCTCCTCCTGTCACCCGCCTCCTCCCGTCACCCACCTCCTCCTGTCACCCGCCTCCTCCCGTCACCCGCCTCCTCCGGTCACCCGCCTCCTCCAGTCACCCGCCTCCTCCCGTCACTGGCCTCCTCCCGTCACCTGCCTCCTCCCTACTCCCGTCACCGGCCTCCTCCCGTCACCTCCCGTCACCTCCCGTCACCCGCCTCCTCCCGTCACCCGCCTCCTCCCGTCACCCGCCTCCTCCCGTCACCCGCCTCCTCCCGTCACTCGCCTCCTCCCGTCACCTCCTGTCACCAGCCTCCTCCTGTCACCCGCCTCCTCTCGTCACCCGCCTCCTCCGGTCACCCGCCTCCTCCGGTCACCCGCCTCCTCCCGTCACTGGCCTCCTCCCGTCACCTGCCTCCTCCCTCCTCCCGTCACCGGCCTCCTCCCGTCACCGGCCTCCTCCCGTCACCGGCCTCCTCCCGTCACCTGCCCCCTCCCGTCACCCGCCTCCTCCCGTCACCCGCCCCCTCCCGTCACCCGCCCCCTCCCGTCACCTGCCCCCTCCCGTCACCCGCCTCCTCCCGTCACTGGCCTCCTCCCGTCCGCCGCCACCTCCCGTCAGCCGCCTCCTCCCGTCACCCGCCTCCTCCCGTCACCCGCCTCCTCCCGTCACCCGCCTCCTCCCGTCACCCGCCTCCTCCTGTCACCCGCCTCCTCCCGTCACCCGCCTCCTCCCGTCACCCGCCTCCTCCGGTCACTCGCCTCCTCCCGTCACCCGCCTCCTCCCGTCACCCGCCTCCTCCCGTCAGCCGCCTCCTCCCATCTCCTCCCGTCACTCGCCCCCTCCCGTCACTCGCCGCGTGGTCACATCGATCACTTCACATTCACGCGGTGCCCGGATAAGGCGGCTCTGTGTTTGATTGATTGCAGGTCCTTCCCAGACTTCCTCATTGTTTATAATCTTTAGACTCAGGGATTTCTCAATAATCTCTCAGGGTTTCTTGAAGGAGTGAGCAAAGATGGCAGGACTTTCTGTTCTGATAGTTTTATAGCGCCTTGATACTCGAGATGAAGATTCCGTGTTCTGGTGTACACAGGACATGGAAGTTGCGACTTTCAGACACTCGTCCTGAGAACTTTTATGACCCTGAACGACTTTCAGGTTACAATTGTAGGGTCGGGTCTACCTGGCCGCCAGAGCTACACTACATTAGCTCTGGTTGGATTGAAATCTGGGCCACCTTGACCCAGTAGTTGTAAGTGTCTGTGACTCTCCCTGCAGAACCTTTCTGTGACCTGGACCTATGCTTGAAGAGTGAAACATTTCTCACTCTTGAAGCCATTTTTACATATTCTTATATCCTTTTGTAGGGGTCAGGGTAGTCTAACAGTGGTACGTTCAATTAATGCTAGGTGCCGTGAGTGCCAATCCCTGTTGTGCGGTAAGGATGGCGGATCTGTGTATGCAAATACTATGGGGTCACCCGCATTACGTAACTCAGTCAGTATATATAAGCTGAGTCCACAGTGGGTCGACAGGTTTTAAGCAGAGCCTCTTTGTTTGAATGAACGCTTGGAGCCTCAGAGACTGCTAGGTTTCTCTGGAAACCTTTCAGCGGTGGAGAGAACTGATCCTCTCCCCTTGCGCTACTTGGCACAATCTGTGCAATTGTAGATCTGCAGGTATCCAATAAAGATATTGTACCTGAAGAGTCTGGTTTTGTGTTCTAGGTTAAGCTAGGCTGTAGATCCCGCATCTCCCAGCTTCACTGGGGATACTCCGAACCAACCCGTGCAGAGAGCACAAGCACGGGGTAGCGACTTGTCTCCAACCGCCGGATAGGTAGACTAGGCTCGGTTGTGAGATCACCCACCACCACCCGGCGGTCCGCTACACTTTTATGTGCATTTTGAATAAAATAACCACATACAGGTGGACTTTTTCATCGATTTGGTTAGCTG
Source organism: Alentia gelatinosa (assembly GCA_950022655.1). Classification (NCBI taxonomy): domain Eukaryota; kingdom Metazoa; phylum Annelida; class Polychaeta; order Phyllodocida; family Polynoidae; genus Alentia; species Alentia gelatinosa. The sequence continues at coordinate 458,239 of OX465591.1, read as the reverse complement.
TGAATATTTCTTGATACATATTTCTACTCTCAGAACCCACTATACCAAAAGAGTCCTGGTAAGAGAGTGAGAATCCGTGGACACAGACTGTGTTTAACGATACCAACCTCTTAGTGACACAGTGGAAACAGAAGTGGCGACCAATCTCGGTCGGGTCAGTCGAGTGGTGGTGCGTGTTCTCTTCACTTGGGGACGCAGGGTGCCAGTTCCTGCTGTGTAGTGTTTCAGTAGAGCCCATGCACGTAAGTGCCACCGGTCCACCCGGTTTACGTACCTCGGCCCGTATAAAAGGCGGACTTCGCACCAGTCGACAGGTCACTCGCTGTGTTCTCTGTGAGGAGGGAATCTTCGGGGCCTCTCGAAGGGAGTAGCTTTATCCCAACCCTCTTGATAGTTGATCACGGATTATCAACTACAACTTTGTTTAATGATTTAGCTCCTTCGGTGTTACTTGGCACTTCAGTGTACAAGGTACAAGCTTAAGTTAGAGCACATTTGTCTGTGTCTGGTTTTGTGTGACTAGGGTTTACAGTCTCTCCGACTAACATACCGTAAATACGAACCAACCTACGTTAGTGCATATAGGGCAGTAACACACACATCGCTGGATAGATTCTGATCATCCGAAAGTTGGATTAAAACACCAGGCAAGAGCCAGCGCCTGCTTCACAATTAAATAAAAACCAGTAAATCTAAAGCTATCCTCAATTTCTAGCACACCTTCTACTGATGCCCAGCAATGACCCTATTTTCAAAGCTCACTTGACATTAATTCAGGGATGTCAGTTGGTGTCAGCAAAAAGAGCGGGAATATTTCATGTGGATTTTCCTGCCTCAGAGAGACCGGGAAAACTTGGATAACATGTCCCTGTCGGCCATGGCATGGGGTTGAGGGTCTGTGGGGAGGTTCAAACCTCTCTTTTATTCAAGTAAATGAGGCTATTTCTTTCTTTGAAACAAGGAAAAAAAATTACATATTCTGAATATGAAAAAGTAGTAGGACAAAAAGAAATTGAATATGAAAAAGTGGATTTCCATGGAAAAATGGAAAACTGACATCTCTGCATTATACAGAAACAAAGTCAGAAACAAGCTGAAAACAAAGCCGTGTTGGGTCACATCTGAAAAATAGTTGAATGATGATTGTGTGATAAGGATTTACACCACAGCAACTTCAAGGGTCTAGAGTCTATGAGATGAGATTCACAAGGAAGTAGCAAAGGAGAAGCAGTGACTGCTTTGAACCCTGGACCCGCTGATTGTTTGGTTTTGTGTGTTGGTTTGATTTAACATCCAGTTGACCATTATAGGTCCTTACCGGACTTTCTCAAGATTCTTTTACACCACGAAGGTGGTGATCAAATCTATGTGATGAATTCAGGTAGAAATCTCACCCCTACACATTTACGGAGGTGAGAGTTCTTTTAGTTCCTACACCACATAGACATGGTATGAGAATGATTGGCCTGCGGATTGTAGTTTACTACAAAGGAGATTAAGGCCAGTTCAGACTGCGACTCTGGACCCGCTGATCATAGTCTACTGAACGCCACCGCTGCACTTCATTGGGTATAATTTTGTGTATAATGAACTAGGACCACGCTGGGGTATAATTTTGAGTATAATGAACTAGGGCCACGCTGGGGTATAATTTTTGGTATAATGAACTAGGACCACGCTGGGGTATAATTTTGAGTATAATGAACTAGGGCCACGCTGGGGTATAATTTTTGGTATAATGAACTAGGACCACGCTGGTGTATAATTTTTGGTATAATGAACTAGGACCACGCTGGGGTATAATTTTTGGTAAAATGAACTAGGGCCACACTGGGGTATAATTTTTGGTAAAATGAACTAGGACCACGCTGGGGTATAATTTTGTGTATAATGAACTAGGACCACGCTGGGGTATAATTTTTGGTAAAATGAACTAGGACCACGCTGGGGTATAATTTTTGGTAAAATGAACTAGGGTCATAATTGTGTGTAAAATGAACTAGGACCACGCTGGGGTATAATATTGTGTATAATGAACTAGGACCACGCTGGGGTATAATTTTTGGTATAATGAACTAGGACCACGCTGGGGTATAATTTTTGGTATAATGAACTAGGGCCACACTCACCTCACTGGGGTAGAAGGGCGCCAGCACGCTGAGACACATGTAGAGGGTGAAGTCGATGCAGCCGAGAGACAGCAGGATGAGTTTATCACGACGCGGCAGCCGGCAGAAGGAGAACGGCACATACTGCCACTCCTCCTCTTCCTCTTCCTCCTCCTCCTCCTCTTCGGTGCCCTCCACTCTATGGGACTCGTCTTCATCCTTTGTCTGGTGGTGGGGATGTGGGATGATGGCGTCGATTCGAGACCGGCTTACCCGCAGTCGAGGAGCAGCTCGTGGTACGAGACCGCGAACACGAGTCCGGCTTGCTGAGAGCGAGCGCGAACGACTGTCAGGGTATGTCTGCTGTCGACGAAGTCTTGGTCGGTGTCGTGAAGTCCTCTGAATGCTACCAGCCATCTGTCGTCTATCTGTCTGACCAGACGACTCATCCACGAGCACCACGAGACTGCTGTGTGAGATGCTCGGTGAATCCAGACTCCGAACTCTGCTTCGAGTGACGTCATCTTCCTCCACGCTGACGTCACTGTCAGACCGGAGCGACATGCGACTGACCGACACAGTGGGTCGACTACTGTGTGAAGCGCTCGGCGACTCCAGACTCCGAACTCTGCTTCGAGTGACGTCATCTTCCTCCACGCTGACGTCACTGTCAGACCGGAGCGATACTCGACTGACGGACACAGCGGGCTGAGTGCTGCCCGACTCCTGCAGCCCTACCTGCCCGTAGTCACCAGAGTGGTCCGTTTTAATCTGCGTCTCTTCTGACGGACACGAAGGCTTCCCATCAGCCACCTGGTTCGGGGAGTCGGTGTCGTCGTTGACAGACGGCATGCCTTCATCTTACACACGTGATCACAACACTCACAGTGAACGCACACCAGCAACCAGCTACACAGCCAGCCACATGCTGCCTCAGATGACGCCACTTCCGCTTCACCTCGAGATGACGTCACTTCCGCTTCACCATGCGTCACACGTCACCAAGGAGAGGCCCTTTAGACGAGGCGCGGGGCTCCCCGACTGAGGACATAAAAAGACACACATTGTTTTTTAATCATTCACGGCTATGTTAAGCGGGGAAAATAAAGATGAAACAAACTTCGCTCCATGTTGGGAGTTGTGATCAAAACCCAAGTAAAATAAAGTATTCAAAAGAAGAAAAAATGGGTCATAGAAATCAAACATCATTATTGACTGTTATTACAATACATTATACAAGGAACAAATGACAGGGATATAAATTGAGGTCAGAAAACGAGGGAAAATACGGCAGAAGCCCACTTATGGGACACCCCGTGCTGGGAGCACCCTGTGTAAGGGAATCCCACGTCAGGGGGCACCTGCTCGGGACTGTTTCCTCTATTAGGTATTTTATTTTATTGTCATCGTATACAAAGACTCGGTAAACGACGACCCATTGTATAAAACCTGTCAGATACCATCACTGTGGTGTACGGATTCAAACCTGTGGTATACGGCCTCAAAGCCATGGTATACGGGAAAATAGTCCCTCTGTGCTATAACGTAAAGAAATAGTCCTGATTGTTATACCGTTTGGTATGAAAATTAATGGGTATTTATTCATTCGAAAGGATGAATAATAAATGTAACAAACGATGGTTATGTGGACATGCGGCTCTGTAAACCACTCAAGGTTTACACTGTAATACACTCGCTAGTGCTTGTGAAATACTACGCTTCAACCTCACATAGTTTACGGCTGCCTGTCCACAAAACCATTGCTTATTGTCTATACACCCCATAATGGGGTCTATAGACCCCACAATGGGGGACACCCTGCTTAAGGGACTCTTCAGCTTGGAACGGAGGGTGTCCCTTTTATGCGGCGTTCTATTGTATTTTTTGAGTGGGATTCGCTGCCTTAGATAGACTAGGAAACATGAAAAACACAGACTTTTATTATCCACCTAACCCGGAGCATACAGATATATCCACCTAACACAAAGTGTCCACAGAAAACACACAGGGAGTGTGTATCACCATACCCAGAGTATACAGATATATCCACCTAACACAAAGTGTCCACAGAAAACACACAGGGAGTGTGTATCACCATACCCGGAGCATACAGATATATCCACCTAATACAAAGTGTCCACAGAAAACACACAGGGAGTGTGTATCACCATACCCGGAGCATACAGATATATCCACCTAACACAAAGTGTCCACAGAAAACGCATAGGCAGTGTGTATGGACATACCCAGAGCATACAGATATATCCACCTAATACAAAGTGTCCATAGAAAACACATAGGGAGTGTGTATCACCATACCCGGAGCATACAGATATATCCACCTAATACAAAGTGTCCATAGAAAACACACAGGGAGTGTGTATCACCATACCCGGAGCATACAGATATATCCACCTAATACAAGGTGTCCATAGAAAACACATAGGGAGTGTCTATCAACATACCTGGAGCATATAGAAATGTTGTATGGACTGCAGAACGCATCGCATAGGGAAAAATAATGCATATGAAAAAATAGTGCATACCCTTATGAACTAAATTTGGTATGCCAGTTGTCAGGAAAAGGTGGATAATAAATTTAATATAGACTGGTTTCAGATAAAAGCAATTGTATGCTCCTCTCAGTTGCCTCTACACAATATCCTTGCATACTCTCGGATATTACTACGTGTCAACTCCTCTGAGCATACGGCCGCTTGTATCTGAAACCAGTCAATATTGTGTATTTATTGTAGTCCCCTATTTTTCAGAACTCTTTGCCGACATGGTTGAATGACCCTGATGAGACGACGCAGGTAATATTACTAAAATACAGTTGTCAGCTTGGACTACAATGATCGAAGAGCGAAACTCTGAAAGATACAAAGTAAGGTGGACATTCCACAAGGACAAGCGATCTCAGCCGATAGAAACCGACTTGTTAACCGGCTGATACTAACCGACTTGTTAATCGACTGATACTAACCGACTTGTTAACTGGCTGATACTAACCGACTTGTTGGCCGGCTGATACTAACCGACTTGTTAACCGGCTGATACTAACCGACTTGTTGACCGGCTGATACTAACCGACTTGTTGACCGGCTGATACTAACCGACTTGTTAACCGGCTGATACTAACCGACTTGTTGACCGGCTGATACTAACCGACTTGTTGACCGGCTGATACTAACCGACTTGTTAACCGGCTGATACTAACCGACTTGTTGACCGGCTGATACTAACCGACTTGTTGACCGGCTGATACTAACCGACTTGTTAACCGGCTGGTACTAACCGACTTGTTAACCGGCTGATACTAACCGACTTGTTAACCAGCTGATACTAACCGACTTGTTAACCGGCTGATACTAACTGACTTGTTAACCGGCTGATACTAACCGACTTGTTGACCGGCTGATACTAACCGACTTGTTAACCGGCTGATACTAACCGACTTGTTAACCGGCTGATACTAACCGACTTGTTGACCGGCTGATACTAACCGACTTGTTAACCGGCTGATACTAATCGACTGATACTAACCGACTTGTTGACCGGCTGATACTAACCGACTTGTTAACCGGCTGATACTAACCGACTTGTTAACCGGCTGATATTTATCGACTGATACTAACCGACTTGTTAACTGGCTGATACTAACCGACTTGTTAACCGGCTGATACTAACCAACTTGTTAACCGGGTGATACTAACCGACTTGTTAACCGGCTGATACTAACCGACTTGTTAACCGGCTAGGCTGGATCGCTCTAGCGGAACAGACTACTGTGAGTGATAATAGGGGTCACACAGACAGAGATAAACACACAACCAGATCATACACGATTTACCACGATCCAGCAAGATACACCTAGGTACTGCGAGACACAGCCCGACCTTACCAGACAGATCTTACACGATTTACCACGATCCAGCAAGATGTGGCCAGGTACTGCGAGACACAGCCCGACCCTACCAGACAGATCTTACACGATTCATCACGATACAGCAAGATACACCCAGGTCCTACGAGACGCGGCCCGACTCTGCCCAGTTAAAACATCATGCACGTGGAACCACACTTTAGAAAACTAAACACCGGCGGAGAAATAGGTCGGTCTGGAAATAGATTCTCCATATAGATGTGTACAAGTTACAAGACAGGGACGAACGAAAAACATGAAGGCAAATACAATGTCTTCAATAAATACAATCCCGTGTTTGGTAGTCTATTCCCCTTCTCACATGATATATTATCATATGATATGATATGATATTATACATTTATTATACATTTATACACGTGGCTAGATGCATATATTAAAGTATATGTAGATAAGTAGCGTCAAGTTGACATGTAAATGTTGGTTATTCCTGATTTACCATTGTACAGAATATGTAACCTGGTATCTTTTATTAAAAGGACGGTACACATCTCAGACCCCAACTGGAGCTGGAGGTCAATATATAGGACGGGGCGCCCTGTGTAAACAGTGGGAGACGCGGGAGACGCGGGAGACGCGCGTAAATAGCAGCAGACGACAAACTCCCGAGATGACCTCCACGTGGAATAGTTCACCGGCGCACTCCGCGAGACGAGCTGTCAGTTCGGTTCTCACCAACTTCACACATGGCCGTTCTCGGTCATTTGATACGCCGCGGGCGGGAGGGCCGTATTTCTCATCAAATGACCGAGAACAGACCCCGTGCGGGCTCAGTCACCACGTTTTTTTTATTACTACATACCTCCAACTCGTTTAAAATACCGTTTTATTCACTGTACAAAGCCTGTGTCATTCACACGCCTCCCAGTGCCCCGCTTCCTCGATAAAGGTTTTTTTATAGGTTTTGAAAATCAAAATAGAGGTTTTTACAGGTTCTTAGGGTTAACATATTCAGCATAATAAGTCAAAATATTGTCACGGCGGGCTCGAACATTATTTATACTACACCCCTAGCAGCGGGCAGTATTTCATAGACATTCCCTCACAATATTGACTGGTTTCGGATACAAGCGGCCGTATGCTCCGATATCCAATAACCAGTCTATAATGTATTTATTATCCACCTTTTCTGGACAGGTGGCATGTCAATATAAGTTCGTTTTAGTTATGCACTATTTTTCCGTCCGCACTATTTTTCGTATGCGCCACCCGGAGCATACACCATTTCCGTATGCGCCGGCTACGTCCATACAAACTCCCCATGTGTTTTCTGTGGACACTTTGTATCAGGTGGATATATCTGTATTCTCCGGGTATGGTGATACACACTCCCTGTGTGTTTTCTATGGACACTTTGTATGAGGTGGATATATCTGTATGCTCTGGGTATGTCCATACACACTGCCTATGCGTTTTCTATGGACACTTTGTATTAGGTGGATATATCTGTATGCTCTGGGTATGGTGATACACACTCCCTATGTGTTTTCTATGGACACTTTGTATTAGGTGGATATATCTGTATGCTCTGGGTATGGTGATACACACTCCCTATGTGTTTTCTATGGACACTTTGTATTAGGTGGATATATCTGTATGCTCCGGGTATGGTGATACACACTCCCTATGTGTTTTCTATGGACACTTTGTATTAGGTGGATATATCTGTATGCTCTGGGTATGTCCATACACACTGCCTATGCGTTTTCTATGGACACTTTGTATTAGGTGGATATATCTGTATACTCTGGGTATGGTGATACACACTCCCTATGTGTTTTGTATGGACACTTTGTATTAGGTGGATATATCTGTATGCTCTGGGTATGGTGATACACACTCCCTATGTGTTTTCTATGGACACTTTGTATTAGGTCGATAATAAAGTAATGATCTTTGTGTAGGTACCGTTCAACGTTTGAGACACTGACAGCTGTACAACAGGTCAAGGTCACATGCTGACATATTTTGATTCAAAAGAATCAGAATTAAACAAGGATTTCTTTGAAAAAATATTGATCCGATTGATTAAGAAAAAGTAAAAAATAAAATAAAAGGAGCAACTTTATCTGAAATGTTAACGGCCTTTGGATTTCTGTTATGTTTTACTGAGTAGATTGATTTTGATATGATCTTGTGCACCTACATCGACATCTAGAGTGTGATTCCTGTTTTATATCGGCATTGAATGAATAAACACAGTAGCTTGAAAAAAGAAGAGAATGAAGTGGTAATCTAAACTCATACGATCTTATCGCAATACCTTAGTCGAGGTCAAGGTCAAAAGGGGATGTTAGGAACAGAGGAATGTCAGATGAACCTTTTAGGAAATACATGGCGCAACTACAACAGGAAATAAGTGTTATGTTCCAGTTACTGTCTGTGGAAGAGACTGAGACAATATGGAGAGCACATCGGTGTCGGCCATGGAATGGGGCTGAGGGTCTGCGGGGAGATTCTACAAGTTTACTCAGAGACTGAGACAATATTGAGAGCACATCGGTGTCGGCCATGGAATGGGGCTGAGGGTCTGCGGGGAGATTCAACAAGTTTACTCAGAGACTGAGACAATATGGAGAGCACATCGGTGTCGGCCATGGAATGGGGCTGAGGGTCTGCGGGGAGATTCAACAAGTTTACTCAGAGACTGAGACAATATGGAGAGCACATCGGTGTCGGCCATGGAATGGGGCTGAGGGTCTGCGGGGAGATTCAACAAGTTTACTCAGAGACTGAGACAATATGGAGAGCACATCGGTGTCGGCCATGGAATGGGGCTGAGGGTCTGCGGGGAGATTCTACAAGTTTACTCAGAGACTGAGACAATATGGAGAGCACATCGGTGTCGGCCATGGAATGGGGCTGAGGGTCTGCGGGGAGATTCAACAAGTTTACTCAGAGACTGAGACAATATGGAGAGCACATCGGTGTCGGCCATGGAATGGGGCTGAGGGTCTGCGGGGAGATTCAACAAGTTTACTCAGAGACTGAGACAATATGGAGAGCACATCGGTGTCGGCCATGGAATGGGGCTGAGGGTCTGCGGGGAGATTCAACAAGTTTACTCAGAGACTGAGACAATATGGAGAGCACATCGGTGTCGGCCATGGAATGGGGCTGAGGGTCTGCGGGGAGATTCAACAAGTTTACTCAGAGACTGAGACAATATGGAGAGCACATCGGTGTCGGCCATGGAATGGGGCTGAGGGTCTGCGGGGAGATTCAACAAGTTTACTCAGAGACTGAGACAATATGGAGAGCACATCGGTGTCGGCCATGGAATGGGGCTGAGGGTCTGCGGGGAGATTCAACAAGTTTACTCAGAGACTGAGACAATATGGAGAGCACATCGGTGTCGGCCATGGAATGGGGCTGAGGGTCTGCGGGGAGATTCAACAAGTTTACTCAGAGACTGAGACAATATGGAGAGCACATCGGTGTCGGCCATGGAATGGGGCTGAGGGTCTGCGGGGAGATTCAACAAGTTTACTCAGAGACTGAGACAATATGGAGAGCACATCGGTGTCGGCCATGGAATGGGGCTGAGGGTCTGCGGGGAGATTCAACAAGTTTACTCAGAGACTGAGACAATATGGAGAGCACATCGGTGTCGGCCATGGAATGGGGTTGAGGGTCTGCGGGGAGATTCAACAAGTTTTATTGCCATGAATCAGGCTTAATTCATGCTATGTTTGATTCAAAATAGAAACAAGGGTTTTCTTGAAAAAGTGGAAAACTGTCATCTCTCAGATTGTCTGTGTTTGGGAAACATTGTGTGCCCTTTCTGCAGGTCTAATTAATGATGCCGGCTGCACGTAACACTCCACAAGGGGCGTTACGATCAACACGGTCACCCCCACAAGACAAACACGGAGCTAGGCTCTAGACAGGATCTAGATGGGTAACTGGACCGATGGCACCTGGACCGATGGCACCACAGACCGATGGCACCACGGACCGATGGCCCCACGGACCGATGGCACCTCGGACCGATGGCACCACGGACCGATGGCACCTGGACCGATGGCACCTCTTTTCAGTGTTACCTGGACCGATGGCACCCGTGCCTGGACTGATGGCGCCACTTGCCTAGACTGATGGCACCAACTCATTTTTTTACCTGGACATGGGAACTACTTGATAGATATAGTAATAATGTGCAGTAGTCCTGTGATAACAGTGTCTCCAGTTTAATTTTCAGGTTTTTTTCTGGTTTCTGAAAAAAGATCATTGATTTCAGGAGACCACCGCTGCTACCGCGACCGGTACCAGGGCGGGTGTCCGGCCGGGACCACGGGTTGTCAGCCGGGACCCCCGGCTGCTGATGCCGAGGGGCCCGGAGCCGTTTTTTTTTTTTTTTTTTTTTTTTTAAATCATCATGTAAATTCTTCTTTATAAATGTGAATTTAATATACTTGGTAGTTGAAAAGTGATCTACACAATATGATATGGCAATAACCATCAGTCTGAGTGAGTGGTGTCATCAGTCTAGGTAGTGGTGCCATCGGTCTAGGAAAAATGTTGCCATTGGTCCGAAGTGGTGCGATTGGTCCAGGTGCCATCGGTCCGTGGTGCGATCAGTCCAGGTGCCATCGGTCCGTGGTGCGATCAGTCCAGTAATCTCTAGATGTATCGCCAGTCAGTCCGCAGCTAGCAGTCATTGCAGTAACACCAGCAATAAAGCTTGTAACGGGACATGTTTCAGGTACAATAGAACCCTGACTGATGGACACTCCACGTGAGTGGACACCCTGCATTAACGGACACATTTGCTCAGAACGGTTCCCTTTGTTAGATGTTCATTTTAATCCCATGTATGTGGACGCCCAGTGTAAGCAGGCACTTCGGCCCTGCACGGAGGGTGTCCGCTTACACAGGGTCCTACTGTAAAACAAGCACTAATAGAATCAAATGAATCAAATTAAATTAAATGTACGTCAAGATACAACAAATCATTTCTACTGATAATTGGTAATTCTTATCTTATTTTCTTATATTGAAAAAAGTTGTTATCTTTAATTATCATATCTATTTGTATGCATCAAGTAAATTAAATGGAGTATTTTATTATCATAACTTTTTATGGTTTATGCCAAGCGATAATAGGATCATATTCACTGATATGCAGTGCACGGTAGGATAATGACTGCAGTTTACAGCCAGGCCTCGTGAAGGTGTGATTAGTTAAATATATTGGAGAGTCTCAGATAAACCGGACTTGATTCACAAGTCTGTCACAAACAAACTTTGTAAACATGGTGCCCTCCCCACCTGAAGATCCTCCCGAAAGCCCGGCTCAGTCGCCCACACTGTGTAAAACTCACACCCACCTTCTGGTCGCTTCGCGCACTTTGTTCCCTCAGACTGGCCCGGGACTGTCACGGAGCTGGGACGAATCCTTCACGGGTTTCTTGTCGCGCTGTCACTTCGTAATCTTCTTCTTCTCTCCTCGGTCCGCCATGTGTGTCGCACTCTCCTACACAGACCGCCCTCACTCTCCACACACAGCTCCGGAGATGTGTGCATCGTATAACGAGGCAGAGACTGTGCTGGAGAGTACCGGGAGGCCTCAACCTGTGGTGGAGATCACGCACACTGCGCCGCTCGAAGATCAAACTAGAATAAATAGAAACTGCGCGGCGCAGTGTAAAACACGTAGTGCGGCCACATCACACCAGACGGCGTTGTTCCCGCTTTGTGGCGCCATCTAGTGCTTTACGGGAGAGATGCCTGTAGTGCGGCCGCCACTCACCAGACGGCGTGCACACGACTGCCCTGCGCGCCTCTAGCGGACGTGAAAGAGACTAAGATGCCTTTCACACTGCGCCGCTCCAGTTTGTTGTTGTTTTCGGTTTATTGCTCAAGCGATGCAGTGTGATGCATTTTAACTTCCAGCTACACTGGCCACCAGAACACACGTCAGCACTGACACGATCCGATATAAGCGACACGCCGTGGTAACGGGTATCTCACGTCATGGCGAGTACAGCCACATTAAACCATCAACCTGCTCTTTGCTTCCCGGGAGGGGCTGAGAGATGCTAGAAACCGGACCGCGCTCGTCTCCAAGTCACAGCTCAGCGCAGACAGGCTTTGAGGATCAATTTTACTCTGTGAATTTAGCAAACGGACAGATTGGCCGCCGACCCCTGTCTGCGCGGAGCTGCGACTTTAACGTGTGGAGTTAACGTCTGCTCTGGTGCCCAGCGTACCAAACGAGTTCCGCGAATCGCCACCAGTCGGCAGCACTAGCCTGGTAGGAGCGCCACCTGGTGGGTCATGGCCACACGACAGGCGTCTGTCTTCATGGTTTTTATTTGACACTGAAACCTACACTGGCAACCAGAGCTACACAAAATTAGAAGGGGTTGGTTGCCGATCTATGTGAAACCAGCTTACAGGTTAACTGGCGACACTTGGTCGAGTTGCCGTTGGCTGCCGCCTCCACTCCACCTGTCCCGCCTGACCTATAAACGCACCCACGTCTCTCCTCGGCAGCCGTTTGTTGGGGTTTCCCGTCTAGAAGCTCGACTGTGGTACGTCGTCGCCGGGCTCTGAACCTGGGCCCTGGCGTATCGCGAAGCTGGATGCGCATCTAGAGAGACAGTCCCCCTGTACATCGACATGACGAGGGGGGGGGGGGGGGTGTGTAAAGCTGACAGGACGGGCGGGCGGCGGACGGCGGGCGGCGGGCGGCGGGCGGCGGGCGGCGGGCGGCGGGCGGCGGGCGGCGGGCGGCGGGCGGCGGGCGGCGGGCGGCGGGCGGCGGGCGGCGGGCGGCGTCTAATACGTTCCTCCTGGTGGCGCCCTCTCCCGGGTCTAGTTCCTACTAAATATACTGCCGTCAAAGTCCACCAGATGGCGTGGCTGTATCAATTCGACTGGTTCCCTGCCCACTAGACTGTAGTTCGTCCCGTTGTCGCCAGGCCCAGGGCGCTCAGACTACCCGAAGGCGGCGCGGTGCGTGGACAGACTACCCTGTTTGTAATAGAATATACAGTAAAACCCCTCTTAAGGGGACACCCTCCGTTCCGGGCCAAGTGTCCCCTTAAGCGGGGTGTCCCCTTAGGCGGGGTTTTCAGTCTTTCAATGGCTATACAATATAATAGAGAATTCCTACATAAATGAAGGAAACGATGGTTATTAGGTTAAAATGTTTATCAATAACACATAATTAAATAAATAAATATAAATCATATATGATTTATATTTGTTTACTTGAAATAATTTATATAATATAAATGAATATAAATATACAAAAAAAGAAGAAGAAGATAATAGAGGTTGAAGGTGGATATGCCTTCCTTGTGAAATTCGCCCCTTTTTATGCCCCCGGTCAATGCCCCCCCCCCCCCCACCCCAGTTACTTCTGAGAGAAATCAGCAGCCCTAAAAGGACTCATCGTGAGCCGCCCAGAGCCGCGACGGCTCACTGAATACCGCACCTTCAAAGCCCCCAGCCCTCCCTGTGTCGCCCACCGCTAACCTGTAAGCGGGCCTCTTACCTGGCACCTTCAGCAGGCGCGAAAATCACGGGTCCTATTATCCACTCACTGTGGCCCGCCCAGACCCGCTAGAGATGTAGTTATAACCATGAAAAAACGCACTCTGGCCGCCCGGGCCCGCTCGGGAATGCTCAGTCTATTGTTCTGTCTATCCTGTACAAACGGGCACCATAAACTTGGATTTTCAGTGTTTTTGATATGATGTCCTTCCAAACTGACCCCTTAAGCGGGGTTTTTAAGCATTTCTGTACCGAAAAACTGTCCCCTAAATCGGGGTGTCCCTTTAAGCGGGGTTAAAATAAACTTTTAATAGTGGGAAAAATTTCCGTTCCGAGCAAATTGTCCCCTTAAGCGGGGTGTCCCCTTAAGCGGGGTGTCCCGGAAGAGGCGTTTTACTGTATAGGATTTCTAAAAAGTATTTTTTCACATAAGACCCATGTCATTTTCCTCGAACTTTCACAGAATACAGAACATATATAGTACTACCTTATTTAGGTTTTAATAACTGTAAGCCACCGTCCTTGTTTTTGAATGATATGAATCAAGCAAATGTAAATCGGCTTATTTTTATTATTAAGATTGGATAAACTGGACATAATGTTAAATGTACTCATGGAGAATATAATGAATCCCAAGAAACCAGTTTTGACTAATAATTGACAAAAATTACCAGGTGGCGACATCGTGGATTGTAGGATCTGCCTTAAACTGAATGTGGCTATTCTTTTTTGTGTTCATCTATACAGATGTACTCCTATCCTTAGGATTCGTTCCTAGCCGAAACTGAAAACCTAATTTAGAATTGAGTATCTCTCTACTCGGTGGTAAAACTCTAACCCGCACTTCTTTGTAGATCGCCATTCAAACATACTTATTCTCTTATGATTTCTTATGAACCCAAATCAAAGTTTAGTTTAGTCCTGTAGTTTTCAAATCACCACGTTTTACAGGTTGTCATAAAGACACGTAAACACACCATCTGTAGGAGGCTCGCTTTTGATGTCACAAACACATAACTTCACTTACCATAGGAATAAAGCTATTAGACTTTATCCCCAGTTAGGGACACATAACTTATAACCACGCCAAATGTGAAGGAGATCGGCCCATCCAAACCAACGATATTCACGTTTGAATTTTGTCATAGCAAATGTTGCTCTGATGGCCAGTGTAGGATTAGTCAAGCCTGTCGCTAATTTCTGCAGCGACTTTCACCTTGACACCACTTGTTCCCGATAACACTAACACCATCCATTGTAAGGCCCAGGCAGCAATGTCACTATGTCACCAACAGTGAACTGACACACCACCCCAATAGTGACATGCCTTTTGAAACGAGAATTAAATTTTGTCACTATTCCTGTCACTAAGTGGCTTAGTGACGCATTCTATTGAAATGGGTCCCTGTTTCACTAGTTGGACGTCAAAAGCAAGTTAGTGACATGAATAGTGGCACCAACAGCGGAAAAAATAAAGCCGTGTTTCATAAGGCATGTCACTGTTGGGTTGGTGTGTCCGTTCACTGTTGGCAATGTGGCGACATTGCCCCCTGGCCCTGGCAATGGATCATGGATGTGCTACCAGGAACAAGTGCAGTCAAGGTGAAGGTCTCCACATAAATTAGCGATCGCTTGATTAGGCCTACACTGGCCACCAGAGCAGCGTTTGCTACGACAAAATTCAAACACAGATATTGGCGGATTGGATGGGCC
Source organism: Alentia gelatinosa (assembly GCA_950022655.1). Taxonomy (NCBI): domain Eukaryota; kingdom Metazoa; phylum Annelida; class Polychaeta; order Phyllodocida; family Polynoidae; genus Alentia; species Alentia gelatinosa. Next base: position 442,969 of record OX465591.1, on the reverse strand, counting down.
AATCTACTTCATATTTGGGGTGGTTATAAGTTATATGTGTCCCTAACTGTTGATCAAGTTTCATAGTTTAGTTCCTACGGGTAGTAAAGTTCCCCGTCTGTGATCACGGAAGAGAGAGGGTAGACCCTCTGGCTTACTCAGCCACAGCAGTTAACGGACATGTTTATTTTGAAATGGTACATGCCATAGTTGTGTCCTTCTGAACTTTAGTGTCACGAAGTGGGTTGTCACTAGACTAGTGAAATGCGATCTGCGGCTATTGTGTCGCGGGACCCAATAACGGATGTCCAACACACTATTGAAACGCGTCCCTGACCCTGTCCTATACAGGGCCGGGTTCCTCTGCCATAGGGCACTCCACCGGGGTCGTCATTTCATACTGCGCACTCTACATATATGACCAAAAAATCAAATTGACAAATATATACCCATTTGTCCTTGCCAACCTTCAAAACAGCTGTCTTAATGTTATAACTATGTATTTAGAGGTAGTTTTCCAGTGGAGCTTGGCTGGTTCTCAAGTCCAGCCATTTTGTTGAGTCTTCCTCGCTGGTTCCTGAACTGAGAAGTGCCTGCATATAGGGTGAACAAAGTGAACCCACTTAAAAGGCAGATGACCGTGTTCAAAACACCATTTCCGGAGGCCAGTAAGAACGAGGCTTAGTGCTAAGCCTATGGGGGTTTGAGGCTAGAATTTTAATTTTGGTCTTGTTTGTTACTTTTGAAGTATAGTTTACTACATTCGTCTCTGGATAACTCTGTCTCGAAGTTATGATGACAGTTGTTAAGTGTATCAAAATTATGGATCTAAAAGATTGGAGAATGACACATATAATCTCAAACCTATATAGTCAAGCGCCTATATCCGGAAATGGTGTTTTGTGGACGGGTATCTGTGGTTTCAGCGGATTCACTTTGGCTCCCTATTTACATAGAACAGCTGTTCACCCCTGAATGGAGATCAGGGGTGAACACTTTACCTATGATTTGACAAGTCAATGTATGGTGTGGAGGAGCCGACGACCAGCGAGGTATTGTCCATTTGAGTTTTATTATTACTGTGGAGGTGACCCGCATCGTCCACAGTGGTCGCCTTCACCGCCCCCTGGTGGGCGAGGTGAGTGCTTCCATCGGGCCGTAGTTGCGGGACAAAAGACCAAGAATAGCCATCACTAGGGGCTGAGTAAGTACGTTTACTCATAATCCGAACCTAGTATGGAAACCTCGTCTCGTTTTATTTTCTATGCCAGCGAGAGTATATGGAGCCAAAGTGAACCTAGACAGGTTCCCTGCCCAAATGAAATAAGGACTGGTAACTACTTCTTACGTAATACTTAGAAAGACATTGAACTGACAGTCATGTCACCTCTCTTGGCTCTACATAGACTTTGCATAAGTCTTTTTTTCCTTCTATTTTCATATCAGGTCATAGATCCAAACATTACATTTGGATTTTAATCCAGGCTAGATCACAACAAACTTATGTCAATTTAAAAGTATTACAATCAAATCCAGGTTGAGAGAGTTATGAATTAAACAGGCACACCATTAAATTATCATCCCATACATAAATCTGAGAAGTAAGCCCTAAGAAAAGAAAAGGGTACAGGTATGAATTGGCAGGGGGAGATCTGCTCAGTCCACATTGGAATGATAAGGGATCCTTGATGGTGTTTTCACAGTTTTATATATCCAAGCATCCACAGTAAGTATTACACAGCACAGGAGATATAACAGCTACAATATCCAGTTGTAGTGAGAGTCAAAGTGAGTGGTCAGTTCTCAGAGTAGTATAGCTCCTGGTAGCTCAGAGTGGTATGAGTTCAAGATGTTGACTGAGCTGACTGTTACAGAGCTCACTGTCTTTTTATTCAGAAGCCAGGTCATTAGCTGAGCTCACACTTACACATCCTTGTGGCGTCATGCTCTTGGCAAGCCGGATGCCCGCACCATTTTATGACCCCATAACGCGAGGGGCTTTTCCCACGCGGAGGTGGTGCTCAGTACAGTTCTATAATGCCTCATGGCTGCGTCACTGGGGTTTTCCAATGACAGTACCCATGACTGGCCTTTACACAACATTTCTCGGAAGGGATAATTCCTATTTACTCTGACCAACTCACAACTTTATCCATAAAACTACAATAAAAGTGTGTTAGTAATCTCAGTCACTTTGCAAACAGCAATTTGTCTTGTGATGCGATACTGCACCAGGATGTGCTGACAATATGAAGTAACACTGCCATATAAGTTTATATAGAAGAATACAATGGATTTCTACTACATCTGTAATTCACTACTAAGAGTACACAGTCATATATAAGAGAATATTATATGGTCTTATATAAATGTGAAGACATGAAATCTCTAATACATTTCTATCATATCTATTTCTGCAAATAACACTATAACACTTTGATTAATTAGAACCGCAAAGACAAATCATGAATTTTATGAATATCAATCACTATTAGACTGAAATAGAATAATGTACATATGAGAAAATTCTCTCATCTTAACTAATACAAGTCAAAACACCAGTTTTACATGGACAAAGTTTTATTCAATAGGAATAGCATTGCAGTTGTAAAAGCAATACAAAAAAACATGTCATGTTTTACATGAATGAGCCCATCTTGTATACTTGAAAAAAGATGAAACTTTGGCTGCAGCCCCAATCTCAGTAGTTCCTGATTTTCCCGGGATATAAGGGGTGGCGCTACTGGTATTTTCAGACGACCGTACACATTCTATAGCATTGGAGGATTGAAAGTATTATGGTATTACATTGATAATACCCGTTTAGATTATTATTTTTAAGGAAATTATCAGTGGGACTCAAACTTTATGTCATACCACTCAAATTCTGGCACCAGTGATATCTTTAAATATTGATAATCATGTCCAAACTATTTCATTCGGATTTTAAAAAAAGTTACTAAATGCTTTATGGGTTTCCTTACCTAGTAGGTAAAATAGGACAATATGTATTGAATAAGATAGTTTTGAAATGTATTAAAAGTATGTTTCTCATGAGACTGAAGGCCCACGAGAGTGAGATTCTCGTGCAGTGAAAAACTCGACCCTGTTCTTCTTTTTTATAGGACTATACTCAGACAAGCTTCCTCTCTTATGATTCATTTTGAGCCATGCTGAAATCAAAGTTTAATACTGTAGGTTTCTTATATACTTTTCTCGTGAGAAACCAATGAGATCTCAACTTTCGCTGGTAGCCCCACTTTCAGACTCGCTGATTCCTCCCACCCACCACCAGCCTAAGTATTTGACCACTTTAGAGCATCTGACTTTGTGGAGCAGTCGGCAGGGTGTTTGTCTGGGAATGTGAACGTCGGGGGTTTGAACCCAGCCCGATGGTTTAACTTTTCAATATTTCAACTAGGGGAGGGCAGAGAGGGGGGGGGGGGGGGGGGGCTGTACGACGACAAAGTCGCTAGTAGCCCTTTCAAAACTCCACTGATACCCTCCCCCCACCTACCACCACTCCAGCCACCACTCTAAGTATTTGACCCACGTCATACATCTAGCACTATGGAGCAGTCAGCAAAGTGTTCGGCTAGGGATGTGGGTGTAGGGAGTTCGATTCCCGTGTTGGTCTTGACTTTTCGTTTTTTTGTATATTTTACTGTACAAAAAAGATCTGACTGGCGATCGCTGACATAACCTAAAGGTTTATGAAAAGGATCTAACTACGTGGAATAACATACATATTCCAAAATGGGCAAAACAAGACAAAAATCGGCTTCACAGGTCGATCCAAGCGCACCTGTACAAGTTACGCACTCTCCATTCACATTCTCATTCCATTGAGAGCAGGGGATTGTAGCTAAACCTCTGCAAGGGAGAGTGATACTATGCTTCATACAGTATCCGCTAGATGGCGCTCCAAACCCAATTCTAAACCTTTTTTACCATATTTTCCTGTGTATTAGTTAAATCAAGTGTCCCATAAATGTTTACGGTTTGATTGAAACAAACTGTTATAATCACTTCGGGAAAGTTGTTCTACTATGACTCAACCATTACCTGTTTCAGTTGTGTGTTTATTTATTGAGAAATACAGATTTAGAGACTGACATTTACTGAAGAGAGAGAAATCTCTCAACTTCAAAAATTATTTCCTAAGGCGTGGTTAGTCACAGGTCATCAAACATCCATCAGAATTGAACATCTATATCTTGTTTAAGGCCGACTAAAGTATCTTTGCGATACTTTCAAGCTGAATGTGTTTTTTATTGATTTTAAGAAAATTGGAGAATTTTCTTTTATCAGCTTCGTCTAAAGAATCAATAACACCGAATATATACCAATCTGAACAAAATTTTAAACAAGATCTGAAAGCCAACATATATAGCTATCATTTAATTCTTTAGTTATGTCTCCATTTTGTTTTATAAGTAAATGACACAACTCCAAAGATTTGACCTAGTTTTACCATTTTTCAAAATCAATAATTTTCGATTTTCTTACATTAAATCACGTCATATACATGTCAACTGGTATGGATGAGTCCAGCTTGAAACGCTCGATCCACCTGTGAAAAAATCATTCCGAAATTCCCATTCGTTCCGGAGATATTAAAAAAAATATGATCTGAAGACAGTGAGAGATTTGACCTAGATTCAGCCTCAACTTTTTCCGCTGGTCCGTTTTCGATTTTGCCAATGTGTACTCGGGTACTGGATTTAGTTTTTACTAGATTCTCAGTTCAGCTCTGACTTAGCTGTGAAGCCTCATGCCCGACTTTGGCACCAGGGGTCTCTACTGGTACTAACTCACTGTACAGTATAGAGATATGCATGTGGCCTCTGCTACACTGGCCACCAGAGCCACACTACATTAGCTCTGGTCGGGTTAAATAAGTGGCCGCCTTGAACCAATATTGAATATTGTTTCTTACTCTCCTAATAGATCTTTAGCACTGATTTGGGAATAATATCCTATCATCTCTATCAACATGTGTAGCTCTTTGAAGAATGTCATATACATGTAGATTTGTAAAGTAATTGTCGGAAATTCTACTTTCACATATAGATCTTTTTATGTTCAAACATATAGTACTGCATATTTTTTTTTTTTTTTATAATTTTGAGTTTTTAATACAATCATCTATCACTCATACCATCAGCTTGTCTGTACTCATCACTCATCATCAATAAACTTTTAATTGAAACGGAATGACTCAGGTTTTGTGTGGCTAATATCCATCATACTGTTAAAACATTGCTATATTATTAATATCTAAATCAGAAACTAGCACGACGACCCCCAATTATTAAATTAGATATGTGTTCTACAATACTTGGAGATCTTCATATTCAATTTTCAAGATATTGCCATGGGTTCTAATCTAAAAGGAAAATTGTCATTTATTCCTTTGATTAATTAGAACCGCAAAGACAAATCATGAATTTTATGAATATCAATCATTATTAGACTGAAATAGAATAATGTACATATGAGAAAATTCTCTCATCTTAACTAATACAAGTCAAAACACCAGTTTTACATGGACAAAGTTTTATTCAATAGGAATAGCATTGCAGTTGTAAAAGCAATACAAAAAAACATGTCATGTTTTACATGAATGAACCCATCTTGTATACTTGAAAAAAGATGAAACTTTGGCTGCAGCCCCAATCTCAGTAGTTCCTGATTTTCCCGGGATATAAGGGGTGGCGCTACTGGTATTTTCAGACGACCGTACACATTCTATAGCATTGGAGGATTGAAAGTATTATGGTTTTACATTGATAATACCCGTTTAGATTATTATTTTTAAGGAAATTATCAGTGGGACTCAAACTTTATGTCATACCACTCAAATTGTGGCACCAGTGATATCTTTAAATATTGATAATCATGTCCAAACTATTTCATTCGGATTTAAAAAAAAGTTACTAAATGCTTTATGGGTTTCCTTACCTAGTAGGTAAAATAGGACAATATGTATTGAATAAGATAGTTTTGAAATGTATTAAAAGTATGTTTCTCATGAGACTGAAGGGCCACGAGAGTGAGATTCTCGTGCAGTGAAAAACTCGACCCTGTTCTTCTTTTTTATAGGACTATACTCAGACAAGCTTCCTCTCTTATGATTCATTTTGAGCCATGCTGAAATCAAAGTTTAATACTGTAGGTTTCTTATATACTTTTCTCGTGAGAAACCAATGAGATCTCAACTTTCGCTGGTAGCCCCACTTTCAGACTCGCTGATTCCTCCCACTCACCACCAGCCTAAGTATTTGACCACTTTAGAGCATCTGACTTTGTGGAGCAGTCGGCAGGGTGTTTGTCTGGGAATGTGAACGTCGGGGGTTCGAACCCAGCCCGATGGTTTAACTTTTCAATATTTCAACTAGGGGAGGGCAGAGAGGGGGGGGGGGGGGGGGCTGTACGACGACAAAGTCGCTAGTAGCCCTTTCAAAACTCCACTGATACCCTCCCCCCACCTACCACCACTCCAGCCACCACTCTAAGTATTTGACCCACGTCATACATCTAGCACTATGGAGCAGTCAGCAAAGTGTTTGGCTAGGGATGTGGGTGTAGGGAGTTCGATTCCCATGTTGGTCTTGACTTTTCGTTTTTTTGTATATTTTACTGTACAAAAAAGATCTGACTGGCGATCGCTGACATAAACTAAAGGTTTATGAAAAGGATCTAACTACGTGGAATAACATACATATTCCAAAATGGGCAAAACAAGACAAAAATCGGCTTCACAGGTCGATCCAAGCGCACCTGTACAAGTTACGCACTCTCCATTCACATTCTCATTCCATTGAGAGCAGGGGATTGTAGCTAAACCTCTGCAAGGGAGAGTGATACTATGCTTCATACAGTATTTGCTAGATGGCGCTCCAAACCCAATTCTAAACCTTTTTTACCATATTTTCCTGTGTATGAGTTAAATCAAGTGTCCCATAAATGTTTACGGTTTGATTGAAACAAACTGTTATAATCACTTCGGGAAAGTTGTTCTACTATGACTCAACTATTACCTGTTTCAGTTGTGTGTTTATTTATTGAGAAATACAGATTTAGAGACTGACATTTACTGAAGAGAGAGAAATCTCTCAACTTCAAAAATTATTTCCTAAGGCGTGGTTAGTCACAGGTCATCAAACATCCATCAGAATTGAACATCTATATCTTGTTTAAGGCCGACTAAAGTATCATTGCGATACTTTCAAGTTGAATGTGTTTTTTATTGATTTTAAGAAAATTGGAGAATTTTTTTTTATCAGCTTCGTCTAAAGAATCAATAACACCAAATATATACCAATCTGAACAAAATTTTAAACAAGATCTGAAAGCCAACATATATAGCTATCATTTAATTCTTTAGTTATGTCTCCATTTTGTTTTATAAGTAAATGACACAACTCCAAAGATTTGACCTAGTTTTACCATTTTTCAAAATCAATAATTTTCGATTTTCTTACATTAAATCACGTCATATACATGTCAACTGGTATGGATGAGTTCAGCTTGAAACGCTCGATCCACCTGTGAAAAAATCATTCCGAAATTCCCATCCGTTCCGGAGATATTTGAAAAAATATGATCTCAAGAGAGTGAGAGATTTGACCTAGATTCATCAATAAACTTTTAATTGAAACGGAATGACTCAGGTTTTGTGTGGCTAATATCCATCATACTGTTATAACATTGCTATATTATTAATATCTAAATCAAAAACTAGCACGACAACCCCCAATTATTAAATTAGATATGTGTTCTACAATACTTGGAGATCTTCATATTCAATTTTCAAGATATTGCCATGGGTTCTAATCTAAAAGGAAAATTGTCATTTATTCCTTTGATTAATTAGAACCGCAAAGACAAATCATGAATTTTATGAATATAAATCATTATTAGACTGAAATAGAATAATGTACATATGAGAAAATTCTCTCATCTTAACTAATACAAGTCAAAACACCAGTTTTACATGGGCAAAGTTTTATTCAATAGGAATAGCATTGCAGTTGTAAAAGCAATACAAAAAAACATGTCATGTTTACATGAATGAACCCATCTTGTATACTTGAAAAAAGATGAAACTTTGGCTGCAGCCCCAATCTCAGTAGTTCCTGATTTTCCCGGGATATAAGGGGTGGCGCTACTGGTATTTTCAGACGACCGTACACATTCTATAGCATTGGAGGATTGAAAGTATTATGGTATTACATTGATAATACCCGTTTAGATTATTATTTTTAAGGAAATTATCAGTGGGATTCAAACTTTATGTCATACCACTCAAATTGTGGCACCAGTGATATCTTTAAATATTGATAATCATGTCCAAACTATTTCATTCGGATTTAAAAAAAAGTTACTAAATGTTTTATGGGTTTCCTTACCTAGTAGGTAAAATAGGACAATATGTATTGAATAAGATAGTTTTGAAATGTATTAAAAGTATGTTTCTCATGAGACTGAAGGGCCACGAGAGTGAGATTCTCATGCAGTGAAAAACTCGACCCTGTTCTTTTTTTTTATAGGACTATACTCAGACAAGCTTCCTCTCTTATGATTCATTTTGAGCCATGCTGAAATCAAAGTTTAATACTGTAGGTTTCTTATATACTTTTCTCGTGAGAAACCAATGAGATCTCAACTTTCGCTGGTAGCCCCACTTTCAGACTCGCTGATTCCTCCCACTCACCACCAGCCTAAGTATTTGACCACTTTAGAGCATCTGACTTTGTGGAGCAGTCGGCAGGGTGTTTGTCTGGGAATGTGAACGTCGGGGGTTCGAACCCAGCCCGATGGTTTAACTTTTCAATATTTCAACTAGGGGAGGGCAGAGAGGGGGGGGGGCTGTACGACGACAAAGTCGCTAGTAGCCCTTTCAAAACTCCACTGATACCCTCCCCCCACCTACCACCACTCCAGCCACCACTCTAAGTATTTGACCCACGTCATACATCTAGCACTATGGAGCAGTCAGCAAAGTGTTCGGCTAGGGATGTGGGTGTAGGGAGTTCGATTCCCGTGTTGGTCTTGACTTTTCGTTTTTTTGTATATTTTACTGTACAAAAAAGATCTGACTGGCGATCGCTGACATAACCTAAAGGTTTATGAAAAGGATCTAACTACGTGGAATAACATACATATTCCAAAATGGGCAAAACAAGACAAAAATCGGCTTCACAGGTCGATCCAAGCGCACCTGTACAAGTTACGCACTCTCCATTCACATTCTCATTCCATTGAGAGCATGGGGATTGTAGCTAAACCTCTGCAAGGGAGAGTGATACTATGCTTCATACAGTATTTGCTAGATGGCGCTCCAAACCCAATTCTAAACCTTTTTTACCATATTTTCCTGTGTATGAGTTAAATCAAGTGTCCCATAAATGTTTACGGTTTGATTGAAACAAACTGTTATAATCACTTCGGGAAAGTTGTTCTACTATGACTCAACTATTACCTGTTTCAGTTGTGTGTTTATTTATTGAGAAATACAGATTTAGAGACTGACATTTACTGAAGAGAGAGAAATCTCTCAACTTCAAAAATTATTTCCTAAGGCGTGGTTAGTCACAGGTCATCAAACATCCATCAGAATTGAACATCTATATCTTGTTTAAGGCCGACTAAAGTATCTTTGCGATACTTTCAAGCTGAATGTGTTTTTTATTGATTTTAAGAAAATTGGAGAATTTTTTTTTATCAGCTTCGTCTAAAGAATCAATAACACCAAATATATACCAATCTGAACAAAATTTTAAACAAGATCTGAAAGCCAACATATATAGCTATCATTTAATTCTTTAGTTATGTCTCCATTTTGTTTTATAAGTAAATGACACAACTCCAAAGATTTGACCTAGTTTTACCATTTTTCAAAATCAATAATTTTCGATTTTCTTACATTAAATCACGTCATATACATGTCAACTGGTATGGATGAGTTCAGCTTGAAACGCTCGATCCACCTGTGAAAAAAATCATTCCGAAATTCCCATCCGTTCCGGAGATATTAAAAAAAATATGATCTCAAGACAGTGAGAGATTTGACCTAGATTCAGCCTCAACTTTTTCCGCTGGTCCGTTTTCGATTTTGCCAATGTGTACTCGGGTACCAGATTCAGTTTTTACTGGATTCTCAGTTCAGCTCTGACTTAGCTGTGAAGCCTCATGCCCGACTTTGGCACCAGGGGTCTCTACTGGTACTAACTCACTGTACAGCATAGAGATGTAATAGTGTTTTAGCTTATAGTTCTATACATAAGACTTTACTCCTATATTTAAATGTAGTGTTCTGTAACATCCTTGTGCAAACCCATAATCAAATAATTGATGGATTCTGAGCTGTTCTACAGAAACTCATCCTGCAGTCACAAGCACTGTTCCAGGAAAAGGCAGCGGGAAACATCCGTGAGCCAGTGTGTGAGTCATGGTGAGACAGCTTTACCGGGAGTCACTTGTAGGGGAAACCCATCTTGAAGGTGATGTCGTAATCTATTTTTAGAAACATTACAGTGCTCTCTGAATATTAAATGTACCCAGTATATAAGGGAGGACAGTCTTGAGATGATCGGAGGAGAAGACCAGCCGTGACCATCAGAGTAAGACCAGCCGTGAAGTCAGCTATTATTGCCATAGAGCTTGGATAATAATTGGGACCACGCTACAAGCAGCCATGTTACGGGACATCCTCTATGCTGGAACTACTGCAACCAATGGGACTTGTGTGTGCAATACTGTGAACTACAGTCAGTGTTATATATTGTGCCATAAAGGATTAACAAAGGACTGCTGTGTATTTGTGCTGGATATTCATAGTTACTGTATCACTGGATATTGTACCTTGATGTGGATTATATCAATATCTCCCCAGTTTATATTGTTCATTGGATCTTATCTTATGCTCTACATTAAATATCTAAAAGCTCCATCTTCTAGTTATTCCTGTAACCGGGAACATTACATATAGCTAGGTTACAGAGATATGCATGTGGCCTCTGCTACACTGGCCACCAGAGCCACACTACATTAGCTCTGGTCGGGTTAAATAAGTGGCCGCCTTGAACCAATATTGAATATTGTTTCTTACTCTCCTAATAGATCTTTAGCACTGATTTGGGAATAATATCCTATCATCTCTATCAACATGTGTAGATCTTTGAAGAATGTCATATACATGTAGATTTGTAAAGTAATTGTCGGAAATTCTACTTTCACATATAGATCTTTTTATGTTCAAACATATAGTACTGCATATTTTTTTTTTTTTTAATAATTTTGAGTTTTTAATACAATCATCTATCACTCATACCATCAGCTTGTCTGTACTCATCACTCATCATCAATAAACTTTTAATTGAAACGGAATGACTCAGGTTTTGTGTGGCTAATATCCATCATACTGTTATAACATTGCTATATTATTAATATCTAAATCAAAAACTAGCACGACAACCCCCAATTATTAAATTAGATATGTGTTCTACAATTCTTGGAGATCTTCATATTCAATTTTCAAGATATTGCCATGGGTTCTAATCTAAAAGGAAAATTGTCATTTATTCCTTTGATTAATTAGAACCGCAAAGACAAATCATGAATTTTATGAATATCAATCATTATTAGACTGAAATAGAATAATGTACATATGAGAAAATTCTCTCATCTTAACTAATACAAGTCAAAACACCAGTTTTACATGGACAAAGTTTTATTCAATAGGAATAGCATTGCAGTTGTAAAAGCAATACAAAAAAACGTGTCATGTTTACATGAATGAACCCATCTTGTATACTTGAAAAAAGATGAAACTTTGGCTGCAGCCCCAATCTCAGTAGTTCCTGATTTTCCCGGGATATAAGGGGTGGCGCTACTGGTATTTTTAGACGACCGTACACATTCTATAGCATTGGAGGATTGAAAGTATTATGGTATTACATTGATAATACCCGTTTAGATTATTATTTTTAAGGAAATTATCAGTGGGACTCAAACTTTATGTCATACCACTCAAATTGTGGCACCAGTGATATCTTTAAATATTGATAATCATGTCCAAACTATTTCATTCGGATTTAAAAAAAAGTTACTAAATGCTTTATGGGTTTCCTTACCTAGTAGGTAAAATAGGACAATATGTATTGAATAAGATAGTTTTGAAATGTATTAAAAGTATGTTTCTCATGAGACTGAAGGCCCACGAGAGTGAGATTCTCGTGCAGTGAAAAACTCGACCCCGTTCTTCTTTTTTATAGGACTATACTCAGACAAGCTTCCTCTCTTATGATTCATTTTGAGCCATGCTGAAATCAAAGTTTAATACTGTAGGTTTCTTATATACTTTTCTCGTGAGAAACCAATGAGATCTCAACTTTCGCTGGTAGCTCCACTTTCAGACTCTCTGATTCCTCCCACCCACCACCAGCCTAAGTATTTGACCACTTTAGAGCATCTGACTTTGTGGAGCAGTCGGCAGGGTGTTTGTCTGGGAATGTGAACGTCGGGGGTTCAAACCCAGCCCGATGGTTTAACTTTTCAATATTTCAACTAGGGGAGGGCAGAGAGGGGGGGGGGCTGTACGACGACAAAGTCGCTAGTAGCCCTTTCAAAACTCCACTGATACCCTCCCCCCACCTACCACCACTCCAGCCACCACTCTAAGTATTTGACCCACGTCATACATCTAGCACTATGGAGCAGTCAGCAAAGTGTTCGGCTAGGGATGTGGGTGTAGGGAGTTCGATTCCCGTGTTGGTCTTGACTTTTCGTTTTTTTGTATATTTTACTGTACAAAAAAGATCTGACTGGCGATCGCTGACATAACCTAAAGGTTTATGAAAAGGATCTAACTACGTGGAATAACATACATATTCCAAAATGGGCAAAACAAGACAAAAATCGGCTTCACAGGTCGATCCAAGCGCACCTGTACAAGTTACGCACTCTCCATTCACATTCTCATTCCATTGAGAGCATGGGGATTGTAGCTAAACTTCCGCAAGGGAGAGTGATACTATGCTTCATACAGTATCCGCTAGATGGCGCTCCAAACCCAATTCTAAACCTTTTTTACCATATTTTCCTGTGTATGAGTTAAATCAAGTGTCCCATAAATGTTTACGGTTTGATTGAAACAAACTATTATAATCACTTCAGGAAAGTTGTTCTACTATGACTCAACCATTACCTGTTTCAGTTGTGTGTTTATTTATTGAGAAATACAGATTTAGAGACTGACATTTACTGAAGAGAGAGAAATCTCTCAACTTCAAAAATTATTTCCTAAGGCGTGGTTAGTCACAGGTCATCAAACATCCATCAGAATTGAACATCTATATCTTGTTTAAGGCCGACTAAAGTATCATTGCGATACTTTCAAGCTGAATGTGTTTTTTATTGATTTTAAGAAAATTGGAGAATTTTTTTTTATCAGCTTCGTCTATAGAATTAATAACACCAAATATATACCAATCTGAACAAAATTTTAAACAAGATCTGAAAGCCAACATATATAGCTATCATTTAATTCTTTAGTTATGTCTCTATTTTGTTTTATAAGTAAATGACACAACTCCAAAGATTTTACCTAGTTTTACCATTTTTCAAAATCAATAATTTTCGATTTTCTTACATTAAATCACGTCATATACATGTCAACTGGTATGGATGAGTCCAGCTTGAAACGCTCGATCCACCTGTGAAAAAATCATTCCGAAATTCCCATCCGTTCCGGAGATATTTGAAAAAATATGATCTCAAGAGAGTGAGAGATTTGACCTAGATTCATCAATAAACTTTTAATTGAAACGGAATGACTCAGGTTTTGTGTGGCTTATATCGATCATACTGTTAAAACATTGCTATATTATTAATATCTAAATCAGAAACTAGCACGACGACCCCCAATTATTAAATTAGATATGTGTTCTACAATACTTGGAGATCTTCATATTCAATTTTCAAGATATTGCCATGGGTTCTAATCTAAAAGGAAAATTGTCATTTATTCCTTTGATTAATTAGAACCGCAAAGACAAATCATGAATTTTATGAATATCAATCATTATTAGACTGAAATAGAATAATGTACATATGAGAAAATTCTCTCATCTTAACTAATACAAGTCAAAACACCAGTTTTAGATGGACAAAGTTTTATTCAATAGGAATAGCATTGCAGTTGTAAAAGCAATACAAAAAAACATGTCATGTTTTACGTGAATGAACCCATCTTGTATACTTGAAAAAAGATGAAACTTTGGCTGCAGCCCCAATCTCAGTAGTTCCTGATTTTCCCGGGATATAAGGGGTGGCGCTACTGGTATTTTCAGACGACCGTACACATTCTATAGCATTGGAGGATTGAAAGTATTATGGTTTTACATTGATAATACCCGTTTAGATTATTATTTTTAAGGAAATTATCAGTGGGACTCAAACTTTATGTCATACCACTCAAATTGTGGCACCAGTGATATCTTTAAATATTGATAATCATGTCCAAACTATTTCATTCGGATTTAAAAAAAAGTTACTAAATGCTTTATGGGTTTCCTTACCTAGTAGGTAAAATAGGACAATATGTATTGAATAAGATAGTTTTGAAATGTATTAAAAGTATGTTTCTCATGAGACTGAAGGCCCACGAGAGTGAGATTCTCGTGCAGTGAAAAACTCGACCCTGTTCTTCTTTTTTATAGGACTATACTCAGACAAGCTTCCTCTCTTATGATTCATTTTGAGTCATGCTGAAATCAAAGTTTAATACTGTAGGTTTCTTATATACTTTTCTCGTGAGAAACCAATGAGATCTCAACTTTCGCTGGTAGCCCCACTTTCAGACTCGCTGATTCCTCCCACCCACCACCAGCCTAAGTATTTGACCACTTTAGAGCATCTGACTTTGTGGAGCAGTCGGCAGGGTGTTTGTCTGGGAATGTGAACGTCGGGGGTTCGAACCCAGCCCGATGGTTTAACTTTTCAATATTTCAACTAGGGGAGGGCAGAGAGGGGGGGGCTGTACGACGACAAAGTCGCTAGTAGCCCTTTCAAAACTCCACTGATACCCTCCCCCCACCTACCACCACTCCAGCCACCACTCTAAGTATTTGACCCACGTCATACATCTAGAACTATGGATCAGTCAGCAAAGTGTTCGGCTAGGGATGTGGGTGTAGGGAGTTCGATTCCCGTGTTGGTCTTGACTTTTCGTTTTTTTGTATATTTTACTGTACAAAAAAAATCTGACTGGCGATCGCTGACATAACCTAAAGGTTTATGAAAAGGATCTAACTACGTGGAATAACATACATATTCCAAAATGGGCAAAACAAGACAAAAATCGGCTTCACAGGTCGATCCAAGCGCACCTGTACAAGTTACGCATTCTCCATTCACATTCTCATTCCATTGAGAGCAGGGGATTGTAGCTAAACCTCTGCAAGGGAGAGTGATACTATGCTTCATACAGTATCCGCTAGATGGCGCTCCAAACCCAATTCTAAACCTTTTTTACCATATTTTCCTGTGTATGAGTTAAATCAAGTGTCCCATAAATGTTTACGGTTTGATTGAAACAAACTGTTATAATCACTTCGGGAAAGTTGTTCTACTATGACTCAACCATTACCTGTTTCAGTTGTGTGTTTATTTATTGAGAAATACAGATTTAGAGACTGACATTTACTGAAGAGAGAGAAATCTCTCAACTTCAAAAATTATTTCCTAAGGCGTGGTTAGTCACAGGTCATCAAACATCCATCAGAATTGAACATCTATATCTTGTTTAAGGCCGACTAAAGTATCATTGCGATACTTTCAAGCTGAATGTGTTTTTTATTGATTTTAAGAAAATTGGAGAATTTTTTTTTATCAGCTTCGTCTAAAGAATCAATAACACCAAATATATACCAATCTGAACAAAATTTTAAACAAGATCTGAAAGCCAACATATATAGCTATCATTTAATTCTTTAGTTATGTCTCCATTTTGTTTTATAAGTAAATGACACAACTCCAAAGATTTGACCTAGTTTTACCATTTTTCAAAATCAATAATTTTCGATTTTCTTACATTAAATCACGTCATATACATGTCAACTGGTATGGATGAGTTCAGCTTGAAACGCTCGATCCACCTGTGAAAAAATAATTCCGAAATTCCCATCCGTTCCGGAGATATTTGAAAAAATATGATCTCAAGACAGTGAGAGATTTGACCTAGATTCAGCCTCAACTTTTTCCGCTGGTACGTTTTCGATTTTGCCAATGTGTACTCGGGTACCAGATTCAGTTTTTACTGGATTCTCAGTTCAGCGCTGACTTAGCTGTGAAGCCTCATGCCCGACTTTGACACCAGGGGTCTCTACTGGTACTAACTCACTGTACAGTATAGAGATATGCATGTGGCCTCTGCTACACTGGCCACCAGAGCCACACTACGTTAGCTCTGGTCGGGTTAAATAAGTGGCCGCCTTGACCCAATATTGAATATTGTTTCTTACTCCCCTAATAGATCTTTAGCAATGATTTGGGAATAATATCCTATCATCTCTATCAACATGTGTAGCTCTTTGAAGAATGTCATATACATGTAGATTTGTAAAAAAATTGTCAGAAATTCTATTTCACATGTAGATCTTTTTATATTCAAACATATAGTACTGCATATTTATTTATTTTTTTATAATTTTGAGTTTTTAATACAATCATCTATCACTCATACCATCAGCTTGTCTGTACTCATCACTTATCATCAATAAACTTTTAATTGAAACGGAATGACTCAGGTTTTGTGTGGCTAATATCGATCATACTGTTAAAACATTGCTATATTATTAATATCTAAATCAAAAACTAGCACGACGACCCCCAATTATTAAATTAGATATGTGTTCTACAATACTTGGAGATCTTCATATTCAATTTTCAAGATATTGCCATGGGTTCTAATCTAAAAGGAAAATTGTCATTTATTCCTATGATTAATTAGAACCGCAAAGACAAATCATGAATTTTATGAATATCAATCATTATTAGACTGAAATAGAATAATGTACATATGAGAAAATTCTCTCATCTTAACTAATACAAGTCAAAACACCAGTTTTACATGGGCAAAGTTTTATTCAACAGGAATAGCATTGCAGTTGTAAAAGCAATACAAAAAAACATGTCATGTTTTACATGAATGAACCCATCTTGTATACTTGAAAAAAGATGAAACTTTGGCTGCAGCCCCAATCTCAGTAGTTCCTGATTTTCCCGGGATATAAGGGGTGGCGCTACTGGTTTTTTCAGACGACCGTACACATTCTATAGCATTGGAGGATTGAAAGTATTATGGTTGACAAGACGTTCGATCTGCTTGAGCGACTGTTGATATGTGGCGGCGTTCACTCGGCCGTTTCGCGGCGTTTTGAGCTAATTAATTCCGGTCACTTTCAAAGCATGGCACACACTGGTCCTTTCCAGTCACATGGTGATCTAATTAGCACCCGATTGGTGCAGATTAAGACAAAGAGAGGCGGGAAGCATGTGAGGCCAATCATTTGTGCTGGTTCATCAGTGTTTGTTGTCACTGACTGAGGGAGCTGGTTTGTTGTTGTGTGGTGGCGCCCTCTGTGGTGGACTGGGTGAAGCAAGTGCCTTGCTGGACTGAGCCATCTGGTGGAGGATCAGGGAGTTAGGAGTGTGTGTACAGTGTCTGTCCAGAAGTATGGGACTGTCTGGACCATATCAACAGTTTCAATTGCGTACAATATCGTCAGGCTATCATTGGCTGATCTTTTTATATGTAACGTCCACTGGTTTGTGGATGTTTTAAGGTGAGTTTTACTTCCATGTTGGGGATGTAAAAGTGATTCTTGATTTTTTTGAGTGATTTAAATGGAGTTCGTTTTGAAGACCGCCACATGTGGTCGCTTTGGCGTTGATGGGGGTGTGTGTGATTAAATCTGAGGCAAAATATTTCGCGTACGCGTTCGCAGCCCTGGTCCCGGGTGTGGGTGTGGGGCGTCTAGCGTTAACAAAAAATTTTTTTTTTGCAGCCCCAATCTCAGTAGTTCCTGATTTTCCCGGGATATAAGGGGTGGCGCTACTGGTATTTTCAGACGACCGTACACATTCTATAGCATTGGAGGATTGAAAGTATTATGGTATTACATTGATAATACCCGTTTAGATTATTATTTTTAAGGAAATTATCAGTGGGACTCAAACTTTATGTCATACCACTCAAATTGTGGCACCAGTGATATCTTTAAATATTGATAATCATGTCCAAACTATTTCATTCGGATTTAAAAAAAAGTTACTAAATGCTTTATGGGTTTCCTTACCTAGTAGGTAAAATAGGACAATATGTATTGAATAAGATAGTTTTGAAATGTATTAAAAGTATGTTTCTCATGAGACTGAAGGGCCACGAGAGTGAGATTCTCGTGCAGTGAAAAACTCGACCCTGTTCTTCTTTTTTATAGGACTATACTCAGACAAGCTTCCTCTCTTATGATTCATTTTGAGCCATGCTGAAATCAAAGTTTAATACTGTAGGTTTCTTATATACTTTTCTCGTGAGAAACCAATGAGATCTCAACTTTCGCTGGTAGCCCCACTTTCAGACTCGCTGATTCCTCCCACCCACCACCAGCCTAAGTATTTGACCACTTTAGAGCATCTGACTTTGTGGAGCAGTCGGCAGGGTGTTTGTCTGGGAATGTGAACGTCGGGGGTTCGAACCCAGCCCGATGGTTTAACCCTTCAATATTTCAACTAGGGGAGGGCAGAGAGGGCGGCCAATCTAAGTCTACACTGGCCACCAGACCCGACCAGAGCTCACGTAGTGCCGCTCTGGTGACCAGTCTAGCCCGTGTAACGTAGAGCTCTGGTAGCCAGTGTAGCCAGTGTAGTGTAGCTCTGGTGGCCAGTGTAACGTAGTGTAGCTCTGGTGGCAAGTGTAACGTAGTGTAGCTCTGGTGGCCAGTGTAACGTAGTGTAGCTCTGGTGGCCAGTGTAACGTAGTGTAGCTCTGGTGGCCAGTGTAACGTAGTGTAGCTCTGGTGGCCAGTGTAACGTAGTGTAGCTCTGGTGGCCAGTGTAACGTAGTGTAGCTCTGGTGGCCAGTGTAACGTAGTGTAGCTCTGGTGGCCAGTGTAACGTAGTGTAGCTCTGGTGGCCAGTGTAACGTAGTGTAGCTCTGGTGGCAAGTGTAACGTAGTGTAGCTCTGGTGGCCAGTGTAACGTAGTGTAGCTCTGGTGGCCAGTGTAACGTAGTGTAGCTCTGGTGGCCAGTGTAACGTAGTGTAGCTCTGGTGGCCAGTGTAACCATTTTTGTCAACCATAACTTTAGTTCTCCTTGTTTCCACACGGTGTCACCCGTGTGTCGTGAAATCCAATCGTCTGATTTTTATTGTACTTTGGACATGTTGTAAGGTGAACATTATTGTGGACTCATTTAGTCAACGTTTCTCAATGTGTTACAAAAACAACCTTTACAAATTCAAAGGTACAATCAGCAAAGTGGCAATGTTACTTCGTATGTGTATACCCTTGGATGTCTGTATTATTCTATATTTTTCTTTTTTATAAATTAGTCAATCAGTAAAATAAAGCTTTATTTATAAGGTCAAGTTGCAAACAGTAAAATTCACAATAGTGACCACATGTACGAAGAGAAAACGGCAGAAAGTAAACTGGATCGTTCACATGTTAAATGTTAAAAGACACAAGTAAACAAGATAACTAGGAACGAATAGCTGATGTATCAGTGTGGGATCCCAAATTCACAGGTAAACTTTGAAAAGACAGAAGAGAGGTAAATACACGAAAAACTGTAAATAGTGAAGTGGCGAGCACCTTGTAAACTAGGACCAAATAGAATGTTCATCATTAATGAATGAGCGTGCATTTCTGTAACTGCCTGAGTCTATTTATAGGATCCAAACAGTGGGTCAATGAGGTATTTCAGTCTTGGTCATGGTCAGCTGGGCACGCCTCTCCGACCCTCAGACACTGGCACCCTGCTCACAATAGCACAATGAATAGCACACAGATAGTGAAGGGATAGATTTTTCTCAGCACGCTGAAAGTGTATCTGACCACTCTAACCTTTTACAGGCAATGTATATAGTGTGTGCGAGCACACTCTAAAAACAACTATAAAAATCAGTCGGCCAGAAAATAATCTGTTAAACCTCAAATCAAGATTTCACTTTGTGGACGGTCCCAGAATATCTTCAATGACTATATACCTACTGCCGTACGGGACGTAAGATGATTCTGTTACAAATGCTTTTAGTGGTGTGAAACACACACGGATTCTGTGCTACAGCAATTGGTGACTAGCGTGTCCCGCTGACCTATTTATCTCAATCTGTTATAACTCTGTCTTCAGGTGCCCACTGAAGCATGACAGGCATCGTTTTGAGGCGAGTTTTCCCGTTTTCACTGTGCTCAGTCGGTCACGCTTCAATAGACACTGTTCTAACTCGGTCTCCATGTGCCTATTACTGAAGACATCGTTTCGGGGTAAGTTTTTCAGTTGTGTGAGGAGTTGGGGCGAGGGCAGTCCGTGTCATTTCACACAGAACACGGGGAGACTTTTCACCACCACAAAACAAACCCCAGATGATCAAAGCACGGCGGGTTTACGGGGTGGGGGGTCCAGCCTGCCCCCATGCCCACATCATGTGTGAGTATGACTGGTGAGAGAGCGGCGTGTGGTCGCTCTCAATGGAGGTTGGGTGACGGGAGTGTGGGGGCTGTCTGTGGGTCTCTTCGCTACACACTTGTAACTTCAGTTCTTTTCATGCACATAAATAGACCGTCCCTGTTCCAGTCTGACAGGCGTAGTGTCGACCTTGTCAATGGGAGGGTATTTTGGTTTGTGGTGATTACGTATAAGCTGGTCTCGTCCGCGAGACACACTTGAGGTGCGTGTGTCTGTTGACAGTCCTCCACACCTCATAGACGACCCGCACAGACTCCCGCCAACCCCCGCGGGCAGACGACTTTCTGGAGTTATACAAACCAGTGAAGAGGACGGTCTGCAGTACGCGACGCCACGTGAAGAACGTACCACAGAAAGTAGTTCCGTAGTGGGTAGGAAGGCACCGATACACACCGCTGAGTGAATACAGGCGTGCGTATCCCACACCCACCGATACACACAGCTGAGTGAATACAGACGTGCGTATCCCACACCCACTGACACACACTGGACCACCATGAGGTGATCACAGGAGGAGACCGTGTGAAAACCCGGCTATCTTTAAACCAGTTCAAACCTGATCTGTAGTGATCAGAGACTGGTCGATGATCCACTCCAGGAGTTACCGGATTTATTCCATCCATCTCCAAACTAAACTGCCGAGACGGAGCGGTGTCGGTGAATCTGTGAGATTTAATTCAGTTCTCTGTACACAGACTGGGGTATTGGTGAATCTGTGAGATATAATTCAGTTGTCTGTACACAGACTGGGGTATTGGTGAATCTGTGAGATATAATTCAGTTCTCTGTACACAGACTGGGGTGTCGGTGAATCTGTGAGATATAATTCAGTACTCTGTACACAGACTGGGGTGTTGGTGAATCTGTGAGATTTAATTCAGTTCTCTGCACACAGACTGGGGTGTTGGTGAATCTGTGAGATTTATTTCAGTTCTCTGTACACAGACTGGGGTGTTGGTGAATCTGTGAGATATAATTCAGTTCTCTGTACACAGACTGGGGTATTGGTGAATCTGTGAGATATAATTCAGTTGTCTGTACACAGACTGGGGTATTGGTGAATCTGTGAGATATAATTCAGTTCTCTGCACACAGACTGGGGTATTGGTGAATCTGTGAGATTTAATTCAGTACTCTGCACACAGACTGGGGTATTGGTGAATCTGTGAGATATAATTCAGTTCTCTGTACACAGACTGGGGTATTGGTGAATCTGCGGGGAACGTGGGAGCTTTCATTCTCCACGCAGCCTGCACAGCGTCACCTGTTGGCTGCGCGCAGGTTGTGAACCGTTTTAATGATGGTGATACAAACTCACGAGAAAGACCCCATTAGACTCTGGACTGTAATTATGAAGTGTGCACATCAAGGAGAAGCAGCAACTTATCAGAGCGCGGCAGTGTCGGCAAAAGGCTGAGGAGAACTGACTGGGCATGACACGTGAATTAGGTGACACCCAAGCAGGCAGCACAGTGAGAACTGACTGGGCGTGACACGTGAATTAGGTGACAACCAAGCAGGCAGCACAGTGAGAACTGACTGGGCGTGACACGTGAATTAGGTGACAACCAAGCAGGCAGCACAGTGAGAACTGACTGGGCGTGACACGTGAATTAGGTGACAACCAAGCAGGCAGCACAGTGAGAACTGACTGGGCGTGACACGTGAATTAGGTGACAACCAAGCAGGCAGCACAGTGAGAACTGACTGGGCGTGACACGTGAATTAGGTGACACCCAAGCAGGCAGCACAGTGAGAACTGACTGGGCGTGACACGTGAATTAGGTGACACCCAAGCAGGCAGCACAGTGAGAACTGACTGGGCGTGACACGTGAATTAGGTGACAACCAAGCAGGCAGCACAGTGAGAACTGACTGGGCGTGACACGTGAATTAGGTGACAACCAAGCAGGCAGCACAGTGAGAACTGACTGGGCGTGACACGTCTCTGGTGAATCAGGTGATGACAACCATGCAGGCAGCACACGGGACTTGCCCAGTTTAGTCTAAATTCGGCACTGTGGGGTGACTATGTACGGAGGGGTGTCTTGAAACAGTCTGTGGTGTGAAGGAGAGTGGCGTAAGAGGGTGAAGGGTGTGTATGGATTGAAGGGGTGTGTGGTGTGAGGGGTGTGTGGTGTGGTGGTGTTTGGGTGTGTGTGGTGTTTGGGTGTGTGTGTGGTGTGTGAGTAAATATAATATCACATCTTGTAAAAGGATATTGAGGGTAAATGCGTAAACAGAAGTGAAGTGTAAGGGTGTGAAAGAAGTGGGTGTGAGGTGTGAGAGGAGTGGGTGTGAGGTGTGAAAGCAGCGAGTTAGAGGTGTGAAGTCTTGACAACAAACTGAGCACCTGACTGTGACCTATTTAAGCGTGAAACACGGTCATGACTCTAAGGCCCTCATGAGGGCCTCGCCGTGTAAAGGGCCTTACGACAACATGCCCTCAGCGACCTTCTCAGGCCACTTCCGGTTACACTCTCCAATCAGAATCCCCGTCACCAATGAGGCAGAACCTGACCACATCCGGGAACTTCTAAAAAAAACCCCGGATACGCGCGGCGTTTGAACTGAGGGAGCATGCATTACTACACAGTGTCTGAACTGAGGGAGCATGCATTACTACAGAGTGTCTGAACTGAGGGAGCATGCATTACTACACAGTGTCTGAACTCAGGGAGCATGCATTACTACACAGTGTCTGAACTGAGGGAGCATGCATTACTACACAGTGTCTGAACTGAGGGAGCATGCATTACTACACAGTGTCTGAACTCAGGGAGCATGCATTACTACAGAGTGTCTGAACTGAGGGAGCATGCATTACTACACAGTGTCTGAACCGAGGGAGCATGCATTACTACAGAGTGTCTGAACTGAGGGAGCATGCATTACTACACAGTGTCTGAACTCAGGGAGCATGCATTACTACACAGTGTCTGAACTGAGGGAGCATGCATTACTACACAGTGTCTGAACTGAGGGAGCATGCATTACTACACAGTGTCTGAACTGAGGGAGCATGCATTACTACACAGTGTCTGAACTCAGGGAGCATGCATTACTACAGAGTGTCTGAACTGAGGGAGCATGCATTACTACACAGTGTCTGAACCGAGGGAGCATGCATTACTACAGAGTGTCTGAACTGAGGGAGCATGCATTACTACAGAGTGTCTGAACTGAGGGAGCATGCATTACTACAGAGTGTCTGAACTGAGGGAGCATGCATTACTACAGAGTGTCTGAACTGAGGGAGCATGCATTACTACAGAGTGTCTGAACCGAGGGAGCATGCATTACTACAGAGTGTCTGAACTGAGGGAGCATGCATTACTACACAGTGTCTGAACTCAGGGAGCATCTATTGTGACAGAGTGCCGTGCAAACCCTGGGGATCCTTTAGTGTACCCTTCAATTCAGAACTAATCAGGACTCTCCACTCGTAACACACAGGGCAGTACCGGGAGTCGAACTCTGCTGGGAGAGTGTGTGAGTGGCGGGCCTATAGGAGTGGACACGAGTGGCGGGCCTATAGGAGTGGACACGAGTGATAATAGGAGTATTTTACGCTAGGATCTAACCTCAGTCGTCATCATGGGGCTGGCGGTTTCTCACGAGGACGAACTCAAGTCGGGCCACACGGGCGAGCAGGGAAAGGTGAGTCACTGTAACATTCTCTCCTCTCTAACTCAAACGTGTGCTCGTTTATAATGGACGTTCCGCGCGTACACACCATGTTTTTACAGGACGGGAGACCTTAGAGTATTGATGGCTGCAAAGGTGTGACGGCGAATACACCTTTTATTTATTTTCTTTAGATATTAGCTTTAAAAATAGCTCTCTTTTTTTCCGTATTTTTCAGAGGACTGTGTTATACATGTAAATTTCCCTCGTAGTTTACATGTGACTTTCCCTCGTAGTTTACATGTGACTTTCCCTCGTAGTTTACATGTGACTTTCCCTCGTAGTTTACAAACACAAGAAACTCACCCAACAAAACCAACACAACCACAAACACAAGAAACTAACCCAACAAAACCAACACAAAAGAAAACACAGAAAACACAATGCACAAACTGCAAAACCCAACAAACAAGAATCCAAGAACAAGAGATACACATCCAAAAACTCAACCAAGAAATGGAGGACTTGGAAACACAATACCAACAAACCCAACTACACCTAAAAGAAGCAACCCAACGCACCAAACTACTCGAACAACAAATCCAAGAACAGAAAAACGCAACCCAAAACCTAATCAAAATAAACCAAAAACTAGATGTCCAAAAAACACAGGTAGAAACTCAACTCCAATCACAAAAAGAACAAACACAAAAAGCAGAAGATGTCCTGAAAGACCTTCTGGACCAGAGTACCCACCTCTGGAAACAACAGGAACCCAAAAAAACACAACAACCCAAACCCAAACACCAAGTACTCATCATCGGAGACTCAAATATCATCCCAATATCCAAACAACTCCAAACACAGGAGAACATGTCAGTCAAAAACATAACAACATACACAACAGCCGAACTCACAGAAATGTCCACCAAAACCACAGAAAGCACAACAAAAGCCGGACACATCTTCATCCTGGTCGGCACAAATGACACAAGACACAACCTCCCACCCCTTGAAACATACCAAAACATCATAGCAGCCACAAACAACATCAAATCAAACACAAGAGCCAAAGTAACGATACTCATCCCACCCCCAATAGACACCAACACAAGACACACAACAAACATAAAGCTAATCCAAACAGCCCTAACCAAAGACACTGAACAAAACACACTGAACATATTTGAACAAACCAAACTCCTCCCCGACAGATTCCACATCGACCACACAAACCTAAAAAACGCAACACAAACCCTCACCAACTACATTGAAAACACATCCCCACCCCCAAGCCCCTCAAGAAACAACCCAACCCCCAGCCCCCCCACCCCCCCACCCCAAACCTCAGAACACGTATCCCAACCACACCCTTCCACACTCAACCCACCAATGAGCCAATCACCCCCAAACGTATGGGCAACCCCACCAAAAGCCGAAACCACGCAATCAGAGGCCAACAAACAAAGCCAAGCACGCGCCCCCCTACTACCCTCGCCCACCCACCACTACAGAACACTACCAAACCCACAACTCCCAACCCACCCCCAAACCCGCCACTCAAGTGCCCAACCCACCCAATACCACCCAAATCCAAACAACATCACTGAGGAGGTCCACTACCGCCCCCACGACCTGGGCCATATCATTGGCAAAGGCGGAAAGAACCTCACCCACCTCAGTAACACACATGACGTCCTCATCAACACAAGATACACTGACCCCAAAGATGAAGGCAAAATCCACATTACAGGAAAACCCAAAAATGTAAAAAACGCAATAGATAACATCAACACATTACTCCAATCCATTACACAAAACAGAAACACACAACCCACCAGAAACACAAGATCGTCAAGCCCAGCCCTACACAGAACCCAAAACCAAAGATCCAGGACCCCAAGCCCAAACATATCCCAGCACAACCCAAATCGCCACAGTAGAGATTACCGATACTGAGGTATAGGCCAATACCGCCCCAACAACGCACCTAACACAAATAACCCAACAAAAAAAACAAAAAACCCAGACACACAACCAACCCAAAAACCCAACCCTGACCCCCCACCCAAACCAAAGAAAAACAAAAATAGAAGAAGAAAAAGAAACAAAGGCAAGAAATACCACCCCCCCATCAAAATCCTATTCAGCAACATAAACGGCATCACGGGCAAAAAACTCAGCCTACAATCAGCCCTGAAAACCCACAACACATCAATAGCAATAATCAACGAAACCAAAACCAAAAAACCCCCCAAAATAGAAGGATATACATGGTACCACAAAGCCAGAGAAACAAAAGGAGGAGGCGGGGTAGGCATTCTAGTAGAAAATGGACTAGCTGCCCACACAGACGAAATGAAAATAGAACCAAACACCAACACCGAATCCATATGGATCCAACTAAAACAGAACCAAAGCACAATAATAATAGGAACCTTCTATGGACCCCAAGAAACAACAACACTAAACACGGAAAGACAAGAAAAATCCAAATAAAAGACAGCATAAGACAAGGTGGAGTACTTGCAGTCACCCAATACTCCACACTAATGGACGAAATAAACCAAACAATCGAAGACCTCCACCCAGAATTCAAACACAAGCAAACTGAACCCAAATGCCTACTATGGGTAGACGATGTAGCCATAATAACCAACAACCTTACACAACACCAACATATGCTAAATATCACAAACGAAATAGCAAACAGGTACCGGATAAAATTCGGAGACGAAAAATCAAAAACTATCCTAATAGGCCAGGGCCCCAAATACCCAACAACAATAGGTGACACAAACCTAGACTACACCAACCAATACAAATACTTAGGAGAAACCCTAAATGACAAAGGAACCATCGACGACCACATAAACGAAGTAAAGAAGAAATCAGAAGCGGCCTACCAAACCATAATATACATAGCCAAAGACCAAAACTTCAGAGGCATAGAAATGGAAACAATATGGAAACTCATCGAAACATGTATACTACCAATAATAACCTACGGATCGGAAACCTGGGAACTCAACAAACATCAGACCAAACAAATCAACAAAATACTCGACAGTATCATAAGGAGAAGCCTCAACACTCCAACTTCCACCCCAAGACTAAACCTGTACATGGAAACCAAAATAAAAGACCCAACAACACTCGTAACAACCAAACGCCTAAACCACTACTGGAAAACCCAAAACCACAAAACAATAACAGAAATACCAAATAATAGCAACTGGAAAGCCAAAACAGAAAAACTAATCAAAGAACTAGATATCGATCCCCAAACCGTCACCAGTGCCACGAAAAAAGAATGGGCCAAACTTATCAACCAAAAAACCCACCTAAAGTGGATAGACAACATTAACACAAACAAAGAAACCCAAACAAAAACCAAATACCTAATGAACAGAACAAACTGGGAAACCCCACAGAGACCAAGCTACCTGAACAAACTAACCAGGAAACAAGCAAGCCAAATATTCAAACTCCGCAACAGAATGTACCAAACCAAAGAAAACTTCAAATCTATGTTCCAAACACACGAATGCAGGCGGTGTGGCCTCACCAAGGAGACAACCCAACACATATTAAACCAATGCAAAATATTACACCCCACCGACAAAACTAAAACCTACATAAACCAGATCTTCTCAAACGATATCCAAACCCTAAGACAAATAGCCACAATAACCAACACAATAGAGGAAAACCTAAAAACCCAAAAAAACACCCAAAACACAACAACCAAAACCCACCAGACCCACCATACCCAACTAGCACAGCTCGCAAGCAACAATAAAACTTGCTCGAGCGACCCGGAAAACCGGGAGAGTGCACGAGGGAGTGAATAACTCCACTCTCATGAAAGAAAGAAAGAATGTGACTTTCCCTCATAGTTTACATGTGACTTTCCCTCATAGTTTACATGTGACTATCCCTCGTAGTTTACATGTGACTGTCCCTCGTAGTTTACATGTGACTGTCCCTTGTAGTTTACATGTGACTTTCCCTCGTAGTTTACATGTGACTATCCCTCGTAGTTTACATGTGACTTTCCCTCGTAGTTTACATGTGACTACCCCTCGTAGTTTACATGTGTCAATCTCGGATAGTTAAGATGTGATACCATCCACTGAAGATTCTTATATTTCTTAATATTACAGTTCAAATAGAAAGTCTCGCTGAGTTTTTAGTATGATGATAACTCAGATTGCATATTATCATTGTATTGGTTATTAATCCTTTGACTGGCATTTATCATGGATTACATGATTACCCCGTTCTTAAAGTAAGAGCTTGCTCTATTTTGGTTTTTTGTTTTGTTTTTTAATTACATCACAATCACACTTATATAGCATGCTGATTGACAGGAGCGGGTACAAACAGATGCGTGAACAAAAACAGTACAAAAGACGTAATAGCCATTTTGCCAACTTCATTATTGAAGATGGAGAAGAGAGGTGCGGGGATGACACTGTAGGTGTTTTGTCACCTAGTTAGACAGAATTGTCAGAACTACAAACTAGCACGGACTACACAGGAGGTGTGTACTGGGATTCGTCGTCTCTAACAAATAAACTGACGTGGCCACAATTCAGACAACTTACAAGAACAATACTGTGTGTTAGCGTACCCAGATAAAATCAATCCTCATTAAGCCCAATGCCCATCTACCGATTTCGGAAGGCATCCTAACGGAGTCGGCCGTAGTCGGTAGATGTAGGACAGCTAGGCAAGTGTCAGCCAACGATTAGTAGACCAATTTGTTTAGGACTAATATCCACCACCCCATTTTCTCAATGTCTGCCGGTCGAGAGAAGGTTTACATAATATGCCTGCGACAAGTTCACCGACTCCTATACGATTTGGAAACTAATCGCTCAACCCTGAATCGGTAGATGGGCATCAGGCTTTAGGTATTATTTATCCTCTAATTTGAGATGTTTTTTTCATCATCGTTCGGTGAACTGGATCAGTAAGTGACACTATGTGGTAAACATCAATGTACATCGATATTGTCACACGCGTTATGTGAAGAAAAGATGAAATATCCTAGGGACATTATCACACACGTTATGTGAAGAAAAGATGAAATATCCTAGGGACATTATAAAACTTGTTATATGAAGAAAACATGAAATATCCTAGGGACATTATAAAACTTGTTATATGAAGAAAACATGAAATATAATAGGGACATTATCACACGCGTTATGTGAAGAAAACATGAAATATCCTAGGGACATTATCACACGCGTTATGTGAAGAAAAGATGAAATATCCTAGGGACATTATAAAACTTGTTATATGAAGAAAAGATGAAATATCCTAGGGACATTATAAAACTTGTTATATGAAGAAAACATGAAATATCCTAGGGACATTATAAAACTTGTTATATGAAGAAAACATGAAATATCCTAGGGACATTATCACACGCGTTATGTGAAGAAAACATGAATTATCCTAGGGGGACTATTTCCAAATACAATATGGCGCCTGTAGATGGCCGGAAACTGCTCGTGAGATACTGACAGGACTATGAGCGTATAAGGGACACAGGTCATTGCTAATTGAAATATGTGAACATGTATGAAACAAAAGAAGTTCATTGTTCTTTTGAATGAAGTTGGTGGTAGACGCTGGAGAGGTGAACCAAGTGGCGGCCGACGCGCGTCCACAGAGGGCTTCACCGACTGATTCCCGTGTTTGCTCACAGAGGGCGACACAGATTCGTAACGCACACTAATCTGTAGGCCAGGCCTATGAACATACAGTAGGCCAGGTAGTAGTCTGTAGGCCAGGCCTATTAACATATAATGGGCCAGGTCAGTAGGCCAGGCCTATAAACATATAATGGGCCAGGTAGTAGTCTGTAGGCCAGGCCTATGAACATATAATGGGCCAGGTAGTAGTCTGTAGGCCAGGCCTATGAACATACAATGGGCCAGGTAGTAGTCTGTAGGCCAGGTCTATGAACATATAATGGGCCAGGTAGTAGTCTGTAGGCCAGGTCTATGAACATATAATGGGCCAGGTAGTAGTCTGTAGGCCAGGCCTATGAACATACAATGGGCCAGGTAGTAGTCTGTAGGCCAGGTCTATGAACATATAATGGGCCAGGTAGTAGTCTGTAGGCCAGGCCTATGAACATATAATGGGCCAGGTAGTAGTCTGTAGGCCAGGCCTAAGAACATATAATAGGCCAGGTCTGTAGGCCAGGTCTATGAACATATAATGGGCCAGGTAGTAGTCTGTAGGCCAGGCCCATAAACATATAATGGGCCAGGTAGTAGAATGGAAACCAGGCCTATGAACATATAATAGGCCAGGTGTTCCCAGGGATTTGTTGGCTTCCAGAATAGGGACTTCATGTAGGAGCCTGAATTTTTCACAGGCCCCAGTTTCGTAGTTTAAGCAGGAAAACAACCACGATTCCACTCATTATAAATTGGTGTGGCTTTTATTGATATTGTCTGTAAAACACAAAGAGATGGTAGTCTTGAATAAACCAACGTTACGGCTGTGTGGCCTGTATGAGTGTGGATTATTCAACAGGCCCCAGTCGAGGTCTGCAGATTACAATATCTGTTCTCAGCTGTTTCGACCTGTCCTGGAGTCTCGTCAGGTGTTTGTCGACCATCATCAGTTCACTTTAATTAGCAGCTAGTTTTCTAATTATAGGAGATGTTGCTGCATTGTTTACCTTTTCAGTAGATACTTATCTTCTGATGTTAAACATAGCTGTTGTGTATTTGTCATTAACATGTACTTATATATAGATATACACAACATTACCATGATTTCGATCTGAGTGGTCGTATTCTCCGCGTAGTTGACGCGTAGTAAAACTCCGAGCCCTGGTGAGGAGTATTACGTGGTGCCAACTACAAGGAGACTAATTATTATGAAAAACATCTTGTAAATAATTAGAAATTCGACGCAAGCGCCGTGCATTGTTTGTATAAAATAGTTCATATAATGCCCTTCAGGTGGCCGAAAAAGCCGTATTCTTCTACTCAATAGCGATCTGGAGGCTCCATAGGCTTAGTATGGAAACTCCATATTAGGAGGGTAATAAATATATATCTAAGAATAAACTGGAGGAATATTGAAAGTCCATTGGTAGGCAGTAGACTAACTGCTATATTTAATTAAGATCCATGCCTTTCCATACCATGTCTATTAGGTGAGGGAGGTACAAGAACTCTCAATAAGTAGATTTGGAGGGTGGGATTTCTACGTGAATTAATCTCATAGATTCAATCGTCACGCCTCTCATGTACAAACACTGAGAAAAACTGAACCCGAGAAACTCGGGAAAGAACCTGTAATGGTTGACCGTTCGTTAAACAAACTCTCAAACACTCAAATAAAGAACAACAATTAAAACTACATGTATATATATAGTCAAGTCGTACCTCAGGTTCATAAAGTGTAACGACCCGCAGAACGACAGAGCGCCAAACAATGCCAAGGCCTCTCTTCTAACGAGTTCAGGTCGCTGCAGGTCGGGAGTAGATAATGACATGGCCCGCTGACGTCACTGAAGAGCACTTCCTGTACCACGGAGACGAGAGGTCAGGAGTCGGCGTCCAGTGTCACGTGATAACCGACCAACTTCATGATATTACCCGAAATAGATCTCTATGTACAAACGTACCTTGTATGATATTAGCGTGTTGCGTTCTTAAATGTGTATTACCATATACCTACTGCCGTAACTGACGTAATTACTTACCGTTGTGATGTATACGGTATGTATACGGTAACAACCACTTCATGAACAGAACCGGACGTTACGCCTTGAGTCTAAGAGAAATCTGCGTTACGCTATTACCTTTGTGTGCCCAAACTGGATTACAAATGTCTCCTATAGCTTTAATATGGTGACTATCTGACTGTTTTTGAGGTATATTGTTATACAGAAACAGTTTACCTGTGTACGTCATTTGTCGGTACCTCGTGTGTTTCTTCATAGGTTTAAAACTCGTTCTAACGAACTCGATTTTAACCTCCGGCGAAACGTGTTCGGAAACTTGCTCCACAAGAATACAGCTTCTCTATATTACCTACACATTATTCTACATACATAATCAGTAAAGTGTAGCATATTATCATACATATCTTATTTCATTGAGGAATGTATACCAATAACATCTCACAAGTTGTGAGGTATTGATCCTATACGATAAGAAGAAATACACCACATTATATATATATATCTCGATATTGACAAGGAATATCTTATGTGGTTATGGTACTTCTAGTTTTGTATGTTTATAATGTACATACAGCAATACATCTAGATTGATGAAAACCATGAAGTTGTCCAACCTGCTCTATTCTGTTGTACCGTGAGGAGGTGGGGGACCGCTACTCTGTGGGCAAGCCAAGTGACCCAATCAAAAGGAATACAATAAAAAAACAAAATATCAATACATCCCATGTCCAAGTGGTACAATGTCGGCCATTTGGAGAAGTCGACGTCGTCCCGTTCGTTAACACCGTGAAACGTACCGTGAATTACTGCACGCCTGTGCAGTAATTCTAGATAGCAGCGTGTAGTTACGTCACTTACGGCAGTAGGTATACAGTAAAAGATCATGGATATATAAAGTCAAGTCGTTGATACAATATGGGGGTAGTATGAGAAGACAGGGTGAGGGTGGGTGAATGAGATCTGTTCCCGTTATTTTTTGGTGACTAAACATTGGCAAACCAAGTCACTGGAGCCATCGCATGCAGAGCAACGTATGCAGAGCAGTTCAGACTGGCAAACCCAAGTCCATGAGCCCAGCATCCCGTTTGATGAGTTACGGATGCTGCGGCAGAAACATCAGTTTGTGTCCACTCCCCAAACTGAAAACCTATTTTATATCATGGCGACATGAGAGGTTGCTGTAGTGATAAACCCAAAGTAAACTTGTCTTAAGTGCATCCAATATGTATGTGCCAGGTATGAAGATATACACACCACATGCGTTTTCTATTAACAGTGTGTATTAGGTGGATATATCTGTATGCTCCGGGTATGGTGATACACACTCCCTGTGTGTTTTCTATGGACACTTTGTATTAGGTGGATATATCTGTATGCTCCGGGTATGGTGATACACACTCCCTGTGTGTTTTCTATGGACACTTTGTATTAGGTGGATATATCTGTATGCTCCGGGAATGGTGATACACACTCCCTATGTGTTTTCTATGGACACTTTGTATCAGGTGGATATATCCGTATACTCCGGGTATGGTGATACACACTCCCTATGTGTTTTCTATGGATACTTTGTACTGGGTGGATATATCTGTATGCTCCGGGTATAGTGATACACACTCCCTATGTGTTTTCTATGGACACTTTGTATTAGGTGGATATATCTGTATGCTCCGGGTATAGTGATACACACTCCCTATGTGTTTTCTATGGACACTTTGTATTAGGGGGATATATCTGTATGCTCGAGGTATGTCCATACACACTCCCTATGTGTTTTCTATGGACACTTTGTACTGGGTGGATATATCCGTATACTCTGGGTATAGTAATACACACCCCCTATGTGTTTTCTATGGACACTTTGTATTAGGTGGATATATCTGTATGCTCTGGGTATAGTAATACACACTCCCTATGTGTTTTCTATGGACACTTTATATTAGGTGGATATATCTGTATGCTCCGGGTATGTCCATACACACTCCCTATGTGTTTTCTATGGACACTTTGTACTGGGTGGATATATCTGTATGCTCCGGGTATAGTGATATACACTCCCTATGTGTTTTCTATGGATACTTTGTATTAGGTGGATATATCTGTATGCTCTGGGTATGGTGATACACACTCCCCATGTGTTCTCTATGGACACTTTGTGTTAGGTGGATATATCTGTATTATCCGGGTATGGTGATACACACCCCCGTTTTCTATGGACACTTTGTATTAGGTGGATATATCTGTATGCTCCGGGTATGGTGATACACACTCCCTATGTGTTTTCTATGGACACTTTGTACTGGGTGGATATATCTGTATGCTCTGGTCACGGTAATACATGTTTACTACGCACACTTTGTTTTCGTGGATAATGAGGCACGCTATTTCTCGTCAGTATATTCCGGCTCGGAGCTGCGTTCTGCTCAGACCTCGTCTGCCTCCAAAACGCGCCAAATCGAATAAAACGAATTTGGCGCCAATCATGGCATCGTCCGCCCGGCGCTAACACTTCCGGTCAGAATCTCGTCTACTTCGGAAATTTCTCGTATTTTCTCGTCGAATCTCATCTGGCAAAAGAATGTGTATCTCCCAAGAAATGACGTTCATATTTAACTGACCGTAGATGTTGTTGTAAGCAGAAGACATTCTCTTGAAAATGTTTTTTGTTTTTTTAAATCATGAGAAAAAAAGATAGAATTATCCAACGGAAATGAGCGAGGTTCTTCCGGGAACATGGCCTTATGGGTACGGACAGAGAGATGGAACGCTCATCAGTGACTTCCGGTCTGGGGTGGTGCCCCCTGGTGGACGACAGGGGGCGCTGCGGTGGCGCGGGTAATTCTAGGCTCGGGTTAGGCCAATCATAGGCCGAGCTAATGCCCCACGGCTTCTATTATCGCCCAGACTCCAGGTCGTTCTGGGTTTCTTTGCGACAATTCCCGCCAGGTACCAGCAGCGCCTTCACTTCCGGTTCCGGGAGGCTCGCTGGGTGCCGCAGGTGTGTTGTGTGGATCAGTGTGGACTGCCGGGGACTCACCACTCAAACAATATACATGTATATGAGTAGGTGTCACATCAAACTGAGCTCAGCCTCACATTACTGTAGGAATATAAGTTATCTCACCCCTGGTATCTTTTCTCCATAGACTTAACATTGGGAACTCGTATCCAACACCTATTGAGTATTTAGAAAAAATACTCAATGGGGATTATGTCACAAATGTTAGCCCATTAGTCGATGTGAGGGGTGAGATAAATTCAGAAACCTATTCACGTTTAGGGTCAGAGCTCGATCTCATCTCATCTAAATCTTATGTAATTCACCCGACTATGCCTTGTAAATTACTACGCGATGCAAACTCGATGGGATAGAAGCACTGATTCTAAACTTTCATAGATTTCCTCTAGAACATATTCATTGCTTTCTTATAATTTTTCATAATGCCAAAATAAAAGGTCTTTGGGTCTCTGTGTATGTCGTAAGTTCCTGTCGTGATTAAGACTAAGCTCTCAGAACTTACTAAGCTGAATGTATGGATGTTTTGGAGGAGTATACATGTGTAGTTAAGATAAAACGTTGTGCCTGTAAAGGTACGAATCCGGATCCTCACACGGGCCCCGGGACGTTTACAACTTGGTGTAAACTCCTCACTGTAAACGTCCCGGGTCCGTATTCAGATCTGGATTAGAGGGAGTGAGAGAGAGAAAGACAAAGAGAGAGACAGACGAAAGAAGACACAGACAGAATCAAACACAGAGAGGCGCAGAGAGTGATAGAGACATTGACATAGAGACATTGACATAGACATAGAGACAGAGACATTGACATAGAGGCAGAGACATTGACTTAGAGACAGAGATATTGACATAGAGACAGAGACATTGACATAGAGACAGAGACATTGACATAGAGGCAGAGACATTGACTTAGAGACAGAGATATTGACATTGAGACAGAGACATTGACAGAGAGACAGAGACATTGACATAGAGGCAGAGACATTGACTTAGAGACAGAGATATTGACATTGAGACAGAGACATTGACATACAGATAGAGACATTGACATAGAGACATTGACATAGAGACATTGACATAGAAACATAGACATAGAGACAGAGACATTGATATAGAGACAGGCAGAGACAGAGACATTGACATAGAGACAGAGGCATTGATATAGAGATAGAGACATTGACAAAGAGACAGAGGCATAGACATAGCGACAGAGACAGAGACATTGACATATAGACAGAGACAGAGACATTGACATAGAGATAGAGACATTGACATATAGACAGAGATATTGACATAGAGACAGAGATATTGACATAGAGACAGACATTGACATAGAGACAGAGAGACATTGACATAGAGACATAGAGACATTGACATATAGACAGAGATATTGACATAGAGACAGAGACAGAGATATATAGACAGAGACATTGACATAGATACAGAGACATTGACATAGAGACAGAGACATTTACATAGACACAGAGAGACATTGACATAGAGACATTGACATAGAGACATTGACATAGAGACATTGACATTGAAATTGACACAGAGACATAGACATTGACATAGAGACATAGAGACATTGACATAGATACATTGACATTGCCATAAAGACAGAGACATTGACACAGAGACAGAGACATAGATATAGATACAGA
The DNA here is from genome assembly GCA_950022655.1 of Alentia gelatinosa. NCBI lineage: Eukaryota > Metazoa > Annelida > Polychaeta > Phyllodocida > Polynoidae > Alentia > Alentia gelatinosa. Next base: position 406,200 of record OX465591.1, on the reverse strand, counting down.
AACAGAGACAGAGACAGAGACAGAGACAGAGACAGAGACATAGATACAGAGACATTGACATAGAGCCAGAGACATTGACATAGAGACAGTGACATTGACATAGAGACAGAGTCATTGAAAAAGAGACAGTGACATTGACATTGACATAGAGACAGAGACATTGACATAGAGACATTGACATAGAGACAGAGACATTGACATAGAGACAGAGACATTGACATAGAGACAGAGTAGGACACAGACAGAAGGGAACAGGAGGGACATAGAGAAGTGGCAGACTTCTACGTAGACCAGTCACAGAGAAGTGGCAGACCTCTACGTAGACCGGTCACAGTAAAGTGGCAGACCTCTACGTAGACCGGTCTCACAGAGAAGTTGGATCTCTACGTAGACCGGTCACCGTGAAGTGGGACTTCTACGTAGACCGGTGACAGCGAGAAGTGGGACCTCTACATAGACCGGTCACATAGAAGTGCCAGACCTCTATGTTGACCAGTCACAGAGAAGTGAGACCTCTACGTAGACCGGTCTCACAGAGAAGTGGGCAGACCTCTACGTAGACCGGTCTCAGAGAGAAGTGGGCAGACCTCTACGTAGACCGGTCTCAGAGAGAAGTGGGGAGTCCTCTACATAGACCGGTCTCTCAGAGAAGTGGGGAGTCCTCTACATAGATAGGTCACAGAGAGAAGTGGGGAGACCTCTACGTAGACCGGTCTCTCAGAGAAGTGGGGAGACCTCTATGTAGACCGGTCTCACAGTGAATTGGCAGACCTCTACGTAGACTGGTCTCTCAGAGAAGTGGGGAGACCTCTATGTAGACCGGTCTCACAGTGAATTGGCAGACTTATACATAGACCGGTCACAGAGAGGAGTGGGGGGACCTCTAGTAGACCGGTCTCAGAGAGAAGTGGGGAGACCTCTACATAGACCGGTCACAGAGAGAAGTGGGCAGACCTCTACGTAGACCGGTCACAGAGAAGTGGGGAGACCTCTACGTAGACCGGTCACAGAGAGAATTGAGCAGACCTCTACGTAGACCGGTCTCACAGAGAAGTGGGCAGACCTCTATGTAGACCGGTCTCACAGAGAAGTGGGCAGACCTCTACATAGACCGGTCACAGAGAGGAGTTAGGAGCCCGGTTCGGGGAGCCCCTTATTTGATCAGCCCTGACAACCTTCATCATCGCTGACGGCATTCACCTTCCATATTCCCCGGAGAGACGCAGACGCCATTACCCTCACTCTCCCAGCGGAGATCCCCTCAGTTCACTCGTGAATCGAACTTGCCATTCTATATATATATATCTGATTGGTGATTGTAGAGGTTGCCTGACTATATATCTGTTTGGAGATCGGGATTCCAGTCTATATATCTGCTTGGAGATTGTAGAGGCAGTACTTTTATATCTATTTTAATTCAAATAACTGTTTTTGAATTCGTTGAATTTTGTATATAAGTATCACTGATGCCTCTAAGATGCCTAGAGGCATCATGCTGCCGTAGCCAGGGGAATGCCTGGGGGCATCATGCTGCCGTAGCCAGGGGAATGCCTGGGGGCATCATGCTGCCGTAGCCAGGGGAATGCCTGGGGGCATCATGCTGCAGTTAAAGGGTTAAGACTAGAAACAAAGTTCATCGTTGCTGCTGTAGCCAATATGTTGGATTTTATCGGGAGCTTTACGATTGGCGTTTCCAATCTTGGCCTATCGGTATCCAATCGTGGGCTATTGCAGAGTATTGTTGAGGCGTTACCGTTCACTTTTATAAAGTGTGGCTGTGTGGGTGAGGAACATAATATTCCCATAACACTATATAGGGCCGGTATTATGTGTTTAAACAGACAATGATCGATGGTTCTGTGGACAGGCGGCCATAAACCACGAGAGGTTTACCATGAGGGGATGACGCGTAGTAATACACGAGCACTAGCGAGTGTATTACGACGTCAACCTCTGGTTTACAGAGCCGCCTGTCCACAAAACCATCGTTTGTTGTATTAATTATCCATCTTTTCGAATAAATCAAACCTAGTAATTGCCATATTAAAATGCATAAAAAGGCGACTATTCTTTTGCTCTAAAGCACAGATTTGACTCCATTTTTATCTGACAGGTGTTATATAGTGAGTCGTGGTCTTATTTAGCGGGTCGTAGAGTCGTAGAGTCCCCACACATTTTCAATGGGAAAGAATTGCTCATGTAGAATTAGAATGAATCAGAAAGAAACAGCCTTGACTGATCGTTGTCATGATTCAAATATCACCAGGTGGCGCCACCGTGAATTGAAGGATATGCCTTTAAGCTACATTTACAGACTCAATTGAGTGTGAATAATATGTCGTGGCATGAACGGACGCGTGGTGGTTTTTAGTCTTTGGACCCAGTCATCGTTGGCCGCAAGAGAAAGCGAATTCTCCGACTGTGTGAATATTGACAATAATGCCATTAACCGACTATCCGTATTCTCCGAATGCAGCCAGATTTTATATGGTTCCTGGTTTTTGTAATGACGAAGTCGGGAAGGTTGAGACTCACAATATGTAGTATGAGAAAACGTAGTGACCCCGTAGAGATGACCATTCTCCGTCTTTCATCCCTCAACTACGGCCCAAGGCCGTAGGTGGAGGGCCGTAGTTATGGGATGAAAGACGGAGAACAGCTATCACTTCAGACCCAGTTATTACGTTTCCTCATCATTGTAAACAGAAGAACCCCAAATAAAGCGGGATTCACACGATGAGATTCATGTACCTCACAGGGTGTTTGTCTGAGACAAATCCTGCTGAGATTCTGTACCCTGTAAAGTGGGATTCACACGGTGAGATTCATGTACCTCACGGGGTGTGTGTCTGAGACAAATCCTGCTGAGATTCTGTACCCTGTAAAGTGGGATTCACACGGTGAGATTCATGTACCTCACAGGGTGTGTGTCTGAGACAAATCCTGCTGAGATTCTGTACCCTGTAAAGTGGGATTCACACGGTGGGATTCATGTACCTCACAGGGTGTGTGTCTGAGAGAATTCCTGCTGAGATTCATGTACCTCACAGGGTGTTTGTCTGAGACAAATCCTGCTGAGATTCATGTACCTCACAGGGTGTGTGTCTGAGACAAATCCTGCTGAGATTCATGTACCTCACAGGGTGTGTGTCTGAGACAAATCCTGCTGAGATTCATGTACCTCACAGGGTGTTTGTCTGAGACAAATCCTGCTGAGATTCTGTACCCTGTAAAGTGGGATTCACACGGTGAGATTCATGTACTTCACAGGGTGTTTGTCTGAGACAAATCCTGCTGAGATTCTGTACCCTGTAAAGCGGGATTCACACGGTGAGATTCATGTACTTCACAGGGTGTTTGTCTGAGACAAATCCTGCTGAGATTCTGTACCCTGTAAAGTGGGATTCACACGGTGAGATTCATGTACTTCACAGGGTGTTTGTCTGAGACAAATCCTGCTGAGATTCTGTACCCTGTAAAGTGGGATTCACACGGTGGGATTCATGTACTTCACAGGGTGTTTGTCTGAGACAAATCCTGCTGAGATTCTGTACCCTGTAAAGTGGGATTTACACGGTGGGATTCATGTACCTCACAGGGTGTGTGTCTGAGACAAGTTCTGCTGTCTGTATTTAAATACAATCTCTTGTCTGAATTTTAGGCGCAGGATTCAATTTCCCTAGACATGTTTTTCCCCTGCAATTGTTTGCCACATTTAACCCTAAAAAGGAATAGATTCATATGAGATTTTGAACACTATGAGGTTCACGAATCCCACCTGGTTAATTCCACTTTAGCGGACACCCTCCGTTCCGGGCCAAAGCGTCGGTTAACGCGGGGTGACCGCTTACACGGGTTTTAAAACTTCCTCCAATCTGACTTACAATGTTATGTACCGATATATAGGGAGAACAGAGGCGATGAGAGATCTAAAAACCGTTCCCCAATATCTGAATTTGACGGAAGTTATTAAAATCTGAAACGGACACCAAAGGCCCGTGGCCCATCGGGGCATAAAACATGTAAAGTCTACGGCGAGATTTAATGATTTATAGGAGGAATAAACCTAGACATGTCACCGGATATTACGTTCTGAGTGCTTCCTGGTTTCCCGAGGCAAGGCCATGACAAAGTCTGAGCAGACTCCACCCTAAAGCCCTGCTCCCCGACGCCGATGGTCTGCGACATACTTCCCGATGGCTACGATCTGAAATGGCCAAATCGTAGCCCATCGGGAGGTCCCAGAATCGTAGACCTCTTTCGTACGCGAAGACCACAATATCTTTCCTTTGACAGGTTACGGAAAATCGAACATGTTGGATTTATTTGGACCTCTACGATTGACTTTTTCAATCGTAGCCTATCGTGATGTGTCATAGACGGAATTGCAGAAACCTGTTTCGCTGCCACAATTTTTGCTGACATGACGATAGAATCGGTACGGTGTCGGGAAGTCAATCGTAAGGCCTCTCTGGACCAGAATCGCCGTTGGTGGGGGCTGGCCTTTACTGTATCCTGTATATCCTGCCTATATCCTGCCTATATCTCACACCCCACACCCCACACCCCACACCTCACACCTCACACCCCACACCTCACACCTCACACCTCACACCTCACACCTCACACCTCACACCTCACACCTCACACCTCACACCTCACACCTCGCACCTCGCACCTCGCACCTCGCACCTCGCACCTCGCACCTCGCACCTCGCACCTCGCACCTCGCACCTCGCACCTCGCACCTCGCACCTCGCACCTCGCACCTCGCACCTCGCACCTCGCACCTCGCACCTCGCACCTCGCACCTCGCACCTCGCACCTCGCACCTCGCACCTCGCACCTCGCACCTCGCACCTCGCACCTCGCACCTCGCACCTCGCACCTCGCACCTCGCACCTCGCACCTCGCACCTCGCACCTCGCACCTCGCACCTCGCACCTCGCACCTCGCACCTCGCACCTCGCACCTCGCACCTCGCACCTCGCACCTCGCACCTCGCACCTCGCACCTCGCACCTCGCACCTCGCACCTCGCACCTCACACCTCACACCTCACACCTCACACCTCACACCTCACACCTCACACCTCACACCTCACACCTCACACCTCGCACCTCGCACCTCGCACCTCGCACCTCGCACCTCGCACCTCGCACCTCGCACCTCGCACCTCACACCTCACACCCCTAGCCTCACACCTCACACCTCACACCTCACACCTCACACACTGTTATTGAGATACCGGCCGGAACCAGCGTAAATAGCCTGAGCCCCTCATATCCCATAATAGTATTAGCGTCTCTGACGTCAGAGCGTTTCTCGCAGTTAGAACGCCGCGTGAATGTAGTTGGCGGACTCTCCGCTAGGCGGCGGAGATTGGTGGTGACGTCAGAGGTCAGGAGTCACGTGGGCAGGAGATTGGCCAATTGGAGAGCGTCTCTCTTTAGGCAGGTTCACATTGGCCGATTGTTCTACAGCGGTCTGCAGTCGTCGGCGATAAAAGGCCTTTTTCCATTGGTCGACGGTGAGGGTGCATGCATAGTGTTAAAGGCTTGTTCATATCGCTCCGCATCAAACTCTACACTACAACAGAAAAGGTTCAAATACAAGAGCGGAACTAAACTTGTTGAGTACCAGAAGCTGCACTTTATGTGAGCCATTATATTATAGTGATTGTCGTTGTGAACGCGAGGGACCGGGCGCAAGATCGGCGATGCCAAACACGTGCATTCTTTTACTCCAAAGAAGCCTAATGCAAATTATTAAAATGAATTTTAAAAACCAAACATGATATATCGCCTCGTTCATATCACTCTGCATCAGACTCATGGAGAAGGACGACTTTGACTCGTTGGTTTCTTCTCTAACACCCGAGTACAGCGACCTGGAGGCTATTCGCTAATTGGGCCACGGCGGGAGTTCTCTTTGAGGTTGTTCTCGATGTGCCGCTGTTGTTGTTGGTTGATGACGGAGATTGTCGAGTGAGGGTCACGTGGCCGGTGATGGTTACACTAGACATGTCAGGGCGGACGTGCGAATTACATGTCTGTCGACATCAGAATGCTGCATCGTACACGCTTAGCAGACGTTTTAGCAGACAGCAACAATTAAAATGGACTGAAAGCCACACACCCCTAAAGTGGGATTCGCACGGTAGGGTTCATGTACCTAACAAGGTGTTTGTCTGAGATTGAGTACTGGAACGCAATCTCCTGTCTGAATTTTAGCGTTCCATTTCCCTGAGAAAAGTTATTTTGCCTTCGACAATTAGCCCTAACCAGGTACAGAATCTCATGAGATTTTGATTTTAAACATGTTTAGAATTTACAGGGGGGTATTGGTGAGACGATTGGACCTGCTGTGACCATGTACCAGCCCTAGCCAATAGGAGGTCAGAAAGCATAATACATGTTTGTAATACCCCTCACCACAAGATCACTTGAGTCCCAGGGTGAGTGTTCACTGGGACTATGTCTGATATTATGTACCAGGTGTGTCCTCCCATGTGAATCCTTTTTCCTTGAGACTGATGACAGCACTTCGCCATGAGAATTTTGTACCAACTGACAACTGTCTCAGACTAAGTGAAAGGTGTGAAGTACACCAGTCTCAGGTTCGTGAGTCCCTAGTGTGAATCTCACTTTAAAGCCCAGTGCACATCTACCGATTTCGGAACATTGATGTACCTTTGTCGGCGATAAAGGAACGTTCATTTGTCTCAGGCGAGGCATCCTAACGGAGTCGGCCCCAGTCGGTAGATGTAGCACAGCTAGGCAAGGGTCAGCCACCGATTAGTTGACAGAGTGCTGTCTCTGCCCGTGTGGTAGTAATGGTGACCTGTCAGGGGGATTTAGAAATACTCCTTGGGTTCCACCTCAGCTCAGGAGGCCTGAGAATGCCAGACTCTAAACGTCTCGCTGCGGACTGAGGAACAAGTGAAAACGAAACTACTCGACGCGTGTCACTCTCCTTGCCTCAGAAACCTCCCCGTTTTACTCTGACTATTCTAGACCAAAAAAAACTGTTACGTAAGTGAAGATCTCAGTGAGAGCGACGCAGCGACTTTTGTTCACTTACTTAACTCTAAACACAGGGTATATAAATATAGTAGTGTCGCTCCATAAGCCGGCAGCTCAATGCTTTAAGTCCTCTAGTCTGTGATAATGGTGGTATCTCCAGTCTAAGTTTAAGTCCACGATTTCAGTCATCTCGTTCCGTCATGGTAACGACTATTAGGTCTCCAATGCTGGGTCACGTTTGTCTCTTGTAGAGAATGATGTCCACCGTTACGGAGAGAACACGGCCGAGTCAGATTAGACTGCACGTGGGTGATGTACAGATGAGCGGGGTTCCTTCAGCTTATGTAAACTACAAGACGAGAAATAGAATAGAAATAAAAGTAGAATTTGTGGTTCAGGGTAGGCTCATACCCCTACTCCTTCATTAATTCCCTTTCTTCATTGTATTCTTAAAATTGTTGTATTCATCTAACTGTCTGTGTGATGCTTTTAACCTATTCCAAGCACATGCTCCTTGATACATATTTGTCAACTTGTGACTGACTGAGGCAGTTTTCAGATCAGATTGCAGACTAAGTACATACTTTAAGCCGGAGACACACCAAGCGAGTCAAGGCGGCGATCTCCGGAATCGCCAACACAAAATATCATATGTGGGAGATATTTATTCATAGTAATAGCTCCCACCGATAATTTAGCATCTTGGAGGCAATAATCTGGTGAAATACAGAATAATAGCTCACATACACGCCATTTTGTGTTGGTGATTCCGGAAATCGCTGCATTTCTCGCTTGGTGTGTCTCCAGGTTTAGCCAATAGGAGGCCGGCAGGCAGGGTCCCACCCCCTGACGTCAAGGGTACCGGAGCACCCCTCTCACTGACTCGAGTCGCAGGACGATTGTTCACGAGGGTTTAGTCTGAGATCATGTACCATGTGAATCAAACTCGCCATTATTCCTTGAGACTGACCAAACCACTTTGCCAAGAGGTTCTTGTACCAGATTCTGGTCTGAGACAAGGTAAATGTGCGAAGTGCACCCGTTTCAGGTGGATGAGGTGGAATTCACACAGTGAGATTCATGTATCTTACAGGGTTCAGATTCTCATGAGATTCGGTTCCTTTTTAGGGGAAAATATCGCTAACATTTGCAGGGGAAAAAAACATGTCTCAGGGAAATGGAACCCTGCAATTTAGACAAAGAGATTGTGCTCGAGAACAGAATCTCAGCAGGACTTGTCAATACGTTCACATAGGAGCCTATAAGTAATGTAAGAAACGTGTTTACGAACAGATAGAGGAACTACTTTATCTTCCTTTTGAATCTCAGATTTGTGCTCTCTAAAGCGGATTCACTTCAGAGGGCTCAGAGCACTCCATGGAGAACCTTTCTGTTAGCATTTCCCGACACATCGACGCCGCAAGCACTTCGCTACTTAACAGACACTGTAGGTGTGTCTATATATAGATATAATATATGTATATATGTTCTTATTGGAGGTATACCCCCACCCCCTTCACCCCCAAAGGTCATCCGGGTAACTCGCAGCAGTCAGCACTTTCCGCACATGCGCACTAAGTCCCGCCATTCACATGTCTGTTAGTTAGGAATGTTTCCCTTCCCTTCATCGTCACTTAGCCATTTTTTATTTCAAAATCAACTTTTTCTTCAGTTGAAGCCTGCAAAATCGAAACATCTTATAAAATAAATATCAATGCGGCTATAACGTCGCCATGATGCTGTCTCATAGCCACCCGCACAGCCACCCGCACAGCGACACGCACAGCCACCCGCACAGCCACCCGCACAGCCACCCGAATAGTGACCTGCATAGCAACCAGCATAGCAACCAGCATAGCCACCCGCACAGCCACCCGCACAGCCACCCGCACAGCCACCCGCACAGCCACCCGAATAGTGACCTACATAGCCACCCGCATAGCCACCCGCATAGCCATCCACATAGCCACCCGCATAGTGTCCTGCATAGCAACCTGCATAGCAACCCGCATAGCCACCCGCATAGTGACCTGCAGAGCCCCCCGCATAGCAACCTGCATAGCCACCCGCATAGCCACCCGCATAGCCATCCGCATAGCCATCCGCATAGCCATCCCCATAGCCATCCCCATAGCAACCCGCATAGCCATCCACATAGCCATCCGCATAGCCATCCGCATATATACACCCGCATAGCCATCCGCATAGCGACCTGCATAGCAACCTGCATCTTGCTATGAAATGGTCAGAAAACGGGCAGGACGAAAACATACACTGGAGTTACTCAATAAGATTGGGGATGGGTTCTCTGACTATGGTAGGTAAAGAAATAACTATCTATATCGATAATTGAAGGTGTACAGGAATAGGGAGACCAAGTACTGGTGAAAGAAAGTCAGAGTTACTCGTAAGGCTTGGTAAAACTACTCCAGGCCTTACCTCGTAACTTTGACTTTCTCTCACCAGAACATGGTTTCCGTCTAGTGTTGGAAGGGCGGTGGAGATGGGTTTTACGAGTTTATGAGAAAAAGGTAAATATGGCGAGGGTGATGATGGTGGAAGGTGCAACTTTCCAGCAGCACTCATTCAATGTGTGCCTCCAACACATGACTGTCAGGTTCTAGAGGAGACGTGGACGTTTGGCCTGAGGCGGGGGGCGTCAGTGATCTATTATGGACACAGTTTAATGCTCCCCACAGTAGGTCAGAGGGATACATGAGGGAGCCGAACTAATCGTCTGAAACCAGTCTTGCATTTTTCATTGGAGTAATTACTTACATTGTGGTTATTGGATCGTTCTCAGGTGCAGAAACACAAAACTGTGTCGGGGTCTCGAGGGCCATCCAGGAAATACAGACGCAAAACTCCTGAAACATGTAACCCCAAACCCCTTCTCTATGTTCTAGATAATGGTCAGACAATTTTATCTAACATCTCAACTTTCTGCGTACTTGGTTCATGGGTGGTCAAGCATTGACGTAAACATTCAGCAAATAATACAGCTGACAAAAAGAAACACTAGACAATACGCTATGTATCCACCACGCTACAGACACTACACTATGTAACCACCACACTACAGACACTACGCTATGTAACCACCACACTACAGACACTACGCTATGTATCCACCACACTACAGACAATACGCTATGTATCCACCACGCTACAGACACTACACTATGTAACCACCACACTACAGACACTACGCTATGTAACCACCACACTACAGACACTACACTATGTAACCACCACACTACAGACACTACGCTATGTAACCACCACGCTACAGACACTACACTATGTAACCACCACACTACAGACACTACGCTATGTAACCACCACACTACAGACACTACACTATGTATCCACCACGCTACAGACACTACACTATGTAACCACCACGCTACAGACACTACGCTATGTAGCCACCACGCTACAGACACTATGCTATGTAGCCACCACGCTACAGACACTACACTATGTAACCACCACACTACAGACACTACGCTATGTAGCCACCACACTACAGACAATACGCTATGTAGCCACCACACTACAGACACTACGCTATGTAACTACCATGCTACAGACAATACGCTATGTATCCACCACACTACAGACAATACGCTATGTATCCACCACACTACAGACACTACACTATGTATCCACCACACTACAGACACTACGCTATGTAGCCACCACACTACAGACACTATGCTATGTAACCACCACACTACAGACACTACGCTATGTAACCACCACGCTACAGACACTACACTATGTAACCACCACACTACAGACACTACACTATGTATCCACCACACTACAGACACTACACTATGTAACCACCACACTACAGACACTACGCTATGTAACCACCACACTACAGACACTATGCTATGTAACCACCACACTACAGACACTACGCTATGTAGCCACCACACTACAGACACTATGCTATGTAACCACCACACTACAGACACTACACTATGTAACCACTACACTACAGACACTACGCTATGTAACCACCACGTTATGTAGCGTAGTGTCAACCGCTTAGTATTTAATGTAGCAAGCTGGGGATGTAGCGAATTGTCCACGTTTACCCCTTTACGCCAGGAGAAATGTAGCACACTGTCCACCGTTTACCCCATAATGTAGCATGCTGGTGATGTAGCGTAATTTCTAGAGAAGAGGGCTCCTAGAACAATATAATATGGATAGAGAAAAGGAAATGGAACAAGAAAACCACAAAGACCGTGTCTGGGTCACACTTGAGTCATTCCCCTTTCCACGCAGATTCACAAAACAATCGTCTATTTACCCTCCCTCCGTGTGCGCACAAACCCACACTCTCCAACACAATCCCACACACCAACACAACGACAGAGGCCGCAAACTCTGTTTGAAGAGTGAGCAGGTAATGGAGCGTCGTCAGCCTCGCTTTCGTCTCATCTCATTACAGATTCATCACGTGACCTCCCATCTCATTAGATATGCATCACGTGACACAGAGACAGCGTCCCGCCTTGATACACCTTGAGCCATGTCCTGACATAAGGCCCGTTTTCATTGGTTGATAAAAATATCACCAGTTAATCGAGTTCCCCTAAACGTCTGTCAGTGATGATCCCCGATTGTACGTCAGGCTCAGATACTGAGGGTCAGTGTAGTCCCTGGTTTTACTGGACTTTCAAGGTACATACCGATAGATGTTCACATCGGATAATTGAGAATTGCCATCAAAATCAAAGTGCTTCGATTCTGTCGGTTTGTAAGAAAATCCGGCAGTGGTGGCATAATGTATGCGAAATTAATCTGTCAGCATGTTCTCTTGATGTCTCGTTTCCATTCACCAATCTGGCATTTGGTCTACAAAAAAAATTAACCGGTGTTTCCTGACTGCAGAATGGTGCCAAACAAACGAGTACAGACGGGGCTGGTCGACTCTCTCTGTGAGGGACGCAGCGTGATCGCTGTCTTCTAGAGCGTGCTCGCACGTCCTATATAAACTGCCTAAAGGTTTGAGGGGTCACGTATAGACTTTCAGTGTGCTGCAAAAAACTATCCCTTCACTATCTGCATGCTATTCACTGTGATATTGTGAAAGGAGCAGGGAGCCAGTGTCTCAAGGCCTTAGAGGCGTGCCCAGCTGACCATGACCAATCACTTGAGACTGAAATACATCATTGACTTACTAGTGCTTGAGATGTTTGGATCCCAGACATGCTGTAAGGCAGTTGCAGAAATGGCAAGTTGACTGGGTGCAAGTGGGTTACAGAATACGCATATAGACTGAATGTAACCCAGATCTTTTTATTGCTTCTCATTTCTTCTCGCATGCTTCTGTTCCTGGGCGTCGTTTTATTAGAGCGTGCTTGTATGCTCTATATACGTTGCCTAAAGGTTAGGGACGTTTAAATCTCCATGCTGATGTCTCGTCTACTTACTGGAATCCTGGCCGCTGATTGGCCAGCTCCCGTCAGTCTCCCACCACCGTGGTGCAGTATCGTTTCTTGACGTCGGTGATCGTTGTGTCTATGTTTAATGTTTTTTTCTGCGGCTAATCTTGTACCGGGGTGAGATAAATAGACGAGTCTCAGTGTCCTCGTGGTCCCCGGGAATTAGCACGGTCTACACGTACGTGGTAATTACAACATACGTTCACACGGTGACGGGAAATGACACGTCCCGACCTCTCAACCAGCACTGTGAGTCGCGCCGTGTGATCGTCAAGTCCGGGTGTACTGTGAGGAGGTATTTAGACTCCAGCCAGGCTCCGTAATGAAGGGGGTTCAGCATGTGTCAAACGTGATAAAGACGGGATTAATATAAACATGTCTAGTAGTTGGGTCTTCTTCAATTGGCAGAATCAGTATTTTATGCGCATTTGTCCAATCTCCAAGAAACACATTACTGTATTTCACAAACCGCAAAACATAACTTACACATGAAATAAAATCTAAGGGGACGAAGATATTGTACCACGAGCACATGATATATGAAGACAGAATGAGGTTGGCTGAATGAATTCTGTTCCGATTTGTCTCGGTGTGTTAAGAAGTACCGAGTGTAAGAAACTGTTATGAAGATGCGCTGACCAAACTACACCGTCATAACCATGTCAGTATCTGTCTGTGGGTGGCAGTGGCAGTGTGTAGATGGATGTATCAGTGTATGGGTAGCAGTGTAACTGTGTGGGTGGCAGTATGACTGTGTGGGTGGCAGTATACCTGTGTGTGGCAGTATACCTGTGTGGGTGGCAGTATACCTGTGTGGGTGGCAATATCACTGTGTGGGTGACAGTATACCTGTGTGGGTGGCAGTATACCTGTGTGGGTGGCAGTATTACTGTATGGGTGGCAGTATACCTGTGTGGGTGACAATATGACTGTGTGGGTGGCAGTATACCTATGTGTGGCAGTATACCTGTGTGGGTGGCAGTATACCTGTGTGGGTGGCAATATCACTGTGTGGGTGACAGTATACCTGTGTGGGTGGCAGTTTACCTGTGTGGGTGGCAGTATTACTGTATGGGTGGCAGTATACCTGTGTGGGTGACAGTATGACTGTGTGGGTGGCAGTATACCTGTGTGGGTGGCAGTATGACTGTGTGGGTGGCAATATGACTGTGTGGGTGACAGTATACCTGTGTGGGTGGCAGTATACCTGTGTGGATGGCAGTATACATGTGTGGGTGGCAGTATGACTGTGGGTGGCAGTATAACCATGTGGGTGGCAGTATACCTTTGTGGGTGTCAGTATGACTGTGGGTGTCAGTATGACTGTATGGGTGGCAGTATACCTGTGTGGGTGGCAGTATGACTGTGTGGGTGGCAGTATACCTGTGTGGGTGGCAGTATACCTGTGTGGGTGGCAGTATCACTCTGTGGGAGGCTGGACAGTTCCATGTGGGTGGTTGGATCAGCAGACAAATTGCAGTGTTACTATTTAATAAGTCTGTCTTCCTTAAAGAGAGAATCAGTGACGGTTGAACTTATGTGAGTTTGAGAGCGGCATCGGTTGTGACAGTCTCAGGAGACAAAGAGACAGATTATGAGTGATGAGAAGTAAAGAAGACGAGTTTCAATAAATATTAATGTAACCAGCTTCCTAAGACATGCTGTTATGATACAGTAAGCGGGATTCACACGACGAGATTCATGTACCTCACGGGGTGTGTGTCTGAGACAAACCCTGCTGAGATTCATGTACCTCGTAGGGTGTGTCTGAGACAAATCCTGCTGAGATTCATGTACCTCACGGGGTGTGTGTCTGAGACAAATCCTGCTGAGATTCATGTACCTCACAGGGTGTGTCTGAGATAAATCCTGCTGAGATTCATGTACCTCACGGGGTGTGTGTCTGAGACAAATCCTGTTGAGATTCATGTACCTCACAGGGTGTGCCTGAGACAAATCCTGCTGAGATTCATGTACCTCACAGGGTGTGTCTGAGACAAATCCTGCTGAGATTCATGTACCTCACAGTGTGTGTGAGACAAATCCTGCTGAGATTCATGTACCTCACGGGGTGTGTGTCTGAGACAAATCCTGCTGAGATTCATGTACCTCACAGAGTGTTTGTCTGAGACAAATCCTGCTGAGATTCATGTACCTCACAGGGTGTGTGTGAGACAAATCCTGCTGAGATTCATGTACCTCACGGGGTGTGTGTCTGAGACAAATCCTGCTGAGATTCATGTACCTCACAGGGTGTGTCTGAGACAAATCCTGCTGAGATTCATGTACCTCACAGGGTGTGTCTGAGACAAATCCTGCTGAGATTCATGTACCTCACAGGGTGTGTGTCTGAGACAAATCCTGCTGAGATTCATGTACCTCACAGAGTGTTTGTCTGAGACAAATCCTGCTGAGATTCATGTACCTCACAGGGTGTGTGTCTGAGACAAATCCTGCTGGGATTCATGTACCTCACAGGGTGTATGTCTGAGACAAATCCTGCTGAGAATCTGTACCCTGTAAAGTGGGATTCATACGATGAGATTCATGTACCTCACAGGGTGTTTGTCTTAGACAAATCCTGCTGAGAATCTGTACCTTGTAAAGTGTGATTCACACTGTGAGATTCATGTACCTCACAGGGTGTTTGTCTGAGACAAATCCTGCTAGTATTCTGTACTCGAACACAACCTCTTCATCTAAATTTCCCTGAGACATTTTTTTCCACTGTAATTGTTGGCGACATTTGCCCCTGAAAAGGAACGGAATCTCATGAGATATTGAACTGCAGTTGGATGTATTTATTTGCCGTCACTCAATGCCAGACCTCCCAGCACTATGGAGAGATCAAGAACTATAAGCAAAGGAATTTAGATAAAGATAAAGAAAGGAAAATGGGATAATATATGCTTAAACCCGTAAATATTTACAAGTACTTAGGTGTTTATATAGATAATAGAATGAGTTTTTATGAACAAGTTGATAAGGTCTTAAGAGAAGTTAATAGAAGATTATTTAGATTAAAAAAGATTAGATATTTATCAACAACTGACGCTAGTATCCAGATTGCCAAACAGATGATTATCCCATTATTAGAACTAACTTGGTCCGCACTCCACCTCGTTTGACAGTTCTGTAATTCACTCAGCTTCGTTTCGTGAATTACTCCGCGGTCAAACTCGTTGGAGTACGGACCAAGTTATTTTCATCTCATGATTTTTCTTCTGAAAATAGATGTGGGAGAGGGTTTTCAGAATCCAATACCAGTAAATGCTCTTGACTAACCTTTGATTCTCAATACTTTTTTAATTATACTGAAATACAAATCATGACCGACGCTTTATCTCCCCTAATTACTAGTTGAAGACATAGCCTACAATTCACGGTGGCGCCACCTAGTGATATTTTTGTTTTCTCCAACATTTGGACATCATCGTTTTCAATTTACAAGAAACTAAAATGGGTTTCACCGACTGATTCCGTGTTTTCACTTACAAATCAGTATATATCTATATATATATATATATATATATATATATATATATATATATATATATATATATATATATATATAGCTGTGGAAACATTCACCCCTTGTCTAGCACTGTCTGGCATGGACCATGTCAATCCTCCTGATACAGAAACACACCTCGTCCATTATGTGTAGACGTGAATCGATGGCGGCAGTTGTAAAAACGCCGGTTCGGAAAAACTCCGCTCTCTCATCGATGTGAGTTTTTAATGAGTCTTGCTGTTTGCTGTGCACAGATTTCAATGACGTCACGACTATTGTCGTGGCGTCACGCAGATTGGAGCTCATGACTGTAGGGCAGGAAGGTAGCGTTCCATGGGGCGGCCATTTTACTCCCGAGAAGGAGTTCTCGACTGGTGGAGGTGAAGGAGTCTGTGTTTAATTGACGGTCCATTCATCTCAATACGAGTTTTACAGTTTAACATCTCCACCACAACATGCGAGGTTAGATCAAAGGTACATCTAACATGACTTACAAATAATAAACAGAGACAAACTGAAACGTATCAGGTATACACGAAAAGGATGAGGGGGGGGGGCAGGTATATCAACAGATGAAAAGGATGAGGGGGGGGGGGCAGGTATATCAACAGATGAAAAGGATGAGGGGGGGGGGGCAGGTATATCAACAGATGAAAAGGATGAGTTGAATGGAAACAGGTATGAAGAGAAGTTCTCACTGATTAATTTGCATAGATTATACAATGAGGCCGAACGACTTCCGTCAGTTTGGACTTGTCAAATGTAGCAGAAACAATGAATACGCTGAACCCTCGCCGATGTTTTTATACCGACGTGCAGTCGTCAGCCACCGTCCACCGACTTTTAGGAGAACTCAATAAATCGGTGCCGTTTTCGTCGGCCAGTGGAAAACGGCCTCACTCTACATCTCATCGTGACGAGTGAATCTCTGTGATCCAGGACTCGAGGTGTCTGATCCGGAGGGACACACCTCGCCACACGTCAAGACGGCAGTGTCACTCCGCTCCGTGGAAGATTATCACCAATTATCTTCTGAAATAATCAGCAGTAAAATGATAGCACTAAGATCCACCTCTGAATGGGACAAACGTGCCGACACCATCTCGTTAATCTCAGCGTGACACCGAACCAAGCCTGGTTTAATTAATCTACTTTTATTAACGAACCGGCGTCAGAAAAACCACCCAGTTAAATTCTGTGAATTAAAAGGCGATCGACCCAGATCAGGAAGTCTGGTGGAGCCTGTCGGGAGTTACTGAAAAGTGTTAATTGAATTCATGGTAGGACCAGGGACAGGGGCAGGGGGGGGGGGGCAGGGGGAGGAGGGGGAGGAGAGGGAGGAGGGACAGGGGCAGGGGGGGCAGGGGGAGGAGGGGGAGGAGAGGGAGGAGGGACAGGGGCAGGGGGAGGAGCGGGAGGAAGAGGGGCAGGGGGAGGGGGATGAGGGTGAGTGCGAGGGGCAGGAAGGAAAGTAGACAACTCTCGCCGGAAGTTATCAATACACAGTGGCGCCACCTGGAGTGTGTACAGTTAAAGACATATCCTACAATACACAGTGGCGCCACCTGGAGTGTGTCCAGTTAAAGACATATCCTACAATTCACAGTGGCGCCACCTGGTGATTTTCAAATGCTGATAATTATCCATTCAAGCTGGTTCTTTTGACCTATTCTAGTACGGACGGAGTGAAGTGTAAATATTACCGAGTTTGACCTAAACCAAGGTGAATTAAGACAATTTACATTTGACTGATTTGCATGAAATGATTTACTGAAAAAGTATAGTTTACTTCAATTGTTTCAAAAACAAGGACAGAGACCTATGATTGTTAAGACTTGATTGTGTAGTGATATAAAGTCGGTAGAATGGTTTTGTTCCAGTCAGCGGACAACTCCGTGGTTGGACAAATAAGACTGAAAAGGAAGGTAGACGCATGTTACATTCTACTAAACACAACAAGAATAACCAGGGGGAAAAGAACACTGATAATATGATGCTGCTTCTAGAACAAATCTTAATCCAAAGAAATCCATGGAAATGGACACGATCGACCGCACGACGGAAAAAACACCCACAATCCGAAAACGAGAAGAAACCCGAAACGAGCACACAAGTACAGAGGTCTAAAACCTCAAGGTGAAACGTCCCACATGGAAAACCAAGTCCTGACCAAGACGAGGTATTCCCTGCGCTCCCCACACGTGGTTGGAGGTGCCTTGACTATCAGTCCACGTTTTTTTTTATAAGAGAGCTGAACTCTGTTTATTAATCCAGAAAAAAAGCAGGTACATAGTCAAAGTAGTAACTTGTCTATTCTGTATAAACATGTGAACAATCCATCAATGAACAATTGTATATCCAATAGACCACACTTGCTCACTCCAACGATGAACAAGAAATGGAAAAAGAAAACATACCATAACCTCGCACCAGAGAAACAAATATAGAATGTTTGCACATAGTTCTTGCACTATCTTGAAAAACTCGGAAATAAATGAATAATAGATGCATTAAATGCAGCACCAAAAACATCTATCCACCTAGGCACAGGATGAACATCACAGGTCTACATGGAAGTTGGATGTACTCAGAAGAAATACATACCGTCTTCATAGTCGCTCTATTTTTTATTCTTGTATTTTATTTTATCCATTAATTCCTTTGACGTCTCCATTATCTACCCAGGAACATACCACCATCATCCCCCTTCCTTCTGTACCCAATCATTTACCCCCCCGCCCCCCACTTTCGTTTGCGAACATAGGAAAAGCACAACATTTTCAAGTCCACTTTTAAAATGTATGCGCGACAAGAAACACCGGCCATGGTTTACTGAGCGCGGGACTCACGCTCAGAAACACTGCACAGAGAGAGGTTAGAGACTTTCAGCTCGCTGCACCCACTGACCCTCCACCCTCTGTCTGCCAACTCACAGAGAGAGGTTAGAGACTTTCAGCAAACTACACCCACTGACCCTCCACCCTCTGTCTGCCAGCTCACAGAGAGAGGTTAGAGACTTTCAGCAAACTACACCCACTGACCCTCCACCCTCTGTCTGCCAACTCACAGAGAGAGGTTAGAGAATTTCAGCTCGCTGCACCCACTGACCCTCCACTCTCTGTCTGCCGACTCACAGAGAGAGGTTAGAGACTTTCAACTTGCTGCACCCACTGACCCTCCACCCTCTGTCTGCCAGCTCACAGAGAGAGGTTAGAGACTTTCAGCAAACTACATCCACTGACCCTCCACTCTCTGTCTGCCAACTCACAGAGAGAGGTTAGAGACTTTCAGCTCGCTGCACCCACTGACCCTCCACTCTCTGTCTGCCAACTCACAGAGAGAGGTTAGAGACTTTCAACTCGCTGCACCCACTGACCCTCCACCCTCTGTCTGCCAGCTCACAGAGAGAGGTTAGAGACTTTCAGCAAACTACATCCACTGACCCTCCACTCTCTGTCTGCCAACTCACAGAGAGAGGTTAGAGACTTTCAGCTCGCTGCACCCACTGACCCTCCACTCTCTGTCTGCCAACTCACAGAGAGAGGTTAGAGACTTTCAACTCGCTGCACCCACTGACCCTCCACCCTCTGTCTGCCAACTCACAGAGAGAGGTTAGAGACTTTCAGCTCGCTGCACCCACTGACCCTCCACTCTCCGTCTGCCAACTCACAGAGAGAGGTTAGAGACTTTCAGCTCGCTGCACCCACTGACCCTCCACTCTCTGTCTGCCAACTCACAGAGAGAGGTTAGAGACTTTCAGCAAACTGCACCCACTGACCCTCCACCCTCTGTCTGCCAACTCACAGAGAGAGGTTAGAGACTTTCAGCAAACTGCACCCACTGACCCTCCACCCTCTGTCTGCCAACTCACAGAGAGAGGTTAGAGACTTTCAGCAAACTGCACCCACTGACCCTCCACCCTCTGTCTGCCAACTCACAGAGAGAGGTTAGAGACTTTCAGCTCGCTGCACCCACTGACCCTCCACTCTCTGTCTGCCAACTCACAGAGAGAGGTTAGAGACTTTCAGCAAACTGCACCCACTGACCCTCCACCCTCTGTCTGCCAACTCACAGAGAGAGGTTAGAGACTTTCAGCAAACTGCACCCACTGACCCTCCACCCTCTGTCTGCCAACTCACAGAGAGAGGTTAGAGACTTTCAGCTCGCTGCACCCACTGACCCTCCACTCTCTGTCTGCCAACTCACAGAGAGAGGTTAGAGACTTTCAGTAAACTGCACCCACTGACCCTCCACTCTCTGTCTGCCAGCTCACAGAGAGAGGTTAGAGACTTTCAGCTCGCTGCACCCACTGACCCTCCACTCTCTGCCAGCTCGGTGACATTGGTAAGGTACAGGGAACCAGTGTCTGAGATGAAGCGTGGTAATACACTCGCTAACGATCGTGTATTATTACTCGTCAAGCTCTTATCGTTTACCTCCACAAAACCATGAATTATTGCTTATGATGTTGCAGACAAATGCAAGTTTTTTGTGAAACTCCAAACGAAATGTTACATTTGGCGGTTTGAGGTGGAAGGAGAGATGCCCCCCCCCCAACACGACCTCCCCGGGACTCATTTCACAGATTACTGCATGGAGCACCTTAAGCGACCCTTTTTAATGGACTTTGTTAAAAAGGCGCCTGGAGCAGGAACGTGAAGAGAGAAACTGAGGAGCGTTCGGTCTGTGTCCCCGTCCTCCAGCGAGTGTTGAGTGCGCAGTAAGATGAACGAGGTGATGGCCCAGTGAATGTTCAGAAGCAATCCAAAGGAATGGAGACTCAGAATCTGTCACCTCACACCTCACACCTCACACCTCACACCTCACACCTCACATCTCACACCTCACACCTCACACCTCGCACCTCGCACCTCGCACCTCACACCTCACAGCTCACACCTCACATCTCACATCTCACACCTCACACCTCACACCTCACACCTCACACCTCACATCTCACACCTCACACCTCACATCTCACATCTCACACCTCACACCTCACACCTCACACCTCACAGCTCACACCTCGCACCTCGCACCTCGCACCTCGCACCTCACAGCTCACACCTCACACCTCACACCTCACACCCCACACCCCACACCCCACACCCCTCACCCCACACCCCTCACCCCACACCCCACACCCCACACCCCACACCCCACACCCCACACCCCACACCCCACACCCCACACCCCACACCTCACACCACACACCTCACACCCCACACCCCACACCCCACACCCCACACCCCACACCCCACACCCCACACTCCACACCTCACACCTCACACCTCACACTTCACACCTCACACCTCACACCTCACACCTCACACCTCACACCTCACACCTCACACCTCACACCCCACACCCCTCACCCCACACCCCACACCCCACACCCCACACCCCACACCCCACACCCCACACCCCACACCCCACACCCCACACCCCTCACCTCACACCACACACCACACACCTCACACCCCACACCACACACCCCACACCACACACCCCACACCCCACACACCACACACCTGACACTTCGGGTTACAACTCCCTTTGGTATAATGAGCTTAACTTAGTTACAGTTCTTTGTTGTGTCTTTTGCTCCATATTTATTTTTCATTTGTTTAACTTTTGTCTCTTGTTTACACCTGCCTACACTACCCTGAAGCCCTCGCCTCTATTGAGTCGACCGGATGATGTGATTATAAACGATAATAAAAGTAGAGAGTACAGATATTGTGACATTATTTGCGCCCCTATTTGTTCAACAAAACCTAATAGTATTTAACAAAATAATCAAATATTGATAAACAAGGGGTGTAAATATATAAGAAAAAGAAGGACATTATGAAATACATGCGGAAAATAGTGAGATGAACTGATACTGGTCCGGTGAATCAGGTGTATGATAGATACACTAGAGACAACAGCTGTATGCTCCTCCGAGCAGACCCTACGCAATATCCGTGCGTGCACTCGAAAATGACTATATTTTGTGACATAATCCGCTATTTTTTCTGAATACTCAACGGGCGTTGGATACTAGTTCACGATACGACCAGGATGACTTCATGTAACGATCCTATTCTCGACACAACGACACGATCAAAAGATCGCAAAGACACAGTTACTACACGCAGGTCATGTGACCAAGACGGTGTATAAATAGTTGGTCGAAAATCACCAAATGGCAGCAATTGGACTATATTTTGAATATATCTAAAAATCCTTTTTTGGGGATAGTTTGAATAGTTTTGAGACATCTAGGGCATTATAGGGCACAATCCAGAACCTTAAAATAATACTTAACTCCAATATTTAGACAAATTATGCCTGAAAACATGAAAAAGTCACATTATGACACCATCATAAAGTCTCAAATAAAATAAGATTAAAAAAGGGGTAGAATCAAATAGTTTTTGCAATCAATAATAACTCACATATATGCATCTTCCCACCATAAAAGGAAAGGCCTACATGGCTTCCTTCATACTGATCTCAATTTGTGCTATTTTGGTGTAGTTTTGGCAGTCACGTTACGACACCCACTAAACCATTAATAACTTAAGTTCCCTTTAATATTAGTAACGGATCTTTTGTGGTATTAAAGGGTAGATGTATACCTACAAAATGGCGAAAAAATGAAGTTTTAATCTTTATTAGAAAAAAAGTGATCAGCCCTGACATATTTTTTCGTCGGAAGATCGCTATTTATGTGTGAATAATATTCGTCGTTAAGATTTGTTTCTTGAATAAAAAGAAATTCTATGGGGAATAAATACCAGGAGTGAGATAAAATACGAGACGTGATACAGTACAGGCCATATGTAGGGAGTGCAATGGTATGAATGTATATATTTGAAACCTATTTTTAGCCAAACAGATTTGATATCATATGGAGACATGGTTATTGTGCCTGAATGAAATCTGTTCCGAGTTATTTTGCTCGAGAATATTCACCGAGTTTAAAGAACGAGGTTAATATTTCCTCCCAAAACAACAAGTTACAGATGTAGTTCAGATTCACTCACCAGGTGTCCTTACAATCACACATACCTGAAAAAGATCAACATGCGCACAGGTAAGTAGTCCTATTTGACAACTGACTTATGGCTAAAACTGCAATGCGCAGGAGATCAGTTTTAATTGATCCAAAAGTGATTCAGCAAAATAATTAGTCCGTTTTGAAGAGAGATAATTCTCCGTAAAAAGAGAAGGCGTTTCTTGGCGACTGCGGGTTTCTTTTTATCAATTGCCGCCATTATTTTAGTCAATCCATGATGGCTTTTTCACAGTTACTTTACAAGAAAGCGTTCGCAATTTGAAGGTAATACATTAACTTCGTCAGTCTTGAAGATGTCTGGAGGCATTGCCATGTAGGGCCTGAATATGTCTGAAGGCATTGCCGTATAGGGCCTGAAGATGCCTCCAGGCATTGCCATGTAGGGCCTGAAGATGCCTCCAGGCATTGCTGTGTAGGGCCGGAAGATGACTGAAGGCATTGCCATGTAGGGTCTGAAGATGCCTGGAGGCATTGCCATGTAGAGTCTGAAGATGTCTGGAGGCATTGTCATATAGGACTTGAAGATGCCGGGAGGCATTTTTGAGTGCTATTCTAAATAAGAATTAAGTGTGAATATGAAAAGGAATAATTGATGCACTTTTATGATTGTCTCTCTGCGTATAGTCGACAATATTAACATTCTAGAATTGTAGAATGTGTGACGTAGGTGGATACATATTCGTGAATTACTCCCGGTCAAACTCGGAGGTTATTTTCTTCTGGTGAGTTTCCTTCTAGTCCTTTCAGGAAGCCTGTTAGCCTGGAAGCCTGGCCTAGTTAGACTATAGGCCAGGTAACGGGTTCCAGTCTAGTGGTGCATTATTGGTAACGCCTCCATTTTTCTGTTGCTGTGGGATTGCGCCTACTACTGAGGCTACTCTTCCAGCAGATCTTTCACTGCAATAGTGCAAGTAGAGCACAGGATCTCTGTTAGGAGAGTGTGCACCACCTAGGCAGATCACAGGCAAGAGTATGTAAGCAGATCCCTGCAAGTAATGCACAATCTTTGTGCATGCCATGAGTTTGTGAGAAGGAGAAATAGTAAGAGAAGGAGACCTTGGGTGAATTAGGTGAAATAGGTGATGGAAATTTAAGGTATGATATTGGTTTTATTGGGTGATAAGTTTGATATTATGTGAAACCATAGTTATGGTGACAATACGGGGTAGATTTATGAGTTGTTTCGGAGAAATTCCGGCTCGTTCAAAATGAATAAATCTACCCCACATTGGTACCATCACTATGGTTTCATATTATTATATACCTTAATTTCTTTAATTCGCTAAAACTGACCATAATTCAACATCAAAGTCACTTTTTACAACTGGCAAAAACGACGTGTACGTTAGCAGACATGCCGGAAGTTGACAACAGGAAGTGATCACTGTGCAGGCGCGAATACATTATACCGCCACATAAATTAACGCACGGTCACCCTGCTACGCTCGATCGTCCCGTCGGACAGCTACACTCGAGCAGTGCAGTGTCTCCGCTATTTGTTGACATCTACCAGATCACCCGCTCGGTTCGCGAACGTATTGAAATCGATTGATCTCGCATATCTAAGCTATATAACGTGTTTCACGTGATTCGTACTTGTATTCCATCTCGATGTTTGATGTATTTTCACACTAACTCACTCAGTGGTTACTGTATGACGCTATGGAACTCGCGAAGTGAAGCCATTTTTTAATCTTGCGCCTAGAATTCTGTTTTCGGCCTCTCGACCAATCAAAATGCTTTATTTCTTCAAAGCGTGCAATCTGTAGCTCAAAGCGTGCAGGTAAGGTTCAAAGCGTGCATTTTGTCACTCAAAGCGTGCAATCTGTTGATATCCAAAGGCACCAGTACAACGTTTCACAGCGTAGAGTGCAATCTGTGTATAGCTACTATACCCATAGGAGCAGTATGTATTTACTCTGACTTTGTGTATAGGTATATAATAATAAAAGGAATATAATGGTAGTATTGAGTTTATTCACTTGCTACAGCATGGCACTTGTTACAGGATGCACATTATTTGCAGGGATATACTCCCATACTCACGAGACATTGGCGCAGAGATGGTGTGACTGACACTTCAGGGTCGTGCACTAGGAACCCGTTACCTGTCCCTTATTTCAATGGGACAGGGAACCAGTCTAGAAGCCTATTACAGAGCACACCATATATAAGCACCATTACCAGGTTGTATTTCTCAGGGATGTTGCCTCATTTTCCATCATCTTCTGGTGGTCGCTGTCGTTCCCTGATCAGTGCCGAGCAACTCCGAGTTGAACCGAGCAGCTCCGAGCTGTGCCGAGCGGCTCCGAGCTGTGCCGAGCGGCACCGAGCTGTGGCGAGCGGCTCCGAGCAGTGCCGAACGGCACCGAGCTGTGCCGAGCTGTGCCGAGCGGTGCCGAGCGGCTCCGAGCAGTGCCGAGCGGCACCGAGCTGTGGCGAGCGGCTCCGAGCACTGCCAAACGGCACCGAGCTGTGCCGAGCGGTACCGAGCTGTGGCGAGCGGCTCCGAGCAGTGCCGAACGGCACCGAGCTGTGCCGAGCGGTACCGAGCTGTGGCGAGCGGCTCCGAGCAGTGCCGAGCGGCACCGAGCTGTGGCGAGCGGCTCCGAGCAGTGCCGAACGGCACCGAGTAGTACCGAGCGGCTCCGAGCTGTCCCGAGAGCACCCTCCTCTACTGTCATTAAAACCTTGTGTCTCCTTTCTATGACATAGAACCTTGTGTCTCCTTTCTATGACAGAGAACCTTGTCTCTCCTTTCTATGACAGAGAACCTTGTGTCTCCTTTCTATTACAGTGAACCTTGTCTCTCCTTTCTATCAAACACACAAATAGAAAAAAACCAGAAAATAAAGAAACCGAGACGCTCCGACGTCATTGAAGGACAGAGACACCTGGCGGCGAACGAGGGATTCACATCTCGTCCTGTCACGCGAGATTCGCCGAGACTTCACCCACCGGCCGCGTCCGGCGTCTAGTTCTACTTCTTTATGGCGTCCGTTTTGGTCACGTGATGCCTTCCCGCGCTTTGTAAACCGGAACCGAAAACGGCCTGCGGGTGGCCGACCTGGCCGCCTGGTGTCGCGGTGCGCCTCTCGGGGGCAGATTTCGGCTGGTACCTGGCGTCTCAAATACTAGACTGTTGGCAACCTTCGGCAATCAGCGCCGTCTAAGAAAATGTCTGCCGAAAAGAGAAAAGTGCGCATGTGTGTAGAGGCTTTATACAGAACTGCATCGAGAACATATAAATACACAATACTCCTCGAGTTTGGATCGGCAAATCGTCGTCGATGGCTCTGAGTGATAATCAGTCCATCGTTATGGTTTATGACAAGAGAGAAATACTGGGTGAAGGTTGGCCCCGATTCAATTACAATATGGACATTGTTATGATGGATAACCGAATAATAACAGAAAATATGAAAGGTTGAGATGTGACCTGGTATTGTACTCTACCCAGCATGCATTACTCTCTACAAGTCTACACAACCTCCCCTCAACACTGTCCCCACCCCCCCCCCTGTGTCACCCCCCTGTGTCACCCCCCTGTGTCACTACCCCTGTGTCACCCCCCTGTGTCCCCGCCCCCTGTGTCCCCTCCTCTGTCCCCACCCCCTGTATCACCCCCCACCCCCTGTGTCACCCCCCTGTGTCACCCCCTGTATCACCTCCCCTGTATCACCCCCCACCCCCTGTGTCACCCCCCTGTGTCCCCCCTGTATCACCCCCCCATGTATGACCCCCCCTGTGTCCCCCCCTGTATCACCCCCCACCCCCTGTGTCCCCCCCCTGTGTCCCCCCCTGTATCACCCCCCCCTGTATCACCACCCCCTGTGTCCCCCCTGTGTCCCCCCCTGTATCACCCCCCCCCTGTATCACCCCCCCTGTGGCCCCCACCCTGTGGCCCCCATCCTGTGTCCCCCCCCTGTATCACCTCCCCCCCTGTATCACCCCCCTGTGTCCCCCCCCCTGTGTCCCCCCCTGTGTCCCCCCCTGTGTCCCCCCCTGTATCACCCCCCTGTGTCAGCCCCCTGTGTCAGCCCCTGTGTCACCCCCCCTGTATCACCCCCCTGTGTCACCCCCTGTGTCACCCCCCTCTGTCCCCACCCCCTCTGTCACCACCCCCTCTGTCACCCCACTGTGTCACCCCCCTGTGTCACCCCCCTGTGTCCCCCCCCTGTGTCACCCCCCTGTGTCACCCCCCTGTATCACCCCCCTGTGTCCCTGCTCTGTGTCACCCCCCTGTGTCACCCCCCTGTGTCACCCCCCCTGTGTCACCCCCCTGTGTCACCCCCCTGTATCACCCCCCTGTGTCCCTGCTCTGTGTCACCCCCCTGTGTCACCCCCCTGTGTCACCCCCCCTGTGTCACCCCCCTGTGTCACCCCCCTGTATCACCCCCCTGTGTCCCTGCTCTGTGTCACCCCCCTGTGTCACCCCCCTGTGTCACCCCCCCTGTGTCACCCCCTGTATCACCCCCCCTGTGTCCCCCCCTGTATCACCCCCCCTGTGTCCCCCCCTGTATCACCCCCCCCCTGTATCACCACCCCCTGTGTCACCCCCCCTGTGTCACCCCCCTGTGTCACCCCCCTGTATCACCCCCCTGTGTCCCTGCTCTGTGTCACCCCCCTGTGTCACCCCCCCTGTGTCACCCCCCCTCTGTCACCACCCCCTGTGTCCCCACCCCCTCTGTCACCACCCCCTCTGTCACCCCCCTGTGTTCCCACCCCCTCTGTCACCACCCCCCGTGTCACCCC
Source organism: Alentia gelatinosa (assembly GCA_950022655.1). Lineage (NCBI taxonomy): Eukaryota > Metazoa > Annelida > Polychaeta > Phyllodocida > Polynoidae > Alentia > Alentia gelatinosa. The sequence continues at coordinate 378,376 of OX465591.1, read as the reverse complement.
CTCACCTCCCCTGTCACCCCAGTCTATAGCTGGACCCTTGTTCTGTGGCCGCTCACGACATCAATAATTCGCCTCGCTGTCGACACGGATGTCGCATCCCATAATAGTTCGCTCTGTCACGTGACACAGCAGGCTGGTGACCAGCGATCCGGGACGCCCGCGTCCCACCGCTGGTGCCCAGCAGCACCTGTTGCCATGGTGACGGGTTGTTTCTGCTCGGTTAGGCTGCTCAGTCTGTAGGCCTAGGCCTGACTGGCCTCAGCCCCCAGGCTCTGGACACCAGGCAACAGACATCAGCCAACACACCACAGCCAAAACCCGACACCCCACAGCCAACAGCCAACAGCCCACAGCCACCAGCCCACACACCACAGCCCACACCTAACACCCCACAGCCCACACCTAACATCCCACAGCCCACACCTAACACCCCACAGCCAACAGCCCACACACCACAGCCCACACCTAACACCCCACAGCCCACAGCCCACACACCACAGCCCACACCTAACACCCCACAGCCCACACCTAACACCCCACACACCACAGCCCACACACCACAGCCAAAACCCGACACCCCACAGCCAACAGCCCATACACCACAGCCCACACCTAACACCCCACAGCCCACACCTAACACCCCACAGCCCACAGCCCACACACCACAGCCCACACCTAACACCCCACAGCCCACACCTAACACCCCACAGCCCACACCTAACACCCCACAGCCCACACCTAACACCCCACACACCACAGCCAAAACCCGACACCCCACAGCCAACATCCCCCAGCCCCCAGCCCACAGCCACCAGCCCCCAGCCCACAACCTCCAGCCCCCCGCCACCAGCCCCCAGCCCCCCGCCCCCCGCCCCCCGCCCCCCGCCCCCCGCGCCCAGCCCCAAGCCAACAGCCCACAGCCCACAGCCTCAAGCCTCCAGCCCCCAGCCCACAGCCCCCCGCCCCCGCCCCCCGCCCCCCGCCCCCGCCCCCCGCCCCCCGCCCCCCGCCCCCCGCCCCCCGCGCCCAGCCCCCCGCCCCCCGCGCCCCGCCCCCCGCGCCCAGCCCCCCGCCCCCCGCCCCCCGCCCCCCGCCCCCAGCCCCCAGCCCACAGCCCACAGCCCACAGCCCCCAGCCCCCCGCCCCCGCCCCCCGCCCCCCGCCCCCGCCCCCCCGCCCCCCGCCCCCCGCCCCCCGCGCCCAGCCCCCCGCCCCCCGCGCCCCGCGCCCCGCCCCCCGCGCCCCGCCCCCCGCGCCCAGCCCCCCGCCCCCGCGCCCAGCCCCCCGCGCCCAGCCCCCAGCCCACAGCCCACAGCTCCCAGCCCAGGCCTCAGCCTACAGGCCACGAGGTGCTGGATCGAGGCTATCACCGGCGCACCTTTGATCTGCCTCGAGGCTAAATCAAATAACCGGAAGTGTCAGTCGGGACGCTCTGTTCCCGTCGGTTCATCACAGACCTGGTGCGCTGCCCTTATATGGGCATAGCGTCCCCCGTCTGAGTCAGCACGTATGTAACGAGCTCACTGATTGGCTAATCGTGTCAATACTAAATGTCTACTCTCAGTGTCTCGTTCTCCGGGCTGTGAACAGGCCTTTTTCCACTGGCCAGTGTCGCACCTTATCTCCTTAGTTACGCAACGCCTGAAGCCAAACATTCACCTGGCAACGTATACTTTAGCATTGATAAACATCGTGTATTAGAGTAATATATTGATAATACCCGTGCACATTATCTCCAGAGAAATAAAAGTGATTGCATCGTATTCTATGGTATTCCAGCTCCGATTTGGTGTATCATACATGCAAACCACTCAATGATACTTTAGATATACCTGAGATAACATAGGGACACCGAAAATGCATGCACATTAATACATTGGCAGAGCCAGCAGTTATATGCTTATCTTTTTCCTATCTAAAACCAAGATAATTATCAACTATAAAGTTTAGACAACCATGACTCGTTAGTACAATACTCTAGTTTGTTTCAGCAATTTAATCTGTCAAAAAACAACATTGCTGCAATCACACCCACCGTTCACACTTTAGGTGTGATTGCTGTTTGTCTCTATATGAATACCGCTGGACTCGCGGTGTTTGTCCGAGCGGCCGCGTAACTAGACAGTGGGCCGTTAGGTGGCGTTGAACGGCAACACCTGTATTGTGTCTGATCAAAGAAGTCGTAATGACAGGAGTGATAGAAAGTGTGTGGATCTGTCCCAGATTTTACTCTGACAGAATATATCCACCACGTGTATGTAATGACAGGAGTGATAGAAGGTGTGTGGATCTGTCCCAGATTTTACTCTGACAGAATATATCCACCACGTGTATGTAATGACAGGAGTGATAGAGGGTGTGTGGATCTGTCCCAGATTTTACTCTGACAGAATTTATCCACCACGTGTATGTAGTGACAGGAGTGATAGAAGGTGTGTGGATCTGTCTCAGATTTTACTCTGACAGAATATATCCACCACGTGTATGTAATGACAGGAGTGATAGAAGGTGTGTGGATCTGTCCCAGATTTTACTCTGACAGAATATATCCACGATGTGTATGTAATGACAGGAGTGATAGAAGGTGTGTGGATCTGTCCCAGATTTTACTCTGACAGAATATATCCACCACGTGTATGTAATGACAGGAGTGATAGAAGGTGTGTGGATCCGTCCCAGATTTTACTCTGACACAGAATATATCCACCACGTGTATGTAATGACAGGAGTGATAGAAGGTGTGTGGATCTGTCCCAGATTTTACTCTGACAGAATATATCCACCACGTGTATGTAATGACAGGAGTGATAGAAGGTGTGTGGATCTGTCCCAGATTTTACTCTGACAGAATATATCCACCACGTGTATGTAGTGACAGGAGTGATAGAAGGTGTGTGGATCTGTCCCAGATTTTACTCTGACAGAATATATCCACCACGTGTATGTAATGTGCGAAAACAGGGTGACTGTGTCCGCACGGCAAAGATGCGGGGTATATTGTCAAATAGTTTATCCCCATACCGAAGGAAGAGGTATCATCGTATATATTTTGACAGTTCTTTTTTTCTAATATTCAACTACAGTCAGCTTGTTATCATTATAAACCTTGACATGACGAGATTTTACCACCATTCACGCGGATTGAATGTCTGTTCCCCGTACGTCACAGTGTGACATATGGATCTCATTTAAATTACTACGTAATCCACGGGGCTTCGCCTTGTGAATTACTAAAGGGAAACTATGTTCCGGTGACAGAAAGTTACTCGGTAAGGCTCGGAATAATTACTGCCCAAGGCCTTGGTCGCGGGCAGTCATTATTGGCTGTGAGGGTCACGTGGGCTAGTCACGTGGTCTGGTATCCATGGTGATTCGTCGTCATGGTAACAGATTGTACCAGCAGGTCCTCTGAAGAGGCCGTTCCCTCTGTTACGTTTTTATGCCTATTTTCACCATCAGCAAAGATTGTCGCCGATTCCGCCAGGACCAAGTCGACGATCACAAAAACGCCGTCTGGTAGATGGAACAGGCACTTAATGCTACGACAGTGTGGACGGCGAGAGGTTAACGGTCACTAGATGGTTAATGGTGGACTGTATGAGGGTTCTGGGTTCAGGGGACTACTGGAGGGAGGTCGGGGTTAGGGTGCGTATCGTGACCAGGGGGCTACTGGAGGGAGGTCGGGGTTAGGTGCGTGTTGTGACCAGGGGGCTACTGGAGGGAGGTCGGGGTTAGGTGCGTGTTGTGACCAGGGGGATACTGGAGGGAGGTCGGGGTTAGGTGCGTGTTGTAACCAGGGGGCTACCGGAGGGAGGTCGGGGTTAGGTGCGTGTTGTGACCAGGGGGATACTGGAGGGAGGTCGGGGTTAGGTGCGTGTTGTAACCAGGGGGCTACCGGAGGGAGGTCGGGGTTAGGTGCGTGTTGTAAACAGGGGGCTACTGGAGGGAGGTCGGGGTTAGGTGCGTGTTGTGACCAGGGGGCTACTGGAGGGAGGTCGGGGTTAGGTGCGTGTTGTAAACAGGGGGCTACTGGAGGGAGGTCGGGGTTAGGTGCGTGTTGTGACCAGGGGGCTACTGGAGGGAGGTCGGGGTTAGGTGCGTGTTGTTAACAGGGGGCTACTGGAGGGAGGTCGGGGTTAGGTGCGTGTTGTAAACAGGGGGCTACTGGAGGGAGGTCGGGTTAGGGTGCGTGTTGCGACCAGGGGGCTACTGGAGGGAGGTCGGGGTTAGGTGCGTGTTGTAAACAGGGGGCTACTGGAGGGAGGTCGGGGTTAGGTGCGTGTTGTAAACAGGGGGCTACTGGAGGGAGGTCGGGGTGAGGTGCGTGTTGTTAACAGGGGGCTACTGGAGGGAGGTCGGGGTTAGGTGCGTGTTGTAAACAGGGGGCTACTGGAGGGAGGTCGGGTTAGGGTGCGTGTTGTGACCAGGGGGCTACTGGAGGGAGGTCGGGGTTAGGTGCGTGTTGTAAACAGGGGGCTACTGGAGGGAGGTCGGGGTGAGGTGCGTGTTGTTAACAGGGGGCTACTGGAGGGAGGTCGGGGTTAGGTGCGTGTTGTAAACAGGGGGCTACTGGAGGGAGGTCGGGGTTAGGTGCGTGTTGTGACCAGGGGGCTACTGGAGGGAGGTCGGGGTTAGGTGCGTGTTGTGACCAGGGGGCTACTGGAGGGAGGTTGGGGTTAGGGTGCGTGTCGTGACCAGGGGACTACTGGAGGGAGGTCGGGGTTAGGTGCGTGTTGTAAACAGGGGGCTACTGGAGGGAGGTCGGGGTTAGGTGCGTGTTGTGACCAGGGGCTGATGTCTGTGTGTCAGTGTGTCTGTGTGTGTGTGTGTGGGGGGGGGGGGGCTGTATGGTGAGGCCGGTCCAGCCCCCCCCCCCCGCCCCGCCTCTGAGTATCTATCTGATCCCTCAGCCGGTACCAGTCTGGGATCAGGAGGTGACGGTGGCGGGTTGACACCTGTCGACTTGACTCAGTTTAGACAAGTTTCATCACGCAAAGTCACCTCAACCCTGGTATGTCTGATAACAGTGGGAACTGATAAGGGTGAGATAAAATCTGGACCGCACTCGATCCATAACCACTGAAAATTCGCCAAGAGCGTTGGTTGGGGGGTCATCTCACGAGACAAATGTCATATGTTCAGTTGCGTCCTGAACCTAGGTGCATTGAGTGGGTGGTTGTGGCACACTAGATGTTCGGTCAACTATAGACTGTAGAACCATCCCAAATCGCTATAAATATCATGTAAGGAGGTCAGGGTGAAGGTCGTGGTTTACTGCGAATGCAGTCATTGGCTACTGGGTCTACTGTATTCCTTATATGGCAGTTAATGCAGGGGGACAACTCCATGCAGCTGATGTCACACATTTTACAAGTATGACCATTGAACCCTGGGGCCCGTTTAATAATCTAGGATCATACATGAAGACCCTTTTCTGTACCTTGTACAAGGGTTATTATTTGATAATACGTAAAAGTCTGTTCCCTAAAGCAGTCTTAGCCGTCCATAAGGTCGTCCATAAGTGTTGAATAAAGTTGACCAACATTGACCCTGGGTCTCTATGACGTACAGAAAAGGGTCTACATGTAGGATACTAGATTATTAAACAGGCCCCTGGTTCTCCTTGTTTCTCTTTGTATCTGAATCTTGTTTTATATGAAGTGAAGAAAATCACGAAATAATGCATTTTACCACTACGACTGCATTCAAGATGGTTTGTATCTCGATGTGGTTTTCACTCAAACAGTAATCAAATCCATAGCAGACCATATAAGAAGTGTAGAAATCGTGAAGGTTGAACCAGAAAGAATCGCAATGTGAATATCATGATTCATTATTTTCATCAAAGCCGGTTACGTAGAACGAAGTAAATTTATAATTCTTGTCTGGGCTGAGTAGAATAAAGGCAATCGTTGCCTTACGCTTTCCAGTATAGATAAAATAAATCTTAAAGAAAATGAGTTTATTTCTGAAACAAACGAACTCGTTCAAATATGAATATCAGGACAGAACATATAGCCTCCCTGATTCCCGGGCGGCGATCCCCGCAGATACGTAAACAGGTTCTGAACTCGATTCGCGCCACGTATTCCGCGTCTGGGCCGCCACACACTGAGACGCATTTACGTGGGAATTTACATCTAAACCTGCCTCTCAGGTGTCTTTAGTCACCTGCCGCCCGCCCGCCTCTAACCCGCCCGCCCGCCTCTAACCTGCCCGCCCGCCCGCCCGCCCGCCTCTAACCCGCCTGCCCGCCTCTAACCTGCCCGCCCGCCCCCCCGCCCGCCTCTAACCCGCCCGCCCGCCTCTAACCTGCCCGCCCGCCCGCCTCTAACCCGCCCGCCTCTAACCCGCCCGCCCGCCCGCCTCTAACCTGCCCGCCCGCCCGCCTCTAACCTGCCCGCCCGCCTCTAACCTGCCCGCCCGCCCGCCTCTAACCTGCCCGCCCGACCCCCCGCCCGCCTCTAACCTGCCCGCCCCGCCCGCCTCTAACCTGCCCGCCCGCCCGCCCGCCCGCCTCTAACCCGCCCGCCCGCCCGCCCGCCTCTAACCCGCCCCCATCCCTCTCCTGGTCTCCTCTCGTTTAGAGACCAGGTCAGGTCGTCAGGGTACCGGGCCTCGTCGTCAGGGTACCGGGCCTCGTCGTCAGGGTACCGGGCCCCGTCGTCAGGGTACCGGGCCCCGTCGTCAGGGTACCGGGCCCCGTCGTCAGGGTACCGGGCCTCGTCGTCAGGGGACCGGGCCCCGTCGTCAGGGTACCGGGCCCCGTCGTCAGGGTACCGGGCCCCGTCGTCAGGGTACCGGGCCCCGTCGTCAGGGTACCGGGCCCCGTCGTCAGGGGACCGGGTCTGGTCGTCAGGGGACTGTTGTTAAGGACTCTTTTTGTCCGCAGACGACATTGAAGTAAAGTCCCGTGAATCGCGCGGGAAAAACGACCTGATGTGCTGCGCCCTGCGTGCCACGCGCCTGGTACTTTCATCATCCATGTTTACAAAGACCCCATTCAACATACATGTACGGGACTCAGTAAACCACCACCCGTGACATAAAACCCGCCATATAACACAACTGTGGTATACGGACTCAAAGCCATGGTATACGGGAACAATAGTCCCTTTGTGCTCTAGAGCAACGACTTTGGTTGATAGTCCGGCTCCCGCGCACATCACTTGGCACTCGGCCTCACGAGGTGCGCACATTGACTGCATCTCGGAGAGGTAGCTTCGCCTCCTCCACGTTACTAAGAGTTTTACTGAATAGTACTTTATTAACCCTTTCCTTACCAATGATGCCTCAAGGCACTCCCGTAGCCAGCACAAATGATGCCTTGAGGCATCATTTTCCATTTTTCTTAAAATATCATTTTTCTCAGCTAATTCAAAATGGATCATTATAATTATTTCAGAGATAATGTAAAATACCTTCATAATGATAGTTAATAAATAGTTCTATAGTTATCACCATGGAAACATTGACTGACTACTTTAAATATGATGGGATTTCTCAATAATTGTAATATATTTAAAGACATGCACCTGCTTCGCCTCCTCCACGTTACTAAGAGTTTTACTGAATAGTACTTTATTAAAACCGTCCGCGTCTGGTTTTGTGTGACTCGGGATCATGGTCCGGCGACTTTCATCCTGAAAGATGAACCTATGTCAATGAGTATGGGGCAGCAATACCAATCACAGGAGCATCTGACGATCAACTACCCAAACCAGCGAACACGACAGTCACATCACCACGACAAGATATCAGTCGTCGCTGTTCATTCTGCACCCTCACGGGTCGTTGTGATTTATCATTTCCAGATGACATTTAACAGCGAGTGGGAGACTAGCGGCAGTAAACCTCACAAGGGACTGCTGTGAAATTCTGTATCGGTCGTAAAAGAAAATCAACGATCATATGAAGAGAATCCCTGTCGGGATGATAGACTGGTCGACATTAAAAGCTGTAGTCATGTTATAAATAAGATATGAGTGATAGAGTATACTCCTCACCTCCCCCTCCCTCCTACTCCTACAACTGAATAATGTATAGTAAGAGATATCATCCTACCCCTCATATAAATCTCCATAGACTTAACATGGTGTGACTGTATGCCACGGTTATCATCCTACCCCTCATATAAACCTCCATAGTCTTAACATGGTGTGACTGTATACCACGGTTATTACCCTACCCCTCATATAAACCTCCATAGTCTTAACATGGTGTGACTGTATGCCACAGTTATTACCCTACCCCTCATATAAATCTCCATAGACTTAACATGGTGTGACTGTATGCCACAGTTATTACCCCTCATATAAATCTCCATAGACTTAACATGGGGTGACTGTATGCCACAGTTATTACCCTACCCCTCATATAAATCTCCATAGACTTAACATCGTATATTAATATATATATATACCTGTGGCTAAATGTCTATGAAATACTACCCTCTGCTAGGGGTGCAGTATCTGTAATGTTCGGGCGCACTGTGCCCGTATTGAATGATTCAGGTCAACAGGTACATAAGATAAGTACATAAAATGGCCTTATTTCATGATATCTAGGTATGTGATGATAAGAAAACGTAGTGACTGAGTCCGTAGGGATGCCATTCTCTGCCTTTTGATGCCATAGATATGTCCCTCCACCTGTGGCGTCAGGACATATTTTTGACATCAAAAGACCTCAAACAGTCATCCCTCAGTAATCATGTTTTCTGTTATTACCTTCAGAGAGTTGATAACTCCCAGTTTGTCTTCAGTAAACAGCGAGAGATCTGGTTCATCCTAAAACCTGTGAGCATGGTTCATACTTGTGACCTCTGCTCCCTATATCTCCTCATCATGCACGGCCTACTGTGCCGTACACTGTTTTACGGACCAGCTCTGTGTGCCCGAATTAGACTTTGAATGGCGATTAGAGAAGATATTTGAAGGTGTATCATTTGGGGAGAAGGGACCAGGCGTTTATTCTGTGAGTTACCGCTCACTGACTTGAACCTAACGGTGTCGGGGCCAGTCATTGTGGGACCATGGGTGAGCAACAATTCCCGCTGTCCTCTCACTGCGACCCGCCTCACGAAATGTCGTCTGCTCGTCACACGCTCTCACGTCCACACGCTCACGTCCACACGCTCACGTCCACACGCTCACGTCCACACGCGCTCACGTCCACACGCTCACGTCCACACGCTCACGTCCACACACTCACGTCCACACACGCTCACGTCCACACGCTCACGTCCACACACGCTCACGTCCACACGCTCACGTCCACACGCTCACGTCCACACGCGCTCACGTCCACACGCTCACGTCCACACGCGCTCACGTCCACACGCTCACGTCCACACGCTCACGTCCACACGCGCTCACGTCCACACGCTCACGTCCACACGCTCACGTCCACACGCTCACGTCCACACGCTCACGTCCACACGCTCACGTCCACACGCTCACGTCCACACACGCTCACGTCCACACGCTCACGTCCACACGCGCTCACGTCCACACGCGCTCACATCCACGCGCTCACGTCCAAGCGCTCACGTCCACACGCTCACATCCACACGCTCACGTCCACACGCGCTCATTCCCGCCAACATTTCCCATCAACAATTCTCACCAACTGCCACCAATTCCCACTGCCACTGCCAATGTTTCCAACCAACGTTTCCCGCCAACGTTTCCCGCCAACATTTCCCACCAACATTTCCCGCCAACATTCCCCACCATCGTTTCCCGCCAACATTTCCCGCCAACGTTTTCCCACAAACATTCTCTCACATTTCCTGAAACGTTTCCTGCCAACATTTCCCAACAAAGATTCCCGTCAACATTTCTCCCCAATATTTTCTACCATTTTCCCGCCAACATTTCCATCAACGTTTCCCACCAGCATTCCCCACCAACATTTCCCGCCAACGTTCCCTGCCGGTATTTCCATCAACGTTTCCCGCCAACGTTTCCTGCCAACATTTCCCGCCAACGTTTCACATCAACGTTTCGCATCAACGTTCCCCGACAACGTTCCCCACCAATATTTTCCTGCCAGCATTCCCTGCTGACATTTCCTGGAACATTACTTCCCAACGTTTCCCGCCAACATTTCCAGGCAACGTTTCCCGCCAACAATTCCCGCCACTGGCGTATTGTCGTCTGCTACGAGGCCGGCGCTGCTGCTGCGTCCCGTCTACGCGCGGGGGGGGGGGGCGGGGGGCGGGGGGGGGGGGGCGGGGGGGCGGGGGGCGGGGGGCGGGTGTTGCGGGGTGGAGATGCAGGTGGTGGGGATGGTGGCGGTGGTGGCAGCGTTCTGGTGGCGTCGGAGGTGCGCGCGCCGTACACGGACGCCGCACGGACGCCCGCGTCTCTGACCAGACGCGCGGTACGCTGCAGCTGGTTCTCCAACACCACGCAGCGCGCCTGTTGTATTCTACCGATACCAGCGCCGACACGCACTGCGCGCTGCGAACCACAAACCCAGGAGGAGCCCGGAGGAAGCAACCGCCCCGGGAGGAGAGGCGAGGCCCGGACCACCCCGCCCCGCCCACCTGCTACTGGAGGAGTCCGCAAGCCGCCCACCTGCCCGACCCCGCCCCGCCCCGCCCGGCATATGGTACACTTACTCCAGGGCGGGCCCGGAGCCTGACGCGTGACGGGAGCCCCGCGAGGGAAGCCCGGGAGGAGGGAGCGCCCGGAGCCGGTCTACCTGGCCGCGCCTCCCCCACAGACAGGGCACACAGGAGGAGTGTCACACACACCGCACACAATACACAGACAGGAGGTCCCGCCCCTCCTCATCCCCGCCAGTGACCGGCAGCGACCACCTGCGGCAGGAGCAGGTACCAACCCCTGGAGGAGACCGGGAGGAGGGAGGGGAGGTCGTGACCCCCGCGCACCGGACACTGGAGGACTGGAGTATCACCCACACGCGGATTAAGAGATTATCCCCGTAACGGCCGCGGGGCAGGGATTAAGGCGCAGGGCCTCAGTGTAAATACACACCTGTGTCGTACACAGTACCCAACACCTGAGTCGTACAAAGTACCCAACACCTGTGTCATACACTGTACCCAACACCTGTGTCATACCCTGTACACAACACCTGTGTCATACACTGTACCCAACACCTGTGTCAAACCCTGTACCCAACACCTGTGTCATACACAGTACACAACACCTGTGTCATACCCTGTACCCAACACCTGTGTCGTACACTGTACCCAACACCTGTGTCGTACACTGTACCCAACACCTGTGTCATACACTGTACCCAACACCTGTGTCGTACAGAGTACCCAACACCTGTGTCATACCCTGTACCCAACACCTGTGTCATACACAGTCTCCTTTACTACAGCCAATCGCAGACCTTTCTGCTGGAGATTGACCCAGCACTGGAGTTTATACCCAACACCAGTGGCATAGACACGCCTACCGTTCTGCTGTACAGTACCTGCAGTGTGTACCACACACCTGTGGTATACCAGTTAACCTGCACACCGGATATACACTGATTATCGCTCAGGTCTGCTTAACACTGTGACACAGAGTCATTTTCGTCCGCCCACCACCCGACGACAACCTATCAATATTTCAAACCTCCTCGCTGAATTATTCATACTCGAATCGAAGAAAAGGGGAGAGAATTTTGTGTGTGAATTTTGTCAATAGCTGAGTGGTGAACGTCATGAAGTGTCTATTGAGCCTATAGCAACGGAGCGTGGACTATAACGAGTGAGTAGTGAGAGAGGGAGAGTGTGACACCACACAGATACCTCAGTATCAACGGAGCGTGGACTTTAACGAGTGAGTAGTCAGTGAGGGAGTGTGTGACACCACACAGATACCTCAGTATCAACGGAGCGTGGACTTTAACGAGTGAGTAGTCAGTGAGGGAGTGTGTGACACCACACAGATACCTCAGTATCAACAGAGCGTGGACTATAACGAGTGAGTAGTGGGGGAGGGAGAGTGTGACACCACACAGATACCTCAGTATCAACGGAGCGTGGACTATAACGAGTGAGTAGTGAGTGAGGGAGTGTGTGACACCACACAGATACCTCAGTATCAACGGAGCGTGGACTATAACGAGTGAGTAGTGGGGGAGGGAGAGTGTGACACCACACAGATACCTCAGTATCAACGGAGCGTGGACTATAACGAGTGAGTAGTGAGAGAGGGAGTGTGTGACACCACACAGATACCTCAGTATCAACGGAGCGTGGACTATAACGAGTGAGTAGTGGGGGAGGGAGTGTGTGACACCACACAGATACCTCAGTATCAACGGAGCGTGGACTTTAACGAGTGAGTAGTCAGTGAGGGAGAGTGTGACACCACACAGATACCTCAGTATCAACGGAGCGTGGACTATAACGAGTGAGTAGTCAGTGAGGGAGTGTGTGACACCACACAGATACCTCAGTATCAACGGAGCGTGGACTATAACGAGTGAGTAGTCAGTGAGGGAGAGTGTGACACCACACAGATACCTCAGTATCAACGGAGCGTGGACTATAACGAGTGAGTAGTGAGAGAGGGAGAGTGTGACACCACACAGATACCCCAGTATCAACGGAGCGTGGACTATAACGAGTGAGTAGTCAGTGAGGGAGTGTGTGACACCACACAGATACCTCAGTATCAACGGAGACGGACTATAACGAGTGAGTAGTCAGTGAGGGAGTGTGTGACACCACACAGATACCTCAGTATCAACGGAGCGTGGAGTAAGTAGTGAATGGAGCAGTGTCAGGGAGCCTACAGGTACCCCAGTGTCTCTACCGCTCTAATTTACAACAAGACTTCCTCTCACTCGGTCTAACCTGGGGAAGGTTGATACTTATATATACTGGAGTATGATCGGTGTGGAACATGAACCGGTAGGCCTCAGTAAGAAAGGTGGAACATGACCTCAATACAACAGTGCAACAGGTGGAACATGACCTCAATACAACAGTGCAACAGGTGGCTCAATACACCAAGTGGAACATGACCCAGTAGACCTCAATACACCAAGTGGAACATGACCCAGTAGACCTCAATACACCAAGTGGAACATGACCCAGTAGGCCTCAATACACCAGGTGGAACATGACTCAGTAGGCCTAAATACACCAGGTGGAACATGACCCAGTAGGCCTAAATACACCAGGTGGAACATGACCCAGTAGGCCTAAATACACCAGGTGGAACATGACCCAGTAGGCCCAAATACACCAGGTGGAACATGACCCAGTAGGCCTAAATACACCAGGTGGAACATGACCCAGTAGGCCTAAATACACCAGGTGGAACATGACCCAGTAGGCCTAAATACATATATTGTGGGTGATATTCAAATAAATCAAGAAGGGATTCCACACGCAGCCAAGACTACGCCGCAGTATGTTCATTGAGAAGGTGGTTTTATCGGAGGTAGGAGAAGAGGGCCCAGAAGTGTGGAGTCTACTCTAAATATCGCCCCCTCCCCCCTCCCCGCTGTCAATCTGACCAATCCGTGCACGCCATTCTCACCACCTGACCTACTGACCGATCGCGTGGTGACGACCGGAAGTGCCGCACGGAAGTGTGGGTAACCTCCATGGACATGACCAGGGAATGTAGAAATGTGCTACGGTTTGATTCTGTGTCAACAAGGCATCGAAACAGCAAGGAATCTTCGTCCCTGTGAGCAGTCTATCTGAGTGACTATCACGTAGCGGAGGTTTAGTGTGAGGTGGGTCATACTCTGTAGTGATTGGATGAGATCTTTCTGGTTAATAATTACCCTCGTGTGTCGCATATCATTGTGATCCTTGTGACAAGAGGAATCCGGCGATAGGCAGCTCAGTACACCTTTAACTGGCCCCCAAGGAGTTTGGATTTAACCGTTGTTGTCCCCAGTGAAAGGTGGTCCATGCACCTGTGTGCGCTCCGGCGGGCACACAGCGTAGAGCAGGGGCCCAGTGTGAAGCAACAGGCTCTCTTGTCTGTGGCAGCCGTGTGGTGTCTGCCGTAGTGAGAGTTATATACGCCACTGGAGGTGTGACATCTGCCACTGGAGGTGTGAAAGCTGCTACTGGAGGTGTGAAATCTGCTACTGGAGCTGTGAAATCTGCTACTGGAGGTGTGACATCTGCAACTAGAGGTGTGAAATCTGCCACGGCAGGTGTGAAATCTGCCACTGCAGGTGTGAAAGCTGCTACTGGAGGTGTGACATCTGCCACTGGATGTGTGACACCCACTACGCTAGGTGTGTTTTCTACGCTAAGGTGTGATTTGTGTGATTGTTGTATGTGTGCTGCATACAACAGTAGGTGTGGTTTCTAAGACAGGAGGTGTGACACCTATACGAGGAGGTGTGAATCTTCAGCTTACGTCATGGATAACATCACACAGGTGTGAGTTTGAGTGCGATACGTCTTATAGGTGTGAGTTTGAGTGTGACACACGCCGCACGGTTGGGAATACGATACCTGAGTTGTGATATCATATCTCGAGGATATCAAATCTTCACAATCATCCTGACAGAGTCTACGGTGAATTATAGGATGACGTCACAGATTCGAGGTCGTGTTACCTAAATAAACGTCTCTACGCATGCGTCAGTCTCACGTGACACGTCTGATGCTGGTTCTCGTTCGTGGTTTGCTTGTGGCTGCTATTGTCTTGGCTGGTTCCGGCCTGTTCTGAAGACGTCATCGTAGGACGTCGGTAACCAGTGGACAGAACGCGGGAACATCGGATTACGGATCATCTTTGATTCCCGGTTCCACTTCTGGTTCCGCTAGGGGATTGTGGGTAATAAGAGACCAGTTTGTGGTCAGCGTTGTAGGATCGTCATCGCGATGTGGATGTGAAGATATCTGTAGAATATGTAAAATATCAAATGGGTTTCTCTGTGGTGACAGTGTTTTTCGTAGCAGACGATATTTGAGTGAGTGTACGTCGCTGGTTCCCCGCCTGCACATCGCTTATACCTCTGAGCGTCCCGCAACCAGCGAATTACGAGGATCCATTGCGCAGGCGCCAAAAAGCTTTCATCAGGCTGAGAATAATTGACGACAATCAAGACCGAGCCGGCCCAGGTGCTGCCACCTACCGGAAGGCCAAGGTGTGGCGTCTCCGCGCAGCGCCACCAAGCGGCCGGCGGGCTAATAATACCCACAACCCCCTGCGCCGAATACCTAATGCCCACCCAGGCCGCCAGGTGGCCTCCCATCCGGGCACCTAGCGGGGTTTTGACGGGAAGTGGGAACTCAGCGGGGAGAGCGTGTGGCCCTCGGGAATGGCTGGCTGTAAACTCAGGGGGGAGAGTGGAGCTCTCTAAGGAGGAGGTCGTGAAGTGAAGAGCTTCCGGTTCACGGCAGTGAGGGAGTTAATCAAGTGGACAGCGTTTATCTAGAAAAGGACGCCTCCAAGAAATGATATTACTCCGCCGACGGAATTCCGAGAAGCACATAAAAAAGACCCGTATGGATCCTTCTAATGTGACGTCATTAATGACGTACGGTGTTCTCTGTAAGCCCCACCAGGTGGCCTTTCTAGGAGGTCTATTTATAGCACGTGGCACAGGGAAACACCGTACCTGAGACTGATTTCGGACCGGTAGAGTTGTGATATCAGCGTTGACGTCGGGACTCCGCAAACAGGTCGGCGAGAGTAAAACAAATTATAAAAAACCCACTAGAGCCGACACTTTAAAAACAAAGACTGATTATAGCTCCAGCTTGGAGCACGCTTCGGGGACGGCCAGTGACGTCACAGCGTCCCGGCATCCATTGTTTAGATTCAATCAAGTTAAAGTAGTCCCGGCGGAGAAAGTAGTCCCCGCGGAGGCAGAAGGGATGTAAGGACATTCTCCAAATCGTCCAACCACTCCGCGTCTCGCGTGATGTTGTCATAGCAACGCCAGGAAAAGCGCGGGAAACGCCAGACAACAATTGGCCGGAAGATTACCTATTGCTCATGCGCATTACGTCCGTGGGGAACACTTCCTGTATGTAAAGTGGGCTGAACGCGGCTCGACCCAACACCCAGCGCGTGTAGCAAATCATCCTCTCGACAAGGGCCACTGAGACTGGATGTTGAATGAATCTAATATTCAACAACGTCAACAGTTCCAAGTCTCTACAGCTCTCCTAAACAGAAATAGCCAATTTTCATGGACACAGGTGGCCTTTATCGGAGATGACAGACGCGTGCGTCAGAAGCGTGCGCACTCCCTCTATTCTCTGACGTCATCAGATTCCTGATTCCAGAGCGGGTTTTGATTAAAGGAACATACAGTCGCCATTGTGCAGTCGACGGTGAATTGTTCACTTCCAGTATGGGACCGGAAGTAGGAGCGCATTATATGCTGGGAGGTAATTTGTTGCGTATTTGTCGACGCGATAAATGTTTTGTAATGTCAGTCGCAAACCAATCAGGAACTATTTGATCAGTTTAGCCTTTTCTTTATTCCGGGCCTGGACTTCTTTTGACACTCCGAATGTAACTTCTCGTGTGAATAGAAGCGCTATCAGAGAAAATTAACCAACAGAGAGGCCCCGAACATGCATATTCAATTGCAGTCCGCAGACAATACCATTCTGAAATTGATAATTCATGGCACGTAGCATTATTTTTCGTAGTTTTAGGGCAATCTAATAATTATATTGAAGTAAATTCATCAATGTATTATAATAAGGATACAAAACAAAATTGTAGCATTTTGTGGAGAAGGGAGAGGCATCAATTGAGGTCGACTGTCAAAAAGCTGAGAAAAATATCGAAACATTGAAGACAAGGGGAACACCCTGTTAAATGAGAAAATTCTAAATTTACCGATTGTTGAGGGACGAGGATTTGATGTTGGGAGAGAAGCCGTCTGCATACACACAGCGGGACGGTCAGAAGCCATCTGCGTACACACAGTGGGGCGGTGAGAAGCCGTCTGCGTACACACAGCGGGACAGTCAGAAGCCGTCTGCGTACACACAGCGGGACAGTCAGAAGCCGTCTGCGTACACACAGCGGGACAGTCAGAAGCCGTCTGCGTACACACAGCGGGACAGTCAGAAGCCGTCTGCGTACACACAGCGGGACAGTCAGAAGCCGTCTGCGTACACACAGCGGGACAGTCAGAAGCCGTCTGCGTACACACAGCGGGACGGTCAGAAGCCATCTGCGTACACACAGCGGGACGGTCAGAAGCCGTCTGCGTACACACAGTGGGGCGGTGAGAAGCCGTCTGCGTACACACAGCGGGACAGTCAGAAGCCGTCTGCGTACACACAGCGGGACCTGGCACGGTCAGAAGCCGTCACGGGCGCTGTCAGATGATGAACCACGATTCAGAATCTCACTAATTAGTCAGGATTAATTTGTCCGCGAGCTGAACCGCGGAGGGACGTAGTTCTGGCAGCAGCGGTGATGCGCCACCATACAAGATTAATACGCATCATAGTCGCGTCATAGTCGCGTCGCGTCATAGTCGCGTCGTAGTTGCGTCGTAGTCGCGTCGCGTCCTAGTCGTGTGTTGTCCCCTTGTGGTTTGATAAAGGATGAGAGTTGAAACTTCATTGAAGAACAAGTGCTATTTCCTTCCATCTAGATGTAGTAAAACTTGTTGACAGACAGAATGTCCTATCGTAAAGAGAAAACATCACTAAGATTAGACAAGATAAGACAAGACCGTCTCACAGCATGACAAGACGATACGTCGTCTGCTGCTAACCCGACAAAACACAGGAAGTTGTTATAAAATAAACACGACGCGATCGTGTAAGACACGGCACGACTGTACAAGACAGAACACGACTTTACAAGACACCACAAGATTAAACGCGATTGTCAGGATGCGATTCTATAAGACGAGGCACGATTGTGTAAGAGAGAACACGATAGTGTAAGATACAACAGGATTGTATAAGACGCGGCACGATTCTCTCAGGCGGACCATGTGGTGGACGCACAGACAGACAGACCTGTTGTGTGCGTGGAATCTCCAGATTGAGGCATTCCGCCATTACCATTCCCTGCACGCCAGCCACTGAGCGATAATGCGGGTAAAGAAGCGGGGAAGGAATTCTAAGACACCTAGTTTTTTCACTCACCAATCTTGATTCTTTCACTAATAAAAGACAACAACAAAAATCCAGAATTGACGAATTGGTCTGGGGCTGAGGCCGCGTCTCTGTTTCCGTCTCGATCTGCTGCATGTCGGGGTCACGTGACCGCGAGAGGCGCGAGACTTGGGAACAAATCGGGAAAGCAGACGACAAACGACAAACGAGAAAGCGCGGGAATCAATGAGTCATGAGACGCTGCGTCCGAGCGGCGTTTTGTCACCAGCAGGCAGCCAATGAAAGCCGCCAAATCGTCGGCACCAGCGAAACTCTCCCCACCGTCTTTGAGCGACCTCTAGCGGCGACATACGGGTCCTGATAAAAGACGCTGCGCCACGGGAAGTAGAGGGCGCCACTGTGCACGCTGATAAATGATGGAGAGTGCGCGCGTCACTCTCCCAACACATTCACGGCGAGCATGATTCTACTTATTATCGCTCATACTGAGATCTGTTTCCGTGAATCATTCTTCGAGCTTCTTGAATTATCAACGCGTAGTTCCTGCACATAAAGTGATGGAAGTAAATACACAGAATGAGAGCCCCCTGAAATCACTCTCATACTGACAGCTGGTGTATTACTGTGGACGATACATCCACCAAGCAGCGTCATACACTACCTCGCATCGTGTTGCGACGATTCTTCCCGGTTTTTATAACAGGGAGCGTGTACACAAATCGGGAAGTGTGTTCACTCAGCTCTCTCCCCATTGGCTGGCTCGGTGACCACGTGACACGGGATGGTCACGTGTTTGATGAGCAGACGACAATTGAACGTCATCGATCTCCGCTGTCTCCCGGCGTGCACACAGATCGGCGTTACCTCAAGCCGGGTACCAGCCGCCCACGCCGCACTCTCCGCCCACAATCTCCGTCCCCTTATCGGATCGCAGTCTGTGTTTGGAGACTGAAGGATGAGTGGTTATTGAGACTGAAGGTTGGGATCCTTGTGCCTGGAGTGAGCCTGAAGGTTGGGATCGAGTCAGAAATCTTTGATGATAACCAAATTAGCTTTTCACCCGGAGTGTATTAAAGTGTGATACTCCATGATTTACGACACGTGTTAGAGATGGGAGGAAGCGTTAATCCCCGTGTGCCTCACCTGTAAGTCAGGTAGCGCTGTGAACGGGGCAGGTGGGTTCTGTAGGCACCTACCGGGCGGATCAGGGACCACTCAGAGGGGTTATAAGAGGAGGGTGGTACCTGGAGGGTTTCTGCGTCACCCCGACCCTCTCCACCCCCCCTCCCCCGGATAACGCTTTACGATCTAAACCTAAATCCCGCGGAGTACCTCGGAGTTAGTACGGGACTCGGCCACCAGGGGGATGACGTGTTATCTTCAGAACGCCGACTTCAAGCCGTGAGTGATTTCCTATCTTTGTTTTTGTTCGCAGGTTTGGTGTGGATCGAATGTTGTTTTTCTTTGTGGTTTGTTGGAGAAGACTTGCATACAACTAGGTTCCCATTAATGACTATATTGACACTTATTTAGTGATATTTATATAGAACGACCTGACCATGCTGTACATGCTACAAAACGAGATGATAATTGTTTTGTTTTTTTACGGAACAAGGCCCGGTGCAGAGTTTCGTAAATAACATCAATTCCCATCGATTTTTGTAACATGTACAAGCATTGTGGGTCGTTATATATTTATTATATACCCAAAATTAATAAAATCCTACTATATATTGGCATAGATGATATGTCAGCATTAAAGCCCACACACTTCTGACATTTCAATGTGTGCAGTCTAACACAGTCTCTACTGCACAGGGTTCGGTATACAATTTATACTGCATAGGGAGCAGCGGTACGTAATTATCAAATATACTGCATGGGTATATATAATGAATATATGTATTTACACACACACTATTTTCCCCTGGACTTGTTTCCCGCTAGGAGAATATGTGAAACCATAGTTATGGTGACAATACGGGGAAGATTTATGAGTTGTTTCGGAGAAATTCATTCTGAACGAGCCAGTACGGCGAGTTCAGAGCAAATTTCTCCGAAACATCAAGTAAATCTACCCAGTATTGGCACCTTCACTATGGTTTCATATTATTATATACCTTAATTCGGTCTTAATTTGCTAAAACTGCCCATAATTCAACGTCAAAGTCACTTTTTGCAACTCGCAAAGACGATGTGTACGTTAGCAGACATGCTGGAAGTTGACAACCAGAAGTGATAACCGCACAGGCGCTAATACATTATACCGCCGCATAAATTAACGCACGGTCACCCTGCTACGCTCGATCGTCCCGTCGGACAGCTACACTCGAGCGGTGCTGTGTCTCCACTATTTGTTGACTTCTACCAGTCACCTGCTCGGTTCGTGAACGTACATGTCCATGGTGCGGTCTTATATACGTCATATATACGCCTGATTCCGTTGTATATACACCACTTTTTTTCCCATTAACCATCCAAGTCTGTATTATATGAAAAATATCAGATAGTAGAAATTTCCACAGAAAACCAGACAAACTGATTTTATTTAAAAGGTTTTATTGGGGGATAATTATACATCGAGATAGGGGCGGTAGAATTTGGGAATGTTGCGACGTTTCGTCTGATTTATCAGACTTCTTCAGGCAATGTTATGAAAAATACAATCTTATATTACCAATTTATTTTATAAAACCTTTATAAAACTTGATTGAATATAAATCGATTAATTACATATAATAAACCCTGCATTCTTTGGATTTTTTACCGTTTTTCTCATAGATTTTTCCTTGAAAACACCATTCTTCTGTTGTATTCTGGGTATTCCCATATATAAGCCTTTAAGAAGTTAACACTATAGACATTGAGTCTATAACATGCACAGCCGACTAACGGGCGGGAACACAGACACCTAAGGACGGGCGGCGGGCAGCGGCGGGCGGCAGGAGGTGGGGGAGGGTATCTCACTGAGGCAACCTGTACAAACGCAGCTGGCGGCGGGCGGTGGGCGGTGGCAGTGGGCGGCGGGCAGCGGGGGGCTTCTTACTGAGGCTGGCTGGGGGTGGCATGGGATGGTGGGGGGCTGTCGGGGGGTGACGGGGGGTGGCGGGAGACGGGGGTCGGCGGGTCTAAAAACAACAACGGGCATGGGAGAGGTAAAGGACTTCTTTTTATTTTCGATACACATACACATGCGCATACGCTCGGCATATTTATATCACACAGAGCATGTTTTATCTTGGATACGCCAGGCGTGAAATACAGCCAAGTTGCGCGCGTCTACATATGGAAACGGTCTCGTAGACGCCCGAAACGTAGATGCGGATAAGAGGTGTATACAAATGAAAACAAGTTTATATTCAGCCAATATGTGCGTTATCGCGATGGCGTATATATGTAAAATGGTGGTTTTCGTGCATTGTAAGCTTTATAACGTGTTTCACGTGATTCGTAATCGTATTCTACCTCAAAATTTGATATATTTTCACACTAACTCGTTCCGTGGTTTCTGTACAACGCCACAGAACTCGCGAAGTGAAAGGATCCGCCATTTTTTAATCTTGCGCCTAGAATTCTGTTGTCGGCCTCTCGACCAATCAAAATGCGTTATTTCTTCAAAGCGTGCAACCTGTAGCTCAAAGCGTGCAGGTTAGGCTCAAAGCATGCATTTTGTCACTCAAAGCGTGCAATTTGTTGGTATCCAAAGGCACCAGTACAACGTTTCACAGCGTAGAGTGCAATCTGTGTATAGTCACTATACCCATAGGAGCAGTATGTATTTACTCTGACCTTGTGCATAGGTATATAATAATAGATGTAATATAATCCTGAACTTTAAAAGTGTCGCAACCAGTATGAAACATGCTACATGGAAGGATTTCACAAACAGACTCAAAAGTAACCAGTTGTTATTCTAATGTCGTCTGTCTTTCCGCCCGGAGTGGGGTCAGATAGATAAGTAGAGTACACGCCTCTTGTTGTAATACACACACGATACTTTGAGAGAATCAATCACACTTGAATGATAAAAGTATCCGCACCAGTGTGGAGCGTGCAACCGAGAAAGAATCTCACAAACACACAGAATGAGAACTGTGTGCGATTGTTCAAACTGTGACCATTTCCTCATTTCTGTTATTTTATTTCCAACTGGGTATGGTACACCGGTAAATATGCGCTATGATTATACTATTTGCTCTAACTTTGCGTATGATGAAATCACATGTTTGGACATATTAATGGTCACCTTCTGTAGCGAAGCTTGTACGGAATCACGCCATAATGTAAGACCGTCCTTCGAGACGAATTATGTGCTTAATAAAAAAAAAAAGGGAAAAAAAAGAGAGATTTACTATACGGAAACTGGGTCACTCTCTTCGTACGTCAAAAATACGCGGTGAAATTATTGATTAGATACATCCCAATGCCGAGGGCAGAGGGATGTATTCAATACTTGTACCAGATATTGTGACGTACAAAGACAGTCAGCCCGTATTCTTACTAGTATTACTTAGAAATGGCGAAATACTTGTTAGTCACGTGATATCATACCCCATACATCACAGTGTGACGTACGGCTATATACGTCATAGGTAGCAGCGGGCAGTATGTGTAGGTCATACTGCCATAGCTGTGTAATAATATATCAGCGAAGACATGGTTAGTGAGCCTGAATGGAATTTATTCAGAGATATTTTGGTCGAAACTATTCACAAAATATCGAGGAACAGATGAATTCAGGTACACCCATTATGTGTCCGTTTTTGTACATAAAGAACATCATTAAAAACACCAATTTACAATTGTACAACTCCCTTTTTGGAGACTGAAAGTAGCCACGTGGTACGGGGGGACGTATGGATGTTATTCCGTCACTCAGTTTACAAAGGGAATCTGTACTCCTGGTCAGTGAAAATGCGAAGTTCGCCCTCGTGTATATACAACTAGTGTTTTTTTGCTGGCACCATTCAAGGACCAGCTGTCGTTTGACCACTAAACGGGTTCGTTTACAGACTCGTGCAGCATGCGAAATAACTTCTCTGTAAAGTGACGCGCTCTCACAAATACCGTTTTCATTTTCTAACAGGATCGCGTTTATTTTCGTATTTCGTGTCAGATAAACGGCGTTGGAACGAAAGGTGGGGTGGAATTTGTGATGACGTCAGCAGAAAGCTGCGAGAAAAAACCTGGTATGGATTGAATGTTTTTGAGTGCATCAATTAAAGGGGCAACGTTGGAGTGAATTTGTCTTAAATGCTCTAAAGTGGGATTCACACGGTGGGAGGCATGTACCTCACAGGGTGTATGTCTGAGACAAATCCTGCTGAGATCCATGTACCTCACAGGGTGTATGTCTGAGACAAATCCTGCTGAGATCCATGTACTCTTTAAAGTGGGATTCACATGATGGGATTCATGTACCTCACAGGGTGTTTGTCTGAGACAAATCCAGCTGAGATTCATGTACCTCACAGGGTGTATGTCTGAGACAAATCCAGCTGAGATTCATGTACCTCACAGGGTGTATGTCTGAGACAAATCCTGCTGAGATCCATGTACTCTTTAAAGTGGGATTCACATGATGGGATTCATGTACCTCACAGGGTGTATGTCTGAGACAAATCCTGCTGAGATCCATGTACCTCACAGGGTGTATGTCTGAGACAAATCCTGCTGAGATCCATGTACCTCACAGGGTGTATATCTGAGACAAATCCTGCTGAGATCCATGTACTCTTTAAAGTGGGATTCACATGATGGGATTCATGTACCTTACAGGGTGTATGTCTGAGACAAATCCTGCTGAGATTCTGTACCCTGTAAAGTGAGATTCACACGGTGAGATACATGTACCTCACAGGGTGTTTGTCTGAGACAAATCCTGCTGAGATTCTGTACAGAAACACAATCTTCTCTTCTGAATTGTGGTTCCATTTCCCTGAGACAAGTTATTTTCCCTGCGATTGTTGGCGACAATTACCCCTAACCAGGTACAGAATCCCATGAGATTTTGATTTCATGCATGTTTAAAATTTACAGGGGTATTCTGGTGAGACAAATGGACCTGTTGTGGATTCACCGAGATGTACTTGCCCTGACCAAGAGGAGGCCAGCAAGCATGATGACGTGTTCGTCACTCCCCTCACCTCAAGGGTACTTGAGTACGAGGCTGAGTGTTGACTGTGACTATGGCGGAGACTGTGGACCAGGTGTGTCCCTCCATGTGAATCTAATTCGCCATTGTTCTTTGAGACTGGCCCAAAGCACTTTGCATGAGATTCTTGTACCAGAATTTTTTTTCTGAGAGGAAAGGTGCAAAGTACACCTGTCTCAGGTACATTAGACCCATCGTGTGAATCCCACTTTAGGTTTCTCAGTAAGAAAATACAGTGAATAAATTCACCAAACTGAAGTTTCAGGATGAATCTTTGATAATAGTCTGGAGTTTGCCCATGAATCATCCATTGTAAAGTTTGCCCATGAATCAGTCATTATGAAGTCTGCTGATCAATCACAAACTTGTCTCACAACATATCAGAACCGCGAGTACCGGGTACCGGCGTTGGGGGGTACCGGGCGGTACCCGCGTACTTTACACATCCTGAACTACACCCAAGTACCTCCTCAACACAACCATGTTGTCTTCACAGGCCAATACCATACAGTTCAAAGGTGTAATTCTCCTTAATGTAATAAATAGTTTAACTTCTTCTAAGGCTTCTTCATGAAGGAACCAAACAGCATTGTCACGAATAATTAATGGCAAAAAAGTGACCTGGTCCTTCTATGGGGGCGGGGGGGGGGGCAAGAAACAATTCTGTTTTAAAAAAACCAAAAAAACCACAGCAGACTCAACTGACAAAGCTGATACAATGACTTCAGTCTGTCTCTGCTGTGACTGAGAGGGATATTTGGGATAAGACATTGACCAAAACGAGGTGCTTTCTGTATTTATCTCACCCCTGTACACACTTAAAGAATGGACCATACGAAGGATATATAGACCATGGAGAATGGACTGAAATACTCGTAGGGGCATGGAGAATGAGTTCCCACTGTTAAGCCTATAATAATACCAAGGATGAGACTCAATACTTTAAAGAGCAAAAATTGTATCTATACCTGAAACCAGATAATAGAAGACCCCCCATGAAGCGTATTGTTTGATGATTGAGAATAAAGAGAACTAAACGTTCACCTTGAATGTGCGCGAGTATTGACTTCTGCAGCTGTTGTGCGTTTCCATGTCAAGTTTAGTCCGCATCCCCGCGCCACTCCCAACTCGTACAGACTCACAGGGTAACACGGACCACACCCGCCGGCCATACGCGCCTTCCCGCGCCACTCCCAACTCGTACAGACTCACAGGGTAACACGGACCACACCCGCCGGCCATACGGGCATCCCCGCGCCACTCCCAACTCGTACAGACTCACAGGGTAACACAGACCACACCCGCCGGCAATACGCGCCTTCCCGCGCCACTCCCAACTCGTACAGACTCACAGGGTAACACGGACCACACCCGCCGGCAATACGCACCTTCCCGCGCCACTCCCAACTCGTACAGACTCACAGGGTAACACGAACACCCGCCGGCAATACGCGCCTTCCCGCGCCACTCCCAACTCGTACAGACTCACAGGGTAACACAGACCACACCCGCCGGTCTGTGTGTGTCTCATCATGACGTGTGAGTTTCACACTGAGAACTCTGTGTTTCTCATCATGACGTGTGAGTTTCACACTGGAGAACTCTGTGTGTGTCTCATCATGACGTGTGAGTTTAACACTGAGAACTCTGTGTGTGTCTCATCATGACGTGTAAGTTTCACACTGAGAACTCTGTGTGTGTCACATCATGACGTGTGAGTTTCACACTGAGAACTCTGTCAGTGTCTCATCATGAAGTGTGAGTTTCACACTGGAGAACTCTGTGTGTGTCTCATCATGACGTGTGAGTTTCACACTGGAGAACTCTGTGTGTGTCTCATCATGACGTTTGAGTTTCACACTGGAGAACTCTGTCTGTGTCTCATCATGACATTTGAGTTTCACACTGAGAACTCTGTGTGTGTCACATCATGACGTGTGAGTTTCACACTGGAGAACTCTGTCAGTGTCTCATCATGACGTGTGAGTTTCACACTGAGAACTCTGTCAGTGTCTCATCATGACGTGTGAGTTTCACACTGGAGAACTCTTTGTGTGTCACATCATGACATGTGAGTTTCACACTGGAGAACTCTGTCAGTGTCTCATCATGACGTGTGAGTTTCACACTGAGAACTCTGTCAGTGTCTCATCATGACGTGTGAGTTTCACACTGAGAACTCTGTCAGTGTCTCATCATGACGTGTGAGTTTTACACTGAGAACTCTGTCAGTGTCTCATCATGACGTGTGAGTTTCACACTGAGAACTCTGTCAGTGTCTCATCATGACGTGTGAGTTTCACACTGGAAAACTCTATGTGTGTCTCATCATGACGTGTGAGTTTCACACTGAGAACTCTGTGTGTGTCTCATCATGACGTGTGAGTTTCACACTGGAGAACTCTGTGTGTGTCTCATCATGACGTGTGAGTTTCACATTCAGAACTCTGTCAGTGTCTCATCATGACGTGTGAGTTTCACATTGAGAACTCTGTGTGTGTCTCATCATGACGTGTGAGTTTCACATTGAGAACTCTGTGTGTGTCACATCATGACGTGTGAGTTTCACATTGAGAACTCTGTGTGTGTCACATCATGACGTGTGAGTTTCACACTGGAGAACTCTGTGTGTGTCTCATCATGACGTGTGAGTTTCACATTCAGAACTCTGTCAGTGTCTCATCATGACGTGTGAGTTTCACATTGAGAACTCTGTCAGTGTCTCATCATGACGTGTGAGTTTCACATTGAGAACTCTGTCAGTGTCTCATCATGACGTGTGAGTTTCACATTGAGAACTCTGTCAGTGTCTCATCATGACGTGTGAGTTTCACATTGAGAACTCTGTGTGTGTCACATCATGACGTGTGAGTTTCACACAGGAGAACTCTGTCTGTGTCGTGTCATTGACATTCTACTTTCCTCCTAGAACTAGACTCTGTATCATTATTGATCAAGTCACCTCCAGGGTTGATATATGGTGTTGATTGTTCACGATGTGGTACAAAAGGAAACCCGAAGAAAACTAGCAATTGTAAAAATACTGCGCTGACGTGTGTGATATTAATGGCTCCTACGAATCTATGCTAAATGTGCTACACATGAACTGATTATCAAACAAGAGAGAACTAAAAAAAAGACAATGACCTCTGAGGACAGATCACGGTCAGGGGTGTGGGTGTAGGGAGGGGGTGACTGTACGTGAAGGGGGGAGGGAGGGAGGGAGGGAGGGGGGGAGGGAGGGGGGTGACTGTACGTGAAGGGGGGAGGGAGGGAGGGAGGGAGGGGGGGAGGGAGGGGGTGACTGTACGTGAAGGGGGGAGGGAGGGAGGGAGGGAGGGGGGTGACTGTACGTGAAGGGGGGAGGGAGGGAGGGAGGGAGGGGGGTGACTGTACGTGAAGGGGGGAGGGAGGGAGGGGGGTGACTGTACGTGAAGGGGGGAGGGAGGGAGGGAGGGAGGGGGTGACTGTACGTGAAGGGGGGAGGGAGGGAGGGAGGGGGGTGACTGTACGTGAAGGGGGGAGGGAGGGAGGGAGGGGGGTGACTGTACGTGAAGGGGGGAGGGAGGGAGGGAGGGAGGGAGGGGGATGACTGTACGTGAAGGGGGAGGGAGGGAGGGAGGGAGGGGGGTGACTGTACGTGAAGGGGGGAGGGAGGGAGGGGGGTGACTGTACGTGAAGGGGGGAGGGAGGGAGGGAGGGAGGGGGGTGACTGTACGTGAAGGGGGGAGGGAGGGAGGGAGGGAGGGAGGGGGGTGACTGTACGTGAAGGGGGGAGGGAGGGAGGGGGGTGACTGTACGTGAAGGGGGGAGGGAGGGAGGGGGGTGACTGTACGTGAAGGGGGGAGGGAGGGAGGGAGGGAGGGAGGGGGGTGACTGTACGTGAAGGGGGGAGGGAGGGAGGGGGGTGACTGTACGTGAAGGGGGGAGGGAGGGAGGGAGGGAGGGGGGTGACTGTACGTGAAGGGGGGAGGGAGGGAGGGAGGGAGGGAGGGGGGTGACTGTACGTGAAGGGGGGAGGGAGGGAGGG
The DNA here is from genome assembly GCA_950022655.1 of Alentia gelatinosa. NCBI lineage: Eukaryota > Metazoa > Annelida > Polychaeta > Phyllodocida > Polynoidae > Alentia > Alentia gelatinosa. The sequence goes on along the minus strand of OX465591.1, from coordinate 350,137 downwards.
GGGTGACTGTACGTGAAGGGGGGAGGGAGGGAGGGAGGGGGTGACTGTACGTGAAGGGGGGAGGGAGGGAGGGAGGGAGGGAGGGAGGGGGATGACTGTACGTGAAAGGGGGAGGGAGGGAGGGAGGGGGTGACTGTACGTGAAGGGGGGAGGGAGGGAGGGTGGGAGGGAGGGGGTGACTGTACATGAAGGGGGGAGGGAGGGAGGGAGGGGGGTGACTGTACGTGAAGGGGGGAGGGAGGGAGGGGGGTGACTGTACGTGAAGGGGGGAGGGAGGGAGGGAGGGAGGGAGGGAGGGGGGTGACTGTAGGTGAAGGGGGGAGGGAGGGAGGGAGGGGGGTGACTGTACGTGAAGGGGGGAGGGAGGGAGGGAGGGAGGGGGTGACTGTACGTGAAGGGGGAGGGAGGGAGGGAGGGAGGGGGGTGACTGTAGGTGAAGGGGGGAGGGAGGGAGGGAGGGAGGGGGTGACTGTACGTGAAGGGGGGAGGGAGGGAGGGAGGGAGGGGGTGACTGTACGTGAAGGGGGAGGGAGGGAGGGAGGGGGATGACTGTACGTGAAGGGGGGAGGGAGGGAGGGAGGGGGATGACTGTACGTGAAGGGGGGAGGGAGGGAGGGAGGGGGGTGACTGTACGTGAAGGGGGGAGGGAGGGAGGGAGGGGGGGAGGGAGGTGGGAGAGGGGGTCTATTCGTCCCAGAAGCCCAACATGTTAGTGACCCATCATACCATGTTAGCGGTTCAGGGGGGGGGGGGGACATCATACCATGTTAGCGGGTCAGGGGGGGGGACATCATACCATGTTAGCATGCTAAAATTAGCCCGACCTGGGGAGGGTGACGGGGGGTCGTTCTAAACGCGGCCGCTACACACATGTATAATAGTAGGCGTCCGTTCCGCTTGCCTCTCGCCTCATCCATATTTTAACAGTCCTATACAACGCACGTCCGTATGACAGCTTATCGATCCCTGCTTTATGGCCAGCCTTTCCTTACCGTTTACACTTTTTATCAGTCCCTGCTTTAGTTTCCTGGTTAGCTTCGCATTTCAGTCGGCCATGGCGATGAATGAGGTGTGTGGTGTGTGAGGTGTGTGAGGTGTGTAGGTGTGTGTGTGAGGTGTGGTGTGTGGTGTGTGGTGTGTGAGGTGTGTGAGGTGTGTAGGTGTGTGTAGGTGTGTGCTGTGTGGTGTGTGTGGTGTGTGAGGTGTGTGAGGTGTGTAGGTGTGTGTAGGTGTGTGAGGTGTGGTGTGTGCTGTGTGGTGTGTGTGGTGTGTGAGGTGTGTAGGTGTGTGTAGGTGTGTGTAGGTGTGTAGGTGTGTAGGTGTGTGTAGGTGTGTGAGGTGTGGTGTGTGTGTAGGTGTGTAGGTGTGTAGGTGTGTGTAGGTGTGTGTAGGTGTGTAGGTGTGTGTAGGTGTGTGTAGGTGTGTGTAGGTGTGTCTAGGTGTGTGGTGTGTGGTGTGTGAGGTGTGTAGGTGTGTGTAGGTGTGTGTAGGTGTGTGTAGGTGTGTGTAGGTGTGTGTAGGTGTGTGTAGGTGTGTCTAGGTGTGTGGTGTGTGGTGTGTGAGGTGTGTAGGTGTGTGTAGGTGTGTGTAGGTGTGTGAGGTGTGTTGTGTGTGTGAGGTGTGTAGGTGTGTAGGTGTGTGGTGTGCGGTGTGTGCGGTGTGGTGTGTGTGAGGTGTGTGAGGTGTGTAGGTGTGTGTAGTTGTGTGTAGGTGTGTGTAGGTGTGTGTAGGTGTGTGTAGGTGTGTGTAGGTGTGTCTAGGTGTGTGGTGTGTGGTGTGTGAGGTGTGTAGGTGTGTGTAGGTGTGTGTAGGTGTGTGAGGTGTGTTGTGTGTGTGAGGTGTGTAGGTGTGTAGGTGTGTGGTGTGCGGTGTGGTGTGATTTGTATTTAGGTATACAATGGTGTACTACCTTGGTGTACTGGCAACAGTTTATTTCTTATTTCAAGAATGTTGAGTAGAAATTTGAAATATTAAGATATAAATCAAGAGAAATTGATACTGAATATACATGTAAAATACATGTGAAATGAATAATTTAAGAATAAAGAAAGTTTGTTCAATGAATGCAATGAAAAAATTAGTTGAATATATTTATAAGGTAATACATAATTAGAATTACATCGAATATGATGTGTAAAAAAGAAAAATAGAGAATAAATGATGATAAAAATCAAATAAGTAAAATGATAATAATAAATAGATAATAATAAACATGGTGTGCGGTGTGGTGTGTGTGAGGTGTGTGAGGTGTGTAGGTGTGTGTAGTTGTGTGTAGGTGTGTGTAGGTGTGTGTAGGTGTGTGAGGTGTGTTGTGTGTGTAGGTGTGTAGGTGTGTGGTGTGCGGTGTGTGCGGTGTGGTGTGTGTGAGGTGTGTGAGGTGTGTAGGTGTGTGTAGTTGTGTGTAGGTGTGTGTAGGTGTGTGTAGGTGTGTGAGGTGTGGTGTGTGTGAGGTGTGTGAGGTGTGTAGGTGTGTGTAGTTGTGTGTAGGTGTGTGTAGGTGTGTGTAGGTGTGTGTAGGTGTGTGTGTGGTGTGTGGTGTGTGTGGTGTGTGTGGTGTGTGGTGTGTGTAGGTGTGTGTAGGTGTGTGGTGTGCGGTGTGGTGTGTGTGGTGTGTGTGAGGTGTGTAGGTGTGTAGGTGTGTGGTGTGTGTGTGGTATGTGTGAGGTGTGTAGGTGTGTGGTGTGTAGGTGTGTGGTGTGTAGGTGTGTGGTGTGTGAGGTGTGTGTGAGGTGTGTGTGAGGTATGTAGGTGTGAGGTGTGTGGTGGTGTGTGGTGTGTGGTGTGGTGTGAGGTGTTAGTAGGTGTGTAGGTTTGTGGAATGTGGTGTGTGTGGTATAAGGGTGTGTAGTTAATGTAGGTGCGTGTGGTGTGTATAGTTATATGTAGGTGTGTTGTGTGAGGTGTGGTGTGTTGTGTGGTATGAGTTGTGTGTTGTGTATTGTGTGTAGATGTGTATAGGAGTGGTTGGAGTGTGTAGGTGTGAGGTGTGTGGTGTGTGGTGTGTGTAGATGTGTATAGGAGTGTGTGGAGTGTGTAGGTGTGAGGTGTGTGGTGTGAGTTGTGTAATGTGTGTAGATGTGTATAGGAGTGTGTGAAGTGTGTAGGTTTGAGGTGTGTGGTGTGTGGTGTGTGTAGATGTGTATAGGAGTGTGTGGAGTGTGTAGGTGTGAGGTGTGAGGTGTGTGGTGTGTGTTGTGTAATGTGTGTAGATGTGTATAGGAGTGTGTGATGTGTTTAATCGATCTGTTTAAATGCCACCAACTCCATCGGAAACCATTGACCTGCCTCTCTGAGTCCACCAAACTGTTCATAGGTGTTTCAACCCCTTTCTCTTCTACCGTGTTCACATTGTGAGTCCATCAAACTGTTTACAGGTGTTTCAACCCCTTTTTCTTCTACCGCATTCACATTGTGATTCCATCAAACTCCCTCCCTCCCTCCCCCCTTCACGTACAGTCACCCCCCTCCCTCCCTCCCTCCCCCCTTCATGTACAGTCACCCAGTGAGGTATGTACTCAGTGAGGTATGGACCCAGTGAGGTATGTACCCAGTGAGGTATGTGCCCAGTGAGGTATGTGCCCAGTGAGGTATGTGCCCAGTGAGGTATGTACCCAGTGAGGTATGTGCCCAGTAAGGTATGTACCCAGTGAGGTATGTGCCCAGTGAGGTATGTACTCAGTGAGGTATGTACCCAGTGAGGTATGTGCCCAGTGAGGTATGTACTCAGTGAGGTATGTACTCAGTGAGGTATGTACCAAGTGAGGTATGTCCCCAGTGAGGTATGTCCCCAGTGAGGTGTGTACCCAGTGAGGTATGTACCCAGTGAGGTATGTACCCAGTGAGGTATGTACCCAGTGAGGTATGTACTCAGTGAGGTATGTACCCAGTGAAGTTTGTACCCAGTTGTACCCAGTGATGACTGCACTCAATTCAATCTACGGTAATACGTGACTCGGCCTGACACTCTCTGTACAGTGAATCTCGTTCTGTCATGAGTACGCCATATCTAAACCTGTTCTATTCAGTACCATGTTTTTAACCACTTTATTTCGGGCAGATCGTGTACGAAGCCTCAGGCTCGGCTAGCGGCCCTACTGCCGACTGGTCCCTCTGGGGGTTGATTCACAACTGAGGTCATCTAAGCCTGGAAGTCCGGTCCCGTGTTTGGTTTATGAATAATTGGGGTACTCAGACGAAACATGAGGAAGGTGAGTGAGATGTAAAGTAATGGGCAGAGGAGGCACAGACTCGTTTTGACTCTTAGTCGACGTGTGAGGCTCGTTAACCCGGCGGCAGAATGAGGTCACCACCAGTTTGTAATGACGCACGTGAAAAAAGAACAACATATCTCCGAGAAAACACACTTCTGGTAGATAATATAAACAATATAGACTGGTTTCACACACTCGTGGTCGAGCAATCTAAAAACCAGAGATTGACTATACGCAATATCCTCGCACACGCTCGGATATAACTACGCGTGGGCTACTCGGAGAATACGACCGTTTGTATCTGAAACCAGACCCCTGTGGGTTCTCAGTGATTCGTATCAGGAATAAAGTAAAGGAGAAACCTGGATGGCTTTTGGAGTGGATTGGTTTTCTATGAGTCACTTTGAGAGTGAGTCAGTGACCTTGACCTCTGCCCGCACTCTCCAGTCGCAGACTTAGGGATCCAGGACGTGTCACTCTCCACTGGAAGGGTCACGTGGTATGCCCCCCCCTCTAAACCAGGGGCCCGTTTAATAATCTAGGATCCTACATGTAGACCCTTTCTGTATGACATAGAAACCAAGGAACGATGTGGGATGACCTTATGGACGGCTAATACTGTCTTAGCGAACAGACTTAAATATCATAAACGATAACCCTTGTAGGGGTACACACTCCCCTCACTCTCCGCGCACATTATTCACCAACACTCTCCTTGAACACTCTCCTCCCACATTCTTCTCCCACACTCTCCTCACTCTCAACGCACATTCTTCACCCGTATGTACTGAACAGGGCAGAGCCTTCGGGAAAGTAATATACAGTAAGTAGTATAGTGAAACTGGACAATGGAGATGTATGGAGTTGAGTAGTATAGTGAAACTGGACAATGGAGATGTATTCAGTTGAGTAGTATAGTGAAACTGGACAATGGAGATGTATGGAGTTGAGTAGTATAGTGAAACTGGACACTGGAGATGTATGGAGTTGAGTAGTATAGTGAAACTGGACAATGGAGATGTATGGAGTGAAATCTGAAATGAGGGTTCAGCGACGGAGATCCAGGAAATGGTACTATGAGGAATCGTACCTACTGAGCCCGCAGTGATGACCATTCGTGGTCCCTCGTTCTGTACAGCAATACGGAGTCAGTAAACACGTTTCCTTATCATCACATATCTGAAAATCGTGAACAAATGGGGATAGTACGTTGTGATGTCATAGAGTAGGGATTGGGGATCGTATGAGGCAGGTTTGTGGGACAGCAGGATAGAAAAGGGAGAAATGGACGGGCAAAGTGTTGGGGGGGGGGGGGGGGGTGAGGAACATCCATTTATTGCATGGAAGAATAATTGTGAAATTGATAATAAAGATCATTTTAAAAATAAAGGAAAGGTAAGTACAGAGTAGTATGATAATCTTCAGAATCTTGTGGCTGTAGATTATAGAGATAAGGGGTGGTACAGTGAATAGACACTGCGTAATACTCCTCGTTATCGCTCAGAGTTTTACCACGCGTCAACTACGCGGAGAATACGGCCACTCAGATCAAAATCGTGGTAATATCGTGTTACACTGTCGATGACAGCTTCCTATCGGCTGACAGATAAAATGGCGACGTGTAGGTTTTGAGGAGGGTAAGAATACCCTCGACAACTTATCAATTAAGATTGTTCGTTTTTCTCGAGAAGGAGCTTCAACGAGAATCTTGATGATTAATTTTCTTACTCCCGACTCTTACATATTCACTCAGTGACGATGTGTCGGCATGTCAGTATCAAACACTTTTTAATATCTTTAATGTCCGATTAAAATTGAGTCTCCCGGAATGAGTGCAGATTTTATTGCGGCTCTTTGCGCGGTCCATCAGAACCATTAAAGTCATTTAAAATGTTTTACTCGTCCTTATTTATGAGTTTTAATATTCAATTGACGACCCACGGCGATGGTGAAGGAATAAATCACCGAATATTCACATCTGTCCTAAATCTGCGTTTATCTTCAGTTCTAAGTATCAAATAGGCAAGGATCGCTGGGCAGGCTTGATGAGATTATTATTATCTTTTTAAAGATAATTATTTGCATCTCTCGCAGCAGGCGAGTTATTCTGATACACGTGTGCTCGGCCGTCATGGTAAAAAACAAGATATGCACGTATGTATCAGTCGACATGGCATTAATAGGGAAAAAAATACCTATCAAAATAAGAATATAGAGTAGAAAGAAAGTTAGATTACCAGATATTAGCGATACCTGAGGAATCGTGATGTGTCAAATCTACCGGTTAGGTATCATAGAGTACCCCATCAAGTTTGAATCACGTAGTAATTCACAAGGTAAAGCTTTGATTCATGCATCGATTCAAACACAACGGGATCGAGCGCTGACCCTAAACTTGAAAAGGTTTCCGAATTTATCTCATCCTTCACATTGACTAATTGGCTAATGGGCGAGATGCGAGTTTCTAATGTTAAATCTATGGGGGAAAGATACCAGGGGTGTGATAAAGTATATAATGATAATAATAATAATAATAATAATAATAATAATTGTTTCCATTGATTGTCGAACAGAAATATCCCGACCATTAATGCCATACAAATTTACTGATCGATAATTTAACGCATATTTTTGATGAACGGAGACAATACGTTAGATTGCCTATAATGCTAATCAATCTATGTAAAACCATCTAAAGGCAGTGAGAAAGAGTGCGGGGCGATGTGGATAATAATAGCCATCTAAAGGCAGAGTGAGGGGGGATGTGGATAATAATAATAGTCATCTAAAGGCAGAATGAGGGGGATGTGGATAATAATAGTCATCTAAAGGCAGAGTGAGGGGGATGTGGATAATAATAGTCATCTAAAGACAGAGTGAGGGGGGATGTAGATAATAATAGTCATCTAAAGACAGAGTGAGGGGGGATGTAGATAATAATAGTCATCTAAAGGCAGAGTGAGGGGGATGTGGATAATAATAGTCATCTAAAGACAGAGTGAGGGGGGATGTAGATAATAATAGTCATCTAAAGGCAGAATGAGGGGGATGTGGATAATAATAATAGTCATCTAAAGGCAGAGTGAGGGGAGGAGGGAGGATATAGAGAGGGCTGAGAGAGAGAGAGGGGAGGATGTGGATATAGAGAGGGCTGAGAGAGAGTGAGGGGAGGATGTGGATATAGAGAGGGCTGTGAGAGAGAGAGAGGGGAGGATGTGGATATAGAGAGGGCAGTGAGAGAGAGGGGAGGATGTGGATATAGAGAGGGCAGTGAGAGAGAGAGAGAGAGAGGGGAGGATGTGGATATAGAGAGGGCAGTGAGAGAGAGAGGGGAGGATGTGGATATAGAGAGGGCAGTGAGAGAGAGAGTGAGGGGAGGATGTGGATATAGAGAGGGCAGTGAGAGAGAGAAAGGAGAGGATGTGGATATAGAGAGGGCAGTGAGAGAGAGAGAGGGGAGGATGTGGATATAGAGAGGGCAGTGAGAGAGAGAGGGGAGGATGTGGATATAGAGAGGGCTGAGAGAGAGAGGGGAGGATGTGGATATAGAGAGGGCTGAGAGAGAGGGGAGGATGTGGATATAGAGAGGGCAGTGAGAGAGAGAAAGGAGAGGATGTGGATATAGAGAGGGCAGTGAGAGAGAGAGTGAGGGGAGGATGTGGATATAGAGAGGGCAGTGAGAGAGAGGGGAGGATGTGGATATAGAGAGGGCAGTGAGAGAGAGAGGGGAGGATGTGGATATAGAGAGGGCAGTGAGAGAGAGAGAGGGGAGGATGTGGATATAGAGAGGGCAGTGAGAGAGAGAGGGGAGGATGTGGATATAGAGAGGGCAGTGAGAGAGAGAGAGGGGAGGATGTGGATATAGAGAGGGCAGTGAGAGAGTGAGGGGAGGATGTGGACATAGAGAGGGCAGTGAGAGAGAGAGAGGGGAGGATGTGGATATAGAGAGGGCTGAGAGAGAGTGAGGGGAGGATGTGGACATAGAGAGGGCAGTGAGAGAGAGAGAGGGGAGGATGTGGATATAGAGAGGGCTGAGAGAGAGTGAGGGGAGGATGTGGATATAGAGAGGGCAGTGAGAGAGTGAGGGGAGGATGTGGACATAGAGAGGGCAGTGAGAGAGAGAGAGGGGAGGATGTGGATATAGAGAGGGCTGAGAGAGAGTGAGGGGAGGATGTGGACATAGAGAGGGCAGTGAGAGAGAGAGAGGGGAGGATGTGGATATAGAGAGGGCTGAGAGAGAGTGAGGGGAGGATGTGGATATAGAGAGGGCAGTGAGAGAGTGAGGGGAGGATGTGGACATAGAGAGGGCTGAGAGAGAGAGAGGGGAGGATGTGGATATAGAGAGGGCAGAGAGAGAGAGGGGAGGATGTGCATATAGAGAGGGCAGTGAGAGAGAGAGGGGAGGATGTGGATATAGAGAGGGCAGTGAGAGAGAGAGAGGGGAGGATGTGGATATAGAGAGGGCAGTGAGAGAGAGGGGAGGATGTGGACATAGAGAGGGCAGTGAGAGAGAGAGTGAGGGGAGGATGTGGATATAGAGAGGGCAGTGAGAGAGTGAGGGGAGGATGTGGACATAGAGAGGGCAGTGAGAGAGAGAGAGGGGAGGATGTGGATATAGAGAGGGCAGTGAGAGAGAGAGGGGAGGATGTGGATATAGAGAGGGCTGAGAGAGAGTGAGGGGAGGATGTGGACATAGAGAGGGCAGTGAGAGAGAGAGGGGAGGATGTGGATATAGAGAGGGCTGAGAGAGAGTGAGGGGAGGATGTGGATATAGAGAGGGCAGTGAGAGAGTGAGGGGAGGATGTGGACATAGAGAGGGCTGAGAGACGGAGGGGGGAGGATGTGGATATAGAGAGGGCAGAGAGAGAGAGGGGAGGATGTGCATATAGAGAGGGCAGTGAGAGAGAGGGGAGGATGTGGATATAGAGAGGGCAGTGAGAGAGAGGGAGGATGTGGATATAGAGAGGGCAGTGAGAGAGAGGGGAGGATGTGGACATAGAGAGGGCAGTGAGAGAGAGAGAGGAGGAAGGATATAGAGAGGGCAGTGAGAGAGTGAGGGGAGGATGTGGACATAGAGATGGCTGAGAGAGAGAGAGGGGAGGATGTGGATATAGAGAGGGCTGAGAGAGAGTGAGGGGAGGATGTGGATATAGAGAGGGCAGTGAGAGAGTGAGGGGAGGATGTGGACATAGAGAGGGCTGAGAGAGAGAGAGGGGAGGATGTGGATATAGAGAGGGCTGAGAGAGAGTGAGGGAGGATGTGGATATAGAGAGGGCAGTGAGAGAGAGGGGAGGATGTGGATATAGAGAGGGCAGTGAGAGAGAGGGAGGATGTGGATATAGAGAGGGCTGAGAGAAAGTGAGGGGAGGATGTGGATATAGAGAGGTCAGTGAGAGAGAGGGGAGGATGTGGATATAGAGAGGGCAGTGAGAGAGAGAGGGGAGGATGTGCATATAGAGAGGGCTGAGAGAGAGTGAGGGGAGGATGTGGATATAGAGAGGGCAGTGAGAGAGAGGGGAGGATGTGGATATAGAGAGGGCAGTGAGAGAGAGAGGGGAGGATGTGGATATAGAGAGGGCAGTGAGAGAGAGGGGAGGATGTGGACATAGAGATGGCAGTGAGAGAGAGAGAGGGGAGGATGTGGATATAGAGAGGGCAGTGAGAGAGAGGGGAGGATGTGGATATAGAGAGGGCAGTGAGAGAGAGTGAGGGGAGGATGTGGATATAGAGAGGGCTGTGAAAGAGAGGGAGGATGTGGATATAGAGAGGGCAGTGAGAGAGAGGGGAGGATGTGGATATAGAGAGGGCAGTGAGAGAGAGAGAGGGGAGGATGTGGATATAGAGAGGGTAGTGAGAGAGTGAGGGGAGGACGTGGACATAGAGATGGCTGAGAGAGAGAGGGGAGGATGTGGATATAGAGAGGGCAGTGAGAGAGAGAGAAGGGAGGATGTGGATATAGAGAGGGTAGTGAGAGAGTGAGGGGAGGATGTGGACATAGAGATGGCTGAGAGAGAGAGGGGAGGATGTGGATATAGAGAGGGCAGTGAGAGAGTGAGGGGAGGATGTGGACATAGAGATGGCTGAGAGAGAGAGGGGAGGATGTGGATATAGAGAGGGCAGGGAGAGAGAGAGGGGAGGATGTGGACATAGAGATGGCTGAGAGAGAGAGGGGAGGATGTGGATATAGAGAGGGCAGTGAGAGAGAGAGGGGAGGATGTGGATATAGAGAGGGCAGTGAGAGAGAGAGGGGAGGATGTGGATATAGAGAGGGCTGTGAAAGAGAGGGAGGATGTGGATATAGAGAGGGCAGTGAGAGAGAGAGAGAGGGGAGGATGTGGATATAGAGAGGGCAGTGAGAGAGAGAGAGGGGAGGATGTGGATATAGAGAGGGCAGTGAGAGAGAGAGGGGAGGATGTGGATATAGAGAGGGCAGTGAGAAAGAGAGAGGGGAGGATGTGGATATAGAGAGCACTGCATGATTCCTGGATCAGAGTTGACACAGGTGGCATGTCGTACCCGGTATGCACACAGGTGGCACGTCGTACCGGGCAGACACAGGTGGCACGTCGTACCCGGTATGCACACAGGTGGCACGTCGTACCCGGTATGCACACAGGTGGCACGTCGTACCCGGTATGCACACAGGTGGCACGTCGTACCGGGCAGACACAGGTGGCATGTTGTACCGGGCAGACACAGGTGGCATGTCGTAGCGGGCAGACACAGGTGGCATGTTGTACCGGGCAGACACAGGTGGCACGTCGTACCCGGTATGCACACAGGTGGCATGTCGTACCGGGCAGACACAGGTGGCACGTCGTACCCGGTATGCACACAGGTGGCATGTTGTACCGGGCAGACACAGGTGGCACGTCGTACCCGGTATGCACACAGGTGGCACGTCGTACCCGGTATGCACACAGGTGGCATGTTGTACCGGGCAGACACAGGTGGCACGTCGTACCGGGCAGACACAGGTGGCATGTTGTACCGGGCAGACACAGGTGGCATGTCGTAGCGGGCAGACTCAGGTGTGGTGTCAGAGGTGTGCCTGTCAAGGTGACAGTATGTCTGGGGCTGTCTGGGCCGCCACTTCAGTCGACACACACAATCACCACACACCATACCTGTGGCCTAACGTCTGTGAAATAATGCCCTCTGCTAGGGGTGGAGTATTAATAATGTTCAGGTGCACTGTGCCCGTAGTGAATGTTCGGGTGCACTGTGCCCGTAGTGAATGTTCGGGTGCACTGTGCCCATCGTGAATGTTCGGGCGCACTGTGCCCGTAGTGAATGTTTGGGTGCACTGTGCCCGTAGTAAATGTTCGGGCGCACTGTGCCCGTAGTGAATGTTTGGGTGCACTGTGCTTGTAGTAAATGTTCGGGCGCACTGTGCCCGTACTGAATGTTCGGGCGCACTGTGCCTGTAGTGAATGTTCGGGCGCACTGTGCCTGTAGTGAATGTTCGGGCCCACTGTGTCTGTACTGAATGTTCGGGCCCACTGTGCCTGTACTGAATGTTCGGGCGCACTGTGCCCGTCGTGAATGTTCGGGCGTACTGTGCCCGTTGTGAATGTTCGGGCGCACTGTGTCTGTAGTGAATGTTCGGGCGCACTGTGCCCATAGTGAATGTTCGGGCGCACTGTGCCTGTAGTGAATGTTCAGGTGCACTGTGCCCATAGTGAATGGTCATCAGGCCATCAATTGACGACATACAGCCGTGGTACGTCAGTTTATAATGTGGTATGCTAGTTTATAAAGTTAATAAAAGGGCGTTTTAAACAATTGGGAGGTGTAATGTGGTAAGCTGGTTTATAATGTGGTACGCTGGTTTATAGTGTCGTACGCTGGTTTATAGTGTAGTACGCTGGTTTATAGTGTAGTATGCTGGTTTATAGTGTAGTATGCTGGTTTATAGTGTAGTACGCTGGTTTATAGTGTGGTACGCTGGTTTATAGTGTAGTACGCTGGTTTATAGTGTAGTACGCTGGTTTATAGTGTAGTATGCTGGTTTATAGTGTAGTACGCTGGTTTATAGTGTGGTACGCTGGTTTATAGTGTGGTACGCTGGTTTATAGTGTGGTACGCTGGTTTATAGTGTGGTACGCTGGTTGATAGTGAAGTACGCTGGTTTATAATGTGGTACGCTGGTTTATAGTGTAGTACGCTGGTTTATAATGTGGTACGCTGGTTTATAGTGTAGTACGCTGGTTTATAGTGTGGTACGCTGGTTTATAGTGTGGTACGCTGGTTTATAGTGTGGTACGCTCGTTTATAGTGTGGTACGCTGGTTTATAGTGTAGTACGCTGGTTTATAGTGTGGTACGCTGGTTTATAGTGTCGTACGCTGGTTTATAGTGTGGTACGCTGGTTTATAGTGTGGTACGCTGGTTTATAGTGTGGTACGCTGGTTTATATTGTAGTATGCTGGTTTATAGTGTGGTACGCTGGTTTATAGTGTGGTATGCTGGTTTATAGTGTGGTATGCTGGTTTATAATGTGGTACGCTGGTTTATAGTGTGGTACACTGGTTTATAGTGTGGTACGCTGGTTTATAATGTGGTACGCTGGTTTATAGTGTGGTACACTGGTTTATAGTGTGGTACGCTGGTTTATAGTGTAGTACGCTGGTTTATAGTGTAGTACGCTGGTTTATAGTGTAGTACGCTGGTTTATAGTGTGGTACGCTGGTTTATAATGTGGTACGCTGGTTTATAGTGTAGTACGCTGGTTTATAGTGTGGTACGCTGGTTTATAGTGTGGTACGCTGGTTTATAGTGTGGTACGCTGGTTTATAGTGTAGTACGCTGGTTTATAGTGTGGTACGCTGGTTTATAGTGTAGTACGCTGGTTTATAGTGTGGTACGCTGGTTTATATTGTAGTACGCTGGTTTATAATGTGGTACGCTGGTTTATAGTGTGGTACGCTGGTTTATAGTGTCGTACACTGGTTTATAGTGTAGTACGCTGGTGTATAGTGTAGTACGCTGGTTTATAGTGTAGTACGCTGGTTTATAGTGTCGTACGCTGGTTTATAGTGTAGTATGCTGGTTTATAGTGTAGTACGCTGGTTTATAGTGTGGTACGCTGGTTTATAGTGTGGTATGCTGGTTTATAATGTGGTACGCTGGTTTATAATGTGGTACGCTGGTTTATAGTGTAGTACGCTGGTTTATAGTGTGGTACGCTGGTTTATAGTGTGGTACACTGGTTTATAGTGTAGTACGCTGGTTTATATTGTAGTACGCTGGTTTATAGTGTGGTACGCTGGTTTATAGTGTGGTACGCTGGTTTATAGTGTAGTACGCTGGTTTATAGTTTAGTACGCTGGTTTATAGTGTAGTACGCTGGTTTATATTGTGGTACGCTGGTTTATAGTGTGGTACACTGGTTTATAGTGTAGTACGCTGGTTTATATTGTAGTACGCTGGTTTATAGTGTGGTACGCTGGTTTATAGTGAAGTACGCTGGTTTATAGTGTGGTATGCTGGTTTATAGTGTGGTACACTGGTTTATAGTGTAGTACGCTGGTTTATAGTGTAGTACGCTGGTTTATAGTGTAGTACGCTGGTTTATAGTGTGGTACGCTGGTTTATAGTGTAGTACGCTGGTTTATAGTGTGGTACGCTGGTTTATAGTGTAGTACGCTGGTTTATAGTGTAGTACGCTGGTTTATAGTGTGGTACGCTGGTTTATAGTGTGGTACGCTGGTTTATAGTGTGGTACACTGGTTTATAGTGTCGTATGCTGGTTTATAGTGTGGTATGCTGGTTTATAGTGTGGTATGCTGGTTTATAGTGTGGTACGCTGGTTTATAGTGTGGTACGCTGGTTTATAGTGTGGTACGCTGGTTTATAGTGTAGTACGCTGGTTTATAGTGTAGTACGCTGGTTTATAGTGTAGTCAGCTGGTTTATAGTGTAGTACGCTGGTTTATATTGTGGTACGCTGGTTTTGGCGTGTTGTATGACGCTACAACGTGCACTGACACACACAGGAGTGCCGTGGTGGAGATGGCTGCCACTCCCTTCACAGCCAATGGACCCATGGGAACTTTACTCACAGAGATACCCCCTCCCCCTCCCACCGCCTCCCACCTCCCACCTCCCATCTCCTCCCCCTCCCACCGCCTCCCACCGCCTCCCACCTCCCATCCCCTCCCCCTCCCACCACCTCCCACCTCACATCCCCTCCCCTTCCTACCTCCTACCTCCCACCTCCCACCTCCCACCTCCCCTCATATCCTCCTACCTCCCACCTCCCACCTCCCACCTCCCATCCCCTCCCCCTCCCACCTCCGACCTCGCATCCCCTCACCTCCTCCCACCTCCCACCTCCCACCTCCCACCTCCCCTCACCACCTCCCACCTCCCACTGCCTCCCACTTCCCCTCCCCTGCACGCCCACCCCATCCCGCGCCTGGTTTTGTGATTGAGTGGCCATAATCTCTGAGCAGTTGACGGGTAATTATTTACGAGCATAAGCGAGGATATCACTTGGACAACCTAAATGAAGATCTTGCAGTACAATGCTGCCCATTTTATCTTTCCTTAAAACGTTAAAACACGTCAACATGTTTAAACAGAAAAACGTCGGGTAATAAGAGAAAACGTAGTAACTGAGCCCGTAGGGATGGCCATTCCAGGTCTTTTGTAACAGATATTGAATAGCTCCCGACGCCAGAGGCGGAGGGATGCATTTATTGTCCCAAAGACAGAGAATGACATCCCTACGGACTCAGTCACTACGTTTTCTTTTTATCATAAGAGCTGTTTTATTCACTTACTAAGTTATCTTCATAACAGACTTACTACGACACAGTGTGCCCGAACATCATTTATACTGCACCCCTAGCAGCGGCTAGTATTTCATATCCAAGTGTAAAGGAGGCTTAAACCATATCAGGAGGGTGGTTTGTGCCCAAGAAATTCAGGTCAACTGTGGATTGTAGAACCGAGGCGCTATTAACACTATGTAAGGAGGTCAGGGTGAAGGTCGTGGTTTGGTCTGAATGCAGTCATTGGCTGCTGGGTCAATGTATGCCTTCTACATTCCTTATATGGCAGTGAAGGCATTGGGACAACTCCATGAAGCGATTCCTTGCCGACAGAGCGAGCTGAAGCGGTTGTCTTTGTTTTAAACACACTTGAAGTTCAAACAATGTCAAACAAACTTGGACACTCCACGACGGTTCAAATCCCCGCCCATGTCTTCAGGACGCTCTCGTAGCCCTAGTCCTAGTTTTGCCCCATATAGCTAGTTATTAAACGGCCCCCAGGGTTTGGAGCTCATCCGTGCCCCTGTGTGTCCTGTTTATCTGTCATCCTCATCTCATTCACATTCAATCCTGCCATGGTATGTCTACAACACTTACCACAGTGCAGAACACCACAAACAAACCAAATCAACAGAAGCATTTCTGATGTTCCGCCTCCTACGCTCATCCGTGATTGTGATTTGCATGCTAATTGACTATTAAATTGTACCATTGTCGCTCGCCGATTCAGAAATGGAGGAATGGTTTGTGACGAGTTGCCGCCCACTCGTCGACCGGCTCCATTAAAATGCCGGCCTTTTTTACTGCGCCGCGCGTTCTGTTCTAGGAAATCACTGCGCATGCGTTGATTGCAGACAGAGGCACGGCGCCTGCGTCTAGGCGCACTCTCCTAGCAGAGATCTTGCGCTCTACTTCATACACACTCTCCTAGCAGAGATGCTGCGCTCTACTTCCTACACACTCTCCTAGCAGAGATCCTATGCTCTACTTCCTGTGGCCGCTTATGTCGCTGCACCGACCTGCCTTTTGGGGGCTAGTTTTTCATATATCTTTGTTTCTCAATGCTTTGGGGAGTATTTTGTGTTCTAACTTGTATACAGTGATGCACATATTCATATCGTAATCCACCTCATACAGAGTCTCATTTCTGTTATTAGTTACGTCAAATCAGACACAGTCTCAGGGATTACTTTCTTCAGTGGAAAGCACCTCATGTGTTGCAGGGTTTTGTTAGTCTACATGTCACATGTGCTCACTCAAAGGGCAGTCTACTCAACTATGGACCCACATTATAAACAGGTTTAGAGCTGAGAAAGAGCCACCAGTCTGCAGTGTAAACAGGCCTCACGACAGTCACAGATTCAGTCTGCCACCAGTCTGCGGTGTGAAAGGACCTCGCGACAGTCACAGATTCAGTCTGGCACCAGTCTGCGGTGTGAACGGACCTCGCGACAGTCGCAGATTCAGCCTGGCACCAGTCTGTAGTGTGAACGGACCTCACGACCGTCTCAGACTCAGTGTGGCACCAGTCTGTAGTGTAAACAGGCCTCACGACAGTCTCAGACTCAGTCTGCCACCAGTCTGCGGTGTGAACGGACCTCGCGACAGTCGCAGACTCAGTCTGCCACCAGTCTGCGGTGTGAACGGACCTAACGACAGTCGCAGACTCAGTCTGCCACCAGTCTGCAGTGTGAACGGACCTCGCGACAGTCGCAGACTCAGTCTGGCACCAGTCTCTAGTGTGAACGGACCTCACGACAGTCGCAGACTCAGTCTGGCACCAGTCTGCGGTGTGAACGGACCTCACGACAGTCGCAGACTCAGTCTGGCACCAGTCTCTAGTGTGAACGGACCTCGCGACAGTCGCAGACTCAGTCTGGCACCAGTCTGTAGTGTGAACGGACCTCACGACAGTCGCAGACTCAGTCTGGCACCAGTCTGCGGTGTAAACACGCCTCATGACAGTAACAGATTCAGTCTGGCACCAGTCTGCGGTGAGAACGGACCTCACGACAGTCGCAGACTCAGCCTGGCACCAGTCTGTAGTGTGAACGGACCTCAGGATAGTCGCAGACTCAGTCTGGCACCAGTCTGTAGTGTGAACGGACCTCACGACAGTCGCAGACTCAGTCTGGCACCAGTCTGCGGTGTAAACACGCCTCACGACAGTCTCAGATTCAGTCTGGCACCAGTCTCTAGTGTGAACGGACCTCACGACAGTCTCAGACTCAGTGTGGCACCAGTCTGTAGTGTGAACGGACCTCACGACAGTCGCAGACTCAGTCTGGCACCAGTCTGCGGTGTAAACACGCCTCACGACAGTCTCAGATTCAGTCTGGCACCAGTCTCTAGTGTGAACGGACCTCACGACAGTCGCAGACTCAGTCTGGCACCAGTCTGCGGTGTAAACACGCCTCACGACAGTCTCAGATTCAGTCTGGCACCAGTCTCTAGTGTGAACGGACCTCGCGACAGTCGCAGATTCAGCCTGGCACCAGTCTGTAGTGTGAACGGACCTCACGACAGTCGCAGACTCAGTCTGGCACCAGTCTGTAGTGTGAACGGACCTCACGACAGTCGCAGACTCAGTCTGGCACCAGTCTGTAGTGTGAACGGACCTCAAGACAGTCGCAGACTCAGTCTGCCACCAGTCTGTAGTGTGAACGGACCTCAAGACTCAGTGTGGCAGCAGCTTACCACGCATGCGTATTGAACAGAAACACGCTGTACGCATGCCCGCTGTTGAGTATTGACCACGGCGTCTGTGCTTTGATTATCCATGAGAGGGGCCTGGCGCTGTGTCTGTGCTTTGATTATCCATGAGAGGGGCCTCTGGTTCCTGAGTCTGGGACAGCAGACAACGCTCAGGTACACATCCGACCCTTTGGTCCATCATCATTCATTTCGTTCACTTTGATAGGTCCAGTTACTTGATATTATGATGACTCTTATTACCACCTAGTACAGAGTCTCCATACTACACTTACAGGCAGTGTGTGTTATCCACCTAATACAGAGTCTCCATACTACACTTACAGGCAGTGTGTATTACCACCTAATACCGAGTCTCCATACTACACTTACAGGCAGTGTGTGTTATCCACCTAATACAGAGTCTCCATACTACACTTACAGGCAGTGTGTATTACCACCTAATACCGAGTCTCCATACTACACTTACAGGCAGTGTGTGTTATCTACCTAATACAGAGTCTCCATACTACACTTACAGGCAGTGTGTGTTATCCACCTAATACAGAGTCTCCATACTACACTTAAAGGCAGTGTGTATTATCCACCTAATACACAGTCTCCATACTACACTTACAGGCAGTGTGTATTACCACCTAATACCGAGTCTCCATACTACACTTAAAGGCAGTGTGTATTACCACCTAATACAGAGTCTCCATACTACACTTACAGGCAGTGTGTGTTATCCACCTAATACAGAGTCTCCATACTACACTTACAGACAGTGTGTGTTATCCACCTAATACAGAGTCTCCATACTACACTTACAGGCAGTGTGTATTACCACTTAATACCGAGTCTCCATACTACACTTACAGACAGTGTGTGTTATCCACCTAATACAGAGTCTCCATACTACACTTACAGACAGTGTGTGTTATCCACCTAATACAGAGTCTCCATACTACACTTACAGACAGTGTGTGTTATCCACCTAATACAGAGTCTCCATACTACACTTACAGGCAGTGTGTGTTATCCACCTAATACAGAGTCTCCACACTACACTTACAGGTAGTGTGTGTTATCCACCTAATACAGAGTCTCCATACTACACTTACAGGCAGTGTGTGTTATCCACCTAATACAGAGTCTCCATACTACACTTACAGGCAGTGTGTGTTATCCACCTAATACAGAGTCTCCACACTAAACCTAAAGTCTACAGATCGCTACTGAGTAGATTCCAGAAAGCCGTAATCTACTCAGTAGAATACGGTTTTTACTGCCACCTGCCGACGATTAGCTGCTCCCTGTTTGAGCGGCGAGGTCAAAGGTCGTCAGGTGCACAGCGCGTAAAGACGTGATTTACATCTGAATACGTAAGTCGTAGATATCTATCATTCAGCGTAAATTGTTTATACATCTCTAGACGTATACACGTGTCCATGTTGCAGTCACGTATATATGTACGCCTGATTCTGTTACATTAACGCCACTGTTCAATAATTCCGAGCTCTGCATCTAGGGGACACCACTGTTGATTTTCAGGCGTATATATAAAATATATATGACTGCAACATGGGCACAGGACATATTTATAGCGTGTGTCACTCGGATGCCCCTGTGAGGTGGTTAGAATCGTCACGTGATAACGGGACATATTTATAGCGTGTGTCACTCGGATGGCCCTGTGAGATGGTTAGAATCGTCACGTGATAACGGGACACATTTATAGCGTGTGTCACTCGGATGGCCCTGTGAGATGGTTAGAATCGTCATATGATAACGGGACATATTTATAGCGTGTGTCACTCGGATGGCCCTGTGAGATGGTTAGAATCGTCACGTGATAACGGGACATATTTATAGCGTGTGTCACTGAGATGCCCCTGTGAGGTGGTAAGAATCGTCATATGATAACGGGAAATATTTATAGCGTGTGTCACTCAGATGCCCCTGTGAGGTGGTTAGAATCGTCATGTGATAACGGGACATATTTATAGCATGTGTCACTCGGATGGCCCTGTGAGGTGGTGAGAATCGTTATGTGATAACGGGACATATTTACTGCGTGTGCCACTCGGATGCCCCTGTGAGGTGGTTAGAATCGTCACGTGATAATGGGACATATTTATAGCGTGTGCCGCACGGATGGCCCTGTGAGATGGTTAGAATCGTCACGTGATAACGGGACACATTTATAGCGTGTGCCACTCAGATGCCCCTGTGATGTGGTAAGAATCGTCATATGATAACGGGAAATATTTATAGCGTGTGTCACTCAGATGCCCCTGTGATGTGGTAAGAATCGTCATATGATAACGGGAAATATTTATAGCGTGTGTCACTCGGATGGCCCTGTGAGGTGGTAAGAATCGTCAGGTGATAACGGGACATATTTATAGCGTGTGTCGCTCGGATGGCCCTGTGAGGTTTTAAGGGCAGGGAATTGTAAACTGAGCCGACATGAGGACGTAAAAAAACCATACTGCCCTAGGGAGGTCTGTCTCCTGCATATTGCACACGCTGCACTATTCCCTCAGGGCATATTTGGACGTGGCTGCTGGTCGCGTTACCGCAGTAACATACACGCCGAGTCCCAGCGCCACAGACAAGATGGCGGAACATCCGGTCATGTGACCCTAACGTAGGATCCGTGTAGGTGTGTGTATCCTAGACAAACATTATCAACAACAGAAACTGGGTTCTATTTGCTCCGATCCCATTCTTTGTCCAGCTGGATTTCTGATGCGGAATCATTTGCAGCTTTACCTTTAAAGCTAGCACTAAGCCTGTGTTTGGAGATCGTGCTGTGTAAATGGCGACCGATGTTTCTGTGATCATAAACATGGAAAGTCTGACCAGTTTTTTAAGTCAACAATGTTAGTTGTATTCCTATATACCTATGAGCGAACAACCTATGATTACCTAACGCTGCTGGGGGTGGAATAACTTTTGTTTACTGCCCAGGTTGAAGTTACTGCCCAG
The DNA here is from genome assembly GCA_950022655.1 of Alentia gelatinosa. NCBI lineage: Eukaryota > Metazoa > Annelida > Polychaeta > Phyllodocida > Polynoidae > Alentia > Alentia gelatinosa. The sequence continues at coordinate 329,465 of OX465591.1, read as the reverse complement.
GTTGACGTTTACTGCCCAGGCTGACGTTTACTGCCCAGGTTGACGTTCAGAGACATTCCGTTTTTATCGATATTAGCCGACAATTTAAGGTATATAGGAATAGGGAAACCATGTACCAGTGGAAATAAGTCAAAGTTACTCAGTAAGGCTTGGAAAAAATTACTGCCCGCGGCTATGCCTTGGGCAGTAATTTTTCCAAGCCTTACCTCGTAACTTTGACTTATTCCCACCGGAACATAGTTTCCCTCTATACTTAATTTAAACATGTATAAGTACAATAAAAAGAGTTGACCAATTGATTACTATATACCTGTTTTACTGCATTACAATGTACCTACTGGGGTAGGTCACACGATTCCTACGTATACCGCCCGCTTCTACCCATGTCATATTTATCGTTATATACCTGTGGTCGTATCTCCTACGTATACTGCCCACTCCTATCCATGCTATATCAATCATTATATACCTGTGGCCGTATCTCCTACGTATACAGCCCACTCCTACCCATGTCATATTTATCATTATATACCTGTGGCCGTATCTCCTACATATAACGCCCACTCATACACATGTCATATTAATCATTATATACCTGTGGCCGTATCTCCTACGTATACCGCCCACTCCTACGCATGTCCTATTTATCATTATATACCTGTGGCCGTATCTCCTACGTATACAGCCCACTCCTACCCATGTCATATTAATCATTATATACCTGTGGCCGTATCTCCTACGTATACAGCCTACTCCTACACATGTCATATTAATCATTATATACCTGTGGCCGTATCTCCTACGTATACAGCCCACTTCTACCCATGTCATATTTATCATTTTATACCTGTGGCCGTATCTCCTACATATAACGCCCACTCCTACACATGTCATATTAATCATTATATACCTGTGGCCGTATCTCCTACGTATACCGCCCACTCCTACGCATGTCATATTTATCATTATATACCTGTGGCCGTATCTCCTACGTATACAGCCCACTCCTACACATGTCATATTAATCATTATATACCTGTGGCCGTATCTCCTACGTATACAGCCCACTCCTACACATGTCATATTAATCATTATATACCTGTGGCCGTATCTCCTACATATAACGCCCACTCCTACCCATGTCATATTAATCATTATATACCTGTGGCCGTATCTCCTACGTATACCGCCTGCTCCTACCCATGTCATATTTATCATTATATACCTGTGGCCGTATCTCCTACGTATACCACCTGCTCCTACCCATGTTATATTCATCATCATATACCTGTGGCCGTATCTCCTACGTACACTGCCCGCTCCTACACATGTCTTATTTATCATCATATACCTGTGGCCGTATCTCCTACATATACCGCCCGCTCCTACACATGTCATATTTATCATTATATACCTGTGGCCGTATCTCCTACGTATACAGCCCACTCCTACACATGTCGTATTTATGACCCTATGCACACTGTGACATACAATGTACTGCCATTCGATCAGCATTAAGAGAAGGTAGAATTCTGATGTTTTAAGGTACATAATGATACCATCACGATGACTGCGCTTGTAATCAAATATACATGGTAAAAGTGACAACAATAAGATTATCCCTCTGCCCGCGTCATTGGGATAATCTAATTGACAATCATACCGTCTATATCTGACATACATGTACAGTGACCCTGTTTCCGTATAGCGCGCCTCATGCAGTATTAATCCGCCAGTGGGTGTAATGTGAGTTGGACGCGCTGTAAACTCCACACACGGGACTCAGCGAGCGGCAAGTCGTATCGGTAATACCCGCGCATCTCGCGCCAACGAGATTTGAGGAGGATACTTTTAGTCTACTCCCATGATGCAGTGCGGCCCACGTGACCTGACTGAGCCCGCCAGAGGCGCTGATAGCAGGGGGCGGTTTGTGAGAGCGGGGAACGTCTGAAGAGTGCGTATTGTACGCGCTGCCTCAGGGCTCTGTTCTATAACAATGCGTATTTCTCATTTATACGCCCTGCCTCAGGGCTCTGTTCTATAACAATGCGTATTTCTCATTTATACGCCCTGCCTCAGGGCTCTATTCTATAACAATGCGTATTTCTCATTTATACGCCCTGCCTCATGGCTCTATTCTATAACAATGCGTATTTCTCATTTATACGCCCTGCCGCAGGGCTCTGTTCTATAACAATGCGTATTTCTCACTTATACGCCCTGCCTCAGGGCTCTATTCTATAACAATGCGTATTTCTCCTTCATACGCCCTGCCTCAGGGCTCTGTTCTATAACAATGCGTATTTCTCACTTATACGCCCTGCCTCAGGGCTCTGTTCTATAACAATGTGTATTTCTCATTTATACGCACTACCATAGGGCGCTATGACCAATGTGCATTTCTTATTAGTTAAACCCTGCTAAAAGCACACTCCATGTAAGGAGGCACCCTGCTTCAGGGGTCACCCCACGCTAGGGGACATTTTGCGTGAAACAGGAATATATTAGGCTCTATTAAGTTTTTATTTTAACCCCGTTTAAAGGGACAACCTCCAGAAAGGGACATTACAGTAATCTGGGCGTAACAGTCTCAATCGTACCATTGTAGAGAAAAAGATACTGGGTCAGTCAGTTGCAATCACAAACCTGGCCTAAAGCCAGATCAAGTATATTCAGTTATGTTGAATATTTAATTGTAATTGACTTGCTGGAGACATTTGGGGAAGTTTCTTTTTGTTTGTTTCTAAAACTATTCTTTTTTGCTTAAGTTTGTGTACGCGGGTTTGAAAATATTCCATGGATTAATCGCTCTCATTAGGAAGGCTTTTTTAAAGCCTGTGCCGTTTACCTTAGGGACCAAGGTGTAGTGTATGAACCTCCTTGTTGGTAGGTTTCTTGCATCTACTAGGTTAGGTAATTCTTTTAAGGTATATGCAAAGTGGAGCAGGCGAGGGTTTTTTCTATCTTGTAGATAGCTTAAAGTGGCCTTTTTGTGGAGCTCATCCGTATAAAAAACGGGTTCGGATAGGCGCTGGAAGGGTCGGGTAGGCCCTGTAGGGGTCGGGTAGGGGCTGGAAGGGTCGGGTAGGCGCTGGAGTGGTCGGGTAGGCGCTGGAAGGGTCGGGTAGGCGCTGGAGGGGTCTGGTAGGCGCTGGAGGGGTCGGGTAGGCCCTGGAGGGTCGGGTAGGCCCTGGAGGGGTCTGGTAGGCGCTGGAGAGATCAGGTAAGCGCTGGTAAAATAGCATCCACATTATCTCAACCCTGGTATATATTTGCCCCATCAATCTTCCAGTATCATGATCAAACCCACAAATAACGATATGAAAGGAGGGAATCTTATATTTTGAGACCCCTGGTATTTTTGTCCCATAGATTTGATACTCATTCTCCATGCCCCTAAGAGTATTGAAGTCCGTTCTTCATGGTCTACATCCTCTTCATCGACCATTATTTTGGTACTAGTTGTAAACTGAGCCTAGGTGTAAACTGGACCTAAGTGTAAAGTGGGCCTCAGTGTAAACTGGACCTAAGTGTAAACTGGGCCTTTTGAGGATGCTTGTGTTGACAATGGTTCCTAGATGAAAGGCCAGGGGGCGGGGTGTGTGCCATGCTGAGACACATCATACTCTATCAGTCCCCAATCAATACCTCAACTCACCACCAACTGACACCAGACACATCATACTCTATCAGTCCCCAATCAATACCTCAACACACCACCAACTGACACCAGACACATCATACTCTATCAGTCCCCAATCAATACCTCAACACACCACCAACTGACACCAGACACATCATACTCTATCAGTCCCCAATCAATACCTCAACATACCACCAACTGACACCAGACACATCATACTCTATCAGTCCCCAATCAATACCTCAACACACCACCAACTGACACCAGACACATCATACTCTGTCAGTCCCCAATCAATACCTCAACACACAAACAACTGACACCAGACACATCATACTCTATCAGTCCCCAATCAATACCTCAACACACCACCAACTGACACCAGACACATCATACTCTATCAGTCCCCAATCAATACCTCAAAACACCACCAACTGACACCAGACACATCATACTCTATCAGTCCCCAATCAATACCTCAACACACCACCAACTGACACCAGACACATCATACTCAATCAGTCCCCAATCAATACCTCAACACACCACCAACTGACACCAGACACATCATACTCTATCAGTCCCCAATCAATACCTCAACACATCACCAACTGACACCAGACACATCATACTCTATCAGTCCCCAATCAATACCTCAACACACCACCAACTGACACCAGACACATCATACTCAATCAGTCCCCAATCAATACCTCAACACACCACCAACTGACACCAGACACATCATACTCTATCAGTCCCCAATCAATACCTCAACACACCACCAACTGACACCAGACACATCATACTCTGTCAGTCCCCAATCAATACCTCAACACACCACCAACTGACACCAGACACATCATACTCTATCAGTCCCCAATCAATACCTCAACACACCACCAACTGACACCAGACACATCATACTCTATCAGTCCCCAATCAATACCTCAACACACCACCAACTGACACCAGACACATTATACTCTATCAGTCCCCAATCAATACCTCAACACACCACCAACTGACACCAGACACATCATACTCTATCAGTCCCCAATCAATACCTCAACACACCACCAACTGACACCAGACACATCATACTCTATCAGTCCCCAATCAATACCTCAACACACCACCAACTGACACCAGACACATCATACTCTATCAGTCCCCAATCAATACCTCAACACACCACCAACTGACACCAGACACATCATACTCAATCAGTCCCCAATCAATACCTCAACACACCACCAACTGACACCAGACACATCATACTCTGTCAGTCCCCAATCAATACCTCAACACACCACCAACTGACACCAGACACATCATACTCTATCAGTCCCCAATCAATACCTCAACACACCACCAACTGACACCAGACACATCATACTCTATCAGTCCCCAATCAATACCTCAATACCCACCACACCACCAACTGACACCAGACACATCATACTCTCTCAGTCCCCAATCAATACCTCAACACATCACCAACTGACACCAGACACATCATACTCTCTAAGTCCCCAATCAATACCTCAACACACCACCAACTGACACCAGACACATCATACTCTATCAGTCCCCAATCAATACCTCAACACACAACCAACTGACACCAGACACATCATACTCTATCAGTCCCCAATCAATAGCCACCTCACCATCAACTGACACCAGACACATCATACTCTATCAGTCCCCAATCAATACCTCAACACACCACCAACTGACACCAGACACATCATACTCTATCAGTCCCCAATCAATACCTCAACACACCACCAACTGACACCAGACACATCATACTCTATCAGTCCCCAATCAATACCTCAACACACCACCAACTGACACCAGACACATTATACTCTATCAGTCCCCAATCAATACCTCAACACACCACCAACTGACACCAGACACATCATACTCTATCAGTCCCCAATCAATACCTCAACACACCACCAACTGACACCAGACACATCATACTCTATCAGTCCCCAATCAATACCTCAACACACCACCAACTGACACCAGACACATCATACTCTATCAGTCCCCAATCAATACCTCAACACACCACCAACTGACACCAGACACATCATACTCAATCAGTCCCCAATCAATACCTCAACACACCACCAACTGACACCAGACACATCATACTCTGTCAGTCCCCAATCAATACCTCAACACACCACCAACTGACACCAGACACATCATACTCTATCAGTCCCCAATCAATACCTCAACACACCACCAACTGACACCAGACACATCATACTCTGTCAGTCCCCAATCAATACCTCAACACACCACCAACTGACACCAGACACATCATACTCTATCAGTCCCCAATCAATACCCAACACACCACCAACTGACACCAGACACATCATACGTAATCAGTCCCCAATCAATACCCAACACACCACCAACTGACACCAGACACATCATACTCTATCAGTCCCTAATCAATACCCAACACACCACCAACTGACACCAGACACATCATACTCTATCAGTCCCCAATCAATACCCAACACACCACCAACTGACACCAGACACATCATACTCTATCAGTCCCCAATCAATACCTCAACACACAAACAACTGACACCAGACACATCATACTCTGTCAGTCCCCAATCAATACCTCAACACACCATCAACTGACACCAGACACATCATACTCTATCAGTCCCCAATCAATACCTCAACACACAAACAACTGACACCAGACACATCATACTCTATCAGTCCCCAATCAATACCTCAACACACCACCAACTGACACCAGACAAATCATACTCTATCAGTCCCCAATCAATACCTCAACACACAAACAACTGACACCAGACACATCATACTCTATCAGTCCCCAATCAATACCTCAACACACAAACAACTGACACCAGACACATCATACTCTGTCAGTCCCCAATCAATACCTCAACACACAAACAACTGACACCAGACACATCATACTCTATCAGTCCCCAATCAATACCTCAACACACAAACAACTGACACCAGACACATCATACTCTATCAGTCCCCAATCAATACCTCAACACACAAACAACTGACACCAGACACATCATACTCTGTCAGTCCCCAATCAATACCTCAACACACCACCAACTAACACCAGACACATCATACTCAATCAGTCCCCAATCAATACCTCAACACACCACCAACTGACACCAGACACATCATACTCAATCAGTCCCCAATCAATACCTCAACACATCACAAACTGAGACCAGACACATCATACTCTATCAGTCCCCAATCAATACCTCAACACACCACCAACTGACACCAGACACATCATACTCTATCAGTCCCCAATCAATACCTCAACACACAAACAACTAACACCAGACACATCATACTCTATCAATCCCCAATCAATACCTCAACACACCACCAACTGACACCAGACACATCATACTCTATCACTCCCCAATCAATACCTCAACACACCACCAACTGACACCAGACACATCATACTCAATCAGTCCCCAATCAATACCTCAACACACCACCAACTGACACCAGACACATCATACTCTATCACTCTCCAATCAATACCTCAACACACAAACAACTCACACCAGACACATCATACTCTATCAGTCCCCAATCAATACCTCAACACACCACCAACTGACACCAGACACATCATACTCAATCAGTCCCCAATCAATACCTCAACACACCACCAACTGACACCAGACACATCATACTCTATCACTCCCCAATCAATACCTCAACACACCACCAACTAACACCAGACACATCATACTCAATCAGTCCCCAATCAATACCTCAACACACCACCAACTGACACCAGACACATCATACTCTATCAGTCCCCAATCAATACCCACCACACCACCAACTGACATCAGACACATCATACTCAATCAGTCCCCAATCAATACCTCAACACACCACCAACTGACACCAGACACATCATACTCTATCAGTCCCCAATCAATACTTCAACACACCTCCAACTGACACCAGACACATCATACTCTATCAGTCCCCAATCAATACCTCAACACACCACCAACTGACACCAGACACATCATACTCTATCAGTCCCCAATCAATACCTCAACACACCTCCAACTGACACCAGACACATCATACTCTGTCAGTCCCCAATCAATACCTCAACACACCACCAACTGACACCAGACACATCATACTCTGTCAGTCCCCAATCAATACCTCAACACACCACCAACTGACACCAGACACATCATACTCTGTCAGTCCCCAATCAATACCTCAACACACCACCAACTGACACCAGATACATCATACTCAATCAGTCCCCAATCAATACCTCAACACACCACCAACTGACACCAGACACATCATACTCTGTCAGTCCCCAATCAATACCTCAACACACCACCAACTGACACCAGACACATCATACTCTGTCAGTCCCCAATCAATACCTCAACACACCACCAACTGACACCAGACACATCATACTCTATCACTCCCCAATCAATACCTCAACACACCACCAACTAACACCAGACACATCATACTCAATCAGTCCCCAATCAATACCTCAACACACCACCAACTGACACCAGACACATCATACTCTATCAGTCCCCAATCAATACCCACCACACCACCAACTGACATCAGACACATCATACTCAATCAGTCCCCAATCAATACCTCAACACACCACCAACTGACACCAGACACATCATACTCTATCAGTCCCCAATCAATACTTCAACACACCTCCAACTGACACCAGACACATCATACTCAATCAGTCCCCAATCAATACCTCAACACACCACCAACTGACACCAGACACATCATACTCTATCAGTCCCCAATCAATACCTCAACACACCTCCAACTGACACCAGACACATCATACTCTGTCAGTCCCCAATCAATACCTCAACACACCACCAACTGACACCAGACACATCATACTCTGTCAGTCCCCAATCAATACCTCAACACACCACCAACTGACACCAGACACATCATACTCTGTCAGTCCCCAATCAATACCTCAACACACCACCAACTGACACCAGATACATCATACTCAATCAGTCCCCAATCAATACCTCAACACACCACCAACTGACACCAGACACATCATACTCTGTCAGTCCCCAATCAATACCTCAACACACCACCAACTGACACCAGACACATCATACTCTGTCAGTCCCCAATCAATACCTCAACACACCACCAACTGACACCAGACACATCATACTCTATCACTCCCCAATCAATACCTCAACACACCACCAACTGACACCAGACACATCATACTCTATCACTCCCCAATCAATACCTCAGCACGCAAACAACTGACACCAGACACATCATATTCAATCAGTCCCCAATCAATACCTCAACACACCACCAACTGACACCAGACACATCATACTCTGTCACTCCTCAATCAATACCTCAACACACCACAAACTGACACCAGACACATCATACGCTATCAGTCCCCAATCAATACCTCAACACACCACCAACTGACACCAGACAAATCATACTCTATCAGTCCCCAATCAATACCTCAACACACCACCAACTGACACCAGACACATCATACTCAATCAGTCCCCAATCAATACCTCAACACACCACCAACTGACACCAGACACATCATACTCAATCAGTCCCCAATCAATACCTCAACACATCAGAAACTGACACCAGACACATCATACTCTATCACTCCCCAATCAATACCTCAACACACCACCAACTGACACCAGACACATCATACTCTGTCAGTCCCCCATCAATACCTCAACTCACCACAAACTGACACCAGACACATCATACTCTATCAGTCCCCAATCAATACCTCAACTCACCACAAACTGACACCAGACACATCATACTCTATCAGTCCCCAATCAATACCTCAAATCACCACAAACTGACACCAGACACATTATACTCTATCAGTCCCCAATCAATACCTCAACTCACCACAAACTGACACCAGACACATCATATTCTATCACTCCCCAATCAATACCTCAACTCACCACAAACTGACACCAGACACATCATACTCTATCAGTCCCCAATCAATACCTCAACACACCACCAACTGACACCAGACACATCATACTCTGTCAGTCCCCAATCAATACCTCAGCACACCACCAACTGACACCAGACACATCATACTCTATCAGTCCCCAATCAATACCTCAACACACAAACAACTGACACCAGACACATCATACTGTATCAGTCCCCAATCAATACCAACCACACCACCAACTGACACCAGACACATCATACTCTATCAATCCCCAATCAATACCTCAACACATCACCAACTGACACCAGACACATCATACTCTATCAGTCCCCAATCAATACCAACCACACCACCAACTGACACCAGACACATCATACTCTATCAGTCCCCAATCAATACCTCAACACACCACCAACTGACACCAGACACATCATACTCTGTCAGTCCCCAATCAATACCTCAACACACCACCAACTGACACCAGACACATCATACTCTGTCACTCCCCAATCAATACCCACCTCACCGCCAACTGACACCAGACACATTATACTCTATCAGTCCCCAATCAATACCTCAACTCACCACAAACTGACACCAGACACATCATATTCTATCACTCCCCAATCAATACCTCAACTCACCACAAACTGACACCAGACACATCATACTCTATCAGTCCCCAATCAATACCTCAACACACCACCAACTGACACCAGACACATCATACTCTGTCAGTCCCCAATCAATACCTCAACACACCACCAACTGACACCAGACACATCATACTCTATCAGTCCCCAATCAATACCTCAACACACAAACAACTGACACCAGACACATCATACTCTATCAGTCCCCAATCAATACCAACCACACCACCAACTGACACCAGACACATCATACTCTATCAGTCCCCAATCAATACCTCAACACATCACCAACTGACACCAGACACATCATACTCTATCAGTCCCCAATCAATACTAACCACACCACCAACTGACACCAGACACATCATACTCTATCAGTCCCCAATCAATACCTCAACACACCACCAACTGACACCAGACACATCATACTCTGTCAGTCCCCAATCAATACCTCAACACACCACCAACTGACACCAGACACATCATACTCTGTCACTCCCCAATCAATACCCACCTCACCGCCAACTGACACCAGACACATCATACTCTGTCAGTCCCCAATCAATACCTCAACACACCACCAACTAACACCAGACACATCATACTCTATCAGTCCCCAATCAATACCTCAACACACCACCAACTAACACCAGACACATCATACTCAATCAGTCCCCAATCAATACCTCAACACATCACAAACTGACACCAGACACATCATACTCAATCAGTCCCCAATCAATACCTCAACACACCACCAACTGACACCAGACACATCATACTCTATCAGTCCCCAATCAATACCTCAGCACACAAACAACTGACTTCCTGTTGGTCGGTAATTGGCCTGATTGTAATCAGGCGCTATTATCAGTCACCACGAGTTAGACCTCTATTGAAATGTTTTTCTCTGGGTTAAATACATGGTTATTCTGGTTTGTCTCTTGGCAAGGCATGTCATGAAATATAAATACATGCAAACTATTGACTGGTTTCAGATACAAGTGGCCGTAAGCTTCGTGGAACTGATGCGTTGTTATATCTGAAACCATAGTTGTTTTGCCAATACGGGCTCGATTTATGACTTGTCTCTGATAAATTCGTTTATAACGAGCTTTTTACAGCGAGTTCTGAACGATTTTATCGGAGACAACGATAGATATGTGCGCCCTATACACTGCACCACTCACTGCATCACTCAACACTACACTGCATCACTCGACATATAGTGTCGTTTCAAAGTTATTTTATACAGAATACTTAAATATCCTAATTCCAGGACCTCAAAGGCAACTTTGCCCACGTTGGAAAGGTGTTGGAAAGTGTCTGAACATATCGTAATGGATATCCTGTGAAGGCCGCTCACACTCAAATAGTCAAACAACAAAGGAGAAAAGGCAGCCAGAAGGCAGAATGTCCACATCGAGGGAAGTCAGTGCATGTTTCAGCTACAAGTGGTTAAGTGTGACAGCCGAGAATTCTGTTACGAGACTAGATTATTAAACGGGCCCCAGGTCGGCCGCAGACAGGACCTTAACTGAGCAATCAGCAGAGCGCCGAACCACCTTCTGTGAGACACAGACCGCCGCCTTCTGTGAGACACAGACCGCCGCCTTCTGTGAGACAGCCAACTTTCTCCTTCATCCCTAGCAGTGGTAGACTTACTGCTATATCAAAGGCCAATCCTTCTCATACTATGTCTATGTGGTGTGGTGTACAGCCAGTTTTCTCCATCACCCCCAGCAGTGGTAGATTTACTGCTATATCAAAGGCCAGTCCTTCTTGTACGATGTCTATGTGGTGTGGTGTACAGCCACCTTTCTCCTTCATCCCCAGCAGTGGTATACTTACTGCTATATCAAAGGCCAGTCCTTCTCATACCATGTCTATGTGGTGTGGTGTACAGCCAACTTTCTCCTTCATCCCCAGCAGTGGTAGACTTACTGCTATATCAAAGACCAGTCCTTCTCATACCATGTCTATGTGGTGTGGTGTACAGCCACCTTTCTCCTTCATCCCCAGCAGTGGTAGACTTACTGCTATATCAAAGACCAGTCCTTCTCATACCATGTCTATGTGGTGTGGTGTACAGCCACCTTTCTCCTTCATCCCCAGCAGTGGTAGACTTACTGCTATATCAAAGACCAGTCCTTCTCATACCATGTCTATGTGGTGTGGTGTACAGCCACCTTTCTCCTTCATCCCCAGCAGTGGTAGACAAACTGCTATATCAAAGGCCAGTCCTTCTCATACCATGTCTATGTGGTGTGGTGTACAGCCACCTTTCTCCTTCACCCCCAGCAGTGGTAGACATACTGCTATATCAAAGGCCAGTCCTTCTCATACCATGTCTATGTGGTGTGGTGTACAGCCACCTTTCTCCTTCACCCCCAGCAGTGGTAGACATACTGCTATATCAAAGGCCAGTCCTTCTCATACCATGTCTATGTGGTGTGGTGTACAGCCACCTTTCTCCTTCACCCCCAGCAGTAGTAGACATACTGCTATATCAAAGGCCCGTCCTTCTCATACCATGTCTATGTGGTGTGGTGTACAGCCACCTTTCTCCTTCACCCCCAGCAGTGGTAGACATACTGCTATATCAAAGTCCAGTCCTTCTCATACCATGTCTATGTGGTGTGGTGTACAGCCACCTTTCTCCTTCACCCCCAGCAGTGGTAGACATACTGCTATATCAAAGACCAATCCTTCTCATACCATGTCTAAGTGGTGTGGTGTACAGCCACCTTTCTCTTTCATCCCCAGCAGTGGTAGATTTACTGCTATATCAAAGGCCAATCCTTCTCATACCATGTCTAAGTGGTGTGGTGTACAGCCACCTTTCTCTTTCATCCCCAGCAGTGGTAGATTTACTGCTATATCAAAGGCCAATCCTTCTCATACCATGTCTAAGTGGTGTGGTGTACAGCCACCTTTCTCTTTCATCCCCAGCAGTGGTAGATTTACTGCTATATCAAAGGCCAATCCTTCTCATACCATGTCTATGTGGTGTGGTGTACAGCCACCTTTCTCCTTCACCCCCAGCAGTGGTAGACATACTGCTATATCAAAGTCCAGTCCTTCTCATACCATGTCTATGTGGTGTGGTGTACAGCCACCTTTCTCCTTCACCCCCAGCAGTGGTAGACATACTGCTATATCAAAGTCCAGTCCTTCTCATACCATGTCTATGTGGTGTGGTGTACAGCCACCTTTCTCCTTCACCCCCAGCAGTGGTAGACATACTGCTATATCAAAGTCCAGTCCTTCTCATACCTTGTCTGTGTGGTGTGGTGTACAGCCACCTTTCTCCTTCATCCCCAGCAGTGGTAGACGTACTGCTATATCAAAGACCAGTCCTTCTCATATCATGTCTGTGTGGTGTGGTGTTCAGCCACCTTTCTCCTTCACCCCCAGCAGTGGTAGACATACTGCTATATCAAAGTCCAGTCCTTCTCATACCTTGTCTGTGTGGTGTGGTGTACAGCCACCTTTCTCCTTCATCCCCAGCAGTGGTAGACGTACTGCTATATCAAAGACCAGTCCTTCTCATACCATGTCTATGTGGTGTGGTGTACAGCCACCTTTCTCCTTCACCCCCAGCAGTGGTAGACATACTGCTATATCAAAGTCCAGTCCTTCTCATACCATGTCTATGTGGTGTGGTGTACAGCCACCTTTCTCCTTCACCCCCAGCAGTGGTAGACATACTGTTATATCAAAGACCAATCCTTCTCATACCATGTCTAAGTGGTGTGGTGTACAGCCACCTTTCTCTTTCATCCCCAGCAGTGGTAGATTTACTGCTATATCAAAGGCCAATCCTTCTCATACCATGTCTAAGTGGTGTGGTGTACAGCCACCTTTCTCTTTCATCCCCAGCAGTGGTAGATTTACTGCTATATCAAAGGCCAATCCTTCTCATACCATGTCTATGTGGTGTGGTGTACAGCCACCTTTCTCCTTCACCCCCAGCAGTGGTAGACATACTGCTATATCAAAGTCCAGTCCTTCTCATACCATGTCTATGTGGTGTGGTGTACAGCCACCTTTCTCCTTCACCCCCAGCAGTGGTAGACATACTGCTATATCAAAGTCCAGTCCTTCTCATACCATGTCTATGTGGTGTGGTGTACACCCACCTTTCTCCTTCACCCCCAGCAGTGGTAGACATACTGCTATATCAAAGTCCAGTCCTTCTCATACCTTGTCTGTGTGGTGTGGTGTACAGCCACCTTTCTCCTTCATCCCCAGCAGTGGTAGACGTACTGCTATATCAAAGACCAGTCCTTCTCATATCATGTCTGTGTGGTGTGGTGTACAGCCACCTTTCTCCTTCACCCCCAGCAGTGGTAGACATACTGCTATATCAAAGTCCAGTCCTTCTCATACCTTGTCTGTGTGGTGTGGTGTACAGCCACCTTTCTCCTTCATCCCCAGCAGTGGTAGACGTACTGCTATATCAAAGACCAGTCCTTCTCATACCATGTCTATGTGGTGTGGTGTACAGCCACCTTTCTCCTTCATCCCCAGCAGTGGTAGACTTACTGCTATATCAAAGGCCAGTCCTTCTGATACCATGTCTATGTTGTGTGGTGTACAGCCACCTTTCTCCTTCATCCCCAGCAGTGGTAGATTTACTGCTATATCAAAGGCCAATCCTTCTCATACCATGTCTGTGTGGTGTGGTGTACAGCCACCTTTCTCCTTCACCCCCAGCAGTGGTAGATTTACTGCTATATCAAAGTCCAGTCCTTCTCATACCATGTCTATGTGGTGTGGTGTACAGCCACCTTTCTCCTTCACCCCAGCAGTGGTAGACTTACTGCTATATCAAAGGTCAGTCTTTCTCATACCATGTCTATGTGGTGTGGTGTACAGCCACCTTTCTCCTTCATCCCCAGCAGTGGTAGACTTACTGCTATATCAAAGGTCAGTCCTTCTCATACCATGTCTATGTGGTGTGGTGTGCAGTCACCTTTCTCCTTCATGTACGATCCTAGATTATTAAACGGGCCCCTGGTTCAAGGCCAAGTCAAGACTGGCTCCAGTCCTTACATACTATGGCTACCCCTCCACCGACCTCACCCCTCCTTGCTGGGAAACAGGGGGTTGTTTGGCCGTATTCCTATATACCCATTATTGAACTAATTAGGGTTACATACCGCTGCTGGGGGGTGCATTAAAAACAAGTTATGTGTCGAGGTTGACGTTTTCGTCCCGCTCTCATGTTTTCGTCCCGCTCTGACGTTTTCGTCCCGCTCTGATCACGTGATACAATACAGCAGCAGGACGAAACAATACCTGTTGTGCTTACTCGATAAGGGTAGCCATTTGCTTCGGAAGTGTTTCAGGTAAAGAATTAAACATTTTTATCAATATTTGAAGGTATATAGGAATAGGGAAACCAAGTACTGGTAAGCAAAAGTCAAAGTTACTCGGTAAGGCTTGGAAATTTTTCCAAGCCTTACCTCGTAACTTTGAACTTTTGCTCACCAGAACATAGTTTCCCTCTATTCTCCTTGTAGTTGACACTACGTAATACTCCTCGCTACCTCTCGGAGTATTATTACGCGTCAACTACGCGGAGAATACGGCCACTCAGGTAGAACTCATGGTAATGTTGTGTATTTATGCATCTGACATAGAATATCATTATTAACATACCGGTACTCGAAATCGCTACCAAGGAGAATACAAATAGTCTTAGTTTCTTACGGAGATTACAGAAAAAGTCACCAAAACATCGTCTAGCATGCAAAGTGATGGGTAAAGAGATTTCATCTTTTAAATTTGCACCCTTCAGTTTATAGCGATATAATGTATGATATATTCTGCGTTCTGGGTTGTGGCGATATAATGTATGATATATTCGGGGTTGTGGCGATATAATGTATGATATATTCTGCGTTCTGGGTTGTGGCGATATAATGTATGATATATTTGGGGTTGTGGCGATATAATGTATGATATATTCGGGGTTGTGGCGATATAATGTATGATATATTCGGGGTTGTGGCGATATAATGTATTATATATTCGGGGTTGTGGCGATATAATGTATGATATATTCGGGGTTGTGGCGATATAATGTATGATATATTCGGGGTTGTGGCGATATAATGTATGATATATTCGGGGTTGTGGCGATATAATGTATGATATATTCGGGGTTGTGGCGATATAATGTATGATATATTCGGGGTTGTGGCGATATAATGTATGATATATTCGGGGTTGTGGCGATATAATGTATGATATATTCGGGGTTGTGGCGATATAATGTATGATATATTCGGGGTTGTGGCGATATAATGTATGATATATTCGGGGTTGTGGCGATATAATGTATGATATATTCGGGGTTGTGGCGATATAATGTATGATATATTCGGGGTTGTGGCGATATAATGTATGATATATTCGGCACGCTGCATTTTATATTCATGTCCTCATTCAGTGCATGACGCCTCACACATGCGCAGAGAGGGGGACGGTTACACGTGCTCAGACAACTCCATAAATATAGGATAACGCTTAACACAAACAGGTACCAGCGTCAGCGGAAGTCATCAGGATGCGCACGCCGATTAGACGCTGGTAGCCGGCATGTATTCAGCCGTCATCGATCGCTGGTTGTGACAGGACATATAGAGTCGGCCTCCCGTACGCCCAGTACCAGCGACACAAAGAACAGCCCGCTTGGGACCAGCCCTAGTTGTATGATTCTGAAGCGCTACCGCGGCACCAGCGAACGCCGCCATCTTGGATGGATTCGCGTGCCACAAATTGACCTGACGTCAGGTGTATGACGTCAGGTGTATGACGTCAGGTATCTGTCTTCAGGTATATGACATCATATGTATGACGTCAAGTGTATATTGTCACGTGTATGACATCACGTGTATGACGTCACGTGTATGTCGGCACGTGTATGACGTCACGTGTATGACGTCAAGGGTATATCGTCATGTGTATATCGTCATGTGTATGTCGTCATGTGTATGTCGGCACGTGTATGTCGACACGTGTATGTCGACACGTGTATGTCGACACGTGTATGTCGGCACGTGTATGACGTCACGTGTATGTCGACACGTGTATGTCGACACGTGTATGTCGACACGTGTATGTCGGCACGTGTATGACGTCACGTGTATGTCGACACGTGTATGTCGGCACGTGTATGACGTCACGTGTATGTCGACACGTGTATGTCGACACGTGTATGTCGGCACGTGTATGACGTCACGTGTATGTCGGCACGTGTATGTCGGCACGTGTATGTCGGCACGTGTATGTCGGCACGTGTATGTCGGCACGTGTATGCTCGGGGATTACACCCTGAGACTCGTGATGGTCTAACGTTTCACAACTCCCCAACTCTGGCGTGTTCAAAGAAGGAATTATCAAAGGATGAAACATACACACAGCATTGACTGGTGTCAGTTATATGCAGCAGTCTGCTCCGGGGAGCTGACGCGTAGTAATAGCCGAGTGCATGCGAGGATATTGCTCAGAGGCACCTCTCTCATGGATCTTGTCTTTTCCCTCTAGGTGACCTTGACCTTGCACTCCCTCATCATTCCTGACCCTTCACTTTCTCATTAACTTTGACTTTCCGGTTTCTCATATTTCGTGGCGTTGTCTTTTCACTCTCTCGTTGTTCCTTTATTTTCACTCTCTCTTTACTCTTGTCTTTCATTGATGGTGACAGACTGTTGACAGTAAACTTGTCCCCTTACAGTGCTTGCCCTGTTCTGTTTGACAGAGAACTAAACCCCAGAATGCCGTGCGCTGCTCGACAATGAGCCATCAAAAAGTCAGTGAACAGCAGTCGACGAGTTCATGACTGATTTGATTGATTTGACTGTGCCCTCAGTTTACGAGCTTGACGAGTCATGACTGATTTGACTGTGCCCTCAGTTTACGAGCTTGACGAGTTCATGACTGATTTGACTGCATAGACTGCCCTCAGTTTACCAGCTTGACGAGTTCATGACTGATTTGACTGCGTAGACTGCCCTCAGTTTACCAGCTTGACGAGTTCATGACTGATTTGACTGCATAGACTGCCCTCAGTTTACCAGCTTGACGAGTTCATGACTGATTTGACTGCGAAGACTGCCCTCAGTTTACCAGCTTGATGAGTTCATGACTGATTTGACTGCGAAGACTGCCCTCAGTTTACCAGCTTGACGAGTTCATGACTGATTTGACTGCGAAGACTGCCCTCAGTTTACCAGCTTGATGAGTTCATGACTGATTTGACTGCGTAGACTGCCCTCAGTTTACCAGCTTGACGAGTTCATGACTGATTTGACTGCGTAGACTGTGCCCTCAGTTTACGAGCTTGACGAGTTCATGACTGATTTAACTGCGTAGACTGTGCCCTCAGTTTAGGAACTTGACGAGTTCATGATTGATTTGACGAGCTTGAATTCAGAGATTCTCGTTTAATGACTGTCACTGAACCTAGAATAAGACATTGAGCAGCGCTCAGATTCACGGGTTAACAATATGAGTGCTCAGGTGCCGGTAGTGTCACCATCCGTGAAAGAACTATCCCACGACAAACTTGTAAAAAATCACAATGGAAAACAAGAACGTGGGAACGAATAGAAAAGCCTGGAAATGGGAACATTTACCTGATGTTCTCAGCAGTGTAAACCCACCTTAAATAATTACCCACAAGTCACTGGGATGAACACGTGATAGATGACTTCAATGTGCGCCGCTAGGGGGCCTTAATGGACGCACCGGAAGTAACAGATTTTACGGCGCATGCGTAAACAGGAAGCACGTGGCGATAATGGGGGAGATTCACGGGTGTGTCAGTGAGAGGCGAGACCTTCCTAAAATCACCCTCCTTTTTAGTGCAGTGTTTTTTATTCAAACTTACTCATTTCCATGGTTTTTCACAATTTGATTTTAATAAAGATGAATCCACACGCCCATGTGGTTGTTGTATACGGAAGCCAACGTGTTTGATGTAAAACTACAGTCCGCCTGTTTTCGTATTCTCATATACCCTAAAATAGTCAACTTATAACTTCTATTGATGTCGATTGAATGGCTGTACCCCATACGTCACAGCGTGACGTCCGGCCATGACTATGACATGTATAGGAGTAGGTGGCCTCTCTAGGAGATACGAGCACAGGTATATCACAAGAAAATAAGATACTAAATGTTATCTCACCCCTGGTACAGGTTTAGCCATAGGAATAACAGTACAGACTTTTATGCAACATCACCCACGTAAAGTGCCCATACTACGCGATCGTCTTGGCAGAGTGATGCCAGATGACGTCATCATTGACTGGCCAATCAGCGGCCAGGATTTCAGAGAGAAGGCAAGACATCAACATGGAGATTTAAAGTTCCTAACTGGATTTGTTTCAGAACTTTGAATTATTCTGATATTGTGATGCTATTTAATGTCCATGTCAGGGGTGAGATAAATCAAGTACTGCATTCAAATCATGAAATAAACCATATTCCATGTGGATGCGTTGTAACCATCCCACACCTTCGCCTCGATGACGATGACCGTACATCCAACCTCGTGGAGTATTGTTTATTCACACGATCCCTGATCCAGTTCTACATGTACCAGGCTTCTGGAAGATGAAACGACTTTCTGATTCTACTCAACCTGAAGATGGGAAGTCCCACTCCATTCTGAGAGGATGGTTTTGGCCCACGAGATTCAGGTCAACTCTAGACTGTAGAACCGTCCCGAGGCGCTACCAACACTGTGTAAGGAGGTCAGGGTGAAGGTCGTGGTTTGCCGTGAATACTGTCATTGGCTGCTGGCTTTACTATATTCCTTATATGGCAGTGAAGGCAGAGCCCGGGGCGAATGATGCCTTGAGGCATCATTTCTCAAAAACACACAAATTCTTTTTTAACAAGGAAATAATAATTTAACAAGGACATCACCCTTTCGTGGTTTACGGCCGCCTGTCCACAACACCATCGATTATTGTGTATTTAAAACAGCAGTGAGCTGACAGATCCTGCTGGGTGTCCACAGAACCCTCCACCAACTCGACACCCGCAGAACGAGGCTGTGTCTGAGCGAAGAATCTCCGGGGACCAGACAGCCGCAGGGCCTGCGCTGGGAGAGTGGGCGGTGCTTGAAGAGCGTGATATTGATCTGTGAATTCTGTAAAAGAGACGAGAAAGACGCCTGAAGGCGCGGGACAGAGAATCGTTAACAAAGTCCAAGTTCTCTCTCCGCTTTTTGTCTCCCAGTTGCATTTATTTGGTTTAGGTTTCGTCCCACAAACACGCTCGGCGACCTGCAGACAGAATGAGAATAAGATTACTGCTACAGGCGTCCTGAATCCGTGCTGAGAAACGTGTTCTTTCACTACTAATGACCATTCATCTCTCTGAAATAGAATATTTGATGCTATTTGACGGATAGACACTTTTATTTACAAATATAAGCTAGTCTCATTGCCATCTTATACTGCTGACTTGCGACTGGAGGTTGCTTGTATCATTTAGAAGCGGCTGTAGGAGTCTAATGGACCTGAGATGAGATTACTAATCAAGTCATTAACTGATCATCAACTTGTATTCAATCAGCATGGCGGCTCCGTCCTCGCTACACACCCCGCCACCTCTCATTCAACTAACTCAGCTCGCAATCCAGTTCTCATAATGTGCTTTATCCATTTTCTGACGGCGTCTTAGTGTCACGTGTCATGGTGACGTCACAGTGATGTCAGAGTGACGTCATAGTGACGCATGCCCCGACGCATTGTGGGTTACACACTGACCTTTTTATTGATAAGAAATCTAGGTACGACTGTAGAGTGATTTCTGTAAGAATCATCAAGTTCACTGATTAGTCGAGGCTGGGTGAGAGTTGGCAGTGTGGGTGTGTATGAAGGGGGGCGTCCACCAACCACGACAAGGCTACGATGATGGCTTTCCCACACGGTCCACGACGGGCCTCCGATTGAAAGGCCTTTCGTAGCCTTGTCGTGGTTGGTAGACCCGAGTTTGACAAGAGGCTACGACAAGGCCACGACAGGCTGCGACATAAAGCTGGTCGGGAGGTTGTCGGGGGCCTTCCGACAAGGTTATGACAAAATCGAACATGTTCGATTTTGGAGCATTGTCGTGGCGTGTCGTGGCGTGTCGGGAGGTTGTCGCAGAGGTCTACGATAGAATATTTAGGTGGAGCGTGCAACCTACTACACACCCCGACAACGCTGTCGCAGAGCTCCCCTTCTCACGACAAGGCTACGACAAGGCCCCGATTGGAACTTTCTTGTCGGGGCTTGTCGTAACCTTGTGTGGTTGGTGGACGTGCCGCTTTACTGGACGGGCAGGTGGCGTTACTGCGCCAGGTGTTAGACGAGTGCAGTGAGAAGCCGACCTGACCAGAGTGTGATACACACTAACACTCCTAACTCGAGAACAGTTTAGTATTTATCCTACCCTGTCTCTTCGACCTTTGAATAATAATTAGCCGTTTTAGATCCTTCAAATTGCTCGAGCGAGTGAAGTTTGTGGCTGCCAAATTGCCAAGTAAGGCTAAAGGTTGTCAACAATGCATAGACAGCATTCGTGTGACATCTCTATTCTGGCCCCTCTGCTACACTCTACACCTACTTTACATACAGTTCCCTATACCCCTCTACTACACTCTACCCCTACTTTACATACAGTGTTCTATACCCCTCTACTACAATCTACATCTACTTTACATACAGTTCCCTATACCCCTCTACTACACTCTTCACCTACTTTACATACAGTTCCCTATACCCCTCTACTACACTCTACATCTACTTTACATACAGTTCCCTATACCCCTCTTCTACACTCTACCCCTACTTTACATACAGTTCCCTATACCCCTCTACTACACTCTACACCTACTTTACATACAGTGTTCTATACCCCTCTACTACAATCTACACCTACTTTACATACAGTTCCCTGTACCCCTCTGCAACACTCTACACCTACTTTACATACAGTTCCCTCTACCCCTCTACTACACTCTACACCTACTTTACATACAGTTCCCTATACCCCTCTAGAACACTCTACACCTACTTTACATACAGTTCCCTATACCCCTCTACAACACTCTACACCTACTTTACATACAGTTCCCTATACCCCTCTACAACACTCTACACCTACTTAACATACAGTTCCCTATACCCCTCTACTACACTCTACACCTACTTTACATACAGTTCCCTGTACCCCTCTACAACACTCTACACCTACTTTACATACAGTTCCCTATACCCCTCTACTACACTCTACACCTACTTTACATACAGTTCCCTATACCCCTCTAGAACACTCTACACCTACTTTACATACAGTTCCCTGTACCCCTCTACTACACACTACACCTACTTTACATACAGTTCCCTATACCCCTCTACAACACTCTACACCTACTTTACATACAGTTCCCTACACCCCTCTACTACCCTCTACACCTACTTTACATACAGTTCCCTATACCCCTCTTCTACACTCTACACCTACTTTACATACAGTTCCCTATAACACTCTACTACAGTCTACACCTACTTTACATACAGTTCCCTATATCCCTCTACAACACTCTACACCTACTTTACATATTAAGAAGGAAACCCACGAGATCACAATAGCTTGGTCCGTACTCCACCGAGTTTGACTGCAGAGTAATTCACGAAGCGAAGCTGAGTGAATTACTGTGTGGTCAAACAAGGTGGAGTACGGACCAAGTTATTGTCATCGAGTGGGTTTCGGATTTTATCTCACCCTGTATTTACATTATTTATTGATAAATGAATCACCCAATTAGCCATTGAGTATTGGATACACGAACTTCATAGCCGTGGAGTACGAGTTCTTAATGTTAAGCCTATGGAGAAAAATACCGGGGTGAGATAAAGTTCCCTACACCCCTCTCCTACACTCTACACCTACTTTACATACAGTTCCCTACACCCCTCTACTACACTCTACACCTACTTTACATACAGTTCCCTGTACCCCTCTAAAACACTCTACACCTACTTTACATACAGTTCCCTATACCCCTCTTCTACACTCTACACCTACTTTACATACAGTTCCATGTACCCCTCTATAACACTCTACTCCTACTTTACATACAGTTCCCTATACCCCTCTGCTACACTCTACACCTACTTTACATACAGTTCCCTATACACCTCTACTACACTCTACATCTACTTTACATACAGTTCCCTGTACCCCTCTATAACACTCTACACCTACTTTACATACAGTTCCCTGTACCCCTCTACTACACTCTACACCTACTTTACATACAGTGTTCTACACCCCTCAGCTACACTCTTCACCTACTTTACATACAGTTCCCTATACCCCTCTACTACACTCTACACCTACTTTACATACAGTTCCCTATACCCCTCTACTACACTCTACATCTACTTTACATACAGTTCCCTATACCCCTCTACTACACCTACTTTACATACAGTTCCCTATACCCCTCTACTTCACTCTACACCTACTTTACATACAGTTCCCTATACCCCTCTACTACGCTCTACATCTACTTTACATACAGTTCCCTGTACCCCTCTACTACACTCTACACCTACTTTACATACAGTTCCCTATACCCCTCTACTACACTCTACACCTACTTTACATACAGTTCCCTGTACCCCTCTACTACACTCTACCCCTACTTTACATACAGTTCCCTGTACCCCTCTACTACACTCTACATCTACTTTACATACAGTTCCCTGTACCCCTCTACTACACTCTACATCTACTTTACATACAGTACCCTATATCCCTCTACTACACTCTACACCTACTTTACATACAGTGTTCTATACCCCTCTACAACACTCTACACCTACTTTACATACAGTTCCCTATACCCCTCTACTACACTCTACACCTACTTTACATACAGTTCTACACTACTACACATTTTCCGTACACAATGGTTTTGAATTCAGCATGTATGAAATGGATTAGGAACCCATACCTTATGACATCTGACAGTCTTTGTATAGTGAGTAGTGGTTTATGGGTCCCATTACGGTCTCGATGGTCATCTTGTGTAAATAATATATTCGCTGAGGGACTGACCCCACTGAGCCCCCGACACATGACGACGAGCCTTCCAGTACGCTTCTGACACACCTCAGATACTGCTACGATGCATGAGTCTTGATTTGTGGCCATGTAGGAGCCATGTCGTTGTGCAAGGTGCTAAGATGATGATAGTGGTTGTCCCCGACTACAGTGGCGCTATCTTACAACTTCCTGTGCATGATAACAGAACTAGCCATCAGGCTGTGCCCTATATATATATATATATATACATATATATATATATATATATATAAACTGTTAGACAGGGCCTGCCAGGCGTCCCGCATGGCAGCATACTCATCCCCCTATTATCGCCCATACGGCTACTGAAGTAACCACCGGAAACCAGCGTTTAGCTCTGCGCATGAATACTGCAGCTACTTCCGGACATGCGCAGTTGGCAGTAGGCGGTGTCTTTGTGGTGAGCCTCGCTCTGGTAAGAAGCTGTGTCTGTCTGTTTGTCTGTGACTAAGGCTGCTTGTATTTTCATCTACCTGTGCGCGAATGTCTCACACTTACTGGTCAGCTGTATGGATTACGTTCTGCACACTGTGCGCGAATGTCTCACACTTACTGGTCAGCTGTACGGATTCTGTTCTGCACACTGTGCGCGAATGTCTCACACTTACTGGTCAGCTGTACGGATTCTGTTCTGCATACTGTGCGCGAATGTCTCACACTTACTGGTCAGCTGTACGGATTCTGTTCTGCACACTGTGCGCGAATGTCTCACACTTACTGGTCAGCTGTACAGATTCTGTTCTGCACACTGTGCACGAATGTCTCACACTTACTGGTCAGATGTACGGATTCCGTTCTGCACACTGTGCACGAATGTCTCACACTTACTGGTCAGATGTACGGATTCCGTTCTGCACACTGTGCACGAATGTCTCACACTTACTGGCCAGCTGTATTGAGTCCGTTCGTTACAGTACAACGAACTATAGGTAATACTACCATGCATAACACGTTACTTGTTGAGATGATGAAATGATTGCGGCTTATTTATGACTTCCAGTTAGATAATAATAAGAAGGCTTTCTGAGTGTACCTTGATTCCATCTGTTCCTCGATATTGTGGCCCATGTCTGTACTGAGATGGGGAGTGAGAAGTAGGGACCTGTGTGTGAGGGCAGGGGAGCGGCCGACCTGTTGGATGCAGGATGTGGGGGGGATATTATAAAACTGATGCGGTTATGACATGTTGACGACCGATGGTCTTACTTGGCGATGTGACAGCCGCGAACTTCACTCGCGCGAGCAACTTGGAGGGACTTTAATGGCTGATTAATATTCTTACGTCGTGGAAAGGGGCAGGATAAATATTAAACTGAACGAGAGTTAGAAGTGTCAGTCTTTATCGCACTACGGTCAGGTCGGCTACTCACTGGACTCGTCTAACGCCTCGCGCAGTAAGGCGACCTGCCCGTAGAGTAATACACACTCACACTACTAACTCTCACTCAGCTTCTACTAATTATTACATCAGGTGGCTTTTCAATGATTATACCACAGTAACTACAATATACGAGCCCTGCGCTTCTCCATCTACGGCAGAAACTCTCTCTGTTCCTATGCGCGTGTAAATAGAGGAGATGGATTCTGATAAAATCAGGCTCCTGAGATCTCTCTCAGTCAAAGTAAAGTCCTACAAAAACGCGCCACCTTCGACGCTAATGGCGCCTGTCAGAAAACCTCACTTCCTGTCGCGTTGACATGATCTACTTTATAGTCCATGACGTCATCTATGGCCACCTTTCTCAATGTGAAGGTCGTGCGTTCTGTGCTGCTCCACAGGACGTGGAACGCCGCGCATCAATCAAAGTCTAAATGTCGTCTGGTTCTTTCCATTGCCATGGAAACTGCCGCGCAATGGCGGCCCTCCATCCTGGACACCGGGCGGGGGCCTGTACGGGGCCGCTTAGTGTCCTGATAAGGACAGGGCCCGGCACCGGACCCGGGGACCTGCTGAAAATGGAGAAATTGGACGGCGGTTGGCAGGTGGAACGGGTAGGTAAATAGTTCGCCGCCTGCCCGACAGATGGCACGTCGTTTGTTCTCCTACTTGTCCAGCGTCCGTCCTGCGTTCCCTCCTACCCAACATGCACCGCGGGCAGAATGGTTGTCAGGAAGTCCCGCCAGAGGTCTCTGTGTGTGTGTATCTCCACCAGAGGTTTCTGTGTGTCTATCTCCACCAGAGGTCGCTGTTTGTGTCTATCTCCACCAGAGGTCGCTGTGTGTGTCCATCTCCACCAGAGGTCGCTGGGTGTGTATCTCCACCAGAGGTCGCTGTGTGTGTCCATCTCCACCAGACGTCTCTGTGTGTCTATCTCCACCAGAGGTCGCTGTGTGTGGTGTCGCTGTTGTACACTCTCCCTGCATAGATTTTTTTGTTTTTTTTCACGAACAAAATTCACCAAAATTGGTGATCTTACATTTTGCTCCAGTGCGTTCACAGTCAGTATGATCTCGTATGCATATTTCCATGAAAGTAAGGTTTAAGTATAATAAGAAATACTGTGTATGAGATGGGGACAATAAGGATGAGTGATGATGAAGACAATACATTAATGACAAACAGGACAATACATATATTTATATAAACAGGATAGGTAAATAGTTTACAATAGTATGATATGTAGATAACCTGCATTGTTGGGGTAATGTGTAAATAGTGACTCTAAATCTTCAGTGAGTATTATAATTTTGGTATCGAGTGCAGTGCACTTAGTTTCTTTTTAAAAATCTGTTTGGTATCTGAGAGTTTGAGGTCCTCAGACTGGGCGTTCCATAATTTTCGTCCCCTGTATAAGGGGGAGCGTTTGGCATGTTATGTCCTGACTTTGCGGAGTCGAAAAACCGACCTCCCTGCAGAACGCAATCTTCGCGTATTAACAGTTGATGCGGCGTCAAGCCTGCTTTCAGCGGCATATTTTTTATATATTTTTCTAAAGTAAGTGAGAGTTAATTTGTCTCTTCTACATATTCACTCCTGATAAACGGTGACTGTATAAGATCTGTTACAAGTTGTTTTGGTCGGAAATATTCACCGAGTTCGAAGAATATTTGCAACCAAAATGAGATTTCATACAGTCACTCTAACCATGTCTCCTTATATTCCCTGTACCTGTGGTCCAACATCCTTACACTAGTCCATCTTACAGGTTCAGACCTGGACATCTGCATGTAGCTAACACTGCTACTCATTAGACAACGACTCGTCACGGCGATCTACACAGGATGCGTCTGCGGGACTCGCCCAGAGACGTTCAGAGGATGACCTCACATATTCATCGCGCCGCTTTCTCCCTGAGACTTAATCTACTGTACAGACAATTGTCACCCCCCCCGCCCCCCCCCCCCGCCCCCCCCGAAACCCCCAACATACAACGCCCTCTGTGACGGCCGGACAAAGACGCCGGAAACTGTGTCACACAGACGCAGCACGGACGCAGCACAAATGACAGACTCTTTGCTGACGTCATTGATGAAAACCCGCGCCAGACGTAATTAACGCGTGATCAATGTTACCCCCCGTCACCCCCCCCCCGTCAGCAGCATGCAGAGACCGCCAGGTGGCAGTCTCGTCTAATCTCGTCATCTACGAGACGCCGTCTCGCTGAGTCTGCGTTTCTCGCCGTGTCACGTGATGACAGAAACCTGAGTCGTTATCCAAATGAATCAAGACATGTTCTCTACACAACGACTACTCCATGTTGACAGAAACCTGAGTCGTTATCCGAATGAATCAAGACATGTTCTCTACACAACGACTACTCCGTGTTGACAGAAACCTGAGTCGTTATCCGAATGAATCAAGACATGTTCTCTACACAACGACTACTCCGTGTTGTTGACAGAAACCTGAGTCGTTATCCAAATGAATCAAGACATGTTCTCTACACAACGACTACTCCGTGTTGTTGACAGAAACCTGAGTCGTTATCCGAATGAATCGAGACATGTTCTCTACACAACGACTACTCTGTGATGACAGAAACCTGAGTCGTTATCCGAATGAATCAAGACATGTTCTCTACACAACGACTACTCCGTGTTGTTGACAGAAACCTGAGTCGTTATCAGAATGAATCAAGACATGTTCTCTACACAACGACTACTCCGTGTTGACAGAAACCTGAGTCGTTATCCGAATGAATCAAGACATGTTCTCTACACAACGACTACTCCGTGTTGTTGACAGAAACCTGAGTCGTTATCCGAATGAATCAAGACATGTTCTCTACACAACGACTACTCCGTGTTGTTGACAGAAACCTGAGTCGTTATCCGAATGAATCGAGACATGTTCTCTACACAACGACTACTCCGTGTTGTTGACAGAAACCTGAGTCGTTATCCGAATGAATCGAGACATGTTCTCTACACAACGACTACTCCGTGTTGACAGAAACCTGAGTCGTTATCAGAATGAATCAAGACATGTTCTCTACACAACGACTACTCTGTGATGACAGAAACCTGAGTCGTTATCCGAATGAATCAAGACATGTTCTCTACACAACGACTACTCCATGTTGTTGACAGAAACCTGAGTCGTTATCCGAATGAATCAAGACATGTTCTCTACACAACGACTACTCTGTGATGACAGAAACCTGAGTCGTTATCCGAATGAATCAAGACATGTTCTCTACACAACGACTACTCCATGTTGTTGACAGAAACCTGAGTCGTTATCCGAATGAATCAAGACATGTTCTCTACACAACGACTACTCCGTGTTGTTGACAGAAACCTGAGTCGTTATCCGAATGAATCGAGACATGTTCTCTACACAACGACTACTCCGTGTTGACAGAAACCTGAGTCGTTATCAGAATGAATCAAGACATGTTCTCTACACAACGACTACTCCGTGTTGACAGAAACCTGAGTCGTTATCCGAATGAATCAAGACATGTTCTCTACACAACGACTGCTCCGTGTTGACAGAAACCTGAGTCGTTATCAGAATGAATCAAGACATGTTCTCTACACAACGACTACTCCGTGTTGTTGACAGAAACCTGAGTCGTTATCCGAATGAATCGAGACATGTTCTCTACCCAACGACTACTCCGTGATGACAGAAACCTGAGTCGTTATCAGAATGAATCAAGACATGTTCTCTACACAACGACTACTCCTTGATGACAGAAACCTGAGTCGTTATCCGAATGAATCAAGACATGTTCTCTACACAACGACTGCTCCGTGATGACAGAAACCTGAGTCGTTATCAGAATGGATCAAGACATGTACTCTGCACAACGACTGCTCCGTGATGACAGAAACCTGAGTCGTTATCAGAATGATTTAAGACATGATCTCTACACAACGACTACTCCGTGTTGAGTGATGACAGAAACCTGAGTCGTTATCAGAATAAATCAAGACATGTTCTCTACACAACGACTGCTCCGTGATGACAGAAACCTGAGTCGTTATCCGAATGAATCAAGACATGTTCTCTACACAACGACTACTCCATGTTGACAGAAACCTGAGTCGTTATCCGAATGAATCAAGACATGTTCTCTACACAACGACTACTCCGTGTTGACAGAAACCTGAGTCGTTATCAGAATAAATCAAGACATGTTCTCTCCTAGAGAACTTGTTCTCCGGACACTATTGTAATATATGGAGACATGGTTAGTGGACCTGAATGGAATCGGTTCAGGGATATTTTTGTCGGAAATATTCACCAAGTCGGAAGAACGAGGTGAACATATCCGATCACAATATCCCTGAACAGATTCCTTTCAGGAGCACTCGCTGTGTCTCCTCCTCCTTAGATACCTGAAAATCATCAGAAATCGACGTGGTACGGAGGGACGTACGGATATACTTCTGGTCAGTTAAAGTGAAACATTCGGTAAATAATGATGTGCATAAATCCATGATTTTATCAATGTATAAATCTAGCGTACATTAGTAAATATCAAATTAGAAATCCTGACAGAATGTCTTAGAGTGTGACGTCATTATAAGCGTCATGAGACTTACAATGACGTCACTATTCATACTCGATATACTCGTTATCGGCACATAGTTATTGTCTTATAGAGGCGGCCATCTTGTCCAAAACACAAAAACATAACACCACGTGGCAGGTCTAGTTCTCCATGGAATCTCTTCCCTGGTTTCACGTAAAGGGGTTTTAGCCTGTTTTATGATTAATAAAGGCATATCTTACAATTACAGTGGCGCCATCCGGTGATTATAAAATGAAGTCAATTATTAGTCAAAACTGGTTTGTTGGGATTCATTCTAATTCTATATGAATAGAATTTGCGTCAAGCTTGTTCAATCCCAAAAAGTAAAATAGTACATAATTCATATCTTCTTACATAGTAAACTTACTGAATAAGATGGGTTTCTACAATTCTTTTAAAAACCAGGACAGTGACCTATGAATTTAAAACTTAATTATGTAATATCATACATTTACTATATTCTGTGAAAGTTTGAGGATAATGATCTGGGTTTTACTATGTGAAAAACAACCCTTTAGAATATCCTATATTGTAATATTATCACAATAGTGATCTCTAAATCAAAAACAAACATGGTGACCCACGACTTTTAAGTAAGATATGTGCTCTACAACACTTTGAGTTCATTATATTCAATTATCAGGAGAATGACATGGGTTTTAATTTTCAGGCCAAATTGTCGGATATGCCTTTGATAGATGATAACAACAGATAACAGTGGTTGTCCCCTGACTGCTTTGAGATTCATAAGCAAAAAATGCCATGAGTTCTGGTTTTGGAGTGATGTGAGATTACGTAGCAAACAAAATAATTGGCGTATTTTAAGCGGCTACGGATCAAGTGCGGTTCAGATTTTATCTTGGGCCTAAAACTAACTAATTGGCAATTGTTTTACAAACAATATTCCATGGGCATTGAATACGAGTACTCAAAGTGGGGTCTAGTGGGAAAGACTTCAAGGGGTGAAATGAAGGCTTGTCAAAGAATAACTCAGTAAACAAGGCCCGTCAGCCCCATAATTCAGCAAACAAGGCCCGGCAGCCCCATAACTCAGTAACTAAGGCCCGTCAGCCCCATAACGCAGTAAATAAGGCCCCTCAGCCCCATAACGCAGTAAATAAGGCCCGTCAGTCCCATAACACAGTAAATAAGGCCTGTCAGCCCCATAATACAGTAAATAAGGCCCGTCAGCCCCATAACGCAGTAGATAAGGACCGTCAGCCCCATAACGCAATAAATAAGGCCCGTCAGCCCCATAACGCAGTAAATAAGGCCCGTCAGCCCCATAACGCAGTAAATAAGGCCTGTCAGTCGCATAATGCAGTAAATAAGGCCCCTCAGCCCCATAACGCAGTAGATAAGGACCGTCAGCCCCATAACGCAGTAAATAAGGCCCGTCAGCCCCATAACGCAGTAAATAAGGCCCGTCAGCCCCATAACGCAGTAAATAAGGCCTGTCAGCCCAATAACTCAGTAACTAAGGCCGGTCAGCCCCATAACGCAGTAAATAAGGCCCATCAGCCCCATAATGCAGTAAATAAAGCATGTCAGTCGCATAATGCAGTAAATAAAGCCAGTCAGTCCCATAATGCAGTAAATAAGGCCCGTCAGCCCCATAATACAGGAAATAAGGCCCGTCAGCCCCATAATGCAGTATATAAGGCCTGTCAGCCCAATAACTCAGTAACTAAGGCCGGTCAGCCCCATAACGCAGTAAATAAGGCCCATCAGCCCCATAATGCAGTAAATAAAGCATGTCAGTCGCATAATGCAGTAAATAAAGCCCGTCAGTCCCATAATGCAGTAAATAAGGCCCGTCAGCCCCATAATACAGTAAATAAGGCCCGTCAGCCCCATAATGCAGTATATAAGGCCTGTCAGCCCCATAACACAGTAAATAAGGCCTGTCAGCCCCATAATGCAGTAGATAAGGCCCGTCAGCCCCATAACGCAGTTAATAGGGCCCGTCAGTCCCATAATGCAGTAAATAAGGCCCGTCAGTCCCATAACGCAGTTAATAAGGCCCGTCAGTCCCATAACGCAGTAAATAAGGCCCCTCAGCCCCATAACGCAGTAAATAAGGCCCGTCAGTCCCATAACACAGTAAATAAGGCCTGTCAGCCCCATAATACAGTAAATAAGGCCCGTCAGCCCCATAACGCAGTAGATAAGGACCGTCAGCCCCATAACGCAATAAATAAGGCCTGTCAGCCCCATAACGCAGTAAATAAGGCCCGTCAGCCCCATAACGCAGTTAATAAGGCCTGTCAGTCGCATAATGCAGTAAATAAGGCCCCTAAGCCCTATAACGCAGTAGATAAGGACCGTCAGCCCCATAACGCAGTAAATAAGGCCCGTCAGCCCCATAACGCAGTAAATAAGGCCCGTCAGCCCCATAACGCAGTAAATAAGGCCTGTCAGCCCCATAATGCAGTAAATAAGGCCTGTCAGTCGCATAATGCAGTAAATAAGGCCCCTCAGCCCCATAACGCAGTAGATAAGGACCGTCAGCCCCATAACGCAGTAACTAAGGCCCGTCAGCCCCATAACGCAGTAAATAAGGACCGTCAGCCCCATAACGCAGTAAATAAGGCCCATCAGCCCCATAATACAGTAAATAAGGCCCGTCAGTCCCATAACACAGTAAATAAGGCCTGTCAGCCCGTAAATACAGTAAATAAGGCCCGTCAGTCCCATAACGCAATAAATAAGGCCCGTCAGCCCCATAACGCAGTAAATAAGGCCCGTCAGCCCCATAACGCAATAAATAAGGCCCGTCAGCCCCATAATGAAGTAAATAAGGCCCGTCAATCCATAACGCAATAAATAAGGCCCGTCAGCCCCATAACGTAGTAAATAAGGCCCGTCAGCCCCATAACGCAATAAATAAGGCCCGTCAGCCCGCATCCATCTCCCCCGCAGCACGCTGTGGGTGGTGTTGGTGGAGACTGCGGGCGGAGATGAGCAGAACCTTCCCTGCTGATCTATTTACAGGAGATAATCCATGTTTATCCGCTGCTAATCTCCCACTGTCACAGACCAGTCTCGTCAATCATGAATAATGGGTTTCATTATGAGACGTGCAACATGAGTCTCCCGGTGAGCAGTCCCCAAAGCGGCAGCATTCCGCTCCTCCGTTTGGTTTTTATTATTTCTATCACACTCTGTTGTTATTCTTTTATCCTCCACGGTATACTGAGTCCCCATTGAGAATGTATGACCCACGACCCATTGTTTAAGACCTGTCAGATACAAAAACCATGGTATACGGATTCAAAAGCATGGTATACGGGAAATGGTCCCTTTGTGCTGTAGACAAAAACACAGCTCCCACGCCGTCTGGTGAAAGTCGGCCGCACTACAGGCTAGAGAACAGCCCACACTGCAGGGCTTGAGTGGTGCAGTGTACGCTGGCGCAATCCCACAATGCACAAAAGAAATGGAGGCGTTACCCATAAGGCACCAGAAAATGGGGGACGTTACCTGGCCTATCATGTGAATGAGCACAAAGGCCAGGTTTCTATGATGTTTATGGCAGATTCTCCCATCAGATGTTTCATTGTGGTTGGAGATTGCAGTACTCTCCAAGTCCATTTTTCATATAATCATTTCCATTTTTGTTTATTTTGATAAAGAGACCATGAAGCTAGAATGTGTTATCAATCAGCTGAGCTAGTGATGCTTTGAAGGGAGTATTCATAGTTTACATTCCAAGATGTCCCTAAACTGTACCTGCTTCCAGATATTTGTATCAGCTCTCTGGCCAGAAAGCGATTGGACCAGTCTAACCCCGAAGTCGGAGACAGAGGTGGTGGCCAATTTAAAGTGGGACTCCCACAAGGTGGCGAATGCACGTAAAAGAATAATGCCAAATTTGATCCACATGGGAGGACCCACCTGGCACATATCGCAGACAGTCACAGGGAACGCTCACCCCGGGACTCGAGTACCTTTGAGGTGACTGGTGTGAAGAACGTGTGATGTTTGCCAGCCTCCTTTTGGCTCTGTTAGGTACTTAGTCGGCGACTCGGCAACCGGAACATTTGTTTCACCAAAATGCCCTATTTAAAAAATTATCATTTGTTAAGATGAAAAACAGGTTTACAGTTACATAGTCGTGATCTTCCATTTAAATCATCTGTCATATGAATTTTAACCGTTTTTAAAAACAAAATATTATAAGTTAATGATGGAAGTAGACAATATAATTATAAGATTCTGTACATTGCTAGGGGCAATTGTTGCCGACAAATTGTAGGGAAAATAACTTGTCTCAGGGAAACTGAAAAATACAATTCAGACGAGAAGGTTTGTTTTCCAGTACAGAATCTCCGCAGGAT
This sequence comes from Alentia gelatinosa, assembly GCA_950022655.1. Lineage (NCBI taxonomy): Eukaryota > Metazoa > Annelida > Polychaeta > Phyllodocida > Polynoidae > Alentia > Alentia gelatinosa. The sequence continues at coordinate 294,588 of OX465591.1, read as the reverse complement.
TTGTCTCCGACAGACACCCTGTGAGGGAAATGAATCTCATGTGTGAATGCCACTTTACAGGGTACAGAATCTCAGCAGGATTTGTCTCAGACAAAAACCCTGTGAGGTACATGAATCCCAGCAGGATTTGTCTCAGACACACACCCTGTGAGGTACATGAATCTCAGCAGGATTAGCCTCAGACAAACACCCTGTGAGGTACATGAATCTCAGCAGGATTTGTCTCAGACACACACCCTGTGAGGTACATAAATCCCAGAAGGATTTGTCTCAGACACACACCCTGCGAGGTACATGAATCTCAGCAGGATTTGTCTCAGACACACCCTGTGAGGTACATGCATCTCAGCAGGATTTGTCTCAGACACACACCCTGTGAGGTACATATATCTCTGCAGGATTTGTCTCAGACACACACCCTGTGAGGTACATGCATCTCAGCAGGATTTGTCTCAGACACACACCCTGTGAGGTGCAAGAATTTCAGCAGGATTTGTCTCAGACACACACCCTGTGAGGTACATGAATCTCTGCAGGATTTGTCTCAGATAAACACCCTGTGAGGTACATGAATCTCAGCAGGATTTGTCTAAGACACACACCCTGTGAGGTGCATGAATCTCAGCAGGATTTGTCTCAGATAAACACCCTGTGAGGTGCATGAATCTCAGCAGGATTTGTCTCAGACAAAAACCCTGTGAGGTACATGAATATCAGAAGGATTTGTCTCAGACACACACCCTGTGAGGTACATGCATCTCAGCAGGATTTGTCTCAGACACACACCCTGTGAGGTACATGCATATCAGCAGGATTTGTCTCAGACACACACCCTGTGAGGTGCATGAATTTCAGCAGGATTTGTCTCAGACACACACCCTGTGAGGTGCATGAATCTCAGCAGGATTTGTCTCAGACACACACCCTGTGAGGTGCATGAATCTCAGCAGGATTTGTCTCAGACACACACCCTGTGAGGTACATGCATCTCAGCAGGATTTGTCTCAGACACACACCCTGTGAGGTACATGAATCTCAGCAGGATTTGTCTCAGATAAACACCCTGTGAGGTGCATGAATCTCAGCAGGATTTGTCTCAGACACACACCCTGTGAGGTACATGAATCTCTGCAGGATTTGTCTCAGACACACACCCTGTGAGGTACATGAATCTCAGCAGGATTTGTCTCAGACACACACCCTGTGAGGTACATGAATCTCAGAAGGATTTGTCTCAGACACACACCCTGTGAGGTACATGACTCTCAGCAGGATTTGTCTCAGACACACACCCTGTGAGGTACATGAATCTCTGCAGGATTTGTCTCAGATAAACACCCTGTGAGGTGCATGAATCTCAGCAGGATTTGTCTCAGACACACACCCTGTGAGGTACATGAATCTCAGAAGGATTTGTCTCAGACACACCCCCTGTGAGGTGCATGAATCTCAGCAGGATTTGTCTCAGACACACACCCTGTGAGGTGCATGAATCTCAGCAGTATTTGTCTCAGACACACACCTTGTGAGGTACATGACTCTCAGCAGGATTTGTCTCAGATAAACACCCTGTGAGGTGCATGATTCTCAGCAGGATTTGTCTCAGATAAACACCCTGTGAGGTGCATGAATCTCAGCAAGATTTGTCTCAGATAAACACCCTGTGAGGTGCATGAATCTCAGCAGGATTTGTCTCAGATAAACACCCTGTGAGGTACGTGAATCCTGTCATGTGAATCCCACTGTATTTTACCAGCGCTAATGGTAGGCACGTTGATAGCCAGGAACCAGCTTTGGCACAGTGAGGCCCTCTGGTGAGTACTGAGCGTACTACACATTGCTTCTCCATGTGGAATTCGGTGGCGATGATTTTGTTTAGAACTTGTGCCAGAAACGTTACAAACGTTAACGTTTATACCTGCCGATGAAAAGTACACCAATATAATTTGGTGGAAATAAAACTCTGTTGTGCTGTTCCCTCATAAAATATCGGTGTCGATTATTGTTGATATCCCAGTATTTTAGGAGGTTCTTCGCCGACGATTTAAAAGCTCTAAAGTCGATTGGTGATGCTACGTTTCGCAATTTCCTCTGTTTACACTTACCGGTTTTTATCTGAAGTGCATAGTGATTGGTCGGCGGTGTAAGATTCTTTTTTTTTTTTCCTTCTTATTCAAGTAATAGAGATACAAATCACCCTTGTCAGGGCCTTCTTCCTTTGTCTCCACTCTACATCAAGATATATATTTATATCAATATATACAGTTAGGTGCATTAACATCACGAGACATTTACAACACAATGACAGACAGGACAGACAGTGACAGTAATTGATATATCGACTGGCTGGGTTGGGGTGTTGGGCTCCTCTACATCCATAACTCTGGCCTTTGTAATAGAAAGTTCTTGAGATATATCTTGAAATAACTATTATCATTTGTTTTTTTAATGTCTATGGGTAGTTTGTCCCATATGCTTGTACCTTGATAGAGAGTTTTCAGTGTTCGGGGCGTCAGTGAATCAGAATCTTGTTTTGTCTTTTTGTTGGACAAATTGTGTTGTGTCTGTGTGTCGGGTCATGTGACCACCAGTGCACAAGCATCACTAAGTGAGGCAGTCTCCTATAACAGATTCCTGAATCTGCGGTCAGAATGGGTCGGTGTCAACTCGACTTTAGTACTGTGGAGTCGCAGAGAAAGGCCCGTCTCGAGTGGCCGTGGATATCGTTTATGATACTTAAGTCTGTTCGCTAAGACAGTAATGGCCGTCCATGAGGACGTCCATGAGTGTTGGAGTCACCTCGTCCCTGGGTCTCCTTGTCGGAGAGAGAAGGGTCCACGTGTAGATCCTTGATTCTACAACAGGCCCCTTGGAGTGGTTACCTACTATATCTGAAACGGTAGAATTTCGTCGAATCCGCTTGAAGTTGCTCCCACACATAGAGACAGAGTGAACACGACCTATGTTTGGAGACTGAGAGCCCACGAGAGTGAGATTCTCGTGCAGTGAAAAACTCGAACCTGTTCTTCTTTTTTGTATTTCTATACTCAGACAAACTTCTTCTCTTATGATTCATTTCACACCATGCCAAAATCAAAGTTTAGTATTGTAGTTTTCTGATCTATTTCTCTCGTGAGAACCCGATGAGATCTCAACTTTCGCTGGTAGCCCTTTCAAAACTCCGCTGATTCCCCCCACCCACCAACAGCTTAAGTATTTGGCCCAATTACTTCATCCGGCTTGGGATGCGGACGTCTGGCGTTCGAAACCCGTTGTCGGTTGTATATTTTTTCATTTTTCTATATTTTTCGTACTCGGACTCAAGAAGTCGGTAGTAGTATAATAAAACGTCGCTCATCGGCGGGCCACGTCCTCCTGAGCCAGGAACTCCAACAGTCCGCATAGGTTCCATACTAAACCTATTGGGACTGTAATTCACAGGGCGGAGATTACGGAGTCTCTATACTAAACCTATAGGGACTGTGTAATTCACAGGACGGAGATTATGGAGTCTCCATACTAAACCTATAGGGACTGTGTACTTCACAGGGCGGAGATTACGGATTCTCCATACTAAACTTAGGGACTGTGTAATTCACAGGGCGGAGATTACGAAGTCTCCATACTAAACCTATAGGGACTGTGTACTTCACCGGGTGGAGATTACGGAGTCTCCATACTAAACCTATAAGGACTGTGTAATTCACAGGGCGGAGATTACAGAGTCTCCATACTAAACCTATAGGGACTGTGTACTTCACCAGGCGGAGATTACGGAGTCTCCATACTAAACCTATAGGGACTGTGTAATTCACAGGGCGGAGATTACAGAGTCTCCATACTAAACCTATAGGGACTGTGTAATTCACAGGGCGGAGATTACGGAGTCTCCATACTAAACCCATAGGGACTGTGTAATGCACAGGGCGGAGATTACGGAGTCTCCACACTAAACCTATAGGGACTGTGTAATGCACAGGGCGGAGATTACAGAGTCTCTATACTAAACCTATAGGGAGTGTGTAATTCACTGGGCGGAGATTACGGAGTCTCCATACTAAACCTATATGGACTGTGTAATTCACAGGGTACTAAAAAAGACGTCTCTTAGATTGAAAGTAGTGCTGAGAAGATCAGCGGTTAATTTGACTTTTCTTTGCAACCTAAACATTTAATCCTGAATAATAAGGACAATTATAACTGGTTTCATATGAAATCAGTCCTTATCTTCTTGGACTAGAATCTACATAATATGCTGGCATTCACCATTTGTTGATGTTTGATGTATACAGTGTAACCCCACGTGAGTAAATTGACTGATCGCTAAGAGTTGTCTGCTGTGTTTTCCAGGGGCGGGAAAACGCGGCGTTCCACGAGGAAGATGGACGCGCCCCCTACCGGCAGCAGACGACCCCGAACCCGGGTTCCCGCCAAAACAGCGACGCCTCCGTCTACGCCGAGCTCTACGGCCTCAAGGCGCGGCACCCCAACGGGCGCGCAGCGCTGAACTTCCGGTCGGACGACGACGACGACGATAACTCGAGCACCTTCGACGTCATTTCCATCCCGGAGCCCCCGGAGACGCGCGTCGATGACATGCCGGCCAAGCGCAAGAACGGCAGAGCGAGTCGGCGCGGCGGCGGTGGCGGCGGAAGCGGAAGTGCGGCGGGCGACGATCAAGGCCGGCTTCTGGAAACCGGAAGTTCTCGGGAGGAGGACGAGCAGCGCCACCCGCATGCGCACACGAACACGCCGGCGACGCGCACCGAGAGTCAAGACAAAGCGGAAGAGGAAGCGAGTGCAGCGGCGACGAATTCGACGACGATACCAAACAGTATTTCCGGTTGCGCCGCGGTGGCGGAACCCGCCGACGGCGCGACCCTCACCGACCCGCTGGGATCGACGACGACCAACGAGCCGGAAGTGGTTACGGCGCAGGAGCCAACCCAGCCTACCACTTCCGGTGCGGAGAACCAGGCGCCGGAGCCTGGCGGGACGCTGGGCGGGACGGCGGACGGGACGGCGGGCGGGACGCTGGGCGGGACGGCGGGCGGGACGGCGGGCGGGACGGCGGGCGGGACGGCGGGCGGGACGGCGGGCGGGACGCTGGGCGGGACGAGCACCCTGAACCCGACCCGCGCCGCGCTCACCACCACGCCGCACAACACGCCAGGTGGCGCCACGGGCCGGCAGGAGACGCTGGGCGCCGACCAGACGCTGGCTCCGGTCTCCGGCGACTCTCACTCCCGCGCCGGCTCCCAGGTGTCGCGCCAGTCGGCCGCTACCAGCGCCCCCTCTGTCGGCAGCGCCGGGAACCGCTCGCGGACGCCGGGGAGTAGCGGCAGAGGGCGCCACCCGTCGGGTGGTGCGGCGGCCGGCTCCCAGGCGGCGCCACCGCTGCAGAAGGTGGTATACTACCAGAACCGCTTCATCACCATCCCCATTGACCCGAGCGACACCCGACGCACCAACAACGCCGCGCGGAGCAGGAGCGCAGCGGCGGGCGACGGCGAGCGGGATGGTGGTGGCGGCGGCGGCGGCGCGCGGCCCGGCCCGGCCCGGCCCGGCCCGCTGACCCACCCTGGAGTAGTAGGAGCACCTGGAGCACGGGGCATGGACCCCAACATCGCGGCCATGGCGGGGCTGGGGCCCACCCCGGGGGCGGCCACGGCGGGCGCCAAGAGCCCCACCCCGCCCCCGCCCGAGAAAAAACGGCGCAAAATGCCCAAGTTCTTAAAGAAAATCGCCATGTGTCTCCAAGACAACCGCATGCGGACTGGTAACGACGATACCAAGGAGAAAATCCGCGAAATGAACAGAAACCAGGACTCTACTAACATGGTACTCAAGAAAATACTGAATATTATCTTCGTCACCACTGGCATCACCCTCTTCCTCGCTGTTGTCATTGTCATCATCTACACGTCCATAGGTGAGTACGCACTCTCAGTCAACACCCTCATACGCTTTTACTGTACTACCCGATCCAGGGACCGCGCATCTGCGGCTCCACCGTATGGCGCCATACGTGCTTATAAAGGTCGCGTATCACGTATTTATATTCTATACACGTGCATTGTAAGGCGCGATGCACGTGCATGAACGAGGCGCTGTCACAAAACGGACGGGGGGAGGGGGGGAGGAGGGGGGGGTGGGAGGAGGGGGGGTGATTCAGTGCTGCCGCGCCGTCCCGCCCCCCGCCCCCCGCTCCCCCCCCTCACCTCCCCGCACACCCCCCGTGACGGTACCACGGCGACAGCGCGAACCCCGGCAGCAGGCCGCCGACTAACGGGCGCCTCCCTCCCCTCTCTCTTCTCTCCTCTCTCTCCTCCCTCTCCTCTCTCTCCTCTCTCCCCTCCCTCTCCTCCCTCTCCTCCCTCTCCTCCCTCTCCTCCCTCTCCTCCCTCCCCTCCCTCTCCTCCCTCTCCTCCCTCCCCTCCCTCCCCTCCCTCTCCTCCCTCCCATCCCTCTCCTCCCTCTCCTCACTCTCCTCCCTCCCCTCCCTCCCCTCCCTCTCCTCCCTCCCATCCCTCCCCTCCCTCTCCTCCCTCCCATCCCTCTCCTCCCTCCCATCCCTCTCCTCCCTCTCCTCCCTCCCCTCCCTCCCCTCCCTCTCCTCCCTCTCCTCCCTCCCCTCCCTCTCCTCCCTCTCCTCCCTCTCCTCCCTCTCCTCCCTCCCCTCCCTCCCCTCCCTCTCCTCCCTCCCATCCCTCTCCTCCCTCTCCTCCCTCTCCTCCCTCCCCTCCCTCCCCTCCCTCTCCTCCCTCCCATCCCTCCCCTCCCTCTCCTCCCTCCCATCCCTCTCCTCCCTCCCATCCCTCTCCTCCCTCTCCTCCCTCCCCTCCCTCTCCTCCCTCTCCTCCCTCTCCTCCCTCTCCTCCCTCTCCTCCATCTCCACCATCCTCTCTCTCCTCTCTCTCCTCTCTCCCCTCTCTCTCTTCTCTCCTCTATCTCCTCTCTCTCCTCCCTCTCCTCCCTCTACTCCCTCTACTCTCTCCCCTCCCTCTCTTCCCTCTCCTCCCTCTCCTCCCTCTACTCCCTCTCCTCCCTGTCCTCCCTCCCCTCCCTCTTCTCCCTCTCCTCCATCTCCACCATCCTCTCTCTCCTCTCTCTCCTCTCTCTCCTCTCTCCCCTCCCTCTCTTCCCTCTCCTCCCTCCCTCCCTCTACTCCCTCTACTCCCTGTCCTCCCGCCCCGCGCATATCTTCACACGTCAATATTTAACGGGCGAGCCGGGCGCTGCCAGCCCGGGCAGGCGTGTTCCTCGGGCTACTGGACCGGGAAGAGGATGGAGGGGAGGGTCACTGGACCATGGAGTAAGGGAGGAGGGGAGGGTCACTGGACCGTGGAATAGGGAAGGAGGAGGATGGGAGGGTCACTGGACCGTGTAATAGGGAAGGAGGAGGAGGGGAGGGTCACTGGACCGTGGAGTAAGGGAGGAGGAGGAGGGGAGGGTCACTGGACCGTGGATTAGGGGAGGAGGAGGAGGGAAGAGTCACTGGACCGTGGAGATGGGGAGGAGGGGAGGGTCACTGGACCGTGGAGATGGGGAGGAGGGGAGGGTCACTGGACCGTGGAGTAAGGGAGGAGGGGAGGGTCACTGGACCATGGAGTAAGGGAGGAGGAGGAGGGAAGAGTCACTGGACCGTGGAGATGGGGAGGAGGGGAGGGTCACTGGACCGTGGAGGAGGAGGGGAGGGTCACTGGACCGTGGAGTAAGGGAGGAGGAGGAGGGGAGGGTCACTGGACCATGGAGTAAGGGAGGAGGAGGAGGGTCACTGGACCGTGGAGTAAGGGAGGAGGGGAGGGTCACTGGACCGTGGAGTAGGGGAGGAGGGGAGGGTTACTGGACCGTGGAGTAGGGGAGGAGGGGAGGGTCACTGGACCGTGGAATAGGGAAGGAGGAGGAGGGGAGAGTTGTCCTATCTGTGAGGCAGTGTCCCGTGCATGCTCGTGTATACTGCTCGCCCCTACCCGCCCGCCGACCGCCCTGCACCACTCCCAGCCCGCCCATGCCCGCCGCAGCCCGCCCCCAGCCCGCCCAAGCCCATCCCAGAGCGCCCAAGCCCGCCCCAGCCCGCTCCTACCCCTCCTGGTTGATGGGTGATTGAGACAACTGTCATTGCTGAATATACCACACGTTTGTGTCGATCTGCCAGAAAACTCTCCATGCATATTGTGTGTGACTGTAACGATGGCGGGTGGAGGGAGGTTGTGGGGGGAGTGCGGGAGGAGGGACGCTGTGCCTCTTCTGGTCACCTCGGCAGCACTAGCGTTCCTGCCGGTGCATCGACATCCACACCTACAACACACGCCCCTCTGTGCGGCCCTCTGTACTACACATCTACCGCTACACCTACAACACACGCCCCTACCTCACCATGTGGCCCTCTGTACTACACATCTACCACTACACCTACAACACACGCCCCTACCTCACCATGTGGCCCTCTGTACTACACATCTACCACTACACCTACAACACACGCCCCTACCTCACCATGCGGCCCTCTGTACTACACATCTACCACTACACCTACAACACACGCCCCTACCTCACCATGTGGCCCTCTGTACTACACATCTACCACTACACCTACAACACACGCCCCTACCCCACCATGTGGCCCTCTGTACTACACATCTACCACTACACCTACAACACACGCCCCTACCTCACCATGCGGCCCTCTGTACTACATCTACCACTACACCTACAACACACGCCTCTACCCACCATGTGGCCCTCTGTACTACACATCTACCACTACACCTACAACACACGCCCCTACCTCACCATGCGGCCCTCTGTACTACACATCTACCACTACACCTACAACACACGCCCCTACCTCACCATGTCCCTGATATACCACTGTGTGGTCAGCGGCCAGGATTCTAGAGAGCAGACAAGACATCAACATGGAGGTTTAAACGTTCCTAACTGGATGAGTGAAGTAATTTGAATTATTCTGATAGTGTGATCCTACTCTTATGTCGGTGAAAGGGGTGAGATTTATCAAGAACCCTACTAGAATTGTACAATAAACCACCAAGCTCCGTGGCTAAGTGGTAGGGGTGTTCGCCTCGAGCATGGGAGGTCGTGGGTTCAAACCCTGGTCGGGTCATGCCAAAAACTCACAAAAAAATGGTACCCACTGCCCTTCGGCTTAACACCCGCCATTAGAATGAGGAGTTGGGGTCTCGGGCCGAGTGGAAGAACGGCTGTATCTCCGACTTCAGTGATTGTACAGACAATATTCCCTTAATAACAATTGCTAAACAAGAAGATAAGTATTGCTTATTTTTACAATTCTCGATCCCTTTCTATATACAGATGCGGAAAAATGCTTTGTGGCACCACCAATATTTTCTCTGACAGTAATCGCTGTACACACAGTCCCATGCCTAGAAGGAGTGCAGTATGGGTTTATACGTCACCTAGAAGGAGTGCAGTATGGGTTTATACGTCACCTAGAAGGAGTGCAGTATGGGTTTATACGTCACCTAGAAGGAGTGCAGTATGGGTTTATACGTCACCTAGAAGGAGTGCAGTATGGGTTTATACGTCACCTAGAAGGAGTGCAGTATGGGTTTATACGTCACCTAGAAGGAGTGCAGTATGGGTTTATACGTCACCTAGAAGGAGTGCAGTATGGGTTTATACGTCACCTAGAAGGAGTGCAGTATGGGTTTATACGTCACCTAGAAGGAGTGCAGTATGGGTTTATACGTCACCTAGGAGTGCAGTATGGGTGTATAGGTCACCTAGAAGGAGTGCAGTATGGCTTTATACGTCATGTCGTAAGTGGGGCTCATTCTGGGTAACAATGACTGATATCAGCTTCCTCTAAAACCAACATCTTTGTACTTTTAGATATAATTACATTTTTTTGGAAAGACGGCGAGAACCGTGACTAATTCCTGTGTAGGGAAGGACTCTGTCACAGGACTAACATGTGCTCAATTTGGCGCCGTATTTGTAGAGAGCGGTGATATATGACCAGTCAATAAGAAGCGTATGGCATCAGAGCGGAGTGACTGCCCCTCCACCACACACACTAATGACCAATCTACTCAAACACGACCCCAATTTATCAACAGTATCATCCCACTGCTCCACACTGCGCGCCGGAATACGTACAACGGTCCTGCCTCAGTGCAGGCAGTGGTACAGGTTTTACAGCCTATATTTAGTATTAACAAGTAGAGGTAACATACATTACTATACACCCATGCCGTATATACTGTAAATACGCACCGTTTACTATACACCATGCCGTATATACTGTAAATACGCACCGTTTACTATACACCATGCCGTATATACTGTAAATACGCACCGTTTACTATACACCATGCCGTATATATATACTGTAAATACGCACCGTTTACTATACACCATGCCGTATATACTGTAAATACGCACCGTTTACTATACACCATACAAGTACAAGTCACAGAACTCGATGATAATTTGCAGTTTGTACGGAACTCTGCGAAAACGCCTCGTTTCGTACGAATCGTAAATTACCATCTCGTTTTGCAGCTTGTACAGCATGGTCAGGACGTTCAATATAACTATCAGAATATGGTGAGAGTACAGTTTTAGTATAGGGCAGTATTAGTGTTGGGTGGTAATATAGGTTGTAGTACGTCATATACAGCGCTTTTACAATACATCAGTTGTCGTTTACATGTTGGTATCGTCTCATATTGGCTGTTGTTTACATGCGGGTATCGTCTCGTACTGGTCGTTTACATGTGGGTATCTTAGTAGCGGTAGGCAGGTTGGCTGATAAGAGCGGTGGGTATCTGAGTGGTGGTAGGCAGACCGGTACGAGGTACATACAAGACGAGTGTATATGTGGGTATCGTACCATACTGGTCGTTTACATGTGGGTATCTCAGACTGGTACGAGACCGGTACGAGATACACACAACACAGTGTACATGTGGGTATCGTACCATACTGGTCGTAGACATGTGGGTATCTTAGACTGGTACGAGACCGGTACGAGGTACATACAAGACGAGTGTACATGTGGGTATCGTACCATACAGGTCGTAGACATGTGGGTATCTTAGACCAGTACGAGACCGGTACGAGGTACACACAAGACGAGTGTATATGTAGATATCGTACCATACTGGTCGTTTACATGTGGGTATCTCAGACCAGTACGAGACCGGTACGAGATACACACAAGACAAGTGTACATGTGGGTATCGTACCATACTGGTCGTTTACATGTGGGTATCTCAGACCAGTACGAGACCGGTACGAGGTACATACAAGACGAGTGTACATGTGGGTATCTTAGACTGATACGAGACCGGTACAAGGTACACACAACACAGTGTACATGTGGGTATCGTGCCATACTGGTCGTTTACATGTGGGTATCTCAGACTGGTACGAGACCGTTACGAGGTACATACAAGACGAGTGTACATGTGGGTATCTCAGACTGGTACGAGACCGGTACGAGGTACACACAAGACAGTGTACATGTGGGTATCGTACCATACTGGTCGTAGACATGTGGGTATCTCAGACTGGTACGAGACCGGTACGAGGTACATACAAGACAGTGTACATGTGGGTATCGTACCATACTGGTCATAGACATGTGGGTATCTCAGACTGGTACGAGAGCGGTACGAGGTACACACAAGACAGTGTACATGTGGGTATCGTACCATACTGGTCGTAGACATGTGGGTATCTTAGACCAGTACGAGACCGGTACGAGGTACACACAAGACGAGTGTACATGTGGGTATCGTACCATACTGGTCGTTTACATGTGGGTATCTTAGACCAGTACGAGACCAGTACGAGGTACACACAAGACGAGTGTACATGTGGGTATCGTACCATACTGGTCGTTTACATGTGGGTATCTTAGACCAGTACGAGACCGGTACGAGGTACACACAAGACGAGTGTACATGTGGGTATCGTACCATACAGGTCGTAGACATGTGGGTATCTTAGACCAGTACGAGACCGGTACGAGGTACACACAAGACGAGTGTACATGTGGGTATCGTACCATACAGGTCGTAGACATGTGGGTATCTTAGACCAGTACGAGACCGGTACGAGGTACACACAAGACGAGTGTACATGTGGGTATCGTACCATACTGGTCGTAGACATGTGGGTATCTTAGACTGATACGAGACCGGTACGAGGTACACACAAGACGAGTGTACATGTGGGTATCGTACCATACTGGTCGTAGACATGTGGGTATCTCAGACCAGTACCAGACCGGTACGAGGTACAGACAAGACGAGTGTACATGTGGGTATCGTACCATACTGGTCGTAGACATGTGGGTATCTCAGACTGGTACGAGACAGGTACGAGATACACATAACACTGTGTACATGTGGGTATCGTACCATACTGGTTGTTTACATGTGGGTATCTTAGACCAGTACGAGACCGGTACGAGGTACACACAAGACGAGTGTACATGTGGGTATCGTACCATACTGGTCGTAGACATGTGGGTATCTCAGACTGATACGAGACCGGTACGAGGTACACATAACACTGTGTACATGTGGGTATCGTACCATACTGGTTGTTTACATGTGGGTATCTTAGACCAGTACGAGACCGGTACGAGATACACACAAGACGAGTGTACATGTGGGTATCGTACCATACTGGTCGTAGACATGTGGGTATCTCAGACTGATACGAGACCGGTACGAGGTACACATAACACTGTGTACATGTGGGTATCGTACCATACTGGTCGTTTACATGTGGGTATCTCAGACCAGTACGAGACCGGTACGAGGTACACACAAGACGAGTGTACATGTGGGTATCGTACCATACTGGTCGTTTACATGTGGGTATCTCAGACTGGTACGAGACCGGTACAAGGTACATACAAGACAAGTGTACATGTGGGTATCTCAGACCAGTACGAGACCAGTACGAGGTACATACAAGACGAGTGTACATGTGGGTATCTCAGACTGATACGAGACCGGTACGAGGTACATACAAGACGAGTGTACATGTGGGTATCGTACCATACTGGTCCTTTACATGTGGGTATCTCAGACCAGTACGAGACCGGTACGAGATACACACAACACAGTGTACATGTGGGTATCTCAGACTGGTACGAGACCGGTACGAGATACACACAAGACGAGTGTACATGTGGGTATCGTACCATACTGGTCGTTTACATGTGGGTATCTCAGACTGATACGAGACCGGTACGAGGTACATACAAGACGAGTGTACATGTGGGTATCGTACCATACTGGTCGTAGACATGTGGGTATCTCAGACTGGTCGTTTACATGTGGGTATCTTAGACCAGTACGAGACCGGTACGAGATACACACAAGACGGTAAACAAACTGATCCGTCTGACGCCCGCCTCCAGCCTGCAGCGGGCGCGGGAGGCGAGCGGCGCGGCGCGGCACGCTCGTCCGCCGCCTCGCCCCTCTCTCCACACACCCGGGATCTACAGCCGCACCTCCCTGAGCCACCAGTTTTACTATAACTCTATTTTAAAATACGCGAAATGAAATATATATGTGCATTTGCTTCTCGTTGCAAATAAAGATATTGAAGGAAACATGAGGAAAAGTGAGGGAACATTGAATGGACGTGGGAGAGGGGCAAACATTGGGAAACGGGTGAAGGGGAATGGTAGGAAAGAGAAAGGAAACTATCTATGCCAAAGATAGCAGCTAGAAAATGGAGAAGGGAGATTGGAGAAATCAGGAGGATATCTAATTATAAGTAGCTGTAGTAGAAAAAGAAAGAGGGAAATTCTAGGGATAAGAATAGGAAGAAAGACAGCGAGTAGATGTTTATAATAAAACAGACGACAGGAAATAATGTAGATATGTTAGAAAATTTAAAGAGAAAAATAGCAGTAGAAACTAGATGGGCTATGGTGGGAACTACAAAATACTTGACACTATTTAGAACTCACAAGAAGACTGGTTAGTGTCGGGGAGATATTGACTGCGTGTCTGCCTGCTGTGCGGTTACCTTATAACACGAGGTCCATAGGCTCCGTCAGTCTCATGCCTCGTCAATATCCCTACCCGACAACAGCTATTCAAGTCGCCTCTATTATCGTCCACATGGTTTCCCCTATTATCGCCCCCAAGATTTCTCCTATTGTCACCCACAAGGTTTCACCTATTATCGTCCACGAGGTTAAATCTTTTATCGCTCACTCACCTCACTTTGGATTGTGTGTTACTACGCGTCAACCTCTCATAGTTTACGGCCGCCTGTCCACAAAACCATCGATTATTGTCTATGTCTATGTGATGTGGTGTGCAGCCACATTTCTCCTTCGTCCTCAGCAGTGGTAGATTTATTGTTATATCAAAGGCCAGTCCTTCTCATACCATGTCTATGTGGTGTAGTGTACAGCCACCTTTCTCCTTCATCCCCAGCAGTGGTAGACTTACTGCTATATCAAAGGCCAGTCCTTCTCATACCATGTCTGTGTGGTGTGGTGTACAGCCACCTTTCTCCTTCATCCCAAACAGTGGTAGATTTACTGCTATATCAAAGGCCAGTCCTTCTCATACCATATCTATGTTGTCGGTGTACAGCCACCCTGTCTGTGTGGTGTGGGAAGTAAAAGAACTCTCAACTGGGTAAATGTTGAGAGGCACCACTCTTTTGGTGTAAAACCAATGAGAAAAAGCTGAACCTGGAGAAAGACTGGAGAGGACCCGTAATGGTTTACCAGATGTAAAACCAAACAACTTTAAATACTCAGCGAACTTTCTTGTCTGAACTCTCATCGTGGACCCTGGCAGCGAGATCCATCAGGCTATTTCAGAAGAAAGTTTAATGTGGAATGTTGTTGACGTGAGTTAACTCGGTGTCTGGCTTTTCTCAGCTGCAGATCACTTTGTGTTCGCGAGGCGTCAATTTGTCGACGACTGGAAGCTGAGGCCCGCCTCTACGTGGTGCAGCTACTTAAACAACACCCCCCACCCCGAGAGTGGATAACAGGTCTACTCTCCCTCCTACACACCTATCTACACACACCCCTACACACACCCCTACTCACCTCTCTACACACCTCTCTACACACCTCCCTACACACCTCCCTACACACCTCCCTACACACCTCCCTACACACCTTCCTACACACCTTCCTACTCACCTCCCTACACACCTCTCTACTCACCTCCCTACACACCTCCCTACACACCTCCCTACACACCTCCCTACACACCTCCCTACACACCTCCCTACACACCTCTCTACACACCTCCCTACACACCTCCCTACACACCTCCCTACACACCTCCCTACTCACCTCCCTACACACCTCCCTACACACCTCCCTACACACCTCTCTACACACCTCCCTACTCACCTCCCTACACACCTCCCTACACACCTCTCTACACACCTCCCTACACACCTCCCTACACACCTCCCTACACACCTCTCTACACACCTCCCTACACACCTCCCTACACACCTCCCTACACACCTCCCTACACACCTCCCTACACACCTCCCTACACACCTCCCTACACACCTCTCAACACACCTCTCTACACACCTCCCTACACACCTCCCTACACACCTCCCTACACACCTCCCTACACACCTCCCTACACACCTCCCTACACACCTCCCTACACACCTCCCTACACACCTCCCTACACCCCCCTCTCTACACCTCCTCTCTACACCTCCTCCCTACACGCCCCCTATCTACACACCTCCCTACACACCTCCCTACACACCTCCCTACACACCTCCCTACACACCTCCCTACACACCTCCCTACACACCTCCCTACACACCTCCCTACACACCTCCCTACACACCTCCCTACACACCTCTCTACACACCGCTCTACACAACTATCTACACCTCCTCTCTACACCCCCTCTCTACACCTCTCTACACCCCCTCTCTACACCCCCTCTCTACACCTCCTCTCTACACCTCCTCTCTACACCTCCTCTCTACACCTCTCTACACCCCCCTCTCTACACCTCCTCTCTACACCTCTCTACCCCCCCTCTCTACTCCCATCTCACGACGGACGCCACTTACATCATAAAACACAAAGTAGCGTCCCTGTCGCCGCCGCCATTTTCTCGTAATGACGGCACATCCTGTCGTACATGGCCGCGGGTAAAAGAGACAGGCGCTATTATCGTTGTCACGGGTTGGAACTCTTCAATGTACTGCAGATGTTAGTGTCGATAATCGGCACCAGGGGCTGGGAAGTCTGTTAAATACTATTTCAATTAAGTTCTCCAATCGATGATGAGAAATCGAAATCATCTTAGCTCATTGAATGAGGTCTGGGAACCGAGAACTGAGGGCGAAAACTTGTCTTGTATCCTAGTCCTATAAAACATGATACATACATATCACATCTTTCACACTAATGACATTTGGCAGGGACAGGGCCTGTGCTTGGAGAGCATGGCTTCTACATGACATGCGCATTACAGCGGAACCGGAAGTGGACCTGAAACGCCCCCTGGGGGGAGAGGGAGCGGTGTTCCGGTGTGAAATGAGATTTAGACATAGAGGGGGCGGATAGAGGACGCGTGTGGTGTTTGTGGTGAGAGAGAGATCCCCCGAGTCCGTCCCATGTAGACACTAGAACTGATCATGTCTCTGTTTTATGGAGACGCATCACAGGTCCGTATCATCCACCTGCTACACACTGTGTCGTGGTTATCACTACCGGGGGACATACACACCTCTGTATCCTATACCGGGGGACTTACACACCTCTGTATCCTATACCGGGGGACATTCACACCTCTGTATCCTATACCGGGGACATACACACCTCTGTATCCTATACCAGGGGACATACACACCTCTGTATCCTATACCAGGGGACATACACACCTCTGTATCCTATACCGGGGGACATACACACCTCTGTATCCTATACCGGGGGACATACACACCTCTGTATCCTATACCGGGGGACATTCACACCTCTGTATCCTATACCGGGGACATACACACCTCTGTATCCTATACCAGGGGACATACACACCTCTGTATCCTATACCGGGGGACATACACACCTCTGTATCCTATACCGGGGGACATACACACCTCTGTATCCTATACCGGGGGACATACACACCTCTGTATCCTATACCGGGGGACATACACACCTCTGTATCCTATACCGGGGGACATACACACCTCTGTATCCTATACCGGGGGACATACACACCTCTGTATCCTATACCGGGGGACATACACACCACTGTATCCTATACCGGGGGACATACACACCTCTGTATCCTATACCGGGGGACATACACACCTCTGTATCCTATACCGGGGGACATACACACCTCTAAATCCTATACCGGGGGACATACACACCTCTGTATCCTATATCGGGAGACATACACACCTCTGTATCCTATACCGGGGGACATACACACCTCTGTATCCTATACCGGGGGACATACACACCTCTGTATCCTATACCGGGGGACATACACACCTCTAAATCCTATACCGGGGGACATACACACCTCTGTATCCTATACCGGGGGACATACACACCTCTGTATCCTATACCGGGGGACATACACACCTCTGTATCCTATACCGGGGGACATACACACCTCTGTATCCTATACCGGGGGACATACACACCTCTGTATCCTATACCGGGGGACATACACACCTCTGTATCCTATACCTGGGGACATACACACCACTGTATCCTATACCGGGGGACATACACACTTCTGTATCCTAAACCGGGGACATACACACCTCTGTATCC
The DNA here is from genome assembly GCA_950022655.1 of Alentia gelatinosa. Lineage (NCBI taxonomy): Eukaryota > Metazoa > Annelida > Polychaeta > Phyllodocida > Polynoidae > Alentia > Alentia gelatinosa. Next base: position 276,770 of record OX465591.1, on the reverse strand, counting down.
TATACCGGGGGACATACACACCTCTGTATCCTATACCGGGGGACATACACACCTCTGTATCCTATACCGGGGACATGCACACCTCTGTATCCTATACCGGGGGACATACACACCTCTGTATCCTATACCGGGGGACATACACACCTCTGTATCCTATACCGGGGGACATACACACCTCTGTATCCTATACCGGGGGACATACACACCACTGTATCCTCCCAGGAGGATACGTGAAAAAAGTCCCTGAAACATCGCCTAGTATGTGAAAAGTAGTGCCTGAGAAGATCGCCGCCATTTTGTTTTCCCTTCGATAACTAAAATTTGTAATAATGGATGATATCGCTACTCATTAACTACGCGGAGGATACGCTCACTATATCAGACACAGGTTAAAATTGTGTATGTATTACTACACAGAGGATACGTCCACTAGTATCAGAAACAGGTTAATATTGTGTATGTTTTACTACACAGAGGATACGTCCACTAGTATCAGACACAGGTTAAAATTGTGTATGTATTACTACACAGAGGATACGTCCACTAGTATCAAACACAGGTTAATATTGTGTATGTATTACTACACAGAGGATACGTCCACTAGTATCAGACACAGGTTAATATTGTGTATGTTTTACTACACAGAGGATACGTCCACTAGTATTAGACACAGGTTTATATTGTGTATGTTTTACTACACAGAGGATACGTCCACTAGTATCAAACACAGGTTAATATTGTGTATGTATTACTACACAGAGGATACGTCCACTAGTATCAGACACAGGTTAATATTGTGTATGTTTTACTACACAGAGGATACGTCCACTAGTATTAGACACAGGTTAATATTGTGTATGTATTACTACACAGAGGATACGTCCACTAGTATCAGACACAGGTTAATATTGTGTATGTATTACTACACAGAGGATACGTCCACTAGTATCAGACACAGGTTAATATTGTGTATGTATTACTACACAGATGTTAGTCCACTATATCAGACACAGGTTAATATTGTGTATGTATTACTACACAGAGGATACGTCCACTAGTATCAGACACAGGTTAATATTGTGTATGTATTACTACACAGAGGATACGTCCACTAGTATCAGACACAGGTTAATATTGTGTATGTATTACTACACAGAGGATACGTCCACTATATCAGACACAGGTTAAAATTGTGTATGTATTACTACACAGAGGATACGTCCACTAGTATCAGAAACAGGTTAATATTGTGTATGTTTTACTACACAGAGGATACGTCCACTAGTATCAGACACAGGTTAATATTGTGTATGTATTACTACACAGAGGATACGTCCACTAGTATCAGACACAGGTTAATATTGTGTATGTATTACTACACAGAGGATACGTCCACTAGTATCAGACACAGATTATGTATACATTTATTTTCGAGGAGATATGGGGCCCGAAGCAACTGTTTCGCTAAATTACAAATTGACGAGATAGGAGAGCTGTTTTGTACATTAGGGTAGTAATCGCTTTTTCTAGGCTGGGATGATTAGAATTTGTATGCTAATTACGTTACAGATGTAGCTAGGTTTTATCACATATAATTACTGTATGCTTTGATATGCTTTGATAGGATGAGATAACACATAAACACTGCACCATAATAAGATACATTTTTCCCTGTTAATGGCGTAAAAGTACACACAAAGAGTGTCACGTGATCACATACCCAGTTCGTCATAGTGTGACGTATGGCCATACATTTGACGTGGGTTGGGGCAGCCGGTATACGTAGGAAATACGGACACTCTAGAGGAAACATAAGAAAGCTTACATTCAGAGCTCAGTATTACACAGAGGGTGGCGTACAGCCTGTGGTATTATACACAGAGTGGAGTACAGCCTGTGGTATTATACATAGGGTAGCTTACAGCCTGTGGTATTATACACAGAGTGGCGTACAGCCTGTGGTATTATACACAGAGTGGCGTACAGCCTGTGGTATTATACACAGAGTGGAGTACAGCCTGTGGTATTATACATAGGGTGGCTTACAGCCTGTGGTATTATACACAGAGTGGCGTACAGCCTGTGGTATTATACACAGGGTGGAGTACAGCCTGTGGTATTATACACAGGGTGGCGTACAGCCTGTGGTATTACACACAGGGTGGCATACAACCTGTGGTATTATACATAGGGTGACGTACAGCCTGTGGTATTACACACAGGGTGGCATACAGCCTGTGGTATTACACACAAGGTGGCATACAGCCTGTGGTATTATACATAGGGTGACGTACAGCCTGTGGTATTATACACAGGGTGGCATACAGCCTGTGGTATTACACACAGGGTGGCGCACAGTCTATCTGTTCTACACCCGGCCTCGCCTGCACACAGAAGCGCACCGCACCTCGGGAAGGGCGGCGGTGGGTGGAGAGTGTAAGGAGGCTCGCTGCACGTCGGCGCCACACTTAATAATTCAGTGCCATCTGCGGCAACCAGCTCCGGTCTACAGTCACTGGTTCCCGGCACGCACCTCCCACCACCACAATGCAACGCGCCAGCCCAATACCGGAAGTACACAGCCCAAGGATGGAAAACTGCAATTGAGATTTCCCCCGATCGATAGAGGAAAAGGATGGTTTTATTTCTGCATCTTTCTGTCGATCAACTAAGGAAGAAGATGAATAATAAAGAACTGCACTGACAAACATCGTCAATCAATAGTGGATGAGAAGAAACAAGCTTTAGATATGAACTAGGAAATGCAATATTCATTGGCACAGAACTTAAAACGAATTATATCAAAAATATGGCTGGTCCAGGAGTCGATGAAGTACCGTCTATTGGTGAATACATCGCACATTAGTCGTAGTAGAAAATGAACAGAAAATATAAACATTAATCGATGATTTCTGGACGTGCGGCAGAAGACCACGAGAGGTTAACAAGTAGTAGTACACGAGAGTCAACGGCCATGAAAACTTGGCAAATATCATGTATGGAGATAATAGATAGAGTGTATGAACTATATGAGGGCAGTAGTAGAGACTCGGGGGGGGGAGAGTGTATGAACTATATGAGGGCAGTAGTAGAGACTCGGGGGGGGGAGAGTGTATGAACTATATGAGGGCAGTAGTAGAGACTCGGGGGGAGAGTGCATGAACTATATGAGGGCAGTAGTAGAGACTCGGGGGGGGGAGAGTGTATGAACTATATGAGGGCAGTAGTAGAGACTCGGGGGGGGGGAGAGTGTATGAACTATATGAGGGCAGTAGTAGAGACTCGGGGGGAGAGTGTATGAACTATATGAGGGTAGTAGTAGAGACTCGGGGGGAGAGTGTATGAACTATATGAGGGCAGTAGTAGAGACTCGGGGGGAGAGTGTATGAACTATATGAGGGCAGTAGTAGAGACTCGGGGGGAGAGTGTATGAACTATATGAGGGCAGTAGTAGAGACTCGGGGGGAGAGTGTATGAACTATATGAGGGCAGTAGTAGAGACTCAGGGGGGAGAGTGTATGAACTATATGAGGGCAGTAGTAGAGACTCAGGGGGGAGAGTGTATGAACTATATGAGGGCAGTAGTAGAGACTCGGGGGGAGAGTGTATGAACTATATGAGGGCAGTAGTAGAGACTCAGGGGGGAGAGTGTATGAACTATATGAGGGCAGTAGTAGAGACTCAGGGGGGAGAGTGTATGAACTATATGAGGGCAGTAGTAGAGACTCGGGGGGAGAGTGTATGAACTATATGAGGGCAGTAGTAGAGACTCGGGGGGAGAGTGTATGAACTATATGAGGGCAGTAGTAGAGACTCGGGGGGAGAGTGTATGAACTATATGAGGGCAGTAGTAGAGACTCGGGGGGAGAGTGCATGAACTATATGAGGGCAGTAGTAGAGACTCGGGGGGAGAGTGCATGAACTATATGAGGGCAGTAGTAGAGACTCGGGGGGAGAGTGCATGAACTATATGAGGGCAGTAGTAGAGACTCGGGGGGAGAGTGCATGAACTATATGAGTGCAGTAGTAGAGACTCGGGGGGAGAGTGCATGAACTATATGAGGGCAGTAGTAGAGACTCGGGGGGGGAGAGTGTATGAACTATATGAGGGCAGTAGTAGAGACTCAGGGGGGAGAGTGTATGAACTATATGAGGGCAGTAGTAGGGACTCGGGGGGAGAGTGCATGAACTATATGAGGGCAGTAGTAGAGACTCGGGGGGGAGAGTGTATGAACTATATGAGGGCAGTAGGAGAGACACGGGGGGAGAGTGTATGAACTATATGAGGGCAGTAGTAGAGACTCAGGGGGGAGAGTGTATGAACTATATGAGGGCAGTAGTAGAGACTCAGGGGGGAGAGTGTATGAACTATATGAGGGCAGTAGGAGAGACACGGGGGGAGAGTGTATAAAGCTGTGTGAGGGCAGTAGTAGAGATTCAGGGGGGAGACTGTATGAAGCTGTATGAGGGCAGTAGTAGAGACTCAGGGGGGAGAGTGTATGAACTATATGAGGGCAGTAGAAGAGACAGTAGCAGAGACTCAGGGGAAGAGTGTATGGACTATAAGAGGGCAGTAGTAGAGACTCAGGGGGGAGAGTGTATGGAGCTGTATGAGGGCAGTAGTAGAGACTAAGGGGGAAGAGTGTATGGACCTTATAAGGGCAGTAGTAGAGATTCAGGGGGAGAGTGTATGAACTATATGAGGGAAGTAGTAGAGACTCAGGTGGGAGAGTGTATAAAGCTGTATGAGGGCAGTAGTAGAGACTCAGGGGGGAGAGTGTATGGAGCTGTATAAGGCCAGTAGTAGAGACTCAGGGGGAGAGTGTATGAACTATATGAGGGCAGTAGAAGAGACTCAGGGGGGAGAGTGTATCTACTGAGGTCGGCGTCCATTGATAAGAACCAGCGACGTGGTGCCGCGTCGTCTGCCGCCGGGAACAAGCGCCTGGTCGTCTGCTGCGCTGGTCGTCGCTGGTTCCCGGTGCCCGTCCGTTAAACCCATCCGTCACTCTCCCCACTCTCCAGACGCGGCGCCCGGCCCGGGTTTAGGACGTTTTATTTGGGACGTCCTTGTAGAAGTGGCGACATTATGCTGAAACAAAGAAGTGGAGAAAACTCGCATCAATTCCTATCTTTCTAACTCTGAACTCCCACCAATAATCTGACCGCCTGCCCCCCTCTCCCTACTAACCATCTGTCTCATCATATTTGGTCATTTATTCCTGTATAACATTATCTCAACGATTTTCACCTTATTTGGTAAATTGCAGTATACACCTTACGTCAGTCATTTGCGTCACATTTAAAAACGCTCGTCAGGCTGAATGTATAAATGTAGATCTTCTGAATGAAATGATACAAAAAATATCACCCAAGATTAATGTACACATAAAAGTAAGTTAAAGAATTTGTACTGAATTATAAATATAATAAGAGTCTATTGCAATAGAAAGTTCATGTAGTTCCAGAGTATGCCACAACGCCACAGTGGGAACACCCTGTTTTGTTATTTTGTATTTGCGGTGTCTATTTTCCCGCTCATCGTGTGACTAGACAGTTACCCCCCCCCCCCCCCTCGTCCCGCTAAATCTCAATCTGCACATCGCGCGGTGCAGATCTGAACAGTAATTACAGATAATCAATGCTCCCTGTGCCACTCTCCGCCCAGAGACTTTGTCCCTCGCTCCACTTCCTCTTGGCCTCACGCGATACTCTCGCGATACTCTCGCGATACTCTCACGATACCCTCGCGATACTCTCCCGATAATTTCGCGATACTCTCGCGATTCTTGTGATACTCTGGCGAGTTCGAGTAGATCGCGGTTCGTGTACAAGTTTAGTTTTTATAATGCTCTCACCTCTTCTCGAGTATTTCGTCAATGCTTAATTGCAGCCTCAACGGAATAAGTGGAACAATGTATTCCTGTAGACGCCCCAAAGCACCCAACATCAATGTGCATCACTCTCCTAGCATATCTTTGGCGGCACTTGGCTTGCTCATCTCTGCTCTAACCCAATCACGTGGTACACGGAACAGGAACCGGAACTACATCCGGGCAAAAAAACAGTGGAACAGTTAAATAGATTTAGTACCGAATGAGGAAGACCCGAAAACCGGGGTTCATTTTAGGGATCGTAAACAAACTGATTGTGGAAGTACATCAATGCAAAATGATCCACCAAGGCTGCGCTGCATCTAACGCCACACCTCAGCCTGCAGCATATGTAACTTATTAAATGGGATACAAATGAAGAGCTCATGCACTTGGATATTCAAGTCTGTACTGCTCTGCATAAAATGTTATGCAGTTGTTATGGGTTTGCCAATTTTTAAAGAGATATACTTCCAAAGTTTATTTACACTCCCTTTTCCACTTTGCATATTACCATATACGGCAAACTCCGTTTGCGTGTACTGGGAGTGGGGAGGGTGATGCCTGTTGGATTCAGTGACGTGTGGCGCCCCCTGTCGGCCAGTGCAGTGGGCAGCCATTGTTGTTGAGACTGCCACTTAGAACGAGCCCATGGATCTGGTTGACAGAAACACAGGAGGTGTTTTCTACTCTAGAACGTAGCCCCAGACAGTATTCCTCATTTGACACAACGAATGCCGGGAATGAACGCATGATATCTATTCTATGTATCTCCCTTTCACATGTAGAATACAAAATACGGCTCAAAGTGCGAGGAAATGAGGATATTGGAAAATATATAGAACTGGATGAATCCTCACTACTCCACGACTTTGAATGCGCTGCAATCATCATTGAGGCAAAGCCGAGTGACGATTACGGCGCATCCAAACCAGTAGTGTATTGTGTAGTTTACGATTCGAGTGTGGTTTTGGATTTATCTCACCCCTTTCACAGAAATTAAATACCATCACAATATCGGGATAATTGAAATTACTTCACAAATCTATATGACGTCATCTCACATTCACTACGCCACAGCCGTGGCGTAGTATCGTCACTTTACGGGGGTGATCGTTGAGTATTTTTCTCTAATGTTACTTCTATGGTTAAACTTGTACCAGAGTTGAGAAGTTCTGTCCCAAACAGATACTTTGACGCAGAGATACAAGCAGGGCGCAGGATCTCTGCTCGGAGAGTGTAGACGTTAATAAGTCGTTATCAGTTGTGGTAATCAATGACAGGTGCGTCGACTCGCCGCTAGGTGCGCTTATGTCACCCACTGCTCCGCCCTACCCGTTATCACGGTAATGTCTGATATGGCCGCTGTGTCGTGAGGGCGCTGCTTGTCTTACACTCTGGTCACGTGATTACAAGTGTCGCCGTCTGCTGGCAGGTCTTGACACTAAGTGTCAAAACATCGAACAGTAAAAATCAATGTGCACGACTTGAGGCCCAGCACACATCTACTGGTCAGGGCTGAACGATCAGTTCGCAAATCGTATCGGAGTCGGTGAACGTGTCGCAGGCGGATGACGTAGTACGTCGACATGTTGATGGACTTTTGGCTACTGATTTAGGAACTTAGAAACCCCACAACTTGTCGGTGACAGACATCGGAAGGAGTGGTTCGCTAATCGCTGCCTGACCCGACAACCAGCGACCCTCAAATCGGCCACAGTTCTGACGCAGCTAACCTGGGCACAGACCTGGGGCTCGTTTCATAAATTTCCTGCGATCATATAAAAGATCTTACGATCGTCCTAAGGCTAATATCGTTATGTGTTTTTTGTCGTACAGCTACGACCGTCGTACGATACGACCAAATGGACAGCCTCAAAATCGTTACATGAATATTGACCCTCATCGTTCATATGGTCTTAGATGGTCTAAAATTGTCTCAATGTGCGACACCTCTAGGGGGGGGGGGGGGGGGTCTTGGCTAAAGTTCTGACGTCTTTAAACAAAAATATCATTCACTCATATCTAAAAATGAAATGTGTAATTTCGATGTGTTAGGAATGTCTTGTATCTATCCCTGAATATGTACAATGTGATATCAATGTAGTATCAACAATAAGCGAGATATCAGATATATATCAAGTCCAATCGGCGTGTATCGGGAGCACGAGGTGCTTATTCTCATGTCAGATTGTACGTCATACAGAACGGACAGGTCTTGTATTACTTGTGGGTGGGTATGTGTAGAGCTTTCTCGTACGATCTATGTCAGAGATACGACCATTTGTACGAGCGATTCACGTGTCTCTCTACGATCTAACCTTTATAAGGACATTTGGCGTGGATCGTCCGCGAGGTCGTCCATCGTTCATGTGTAAACGGGACACACCACCACTCGACCTTAAATATACTAACCGGGCGAGTTACCACTGACTACTGTTTTACAACCGCCATGAAAACACTGTCCGTGCTTTTCACCAGAGGTTAACACTGGGAACGTGATAAGTCCTACAAATGATGATAAAATACTCTTTATTTCACCCCTGGTATTTGTGTCCAATAGGCTTAACATTGGGAACTCGTTCTCCATGCCCCTACGAGTATTGCAGTCTGTTCTCCATAGTCTATATCCTGTGCATCGTCCATTATTTAAGTGTCTACAGGGGTGAGATAAATACAGAAAGCAACTCGTTCTGGTCAAAGAAGTCGTTCTCCAACTCGTTTGAATGCTACGTAATATTCAGTCGCTGCTGCCTCGTTCATATCACTCCGCATCAAACTCGTGGAGAAGGATGACTTTGACCAGAACCTGTTGGTTTCTTGTTCAGTCCACTTCACATCCGAGTGACTGAGACACGAATTGCCGATCTCCGTAATCGGACAGAACTCGCCCGATTTGACCAACTAGAAACCGGGCGATTTGTTTATTGACCGAAACCTCTCCCGTGAAAGTAGTGCTCGAATTAAAATGAGTCTATATTACTCTGTGGCGCGCACCCAGAGGGCAACAAAAGAACTGGAATGAGTCTCCTAAAAAGATGTTACCTCGCTAACAATAGGGGGGGGGGGGTCCTGCTATGCACCCCCCCCCCCCCACACGTCTCAGAGCCCGCTGCAGCTCCAGAGGTGATTAATTAATGATCCGCCATTGCAAATTGATGTCTGGTCCTCACAGTCTCCAATCAGAGTTCTCCTCAGTGCGTTTAATCAGGAGCTTCACGCTATCTCTGCTTGGAGAGTGTCTGGGTGTGTGAGGTAGAAGAGTTTGGGACTGGCTCAGAATGATAATGTAATTATTTCGATTAGATATTAGTTTCGTACCAACTCCTCTATTGAGATGCTATTCTGATCTCACCGCTGGTATTTTTGTCATAGACTTAACATTGGGAACTCGTACTCAACGCCCATGGAGTATGATAAGAAAATACTCATGGGTGATGACGTCACAAACGTTAACCAATCAGTCAGTGATAAAGGTGAGATAAAATCTGAACCGCACTCGATCCACACTCAGAAGTCACAGAGAATTCGCCGTTTGTTTTGGTGTGTTCTCCACTTGGCTTTGCCTCTGCCTCCAGACATGAAACTCACTGCGTGTTTTCAGGAGCTACTGATCTCGATGCAGTTGTTTCTTATTATTATATACCTGTGCACCAACTCAGTGTAAATACGTACTGCTCCTGGGGGTACAGTTATCGTACACAGAATGCACTGTACGCCGTGAATCTTTGTACTGGTGCCTTTGGATAGTGACAGACTGCACGCTTTGGGTGACAGATTGCACCCTTTGACAAAATAACGCAATCTGATTGGCCGAGAGGCCGACAACAGAGTTCTAGGTGCCAGATTCAAAAATGGCGGATCTCTTCACTTCGCAAGTTCTGTGGCGTAGTACAGTAACCACGGAGCGAGTTAGTGCGAAAATACATCAAACATCGAGGTGAAATATGATAAGGAATCACGTGATACACTTTAGATAGCTTAGATATGCAAGAAATATCGATTTCGATACGTTCGCGGGCTGAGCAGGCGACTCATCGATGTCAACAAATAGCGGAGACACTGCACCGCTCGAGTATAACTGTCCGACGGGACGATCGAGCGTAGCAGGGTGCATTAATTTATGCGGCGCTATAATGTATTCGCGCCTGCGCTGTGATCACTTCAGGTTATCAACATCCGGCGTGTCTGCTAACGTACACATCGTGTTTGAGAGTTGTGCCAAGTCACTTCGACGTCAAACTAGGTCAGTTTTAGCGAATTAAGACCGAATTAAGGTATATAATAATATGAAACCATAGTGATGGTGCCAATACGGGGTAGATTTACTCGTTGTTTCGGAGAAATTCGTTCTGAACGAGCCGGTATAAATCTACCCCGTATTGTCACCATAACTATGGTTTCACATAGTACTGTATGACAGTAAGACCATTCTGTATTATAGAACCTGCACATACTCTCAATGCATGTACAGTAGAACCCTGCCTAACGGACACCCCGCGTCAGCAGACACCCCGCGTCAGCGGACACCCCGCGTTAACGGTCACCTTTGCTCAGAACGGTTCCCTCTATTAGATTTTTATTTTAACCCTGTGTAAGCGGACACTTTTGCCGGGAACGGAGGGTGTCCGCTTACGCAGGGTTCTACTGTAGTTACGTAGGGCTGTATACTGTACATTGTGTAGGGCACCCTGTGCGGTACACTGTTATACAGAACACGTTGACACAAGATGAAAGTAGCTGGGGGCTGATTCATACTGCACTCTATATTAGTCGGAGCATACTGTAGTAGTTATATTTTACTGTATGCTAGTTTACCGGTACTTTATCTATATTAGTCGGAGCATACTCTAGTAGTTTTATTTTACTGTATGCTAGTTTACCGGTACTTTATCTATATTAGTCAGAACGTACTGTAGTAGTTGTATTTTACTGTATGCTAGTTTACCGGTACTTTATCTATATTAGTCAGAACATACTGTAGTAGCTGTATTTTACTGTATGCTAGTTTACCGGTACTTTATCTATATTAGTCAGAACATACTGTAGTAGTTGTATTTTACTGTACGCTAGTTTACCGGTACTTTATCTATATTAGTCGGAGGATACTGTAGTAGCTGTATTTTACTGTATGCTAGTTTACCGGTACTTTATCTTTATTAGTCGGAGGATACTGTAGTAGCTGTATTTTACTGTATGCTAGTTTACCGGTACTTTATCTTTATTAGTCGGAGCATACTCTAGTAGTTGTATTTGACTAGTGTCTAGTTAAACGTACTTTGGGATTCAGACAGGGTGGGGGCTGTTTCATACGGTGTCTATGTCAGACAGGGTGGGGGCTGTTTCATACTGTGTCTATATCAGACAGGGTGGGGGCTGTTTCATACTGTGTCTATATCAGACAGGGTGGGGGCTGTTTCATACTGTGTCTATATCAGACAGGGTGGGGGCTGTTTCATACGGTGTCTATGTCAGACAGGGTGGGGGCTGTTTCATACTGTGTCTATATCAGACAGGGTGGGGGCTGTTTCATACTGTGTCTATATCAGACAGGGTGGGGGCTGTTTCATACTGTGTCTATATCAGACAGGGTGGGGGCTGTTTCATACTGTGTCTATATCAGACAGGGTGGGGGCTGTTTCATACTGTGTCTATATCAGACAGGGTGGGGGCTGTTTCATACTGTGTCTATATCAGACAGGGTGGGGGCTGTTTCATACTGTGTCTATATCAGACAGGGTGGGGGCTGTTTCATACTGTGTCTATATCAGACAGGGTGGGGGCTGTTTCATACGGTGTCTATGTCAGACAGGGTGGGGGCTGTTTCATACGGTGTCTATGTCAGACAGGGTGGGGGCTGTTTCATACTGTGTCTATATCAGACAGGGTGGGGGCTGTTTCATACTGTGTCTATATCAGACAGGGTGGGGGCTGTTTCATACTGTGTCTATGTCAGACAGGGTGGGGGCTGTTTCATACTGTGTCTATATCAGACAGGGTGGGGGCTGTTTCATACTGTGTCTATATCAGACAGGGTGGGGGCTGTTTCATACTGTACTCTATGTCAGACAGGGTGGGGGCTGTTTCATACTGTGTCTATGTCAGACAGGGGGGGGGGCTGTTTCATACTGTACTCTATGTCAGACAGGGTGGGGGCTGTTTCATACTGTACTCTATGTCAGACAGGGTGGGGGCTGTTTCATACATCACGTGGACATTGCCCGCTAGGGGGCGCGCGCTGGGGGATTACGGCGGTCGATACTCCACGCCTCGGGCGGATTATCTCAGGACGATGGAGATTAGAATTAATCAGCAAATTGGAGACGCGCGTCACGGATTAAACCGCTATTACACTGATTAAACAGCCCGCGACGGGCGGGGTGGGGGTGGGGGGGTCGTGAAGCGTGCTAAGACGGTACGGCGACTGTGATTGGACGAGAAGAGTCGGCCGACATTCACCGGAATATCATCTTTAACTTGTAAGTCTCTCCACAGTGAAAAATCGCCAGAATCCATAACGGATCAGAGGGGGAGGTTTAGATTTATTACCCACCTAATACAAAGTGTCTGTAGTGAACCTGTAGGGTATGGACATACCCGGCACATACAGATATGTTGTATTACCCACTAATACAAAGTGTCTGTAGTGAGCCTATAGGAACTCTGTATGGACATACCCGGCACATACAGATATGTTGTATTACCCACCTAATACAAAGTGTCCATAGTGAACCTATAGGAACTCTGTATGGACATACCCGGCACATACCGATATGTTGTATTATCCACCTAATAGAAAGTGTCCATAGTAAACCTGTAGGAGCTCTGTATGGACATACCCGGCACATACAGATATGTTGTATTATCCACCTAATACAAAGTGTCCATAGTAAACCTGTAGGAGCTCTGTATGGACATACCCGGCACATACAGATATGTTGTATTATCCACCTAATACAAAGTGTCCATAGTATACCTATAAGAACTCTGTATGGACATAACCGGTACATACAGATATGTTGTATTATCCACCTAATACAAAGTGTCTGTAGTATACCTATAAGAACTCTGTATGGACATACCCGGCACTTACAGATATGTTGTATTACCCACCTAATACAAAGTGTCCATAGTAAACCTGTAGGAACTCTGTATGGACATACCCGGCACTTACAGATATGTTGTATTATCCACCTAATACAAAGTGTCCATAGTAACCCTGTAGGAACTCTGTATGGACATACCCGGCACATACAGATATGTTGTATTACCCACCTAATACAAAGTGTCCATAGTGTACCTATAAGAACTCTGTATGGACATACCCGGCACTTACAGATATGTTGTATTATCCACCTAATACAAAGTGTCCATAGTAAACCTGTAGGAACTCTGTATGGACATACCCGGCACATACAGATGTGTTGTATTACCCACCTAATACAAAGTGTCCATAGTGTACCTATAAGAACTCTGTATGGACATAACCGGTACATACAGATATGTTGTATCATCCACCTAATACAAAGTGTCCATAGTAAACCTATAAGAACTCTGTATGGACATAACCGGTACATACAGATATGTTGTATTATCCACCTAATACAAAGTGTCTGTAGTAAACCTGTAGAAACTCTGTATGGACATACCCGGCACATATAGATATGTTGTATTACCCACCTAATACAAAGTGTCTGTAGTAAACCTGTAGGAACTCTGTATGGACATACCCGGCACATACAGATATGTTGTATTACCCACCTAATACAAAGTGTACATAGTAAACCTATAGGAACTCTGTATGGACATACCCGGCACATACAGATATGTTGTTTTATCCATGGAATACAAAGTGTCCATAGTAAACCTGTAGGAACTCTGTATGGACATACCCGGCACATACAGATATGTTGTATTATCCACCTAATACAAAGTGTCCATAGTAAACCTGTAGGAGCTCTGTATGGACATACCCGGCACATACAGATATGTTGTATTACCCACCTTATACAAAGTGTCTGTAGTAAACCTGTAGGAACTCTGTATGGACATACCCGGCACATACAGATATGTTGTTTTATCCACCGAATACAAAGTGTCCATAGTAAACCTATAGGAACTCTGTATGGACATACCCGGCACATACAGATATGTTGTATTACCCAACTTATACAAAGTGTCCATAGTAAACCTATAGGAACTCTGTATGGACATACCCGGCACATACAGATATGTTGTATTATCCACCTGATACAAAGTGTCCATAGTAAACCTGTAGGACTCTGTATGGACATACCCGGCACATACAGATATGTTGTATTATCCACCTAATACAAAGTGTCTGTAGTAAACCTGTAGGAACTCTGTATGGACATACCCGGCACATACAGATATGTTGTATTATCCACCTGATACAAAGTGTCCATAGTAAACCTGTAGGACTCTGTATGGACATACCCGGCACATACAGATATGTTGTATTACCCACCTAATACAAAGTGTCTGTAGTAAACCTGTAGGAACTCTGTATGGACATACCCGGCACATACAGATATGTTGTATTACCCACCTAATACAAAGTGTCCATAGTGTACCTATAAGAACTCTGTATGGACATAACCGGTACATACAGATATGTTGTATTATCCACCTAATACAAAGTATCTGTAGTGAGCCTATAGGAACTCTGTATGGACATACCCGGCACATACAGATATGTTGTATTATCCACCTAATACAAAGTGTCTGTAGTGAACCTATAGGACTCTGTATGGACATACCCGGCACATACAGATATGTTTTATTATCCACCTAATACAAAGTGTCCATAGTAAACCTAAAGGAACTCTGTAAGGACATACCCGGCACATACAGATATGTTGTATTATACACCTAATACAAAGTGTCCATAGTAAACCTAAAGGAACTCTGTAAGGACATACCCGGCACTTACAGATACGTTGTATTATCCACCTAATACAAAGTGTCTGTAGTGAACCTATAGGAGCTCTATAAGGACATACCCGGCACTTACAGATATGTTGTATTATACACCTAATACAAAGTGTCCATAGTAAACCTAAAGGAACTCTGTAAGGACATACCCGGCACATACTGATGTGCACATACACATGGAAAAAATAATGCATTACGAAGTGAACTAAAATCGGCACGCCACCAGTCGGATAAAGGTTGACAATAAAACAATATAGACTGATACAGTTTCAGATAAAAGTGGTTATGAATACGCTCCTCAGAGTTCACACTACACATGCGCCCAGATATTACTGCGCGTCAACTCCTCGGGGTTTGAGGTTGAGCCGCTGTGCCGCCTGCTTGTCTGTCAGCCTCATGAGTGTGATCTTGCTGTGAGATGACCCTGCTCGTATATTACTATGCGTCAACTCCTCGAGGTTTGAGGTTGACCCGCTGTGCTGCCTGCTTGTCTGTCAGCCTCATGAGTGTGATCTTGCTGTGAGATGACCCTGCTCGTATATTACTATGCGTCAACTCCTCGAGGTTTGAGGTTGACCCGCTGTGCCGCCTGCTTGTCTGTCAGCCTCATGAGACGATCCTGCTGTGAGATGACCCTGCTCGTATATTACTATGCGTCAACTCCTCGAGGTTTGAGGTTGAGCCGCTGTGCCGCCTGCTTGTCTGTCAGCCTCATGAGACGATCCTGCTCTTTGTTGGAGCATAGAGCGGCACCACACGCCGGTGGCTCCCCTGGCGGGCGGGCGGGCGGTCCCGCCTGAGAGCGGCCACGCCTGACTGGACGCGCGCCGACCTGCGCCGCCTCTACACACCAGGGGGCGCTACCAACAGACGCGCGTACTACGGTAACCAGCGTAACCAGCGCCAGCCGACCGGAAGGAACTGGTACCTGGCAGGCAACACTGATAGTCAACGGCGCTGGTCGGCCTGCCAATGTACCCCCCACTCTCCCCCCACAGTCTCTACCCCAACACTGTCTACCCCCACACTCTCCCCCCACAGTCTCTACCCCAACACTGTCTATCCCACACTCTACCCCTCACTCTCCCCCCACACTCTCCCCCACACTCTACACCTCACTCTCCCCCAACAAACTCTCTTTACACTCTCTTTACACTCTCTTTACACTCTCCCCCTCACTCTCCCCCACACTCTCCCCCACACTCTCCCCCTCACTCTCCACCCACAATATCCCCCCCACACACAGCACGCAACTCCTGGCAGATCAATTCTCAAATGGGAAACGCGTGAAAAAACGTATACAGAGGAAATAAACACAGAGGGCTACATTGTGTAGTGAGCCCGGTCGAGATCTATTTTACACGTACTGCGTGGGCATACTGCACAGTCTGGGCGTAGTATACGGAAACTGGCTTTGTGTGGTCGTACGGCAAAAACACGCGGTGAAATCATTGATCCCATACATCCCTCTGCCGTACACAATGCCGTACAGTTCCCGATTGAGGATCCTTTTCTTAATACTCAATGGGCATTGGGTACGAGTTCAAGTCTATGTGGACAATCCCAGGGGTGAGATTCTACACTGGCCTGCACCTCTACGTGTCAGAATGGCGGCGCACTCACAACTCGGCAGCCAGATTCTGCACCTCCTTTATAATTGATCGGGAGTAGTGAATGTTTGTAAACACCGCGTACAGATAAGAGGGAAATAAGAGGCAGGTTGGGGATGTATGTAAACACCGCGTACAGATAAGGGGGAAATAAGAGGCTGGTCGGGATGTATGTAAACAACGCGTACAGATAAGAGGGAAATGAGAGGCTGGTCGGGGATGTATGTAAACAACGCGTATAGATAAGAGGGAAATGAGAGGCTGGTCGGGGATGTATGTAAACACCGCCTACAGAGAAGACGTCTAGTAAATGTATGTAGATACTTCTTACAGGTAGGACGGGGAATAAGAGGCTGGGCGGGGATGTATGTAAACACCTCGTTAAGATAAGAGGGAAATAAGAGGCTGGTCATTTATTTTTAACAATTGAAGGTGTATGATAAAAGGAAACACCTGGCATTTGTATCTCTTTATGAATACTCACTTTTAGACTTGTAACTCTCCGCCTTACGGCTTCGAGGCAAGTACTCGCCAGACCGCAAGTTCAAAACATGAACACAATAACTCCCACTCGGTTGTCCTAGTCCAGCTTCACACAACTCCCGCCAAGCTGACCCCGATGTTTTAGTCCTATCGCTGTGTATGATGGTCGAACAGCCGAAATCAGCATCGCATGAATAAAAGTTAAGTAGGTAGATGGTGGAATTTAGACCAATTGCATCATTGTTGTATCATTTACTGCTGTGTAAATTACTGTTTCTGAAGATGAAATCAATGATTTATGAATAATTTATGAAGGTGAACGATGCCTCTCCGATGGAACAATTGCCCGCTTCTAAAGCCCGCCCATATCATCAAGAAACGTCAGGAAAGCGGAGCGGAGTGATATCTGTAGCGGAAGACAACGAACGCCTTGTAAACAATTATATGAAATTCGGTGTTATCTAGATTTTATCCAACCCCGTCACATGTTTTCAACTTGATATTTCATGGCATAACCGTGGCATACAGTTACACCCTGTTAAGTCTATGGAGATTTATATGAAGTGTAATATAAACAAATCTAGAGGTGTTGCCTTGTCGGAAATATCAAAAGTAGGTCAATGCCAAACAGGAAGTATAACCATGCAAACCGGAAATGAAGGAGGCAAGTCCTGATCGTCAAGAATTCTAATACACACTTCAACATCATAGCTCAAATGACGTTCTCAGGTTCTACATTCTCCTCATTCTGCATCGTGTACGGTTTCCAGTGAACACTGTCTGTGTAACTTCATTTCGCGTGTGAATGTTTTATGAGTTATAACAAAGGGGAGGCAGCAGAGGGAGGGTCTTACTACCTTACTGTCCCTGTCTGACATCAAGCAGAATCCTGCCGGGCACAGCTCAGTGAGCGATAATACAGCGAATCTCGCTCGTTCACGTCGCGTTCCTCTCAATGACACGGTGCAGAACCTGTGTATGGAGAGTACTCATCTCCACCACTCAGCATCAACAGAGGCTGTGATTGGAGAGCGAGCAGGGGAAGTGACATGTAAAAACTCCAAGCAGAGACGAGGATGTCAACAAGGGTGTTGAGCGCACAGCAGAGAGGGGGTCAGTGCTTGGAGAGTAACATGATCGTTGTGAGGCAATCTCCTCGCAGATGGTTTCTGGTTTACTGCTCCAACCTAGTCACGTGATATACCGGAACAGGAACTGAATCTACATTCAGGCTAAAATACAGTGCAATTGTCAAACAAAAGTCAAGGCACATCACAACTATTTACAGTACCAAGTGGGGAATAAATCTGGTTTGACGTCTCACACATGGGAAATAAGTGTACAATATTTACTCTGCGATACATGAAAGCCCGTTTCACAAATAGATTAGAAATGTAAATTGCTCAGAAATTCGGATTCATGAAACCTCCGATCATGGACAGATCTTACCCCCACCATACCTGGTTTACATATTGTGCCGTGACAGTTTTGCCATCTCGTCTTAACACGTCCTGCCGCATGTACACTGTGTAACTGGTGGCTATACTCTGAATGCCTCTCAAGCACCACATTGTCCAGCCCGCCCCTCAGTTGCCGCACGTCCCTCACGTTTGGTCCCGTTCAGTCACGTCAGGTGACGGTGATGCCGTTTCATTGCGGGCCAGAACGATTCCTATTAACACCGTGGCCGCCGTGGCTGAGTTTTTGACAGTTTAAATCTGCCACGTTTGTCCATCCCGTCCTCCTGAGTTGTCTCACGTCCCTCACGTTTCGACCACGGCGCGTTACGGTGCCGCGATAGGTGTAAAGGTAGCGGTTTCTGCAGAGATACAAGTAGGGTGTGTAATCTATGCTTGGAGAGTGGCAGATTGTACAGCAGAAGACTCTGCTCGGAGATCATGGTCCTCTGAGGGCCTCTGAACACTCTCCAAGCGGGACGTGCGCTGCTCTCCAAGCACGTTGTCCCTGCTGTGATTATGCCTGGAGAGTGGCGGCTGGTAGCTGGTTCCCGGCGGTCTCTGGGCTGTCGTTCTGCATTCTCAGCGTCTCCCTTCCACTCTCCCTCCGGACGACACGGCTACTTCTCAGTTCTACCCACACAGGAGGAGTGCCCACGGAGGGAGCGACGCAGCGGCAGGGATTGTCTTTTTTATCTTGTTTAAAACAGCTTTGATTTGTAAATACACTACGTGTGCAAACTGTCAGGTCGTATACAACCCCTACCTCCCTCCCTGCCCTCCTACCTCCCTCCCGGCCCTCCTACCTCCCTCCCTGCCCTCCTACCTCCCTCCCTACCACCCTCCCTGCCACCCCACCACCCCTACCACCCTCCCTGCCACCCCTACCTCCCTCCCTGCCACCCCTACCACCCTCCCTGCCACCCCTACCTCCCTCCCTGCCCTCCTACCTCCCTCCCTGCCCTCCTACCTCCCTCCCAGCCCTCCTACCACCCTCCCTGCCCTCCTACCTCCCTCCCTGCCACCCCTACCATCCTCCCTGCCACCCCTACCTCCCTCCCTGCCCTCCTACCTCCCTCCCTACCCTCCTACCACCCTCCCTGCCCTCCTACCACCCTCCCCACCACCCCTACCTCCCTCCCTGCCACCCCTACCATCCTCCCTGCCACCCCTACCACCCTCCCTGCCCTCCTACCACCCTCCCTGCCACCCCTACCACCCTCCCAGCATCCTACCTCCCAGCCAGCCCTCCTACCTCCCTCCCTGCCCTCCTACCTCCCTCCCTGCCCTCCTACCACCCTCCCTGCCCTCCTACCTCCCTCCCAGCCACCCCTACCACCCTCCCTGCCCTCCTACCACCCTCCCTGCAACCCCTACCACCCTCCCTGCCCTCCTACCACCCTCCCTGCCCTCCTACCACCCTCCCTGCCCTCCTACCACCCTCCCTGCCCTCCTACCACCCTCCCTGCCCTCCTACCACCCTCCCTGCCCTCCTACCACCCTCCCTGCCCTCCTACCTCCCTCCCTGCCCTCCTACCACTCCCTACCACCCCTACCACACTCCCTGCCACCCCTACCACCCTCCCTGCCACCCCTACCACCCTCCCTGCCACCCCTACCACCCTCCCTGCCCTCCTACCACCCTCCCTGCCCTCCTACCTCCCTCCCTGCCCTCCTACCACTCCCTACCACCCCTACCACACTCCCTGCCACCCCTACCACCCTCCCTGCCACCCCTACCTCCCTCCCAGCCACCCCTACCACCCTCCCTGCCCTCCTACCACCCTCCCTGCAACCCCTACCACCCTCCCTGCCCTCCTACCACCCTCCCTGCCCTCCTACCACCCTCCCTACCCTCCTACCTCCCTCCCAGCCCTCCTACCACCCTCCCTGCCCTCCTACCACCCTCCCTGCCCTCCTACCACCCTCCCTGCCCTCTTACCTCCCTCCCTGCCACCCCTACCACCCTCCCTGCCCTCCTACCACCCTCCCAGCCCTCCTACCACCCTCCCTGCCCTCCTACCTCCCCCCCTGCCCTCCTACCACCCTCCCAGCCCTCCTACCACCCTCCCTGCCCTCCTACCTCCCTCCCAGCCACCCCTACCACCCTCCCTGCCCTCCTACCACCCTCCCTGCCCTCCTACCTCCCTCCCTGCCCTCCTACCTCCCTCCCTGCCCTCCTACCTCCCTCCTACCTCCCTCCCTGCCCTCCTACCTCCCTCCCTGCCCTCCTACCACCCTCCCAGCCCTCCTACTTCCCCACGGCCTCACCCTTTACACTCCACTCCCCCCCCGCCCCCTCCCCACCACCTCTCTCACGGTTTTATAGACACACACACACACGATCTTAGGGCACGGATAAAACGGGCCTCAAACTTCAAAAACCACGCCGCCAATTGGCCCTCTCCATCTTCCTGCCTCGGCTCCTGGCTTTTGGACCAAATACCGGGTTGTCCTTTTTGCCATATGAAAATGCATCAATCAACTTAAGGAGGCCAATCCCGGCGATTAGATTGATTAGCAAGCCTCCTGAAATAGCACTGGCGTCGGCGGCGAGACAGACACCCCGGAATTTCAGTTTGACAATAAGCTCAAAGAGGACGATCCCCTACAGGGTCTTTACTCTGTGTGTGTGTCTCTCTCTCTCTCTCTCTCTCTGTCTCTGTCTCTGTTACTCTGTCTGTCTCTGTCTCTGTCTGTCTCTGTCTCTGTCTGTCTCTGTCTCTGTCTGTCTCTGTCTCTGTCTGTCTCTGTCTCTGTCTGTCTGTCTCTGTCTCTTTGTCTGCCTCTCTGCTCTTACAAGACAATCATGGACAGATATTTAATTACATATCCTCAGACTATTCAGTATCAGTAATCAGCAGGGAATTAACTCGGTCTGAATCTGTTTACAATGACGTCACAGTGCGACTCTGGTCTGAATCTGTTTACAATGACGTCACAGTGCGACTCTGGTCTGAATCTGTTTACAATGACGTCACAGGGCGACTCTGGTCTGAATCTGTTTACAATGACGTCACAGGGCGACTCTGGTCTGAATCTGTTTACAATGACGTCACATGGCGACTCTGGTCTGAATCTGTTTACAATGACGTCACAGTAGCTGCGACTCTCCGAGATGGTGAATATTAAAATTTCTAAGAATGCGCTGAGAGAGGATTGATAACGGGAACGAGGCTGGCACGAGGCTCAGAAGACGCATCGAGGCTATTTCAGAACCCGTTCTCTAACGGCAAAACCCAAGCCTCGCTCTCAATCACACATCTCGTGCTTCCTCGACAATCTTCTTCCGGCGTTAATTCGCGAGATTACAGATCGGGTCCTTCGCCGATCAAGGTAATAACGCCGCATCGACTCCTCACCTCGCGCACAAAGAAAACAGCCCCGGCGCATCTGTCTCCTTATTGGGACACATTTTCTCTGTTTTTTATATCAATTCTTTCTGAATTATAATTCCCCCCATCTCCCCGCCCGCCCGCCCGCCCGCCCGCCTAGACGGAGTACTTACTGTGAGGCTCCTCGATGCTGAAAGGAGTGAAATAAGCGCCAGGAGCCAATCCTGAGCCTTCAGAAAGTTTCCCGCTAAAGCTAAATGTCGTCTGCAAAATGGAAGCTTCTCCGTGTCTCGTGGGGTCACGTGATGGCCGTGAGAGTTGCGTGGAGACGCGCATTTTCGTTGTCGGTCGAGAGAGCTACCCAGAGTTCCCTGCGACTACTTTACAGAGATCCCACACGCAGAAAGGATCCTCGAAAAAGAAAGAGACAAGCTGATAAAACTGTGGGGAGAAGTTTGCTCACACGCAAAATAAATACCGGTCTTTGTCACGTTCAGGTCGCATTCATCAAGCTCTGCTTCCAGCAGCATCTGCAGCGTGAGTCCTGAACAACTGTGATCTCAGACAGCTGCCTATAGCTGCCTATAGCTGCCTATGACTGCCTATAGCTGCGTATAACTGCGTATAACTGCCTATAGCTGCCTATAGCTGCCTATGACTGCCTATGACTGCCTATAGCTGTCTATAGATGCCTATAGATGCCTATAGATGCCTATAGATGCCTATAACTACGACCAAAGACCGACAGCCTGTAGAGGACAGAGCCATTGTTAGTTCATGTAGTAGTCCCCAGGTGGCTGACAGTCGTCGCTGCAGTCACCATTCGGGGACAGAACCTGCATTGTGACTCTTTACTTTGATGAAATTCAACTGGCTTTATAAGTTTTACCACGGTGCCCTTGTCTCTCGACATCCACTCCAGAGTAGGAAAACCTGAAGGTTAAATCCAGGACAGGAGTTTCCTCACATGAAGAGCTCCAAACGCAGACACTCGCAACACTAGAGTTGTGGCAGTTCCCTATTATCACTCACCTCCAGCAGTGGAGAACGCCCTCTCAGAATCAAAATGGCGGCGCCCAGGGAACATCACCTCACCGTCCTATAGCTGCCTATAGCTGCCTATAGCTGCCTATAGCTGCCTATAGCTGCCTATACCTAGGGGTATGGACGAAAGCCAAGAGCCTATACAAGTGCCTGAGGCTGGCTGCTCCAACTGGGAGTATTGATTTCAAGCCGCTCATGAATCTGTGATGGCGATGCTCTAAACAACGACGATGCCTGTTTCTTCTTCACTTATTCATTCTCCACCACTCGCCTTGCTCGGCTTATTTTCCCACAGCGGCCACTTAACAGCATTACCCCACGACCAGGCTCCTGTTTATGGTTCTGTGCGGAGTGAATCAGCATTCTTCTATGTCTATACACAACATAAACGGGTTTCTACTGTCATTCCCGAGGACTAGACGCGTAGTAATATCCGAACACATGAGAGGATATGACGTGGAGTCCTGCCACGCGATGGACACCAAACTTAGCATAGCAACCGAGCTTCACTAACATTCCAGTAATATCTGATTCAACTATGACCTAATAATAATGTACATCCATCGTTGATGAAACTGCCACTTCCAATGAGCACACGGGTATGTTGTGGGCATGTTGGAAAGACGACCATGCGGCACTCGAGGTGTGGGAAAATAAGTGACGGAAGTCGTCCCAGAGACTGCTCCTGATTGGACGCCTCACACGACAGGAGGGTGGGAGTCAGCTCAGTGGTCAAGGCACGGGACTTGTGATCCCAAGGTTGTTGGGTTGAGTCCCACTACAACCACCCCAGCAGAGGTAGACCTACTGCTATATCAAAGGCCAGTCCTTCTCATACCATGTCTATATGGTGTGGGAAGTAAAAAATAGCTCAGTTAATGTGTAGGGGGGAGATTTCTACCCAAGTTCATCACATAGATTCCATCACCAACTGGACTAAAAGAACCTCTTGAAAGAATCTGTAATGATTAACTGGACGTTCAATCAAATCAATCAACCACTCAACCAATCACACAACAGGAATAGTGTATAACGCTTACTCTGTGATGTATGAATAGGATTATGTCACAAATTGTAACTGATTAGTCAGTGATAGGTGTGAGATAAAGTTGAACCGCACTCGATCCAAATCAACTATCAATTTGCTATTCGTTTTTGTTTGCAATGTAATCTCACTCAGTTTTGCCTCGTTAGATTACCTCGGAATTAAAACTGATGGCGTATTGTCAGCGGCTACACATCTCGATTCAGTTCCATCTTATTATGAGACACCACTCTAAAGTAAAGATTACGGTGATTCTGAGAGGGAGAAGGAGGAAAATATGAGCAGAATTCATCAACACCCACACATAAGGGGGACAGTGCTGGTATGTGGAGACTCCCTGTCCGTGTTGACGCAGATGGCGCCTCCACTGTCGAGTAATCTCACAACGCTCTGTGCCGGGTATTGATCGTATCGACCGCGCAGGGACCAGTGTCCTTGTGGCGCACATAGACGACAGCTGAGCACTGCCCGGAGCGCAGTCCCCACAGGCGACCCCCCGACACACACTCGGCTGAACATGAAAGACGGCTCGGGAAAGAGCCTCGTGTGACGTGAGAAAAACGGGAGAGTGGATGTCGACACCAGATTCCGGGCCGACAACTTGGTTTTTAGTGTCGTAATCTTTGGATTGTGATGATATTTGAAGAACACGGACAGGGATCTTAGGAACATGAACGGCAAGTTCGAAGTGAGGAACAGGCAAAATGCAATCTCTATTTCTGTCATTTTCCTCGTTCACAGAATATGATACACGTATACTACTACTTATTTTGGTTTTAAAAATCACAAGTCACTATCTTTGTATTTGAAAGAATTGAAGAAAACCACATTTTTCAGTATATTTCCTACGTAAATCAAGCAAATGTAAATTGACCTATTATACCTAGTAGGATTGGATAAACTGGACAAAACATTAAATTCATTTATTTAGAATTGGCATGAACTCATAGACACCAGTTTTGACTGATAATTGACATTATTCGAAACTCACCAGATGGCGCCACCGTGAATTATAAGATACGCCTTTAACATATTATTGATATTTACATGTTATTCTATAACTTACAGCTGTGAAGTGTCCCTGATTCCGTTATCACATACCTGTACCGACATACGTCCACCCCGCTCCGAGCTCGCCCGATCAACAGCTCACTTTTCACATACTACTCCTCTCTGTGTCGTTGGAGCCTGGAGAAAACTGTCATTCTCTTATACTACTTACATATACTATGGTGATACTGGTTCTACTTCTTGAGCATAGCTTTCTAAAAACGTATTATCTTATTCAATTTTTCAGGGATAATTTTAATACCTCGTTGAATACTTACTCCACACTAATACTGCAGATTATTTGTTAGCCGCAGATCATTTCAGGACATTGTTCTTTGAGGTGAATCTCAAGATTCACGGAAACTTCATTCGCTGTCTCCAGTTTGACTTTTCTGAAATGCTCCCCACTGCACGCACGTCATTAGCGTGCAATTAGCAGATTCCGGGAAACTGCCGACTCAGCAGTTTGAGAGTGTTGAGGGTCGGTGAGACTCCGGTCCAGTACAGCGCCTGACTTCAGTCCGTCAGACAAGCATGGAGCGTGACGCGATGACGTCAGTGCCATGTCTCACGTCTCCTGTTCTACTGAACATGGGGAATGTGTATTGTGAGAAAACAGGGTTACTGAGCCCGTAGGGACGGCCGTTCGGGGTCTTCTGAGTCCAAAACTCGAGACCGGCCATCCAGTATCCTTATACAGGGGTTGTTCCATCTGGCAGAATCCTCAGCCGAAATATGATTCTGACAGTGTCTGATTTACGACTTGGGAATCACTGTTGTAATGGAACACCATAATCTGGTGGGATCGGCGCCGTCGGCCGATTATACGAATCGCGCCGATTCTAGGACACTCGTTTTCCACTAGGTTTTTTACTGGTAGTGCCCTCTGGTTTCCGATTGCAACAACTGTGACCTTGACCCCTGGCATGTTTACTCAAAATGATTACTCGAAGGTAGATGTGTTTTAGGGGTGAATAAAGGTTGTGTATGATTATCTTGAAGAAAAATTGAATTCTCACTGTAATCATGCAATATTACAGTCTACAGGGCCATCACTGTAGAACTCAGGCAGGATTGTAATCGGGTGAAGTCAGAGATTTCTAACATTTTCGGACACTATCGGCGGGATGTCGGGATCGGAACTGACACACCAGATACGGCCAGGGTCAAGTCTCTCCACCTGTCTTCACCAATAATCAGCAAAGGGTTGTCGCCGATTCCGCCGGTACCAGGCCGACGATCACTAAACGCCGTCCGCTAGACGGAACAGGCTCTTATGATATACCTCCTTGTTGTTTAAAACCGCCATTTTGTTATCTTACGTGCCCCATTTTCGTCGGCCGATGCAAACGGGCTTTGACTCCGATCTGAATATGCATATAGTATATATCAGTCTCTGCAGGGTTTACTTCATGGCAGAGCTTTCTCTGGCGCCGTACGCTCCTCCATATAGCATACAGTTATCGGAGCTATTCCCGGACATAGCGATACAGTTATCGGTGCTCAGTTCCCTGACATAGCGATACAGTTATCGGCGCTCAGTTCCTACACATAGCGATACAGTTATCGGCGCTCAGTTCCTACACATAGCGATACAGTTATTGGCGCTCAGTTCCTACACATAGCATACAGTTATCGGGGCTCAGTTCCCCCACATAGCGATACAGTTATCGGGGCTCAGTTCCTCCACATAGCGATACAGTTATCGGGGCTCAGTTCCTACACATAGCGATACAGTTATCGGCGCTCAGTTCCTACACATAGCATACAGTTATCGGGGCTCAGTTCCTACACATAGCGATACAGTTATCGGCGCTCAGTTCCTACACATAGCGATACAGTTATCGGGGCTCAGTTCCCTGACATAGCGATACAGTTATCGGGGCTCAGTTCCTACACATAGCGATACAGTTATTGGGGCTCAGTTCCTACACATAGCGATACAGTTATCGGGGCTCAGTTCCTACACATAGCAATACAGTTATCGGCGCTCAGTTCCTACACATAGTGATACAGTTATCGGCGCTCAGTTCCTTCACATAGCGATCCAGTTATCGGGGCTCAGTTCCTACACATAGCATACAGTTATCGGCGCTCAGTTCCCCCACATAGCGATACAGTTATCGGCGCTCAGTTCCCCCACATAGCGATACAGTTATCGGGGCTCAGTTCCTACACAAAGCGATACAGTTATCGGGGCTCAGTTCGGGGCGGGCGTCGGGACGCTGTCCTGCATTGATTTCATTCCCAGGGAGACACAGAATTAGACCACACTCCACCAAGGCACTGTCCCGACATGGGGCGCGCTCTATAATTAAAGCACCGCCCCTGCGTTTAGCCTGCTCGTCTGTGCCAGGATTGTCATTCACCACAATGTCCGCTAAACACCACCCCCGGGCCGACCGGGCACCAGCGGCCAGCCTCTCCCGCCAAGTCCGTAGTCTCACCTTGAGATGACCTTGACATGATTCTGGTGATTTCTGTAAGCTGGTTTTCTATTGGCCGACGAAAACAGCACTGATTTTAGGTTTTTATCTTACCTCTGGTACTTTTGTCCCGTAGGCTGAACATTGGGGACTCGTTCTCCATGTCCCTACGAGTATTACAGTCCGTTCTCCTTGGTTTATTTCCTGTGTGTTGTCCGTTCTGTTAGTGTGTGAGGGTGAGATAAATACAGAAAGCAACTTGTTTTGGTCGCTTCGTTGATATCACTCTGCGTGAAACTCGTGGAGAACGACGACTTTGATCAGAACTTGTTGGTTTCTTATTTAGTTCTGCATGTCGGAATCAACAACAGGCCAGTCACCATTCACTGACTGCCAGTCTCCAGTCACAATTAGTGCATCAGATTGTTTTAGAATATGAGGATGTGCGTCGTAGAACTCGGAACAAGCCTCGTCGCCGTTCACTCAGAGAAACTAGTGTCTCTGTGACTGCCTCCACTGGGGCTAGCTCAGAGTGTCATTCTGTGAGCGTTCACCCTCACCGTCCTCTCTATTCTCACTGACAGATGCACTGCCTGCAGACTTTATTAGACTTTATTCACAGGTTGATGATTACTTGTATTTAGACGCACACGTGTGTATATATTGTTGTTTGCGGATGTACACAGAACACCAGGTGTGGTTGGGCGCGCATGGATTTCCACATATCATTTACATATCATTAAAATACAGAGTACAGTGGGACGGGACTATACGGAAACGGCGTTACTGTGCAGGCAGAATACGCGGGATAACTGTTAATTGTATCATCCCGATACTGGAGGGTTAGCTAAACGGTTTACGGAGCTAAACGTGTGCCGTGGTTTCTGTTATGATGCCAGTTTCCCTTAATTACTGTTTACGGAGCTATAGGCGTGCCTTGGTTTCTGTTATGACTCTTTAATTAGCCGCTGTTTACGAGTAGGATTACCAGGTGGCGCTGTACAATTGACGCCTCTAGCGGTCGGGGATAACACTAATCTAATAAGGTGCTAATAGCCCTGCCGCCCCCTGGGGACACCCACACACACTACACGTCACATGACCCGACTACGCATGCGTACTCACGCCGACTATTGACACCAGGGGTCGCGGTGCTGATCGTGTATCGATCTCATCTATTGATCTCCGCCCCCCCCCCCCACACACACATACACACAGGTAGAGCCGCGGGGAGTGGAGAGGGGGGCCAGGCATGTGTATGGAGAGTGTACAGACTCCGGGGGAAGATGTGGAGTTACAGATATTCTCACACACCCCTGTCTGTAGTAAGACCACTGGATGTCACAACAAACTCTTATCTCTACCTGGGTCTAGATTACTATTTAAACATGTAGATCTATATTCACTAGGTTTCTGGTCTTTTGTTTTTAATTGTATCTATTTGATTTGTGAAGTCAGACCCTCTTCAAACCTGTTAAGCCTTAATATAAATGTTCTCAAAGAGAGAGAGAGAGAGAGAGAGAGAGAGAGAGAGAGAGAGAGAGAGAGAGAGAGAAAGAGAGAGATAGAGAGACTGAGACAGGGAGAAAGAGAGAGAGATAGAGAGACAGAGAAAGAGAGGTGACGTTATAAAAACAGATCAAAATGTCACAGAAACCTCTGTGAATTCTTGTCACAGCTTTTCAGGGTTTGATGCACAATGTGAAAACACAGAGGAAGAATGGAAAGAATAAAATGCCTCGGTAAATAACTTGAGGCACCCTCACACTGAAACTTCACCCTGAGATTCTATCACCTGTTTCTCTTTTGCTATACACCTTGAAATATTGATGTGGGAATTTGTTATCACTAGTCCACCTTTATCCAGTACCTTGTACTTGTATGTTATCACGCATGTTAGCTTCAATCTGATTGGTCTAGACGGTATCACGTGGTCAACCTTGGTACGAAAACGCCAGCCTTGGTACAAAAACTCTAGTTAATGCACCCCCAGCAGTGTACGCAACCATGGAGAGTCCGGTATATAGGGACGATACTGTATTCTTATTGTGAAGACCCAGAGAGATGTTTCTATTTGGCACTGAGATACACACCCTGTATCTAAAGCCTTTCTCCACAAGGTGAGCTCCCGACCGAATACAGGAGGCGAGCGTGGACATGAAAGGAGGTGTCTACCAGGACTCCGCGGGAGAGTGTAGGGTGTAGGGTCAATGGAGAGTGTGGTGATGTGGGGGGAGAGTGTAGAGTGTAGTGAGGTGGGGGAGAGTGTAGGATTGATGTAGTTGTGAGGTGGGGGGAGAGTTTAGTGAGGTGGGGGAGAGTGTAGTGAGGTGGGGGGAGAGTGTTGTGAGGTGGGGGAGAGTGTAGTGAGGTGGGGGAGAGTGTAGTGAGGTGGGGGGAGAGTGTAGTGAGGTGGGGGAGAGTGTTGTGAGGTGGGGGGGAGAGTGTTGTGATGTGGGGGGAGAGTGTAGTGAGGTGGGGGAGAGTGTAGTGATGTGGGGGAGAGTGTAGTGATGTGGGGGAGAGTGTAGTGTTGTGGGGGGAGAGTGCTTTGTCTTTGCTGGGTCTTTAATTAGAGGTGTGCTACAGAGCGACAACACCCGCCAACACAGACACGGCGCCTGGAGAGTGAGCACACGGCTTTAATCTCATTACCAACACTCTCCCAGCAGAGACCTGGTTTTCAAAGAGGATTAGGGAACACTTGTATTGACACACAATCGGCTTAGTGAGAGTGTATCGGGCGGGAGGGGGTGTGGCGGGGGGGGGGGGGTGCCTTACTACCCTTAAATCACTGTCACCACCCAACACTACATCTGTCAGCACTGTCACTGTCAGCACTGTCACTGTCCCTGTCACTGTCACTATCAGCACTGTCACTATCATTGTCATTGTCACTGTCACTACACTCTCCGCCCTGAGACTACGTCAAGTCGGACAGAGTGAAGCTCGCAGCCAATAACAAGATGAACGTGTCCATCACCAAGCACAGTGACCCCGGCCAGGCAGAGTCTTTGGCCTTCATCCAATAGGTTCGGTGGTACTATTAGGACGCCCGTAGACGCCATTACCCGCTCTGCGTGACCCGTTCTCGGTGATGTGAGGGAACGGAGTCACTGAGCCCGTAATGATGGCTGTTCGAGGTCTTTCGCCATGTAACTACAGCCAGACACAGAAGGCTGAGGGTTACCGAGAACAGTCATCACGTCAACGCAGTAATGACGTTTATCTTTTATTTTATCCTAACCCTCATATAAATCTCCACAGACTTAAGATGGTGTGACTGTATGCCACGGTTATGCCATAAAATATTAACATGACACGCTTGAAATATGAAGTTAAAAACACGTGACGAGTAGGATCAAATCTAAACGTCACTCAATTTCATATTCTTGTTTACATGGCTAAACATTTTCCGCTACAGATATCACTCAGCTCTGCTTCGTGTTATCATTCACGCCATATAAACAATCAGATAAAATGTTGTGACCTTTCTTGATAATTTACCTGAAAATCAAGAAGAAACTCCATGTTTAGCCTGACAGAGTGCCCGAACATCATTCATACTGCACTCCTTGCAGGGAGTTCGTGCGCAGTATACAATAATATCGTAATTACAATGGACCAATCACACATCGCGTTTCAGTCACGCACGGCCGTATGGTACACGGCAGCTGATAGGACCTGGCGAAGTCCGACAAGTTCAGAACGAGACTGGAGTTGTTGTTTTTTTCTAGTCTGAAATCAATTCTGGGCGCTGGGAGGTGAAGGGCGTGTCTGGGAAATATCGGCGTCTGATCTCCAGTCATTGTAGATGCGGGATCACACTTTGTGGGCCGACTGAGGAGTCAAAACGCTCAATAGAAAGTCGCTGTGAGGCACACAGGCAGAAAACTACAACCTCTCTCAAATTAGAGCTTCTATTTTTAGCTACATGTGTTATAATTGTCTTAGGACGGTGGCGAATATTGACATTTTCAACTTAGAGATTCAGTTTACGAACATGATTGGATGGTATGGTCTTATCTGTAGTCTGTATGGGAAATAAGCAATATGATATAAATGATATATGTTTACCATTTATACAAATAGGAATAGTCATATGGCATAAGACAAGATTTAACGTTCCTTATCAGAACACTTCTGAAACAAAATAAAACAACACAAAAGCAGACAGAAATCTGAACGGAATACTGGACCGTATTTGTGTGATGCCTTTGAGGGAACGCGTATTGTAAACTATCACCTTCTCGTGTGAAGACACGTCAATGAGACCTGATCGAAGAACCGGAGGCGAAGTAGACGCTGCACATGGGTTTACTAAGTCAATCTAATCATTCTGATATTTTGATGCTATTCAATGTCAAAGAAAGGGGTGAGATGAATCCAGAACCGCACTTCAATCGAAAAATACACAATACTCCATAAATGTGGATCGTGCCGTGATCGTCACTCGGCTTCACCTCAATGATGATGATTAGGTTGAGTATTCTTTATTTATACATTTTTGACATATATGATACTTCCAGGTACCATTATTGACAAAACAAAAAAACCCATGATCTTGTCCATTGCAATTTACGAAACAATATTAATTGTGACGATGATGATTGCTATGCAACAAAACCCATGGAGTAGCTAGTATTTATACGATTCTCAATCCAGTTCTATATAAATCTGGATCTCTTACTCTCAGTCGCTGATAGTAAGATGACCTTAAGACAAGACCTGTGTCATGGGCCCGTGTTGTGGTCCCGTGTGGCAGAACCGTGTCATAGACCCATCATGGACCCGTGTCGTGGACCTGTGTCGTGGACCCGTGTCATGGACCTGTGTCATGGACCTGTGTCATAGACCCGTGTCATAGACCTGTGTCATAGACCCGTGTCATAGACCTGTGTCGTAGACCTGTGTCGTAGACCTGTGTCGTGGACCCGTGTCGTGGACCCGTGTCATGGACCTGTGTCGTGGACCCGTGTCATAGACCCGTGTCATAGACCTGTGTCATAGACCTGTGTCATAGACCTGTGTTGTAGACCCATGTCATAGACCTGTGTCATAGACCTGTGTCGTGGACCTGTGTCGTGGACCCGTGTCGTGGACCCATGTCGTGGACCCGTGTCATAGACCTGTGTCGTAGACCCATGTCATAGTCCTGTGTCATAGACCTGTGTCATAGACCCGTGTCGTAGACCTGTGTAGTGGACCTGTGTCGTAGACCCGTGTCATAGATCTGTTACGACACGACCCTAAGACTTGCGCATGCTCCGTGACACGAGTCAATTAGCTGCATGTTCACGTATTATCGCTCATAGTCCTCATGACACGCTTCAAGGTACGAGATCCCTCATCTGACCCCCCTCACCCCCCCCCCACACACCGCCCTCACCGTGCTACGCTTAGACTGTGCAGGCTTTTATGCTGACGTCAGCAGGTCTACCCTCTACCACTGAGCCGCCACCACCACCACCACCACCACCAGCCTCGCCACACACCGCCCGCCTACCAGCGGGGTCTGAGAGAGGCGGCCATCACTTGTTAGCCCCGCGTTGCCATGGAGACGGGCACGGATACCGGTGGCTGCATTCGCCTGGTTGCTAAGAGACCCGCGCGTTGAGCGCTGCGGAGAGGTGACGGGGGGGGGGGGGGTGACGGGGGGTGGGAGATGGTGCTGCTCCTGGTGGCAACTGGAGAGTGTATGGCCGTGTATATTACGCCGGGCGTGTGGCGAGTGTATGGCCGTGTATATTGCTCCATGTGGAGAGTGTATGGCCGTGTATATTGCTCCATGTGGAGAGTGTTTGGCCGTGTATATTGCTCCGTGGGGAGAGTGTATGGCGGTGTATATTGCTCCATGTGGAGAGTGTATGGCCGTGTATATTGCTCCATGGGGAGAGTGTATGGCCGTGTATATTGCGCCGGGCGTTGGGAGAGTGTATGGCCGTGTATATTGCGCCGGGCGTGTGGCGAGTGTATGGCCGTGTATATTGCTCCGTGGGGAGAGTGTATGGCCGTGTATATTGCGCCGGGCGTGTGGAGAGTGTATGGCCGTGTATATTGTGCCGGGCGTGGGGAGAGTGTATGGCCGTGTATATTGCGCCGGGCGTGGGGAGAGTGTATGGCCGTGTATATTGCGCCGGGCGTGTGGAGAGTGTATGGCCGTGTATATTGTGCCGGGCGTGTGGAGAGTGTATGGCCGTGTATATTGCTCCATGGGGAGAGTGTATGGCCGTGTATATTGCGCCGGGCGTGTGGCGAGTGTATGGCCGTGTATATTGTGCCGGGCGTGGGGAGAGTGTATGGCCGTGTATATTGCTCCATGTGGAGAGTGTATGGCCGTGTATATTGCGCCGGGCGTGTGGCGAGTGTATGGCCGTGTATATTGTGCCGGGCGTGGGGAGAGTGTATGGCCGTGTATATTGCTCCATGGGGAGAGTGTATGGCCGTGTATATTGCTCCATGGGGAGAGTGTATGGCCGTGTATATTGCTCCATGGGGAGAGTGTATGGCCGTGTATATTGCTCCATGGGGAGAGTGTATGGCCGTGTATATTGCTCCATGGGGAGAGTGTATGGCCGTGTATATTGCTCCATGGGGAGAGTGTATGGCCGTGTATATTGCGCCGGGCGTGTGGCGAGTGTATGGCCGTGTATATTGCTCCGTGGGGAGAGTGTATGGCCGTGTATATTGCTCCGTGGGGAGAGTGTATGGCCGTGTATATTGCGCCGGACGTTTGGAGAGTGTATGGCCGTGTATATTGCGTCCGGCCACCCTGAGAGTCTCCAACCACCTTCACCGTCTGAATAAACGACGGAGTGCTGCATATTACCCATGTATACAAGACCCCATTGAAAGTCTGCGCTAAGTCAGTAAACCACCAGCGCTCATGTAGAACCTGTCAGATACCATAAACATGGTATACGGATTCAAATCTGTGGTAGACAGCCTCAAAGCCATGGTACTCCCTTTGTGCATTAGGACAAAGAAATAGTGCCTATTGTTGTAGTGCTATATTGTTATACCCTAAAATATGGCAATTGCTGGGTTATATTTGCTCAAGAAGATGGGTGATAGAGAGAACAAACGATGGTTTTGTGGCCAGGCGGCTCTGTGAACCACTCGTGTATTACTACGCTCGTGTATTACTACGCATCAACCTCTTGTGGTTTGCGGCCGCCTGTCCACAAAACTATCGTTTATTGTATATGTCATGTGCAATTAGATTTAGGTGATATAACCTCGGATTATCATATATCTGCACATGAGCTTCTATGAATACTGCCCGCTCCTAGGCATGACGTATGAGTAATGTTCGCGCCCTAGGGCCGAAGTAACTGACCGCCAACAGGGAGGGTTTACAAGCTGTGAGTCGACGACTTCTTAAGTAAATATAAATAAAGATTTTATCATATTTTGAAGGATATGACGATATGAGGATGTTGACAAAACGATGTCCATTATTGAACTTTGGTCCTGCACCTAAAACCTCTACCTACGGCAGCAGGCTGTAGTAACAAGATGAAAGACCTGAAACAGACATCATTTCGCCAGTACTGAGGACGTTATCTCATACTACCTTCCAGAGGTGGTTCACCTTTGTCAGACCACGACGTGGTTGTGTAAAAGATAAATGGTCCATTTCCCCAAATACAGGAAGAAGGTTAATGGGAAGGCGTTGGTAGAACTGTGTGTTACAAATCAGCTTCAGGAGGGTTTGAGCCTTGACTGCCTTTTGATACAGCAGTCATTCTTGTCCAGATAGTTATTTCTACTTGGATGTGCTTTAACATGGGGAACTCATATCCAACGCCCATGGCGTATTTAGAAAAAAATACTCAATGGGGGATCATGTCACAAATATTAGCCTATTAGTCAATGTGCAGGGTGAGATCAATTCAGAAACCCATTCAAGTTTAGGATCGAACCCATCTCGTTTGAATCACTGCGTAATACACGCGGCCTCGCCTTGTGAATTTCTACATGATTCAAACTCGATAGGATACGAGCTCTGACACTAAACTTTTATAGGTTTCCTCTGTAGAAAGTACACCATTTATAGATCATTGGGATGGGTATAGATTCT
Source organism: Alentia gelatinosa (assembly GCA_950022655.1). Lineage (NCBI taxonomy): Eukaryota > Metazoa > Annelida > Polychaeta > Phyllodocida > Polynoidae > Alentia > Alentia gelatinosa. The sequence continues at coordinate 241,409 of OX465591.1, read as the reverse complement.
CAGCGAGGCCGCTGTGGTTCCAACTTCATTGTCACATTTGATATGGCGCTGACTGTTTATACAGTGTAAAATGTCTGAAGCTGAAACAAACCATTATTTACAATGTTCAACTACCGAACTTTTCATCTTTGTCCAATTAATATTGTTTCGTAAATTGCAACGGACTAGACCATAAGGTTATTTTGTCAATAATGGTGCCTGGAAATATCATCATATATGTTCCTATCTGGTATGCGGCTTTTCACTCTCTATTTGCTGCCTGTCAGATGAACAAGTTGTAGTAACTTGATGCTCCTAAGGCCCGTTTCCATTGGCCGACGAAGATTGCTTAGACTTTTTGAGTTACACAGAAAGTCTGTCGGTGGTGCCACTGGCTGTGCATCGGTATAGAAAATTCAGTGAGGGTTGTAGATTTCACTCAGTGACCAAGCTTTCACTCAGTGGTAGGTGGTGCCACATTGCATAATAAAAGCAGAAAAAGTTGCGGGGCATTTCACGACCTTGGTTGTTTCCATTGACCGATATTGGGTCCACAGTGCCAAAAGTCCGTCGGTGGTTCCTGACTGTAGATTGGTGACGGGAAATCGGCCAATGGAAACGGGCCTAACAAGTATTTACATAGATTGAGAATCGTATAAACAAAGAATGCTCAACTGTTATCATCATCGAGGTGGATCCCAATGGCTGAACTTGTACCGGGAGTCAGGGAAAGTGCCGATCTTCTCAATATCTACTGTTTACCTACAAGATAAAAAAGGATTCTTGTAGTGCAAGATATAAGATAATTTCATTGGACTTCTTATGGTTTAGTCAGCAATCTGCATTCAAACCAGCTGTAGAGGTTCCGCAGATGGCAGTAGAAAAATGAAAATTAAGACAAAAAACCTACCTTGTAGACATTATAAATATTACGGTCTGTGATATTCAAACGTGGTCTCAGCCCCCACTTGCCCCCCCCCCCCTCTCTCCGTCTGTACCAGTCTCGAGTCTCTCGATCAGAACCTCGCGGATTGACTGAGACCAGAACCCAGTTTGGTGAATGATGAACGATCATTTCACGTAACACGGGAGGAGGCTTGGATGAGAAAGCGTTGATGGAATCGCTGTGTTCCAGATCAAGTCAAATGGAGGATTGTCACGATTAGTGTCCCTCCGTGTGAATTAAATACCATCACGTTCATCTGTGAGACGATGCCGCGTGGAAGTTGGGCTTCCTCGTTCGCACTCAGATGTCTGTGATCGCTCCTCTCAGTGAACCACCTGATATCGAGTCTCCTGTAAGGCGTGTGTAATTCACCGGGCACAGATTACAGTAGGTTGTAATCTCCGCCCTATACAGGTGGGAGATTACGGGGAAGATTACAAAGTGGTTCGTGAAAAGATCGGCTGGCATTTTGTCTTTAAATTCATATCTTACATTTGCAATACTGAATAATAAGTATGCGGATATTTCTATGCATCTAGCACTTGGAGATGACTACCGCTTGTATCTGAAACCAGTAAATATTGTGTATAAAACCTCTACCTTCTCCAGGCTGTCCCTCTCCATCTGACCTGAAAGACCTGAAACAGACATCATTTCGCCAGTACTGAGGACGTTATCTCATACTACCTTCCAGAGGTGGTTCACCTTTGTCAGACCACGACGTGGTTGTGTAAAAGATAAATGGTCCATTTCCCCAAACACAGGAAGAAGGTTGATGGGAAGGCGTTGGTAGAACTGTGTGTTACAAATCCGCGTCAGGCGGTGCTCTGAGACCACTTACCCCTCCGAGGACCAATAAAACAGGAGCTAAATCGACATCTGATTTATACCAAGTGCTGCTTGCTAAAGGCATTCCTTTGCGACTTTAAGTAATTATGCATGAGAAAAACGGAAACAATATTACGGTTTCTTTCTTGTTGCACCTCAAACAGTCCTCCCCGCAGTCTGTGCTACACTTAGAAGACCTCAAAGTGGATTACGCGTCTGGTGGGAGAACTCTCCCAGATTACATCCACACAAAAAGGACACCTCCGGGCGTGTGGGGGGGGGGGGGGGGGGTGCACGCAAATAGACCAGTCAACGGCGAGTAGGAGTGATACCTCCTACTCCCACCAGGGGACGGGCACAGGGACCCAGCGTCAAGTTAGATGAACTGATGACTGTAAGGGCACCTAGCTATTGTGATATGGAGGCAGCACCCAGCGTCAAGTTAGATGAACTGATGACTATAAGGGCACCTAGCTATTGTGATATGGAGGCAGCACCCAGCGTCAAGTTAGATGAACTGATGACTATAAGGGCACCTAGCTATTGTGATATGGAGGCAGCACCCAGCGTCAAGTTAGATGAACTGATGACTATAAGGGCACCTAGCTATTGTGATATGGAGGCAGCAATAATATATATTCTATTGCAATATCATTATGATATTGATCTCTAAATCAAAAACAAGCATGGTGACCCCCAATTTCAATTTCCCCTAAAATCTTGAGGATAACTGATGAAATCAAAGAGTTTTGATGAACTTGGTCTGAAACAAAATTTGTTGGTGATGCCCTCTTTGCATAATCTTTGCCAGAATAATCGGAGACTGATTCACAAATTGGCTCATTCCATTCCAATCAGAGCTTTTGCATCAGTACTTCCAGATTATTGGTCAGTGGTTTCTGACTGAAGATCAGAGGCAAGGGCCAGGCAGGGTGTTCTAAAGGTTAGTCAGGGTGATTTAAAGGCCAGGCAGGGTGGTCTAAAGGTTAGTCAGGGTGTTCTAAAGGCCAGGCAGGGTGTTTCAAAGGTTAGTCAGGGTGTTCTAAAGGCCAGGCAGGGTGGTCTAAAGGCCAGCCAGGGTGGTGTAAAGCGAGTCAGGGTGTACTAAAGGCCAGACAGGATGGTTTAAGGTCAGGCAGGGTGGTTTAAAGCCAGTCAGGGTGATCTAAGGCCAGGCAGGGTGGTTTAAAGGCCAGTCCAGGTGTTCTAAAGACCAGGCAGGGTGTACTAAAGGCCAGGCAGGGTGATCTAAAGGCAAGGCAGGATGGTTTAAGGCCAGGTAGGATGGTTTAAAGGTCAGGCGGGGTGTTCTAAGGCTGCGGCAGTGAGCGGGCGGGGAATATGAATGGAGTGTGGCGTAGGGTGATGGAGGAGGGTGCGGAGAGGGCTCCGGGGCTCCCCGCAGACCCCGCTCTGACATCTCCTCCAGGTGTTGATGGCTCCTCAGACATGCGCACTGCACCCCCTGATTACCCATGATTCAATCGGCCGCTGGGCTCATCGCTCACCTCGCTCGCCGAGCACCAGCGACAGATACATAAGAGCAGCCTCCGTCCGTCAACTTAACCTCAGACCACCTCCGTCAGTCAACTTAACCTCAGACCACCTCCGTCCGTCAACTTAACCTCAGACCACCTCCGTCCGTCAACTTAACCTCAGACCACCTCCGTCCGTCAACTTAACCTCAGACCACCTCCATCCGTCAACTTAACCTCAGACCACCTCCGTCCGTCAACTTAACCTCAGACCACCTCCGTCCGTCAACTTAATCTCAGACCACCTCCACCCGTCAACTTAACCTCAGACTACCTCCACCCATCAACTTAACCTCAGACCACCTCCGTCCGTCAACTTAACCTCAGACCACCTCCATCCGTCAACTTAACCTCAGACCACCTCCACCCGTCAACTTAACCTCAGACCACCTCCATCCGTCAACTTAACCTCAGACCACCTCTATCCGTCAACTTAACCTCAGACCACCTCCACCCGTCAACTTAACCTCAGACCACCTCCGTCCGTCAACTTAACCTCAGACCACCTCCGTCCGTCAACTTAACCTCAGACCACCTCGCTCCGTCAACTTAACCTCAGACCAGCACCACCCATCAACTTAACCTCAGACTACCTCCGTCCGTCAACTTAACCTCAGACCACCTCCATCCGTCAACTTAACCTCAGACCACCTCGCTCCGTCAACTTAACCTCAGACCAGCTCCATCCGTCAACTGAACCTCAGACCACCTCCGTCCGTCAACTTAACCACAGACCACCTCCATCCATCAACTTAACCTCAGACCACCTCGCTCCGTCAACTTAACCTCAGACCAGCTCCATCCGTCAACTTAACCTCAGACCACCTCCATCCGTCAACTTAACCTCAGACCACCTCCATCCATCAACTTAACCTCAGACCACCTCCATCCGTCAACTTAACCTCAGACCACCTCCATCCGTCAACTTAATCTCAGACCACCTCCGTCCGTCACCTTAACCTCAGACCACCTCCATCCGTCAACTTAACCTCAGACCACCTCCATCCGTCAACTTAATCTCAGACCACCTCCATCCGTCAACTTAACCTCAGACCACCTCCATCCGTCAACTTAATCTCAGACCACCTCCGTCCGTCACCTTAACCTCAGACCACCTCCATCTGTCAACTTAACCTCAGACCACCTCCGTCCGTCAACTTAACCTCAGACCACCTCCGTCCGTCAACTTAACCTCAGACCACCTCCATCCGTCAACTTAACCTCAGACCACCTCCATCCGTCAACTTAATCTCAGACCACCTCCGTCCGTCACCTTAACCTCAGACCACCTCCACCCATCAACTTAACCTCAGACCACCTCCATCCGTCAACTTAATCTCAGACCACCTTCATCCGTCAACTTAATCTCAGACCACCTCCATCCGTCAACTTAATCTCAGACCACCTCCATCCGTCAACTTAACCTCAGACCACCTCCATCCGTCAACTTAATCTCAGACCACCTCCGTCCGTCACCTTAACCTCAGACCACCTCCATCCGTCAACTTAACCTCAGACTACCTCCACCCATCAACTTAACCTCAGACCACCTCCATCCGTCAACTTAACCTCAGACCAGCTCCACCCATCAACTTAACCTCAGACCACCTCCACCCATCAACTTAACCTCAGACCACCTCCACCCATCAACTTAACCTCAGACCAGCTCCACCCATCAACTTAACTTCAGACCACCTCCACCCATCAACTTAACCTCAGACCAGCTCCATGCGTCAACTTAACCTCAGACCACCTCCATCCGTCAACTTAACCTCAGACCACCTCCATCCGTCAACTTAACCTCAGACGACCTCTATCCGTCAACTTAACCTCAGACCAGCTCCATCCGTCAACTAAACCTCAGACCACCTCCATCCGTCAACTTAACCTCAGACCACCTCCACCCGTCAACTTAATCTCAGACCACCTCCGTCCGTCAACTTAACCTCAGACCACCTCCATCCGTCAACTTAACCTCAGACCACCTCCATCCGTCAACTTAACCTCAGACCACCTCCATCCGTCAACTTAACCTCAAAGCAAGTGCCTTCATTCTACCAGATATGGCGCATCATAAAGAACATGGCATCACTTATGTATCAGACTCATATAAACAGGTTCGTAGTAATATCCGAGCCTAAGCGAGGATATTGCATAAAGTCAACTACGAGGAGGACGTGTACAGTAATTATATACAACGTCCTGACCATGCTGTACAAGTCACAGAACGAGATGCTAATACTGTTCTATGTATACTCTAAATGCAGACATACTTAATAGGAAATATTCATAGCTAACAACTGATAAAGAAACCAAGACTTATGTTCATGATATTTTGAAGAAGAAAAATACACAACAAAAGAAAAAGAAAATTGGCTTCGAGGTTATGGCATAACACACTCTCCAAACAGTACAAAAGATGTCCCTGTAGGGAGTCAAGGCAGCCACGGATTTAAGCCGACCAGAGGTAACGTAGTTAGCTCTGGTGGCCAGTGTACGTATCCGGCCGATACTGGATCCCTGTACTCAATGGGAGGTGAGTACGAGTAGATCGCGCCTCTAGCGGCCTGCCGCGGCATTCCTCAGCGCGTTGTAATGGGTAGAGACTGTGTAGCCGGTGAGAGCTTTTACCCTACCGGAAGTGCCTGCAGCCTCGGCGTCTTAGGCGTCAGGTGAGGTCTATTTTTAGCTCCGGCAAGCTGCGCGAATTACCACCACGTTCCAGAACGCAGCCAGCAAAGATGGCCGTTCTCTGTGGGATAGCCGGGACCATGGAGCCGACAGTCAACAACGCCGTCACTCCGCCACTCACCTCACAACCACAAACATTACGTATATTACACCATCTAGTCACCATCAGCGGTCAAATGATGGGAGATGGTCCACGGGATGCATTCCTCTCCTAATATCTCCCGTAACCAGGGTAAGACTTCAGGAAATAACACTGTATATACACCATTAACGATCAGATGATGGATGATGGTGTAGAGTTAATGGTATCATATTTGATGACCCAGAAGGATTCACAATAGATAGAATGTGCAGAACGACTGAATATCACGTAGCATTCAAACGAGTTTGAGAACAACGACTTGGACCAACACAAGTTGCTTTCTGTATTTATCTCACCCCTATGTGTACACACTAAAAGAATGGACGACATACAGGATATAGACCATGGAGAACGGACTGCAATACTCCTAGGGGCTTGGGAACGAATTCCAAATATTAAACATATGCGACAAAAATACCCGGGGTGAGATAAAGGTGTGCTCTTTAATAAACTCTCCTTCTCTGACACACAGATTACTCAGTTCACGTTTCTAAACTCAGTAAACCACATGACCCGACAGACCTACCGCCCCTCTAAACAGCACCAGGTATTGTCTGATCTCAGAAGATTGACAGACTTACCGCCCCTCTAAACAGCACCAGGTACTGTCTGATCTCAGAAGAGCGTGACAGACTTACCACCCCTCTAAACAGCACCAGGTATTGTCTGATCTCAGAAGATTGACAGACTTACCGCCCCTCTAAACAGCACCAGGTACTGTCTGATCTCAGAAGATTGACAGACTTACCGCCCCTCTAAACAGCACCAGGTATTGTCTGATCTCAGAAGAGTGTGACAGACTTACCGCCCCTCTAAACAGCACCAGGTATTGTCTGATCTCAGAAGATTGACAGACTTACCGCCCCTCTAAACAGCACCAGGTATTGTCTGATCTCAGAAGATTGACAGACTTACCGCCCCTCTAAACAGCACCAGGTATTGTCTGATCTCAGAAGATTGACAGACCTACCGCCCCTCTAAACAGCACCAGGTATTGTCTGATCTCAGAAGATTGACAGACTTACCGCCCCTCTAAACAGCACCAGGTATTGTCTGATCTCAGAAGATTGACAGACCTACCGCCCCTCTAAACAGCACCAGGGACTGTCTGATCTCAGAAGATTGACAGACTTATCGCCCCTCTAAACAGCACCAGGTATTGTCTGATCTCAGGAGAGCGCGATATAGATCGGGACTAAGATGGCGTCCTCAGATCCCCGGATGAAAGCTGGAGACACAGGTACAAGTCATACCGCTGCTTTTTACACTGCTCGTCTAGGGCCAGGTGAGGTACCAGCTCCCTACATGTACGCACGCGCAGAAAGGTGCAGCTATTTATAGATTCTCCCCCGTACTCTGCTACTTGGTCTGGTAAAGGTTGTTTCCCTTTTTATCTGACCCCTGGTACAAGTTTAGCTTTAGGAATGACATTAACAAATTATACGCCACGATCACCCCCGTCGTGGCGTAGTGATGGGAGATGACGTGTAAAGAAACTGGCCAATCAGCGGCCAGTATTTCAGAAAGTACAAGACATCAACATGGAGATTTAAACATCCCTAACTGGATTTGAATTATTCTGATATTGTGATGCTATTTAATTTTATTGAAAGCTGTGCGATAAATCCAGAACTGCACTCAAATGGTAAAATACATAATACTCCACAATTTTGGTTTTGTCGTAATTGTCACTTAGCTTTCCCTCGATGATGATTGCAATCCATCCAAATTCGTGCAGTATCGTGCATTTATACGATTCTCGATCCAGTTCTATATAAATCTGTCTGCTCATCTGTCTCTCTATCTCTGTGTGTCTGTCTCTTTATGTTTCTGTCTCTCTCCGTCCTCTGTCTCGATGTCTGTCCCCACCTCTTTCTGTTTCTAAATCTCCTAATTGATGTCACTTTGCTCCCTTGATGATCAGGGCCCTTTGGAATGTAAATGAATAATTCAATTAATGTGGGAATTTCTTCTGATTGTATTTTACAGAGCCCTGAGCAGTTAGGTATAAAATAGCCAAGCTATGATTAGATTTCACACCTTTCAAACGCGTTAAACTAAAATCAATAAAACAAACTGATTTGATTATCCTCGTATTCTTGAAGGTGCGCGGGACTATTGCCACAATTCATTCACCCGAGTATACCTGTATGTTATGTAGAATAGATGGAATGTGGAAGGGCTTCAGGAAATGGCCTGTGGAGATGGGTCGGTGAATTCAGGGGGATTACGTGGAGGTGATGTAGCTGAACTGGGGGATGTAAATCATAAGTTTTGTCAACGGTTCTTTAGAAAGTACAGTGGGTCGCCAGATAGAAAGCTGTGTGTTTTCCTCCCAGAAGTGTTGACATTTATCTCAGGCCACCATTTACAACCAAACACCACCTGTCAACCAACGCCATGCTGTAACACGGGCAGCCATTGGTCAGTTCCCTACACCGGCTGTAACACGGGCAGCCATTGGTCAGTTCCCTACACCGGCTGTAACACGGGCAGCCATTGGTCAGTTCCCTACATTCGCCATAAGAAGGTCAACCATTGGTCAGTTCCCTACGCCGGCTATAACACGGGCAGCCATTGGTCAGTTCCCTACGTTCGCCATAAGAAGGTCAACCATTGGTCAGCCTCTAACACCCGCAGTAACGCGACCTGCCATTGGCTGCCACTCGACCGACGCCATGATGTGACCCGAACTGCCATTGGTCAGTCCCCTCCAATCGGGCGGAACCGGAAATACAGGCGCTCATATCCGGTCGTAGTTTCAGTCAGTGCGGAGACCGGAAACGGAAGTGGCGGGCAGGGAATTTGATGGTAGTTTACTACGTTAGGTTGGTGCGTGGTATTTGTGGAGTGGGAGGTGGGGGGGGGGGGGGGGTTGTAATAAGTGTGTAGGGGTCAGAAAACAATGAATGTCGCTGAGTGGAGGAATCCACAGGGTTCTGCCCTGAATGTCCTAAAATAACAAACACAAAGAGAAAGTCTCTGAGTAAGTGTTTGATTTTAAATGAGGCGATGAAGACGCCTTGAACTGGCTCTTTTAACCGAAGTGCGAATGGACCTTATTTCTATTGCACTTTATGTTCAGTAAACATGACAAAAGCATTATAGATCCTCCCTACTTCTACACTCTCCAAACAGATGTTCTCCAGTGCACTGACTAACAAACCATGTTTGGAGAACGAGTCTATGCTTGAAGAGTGATGACACAGAGCTCAGGTTTTCGAAAGAACAAGAAATAACAATTCCCTCTGTCGGTATGACGTATTAATAATGTTCGGGCGCACTGTCAGGCTGTCAATGACATGGTGTTTTGTCTTGATTTTCAGGTAGATGATAATAAGGAAACATAATTTCTTTGCCCGTAGTGATGGCTGTTCTCAGTCTTTTCTTCTCCGGATCTAAAGCGATGAAAGACCTAGAACGGTCATCACTATGAGCTCGATAACTACGTTTACTCATAGTACTGGCTCCTAAAATCCCTGGTAGATTAAAATAAGGGTTAACCAGATACCCATGACGTGTATATCGTAAAAGTATCATACTGAGCGGCGTTCCATGTCACAGGGTATTGCACATGTTGACCGCATGTTGCTCTATTTACTGAACATGTTGGCCAAACGTTGCTACGTGTATTGAACACATTGAAATCTCAGTATCACAGTGTATCGGTGATATTACATTATCGGCGGAGTGTCAACATCGACTGAATTTATTATTATCATTATTATTATTATTATTATTATTATTATTATTATTATTATTATTATTATTATTATTATATACCTGTGTCCGAATGTCTATTAAATACTCCCGCTGCTAGGGGTGCAGTAATAATAATGTTCGTGCCCGCTGTGAGTATGACTTTATAAGTCATTCAAATGGAGCTTTTAATTACCTTAAGGTATATAATAATAAGCAAACATCCTGACTGTGGGCGAAATTTTTATTGTTCTCGGTCATTTTTGGTTTTTCGTACAATAAAAGTTTCGCCTACAGTAAGGACGTTTCCTAATAATACAGTTTCGGTTTAATTTCATCATTTTCGGTTAAATGATAAATATAGAACGCCCTACCATGCTTGTACAAGGTACACAACTTGACCGTAAATACGGAACTCTACGTAAACGTCTTGTTCCGTATTTACCATCAGTTTTCATCTTGTTTTGTGCCTTGTACAGCATGTCAGGGCGTTCTGTGAGTCTGTATCCTGTCTCTGGGGCCGGCCGTCCCCGCCCTGCCCCCTAACGTTCATAGCACTCACTAATTGAGCCTAAATCTCCAATTTCCCCAACACTCACCCGCCGCCGGTATCCAGCCCGCGGTGTATTCACGACAATACGGTAAATCTGTATGACAATCAGGACGGGACAAGGAGCCTTACGCGGGGCGTGACGTCACGCTGACGTCACGTGACGTCACGTGACGTCACTCACTCACGGGGCACTCCGGCCCAGGCTCCATCCATCCCTTTACAAGGCGCCGCGTAATCTCGTCTATTCATTAGACTCGTTCCGCCGTGGCTCAGAGCAGCACTGAGCGGCTCAGAGCAGCACGGAGTGGCTCAGAGCAGCACGGAGTGGCTCACAGTGGCTCAGTAGATCCTTGGAGGAATAGAGACAGCAGAATGGTAGATGTAGAAACTGGATATAGAGTAGGTGTGTGAGATGCAGAGGGAGGATATAGAGTAGTTTTGATATAGAGGCAGGATCTACGGTAGGCCTGGTCTCACAAACCGGATTTGCATGCGTCCTCTGAGTCACGTGGTCAGTCACGTGACTGGTACACAGAGTAGACTCTCCCACCCCTCTCCCCCTCTCCCCCACTCCCTTGACGCCCCTCTCACCCGTCCCACACACCCCCACACACACCCACACCCACACACTACATCTCAGCGTCATGCAAAGTTCTGCGTCTCCAGAAATCTGTGTCGTCCTGACTGAGGTAAAGAGCTCCACACACACACTACACAGCAGGTCACAGTCTGTGTATGAAGAGTGATGACCCAGTCACACCCAGTCTGTACATGGAGAGTGATGACAGTCACACCCAGTATGTGCATGAAGAGTGATGACCCAGTCACACCCAGTCTGTACATGGAGAGTGATGACAGTCACACCCAGTCTGTACATGGAGAGTGATGACACAGTCACACCCAGTCTGTACATGGAGAGTGATGACACAGTCACACCCAGTCTGTACATGGAGAGTGATGACAGTCACACCCAGTCTGTACATGGAGAGTGATGACACAGTCACACCCAGTCTGTACATGGAGAGTGATGACACAGTCACACCCAGTCTGTACATGAAGAGTGATGACAGTCACACCCAGTCTGTACATGAAGAGTGATGACAGTCACACCCAGTCTGTACATGGAGAGTGATGACACAGTCACACCCAGTCTGTACATGAAGAGTGATGACAGTCACACCCAGTCTGTACATGAAGAGTGATGACCCAGTCACACCCAGTCTGTACATGAAGAGTGATGACACAGTCACAGTCTGTACATGAAGAGTGATGACACAGTCACAGTCTGTACATGGAGAGTGATGACACAGTCACACCCAGTCTGTACATGGAGAGTGATGACACAGTCACACCCAGTCTGTACATGGAGAGTGATGACACAGTCACACCCAGTCTGTACATGGAGAGTGATGACACAGTCACACTCAGTCTGTGCATGGAGAGTGATGACCCAGTCACACCCAGTCTGTACATGGAGAGTGATGACACAGTCACACCCAGTCTGTACATGGAGAGTGATGACAGTCACACCCAGTCTGTACATGGAGAGTGATGACACAGTCACAGTCTGTACATGGAGAGTGATGACACAGTCACACCCAGTCTGTACATGGAGAGTGATGACACAGTCACACCCAGTCTGTACATGGAGAGTGATGACACAGTCACACTCAGTCTGTGCATGGAGAGTGATGACCCAGTCACACCCAGTCTGTACATGGAGAGTGATGACACAGTCACACCCAGTCTGTACATGGAGAGTGATGACAGTCACACCCAGTCTGTACATGGAGAGTGATGACACAGTCACACCCAGTCTGTACATGGAGAGTGATGACAGTCACACCCAGTCTGTACATGGAGAGTGATGACACAGTCACAGTCTGTACATGGAGAGTGATGACACAGTCACACCCAGTCTGTACATGGAGAGTGATGACCCAGTCACACCCAGTCTGTACATGGAGAGTGATGACACAGTCACACCCAGTCTGTACATGGAGAGTGATGACACAGTCACACTCAGTCTGTGCATGGAGAGTGATGACACAGTCACACGCAGTCTGTGCATGGAGAGTGATGACAGTCACACCCAGTCTGTGCATGGAGAGTGATGATAGTCACACCCAGTCTGTACATGGAGAGTGATGACACCGTCACACCCAGTCTGTACATGGAGAGTGATGACAGTCACACCCAGTCTGTACATCGAGAGTGATGACACAGTCACACCCAGTCTGTACATGGAGAGTGATGACAGTCACACCCAGTCTGTACATGGAGAGTGATGACCCAGTCACACCCAGTCTGTACATGGAGAGTGATGACAGTCACACCCAGTCTGTACATGGAGAGTGATGACACAGTCACACCCAGTCTGTACATGGAGAGTGATGACACCGTCTCACACAGTCTGTGTTTGAAGAGAGGCTGTCGCAGCGCGGTCTGTGTTTGAAGAGAGGCTGTCGCAGCGCGGTCTGTGTTTGAAGAGAGGCTGGCGCAGCGCGGTCTGTGTTTGAAGAGAGGCTGGCGCAGCGCGGTCTGTGTTTGAAGAGAGGCTGGCGCAGCGCGGTCTGTGTCTGAAGAGAGGCTGTCGCTGTGCAGTCTGTGTTTGAAGAGAGGCTGTCGCTGTGCAGTCTGTGTTTGAAGAGAGGCTGGCGCAGCGCGGTCTGTGTTTGAAGAGAGGCTGGCGCAGCCCGGTCTGTGTTTGAAGAGAGGCTGTCGCTGTGCAGTCTGTGTTTGAAGAGAGGCTGTCGCAGGGCGGTCTGTGTTTGAAGAGAGGCTGTCGCAGCGCGGTCTGTGTTTGAAGAGAGGCTGGCGCAGCGCGGTCTGTGTTTGAAGAGAGGCTGGCGCAGCGCAGTCTGTGTTTGAAGAGAGGCTGGCGCAGCCCGGTCTGTGTTTGAAGAGAGGCTGTCGCTGTGCAGTCTGTGTTTGAAGAGAGGCTGTCGCCGTGCGGTCTGTGTTTGAAGAGAGGCTGTCGCCGTGCGGTCTGTGTTTGAAGAGAGGCTGGCACAGCGCGGTCAACCCGTTTTACTTGGATACTTCTAACATCAGACCCGCGAGTTTCACAGCGGACCTCCGTCTGGCCCTTTCTGGGTACAATCAGCCAATCAGCGACGTCTGTAACGTCACGTGATGCCGGGTCAAAGGTCGGCCGCTAGTCATCGGGAGGTCAGACCTGTCGGCGGTGGTCATCGGGTGGTGGGAGAAAGCAATCTGCCCACAAACGGAGCGGGGAGACGGGGGAGGGGTGACGGGGAGGGGGGACGGGGAGGGGGGACGGGGAGGGGGGAGGGGGGACGGGGGGAGGGGGGACGGGGGACGGGGAGGGGGGACGGGGAGGGGGGAGATGGGGAAGATGGGGGGTAGGCGGGGCAAGAGACAGGGCCTGTTGAACAATCTAGACTCGTACATGTAGACCCTTTTCTGTACGCCAACGAGACCCAGGGACAATGTGGATCAACTTTATTCAACACTTATAGATGACCTTCCATAAGATAGAAATGTCGATTTTATTCATCGATAACCCTCGTACAATTGTCAACATTTGAAGATGATAAAAGAAATTGCTGCGATGGAAGACCCCCTTATGAGCGATAATAGGGGCTCCACAGCCAGGAGTAGTGAGTCAAGCCGATCGTACACGATGTAGCACGATCCAACACGATACTGTCAGACACAGCCCGACCCTGCCACAAAGCGTCGTGCTGTTAAATCAGTACAGATCTGACCTTCAATTCATTCTCTGTTTTCCATACCGTAACATTCCCTTCCTTTCTGGCCCGCAGGATATTTGTCAGCGTATTGATAAAGGCTGGTGGAGAGACATGTTTTTGTGAGGGCAGCTAAAATTTACAAGGGTTTCCACCGGAGACTTCGTGTCCTTTGAGTTTTTCAAACTATAATAGTCCTGTCCTCACTGTCCCACAGGGAATATGTCAGCGGATTGATAAAGGCTGGGTGAGGGCAGTGCGCATGTCTGTGTCATGAGAACGCCGACGCAGGGCGCATTGATTTCTCATCTGAGGACGTGATGAGGCGGAAGATGGACGCGTCCGCCGGGGGGGACTACTTCACCAGTCTAAAAATAGTGCGCGTCCAGCGTCCATGGCGGAGGCCGGTGGTGACACCTGGCGGTGGTGGCGGAGACTAATCGGGCGTATTCTCGGCGTGGACGAGGTCAGAAGCCCTTCTAGAACAAATTACACCTGCCATGCCTCTCACTCTCCCCCGCAGTCAGTCTCCGACCACAGTCTCCTCTAATATCGCCCAGACTGCCTCTCTACTATCATCACTCACTACTCCTCTATTATCACTCACTACTCCTCTATTATCACTCACTCCCCTATTATCACTCACTACTCCTCTATTATCACTCACTACTCTATTATCACTCACTACTCCTCTATTATCACTCACTACTCCTCTATTATCACTCACTACTCCTCTATTATCACTCACTACCCTATTATCACTCACTACTCCTCTTTTATCACTCACTCCCCTATTATCACTCACTACTCTATTATCACTCATTACTCCCCTATTATCACTCACTACTCCCCTATTATCACTCACTACTCCTCTATTATCACTAACTACTCCCCTATTATCGCTCACTACTCCCCTATTTTCACTCACTACTCTATTATCACTCACTACTCTATTATCACTCACTACTCCTTTATGATCACTCACTACTCCCCTTTTATCACTCACTACTCTAATATCACTCACTACTCTATTATCACTCACTACTACTCTATTACCACTCACCACTCCTTTATTATCACTCACTACTCCTCTATTATCACTCACTACTCCTCTATTATCACTCACTACTCTATTATCACTCACTACTCTATTATCACTCACTACTCTATTATCACTCACTACTCCTTTATTATCACTCACTACTCCCCTATTATCACTCACTACTCTATTATCACTCACTACTCTATTATCACTCACTACTCCTTTATTATCACTCACTACTCCCCTATTATCACTCACTACTCTAATATCACTCACTACTCCTCTAATATCACTCACTACTCCTCTATTATCACTCACTCCTCTTTTATTACTCACCTCTCCTTTATTATCACTCACTACTCCCCTATTATCACTCACTCCTCTTTTATTACTCACCACTCCTTTATTATCACTCACTACTCCCCTATTTTCACTCACTACTCTTATATCACTCACTTCTCTATTATCACTCACTACTCCCCTATTATCACTCACTACTCTAATATCACTCACTTCTCTATTATCACTCACTACTCCCCTATTATCACTTTTCTATCCCCAATGATTAGACTATTTCTCTCTTAAAATACAAAATACATATCGCTAATTTTTTTTTCTTCATCGCACCTGAAAGTACCCTGCGCATCATGTACATTAGATGTGTAGCTCTCTGTAGAACAGCACGTCAGCCGTCCCCGGTGGCCCTCAGTGTGGACGATACTGCGCATGGTGCTCCTCTAAAGTGATCGGAAATACAGTACGCAACGATTACCAATAATGGAGCACCTTTTATCAAAGAGCATCCATAATTCAGTGACCAGGTCTGAGGGATGTGTGTCGAGCGGCGCAGGGGGACTCCCGCCGAGCTCTGCAGCCCTCCTACTGTATACAGTAAACCTCGCGCCTGGGACACCCCGCTTAAGGGAACACCCTACTTAAGGGAACACCCCACCTAAGGGAACACCCTGCTTAAGGGAACACCCCGCTGAAGGGAACATCCCGCTTAAGGGAACATCCTGCTGAAGGGAACATCCTGCTGAAGGGGTCACCCTGCTTAAGGGGGACATCCTGTTTAAGGGACACCCTGTTGAAGGGGACACCTCGCTTGAGGGGCACCCCGCTTGAGGGGGCACCCCGCTTGAGGGGGGCACCCAGCTTAAGGGAGCACCCCGTTTAAGGGGAGTGAGTGATAATAGAGAAGTAGTTTTCACCTTGTCATGAAATCTTTATACCACCGGAGAATCGTATGAGACTGAGTACACCTGTCTCAGGTACTTTAGTCTCCATGTGTGAATCCCACTTTAGACTGGGGAAAGGCCGTGGATTCAATCATAGTGTAGTTCTGGTTGTGGCGGCTAGTGTAGCAGGATCTCTGCTAGGAGAGTGTCATTGATCATGGTACGGCAAACCTCTCCGTTAATGCATATTCATCGTCGGCGGCGTATCACTCAACCCGATCTACACCGGAGCGGTCTGAAACATGGCGCCGGCGGTGGAGGAGATAATGACGTGTGAAGCCGCGCCAAAATGTCGGCCTCGAGTCTGATGAGCCGCGCCAAAATGTCGGCCTCGAGTCTGAGATGAGCCGCGTCAAAATGTCGGCCTCGAGTCTGTGATGAGCCGCGTCAAAATGTCGGCCTCGAGTCTGTGATGAGCCGCGTCAAAATGTCGGCCTCGAGTCTGAGATGAGCCGCGTCAAAATGTCGGCCTCGAGTCTGAGATGAGCCGCGTCAAAATGTCGGCCTCGAGTCTGAGATGAGCCGCGTCAAAATGTCGGCCTCGAGTCTGTGATGAGCCGCGTCAAAATGTCGGCCTCGAGTCTGTGATGAGCCGCGTCAGAATGTCGGCCTCGAGTCTGAGATGAGCCGCGTCAAAATGTCGGCCTCGAGTCTGATGAGCCGCGTCAAAATGTCGGCCTCGAGTCTGAGATGAGCCGCGTCAAAATGGCGGCCTCGAGTCTGATGAGCCGCGTCAAAATGTCGGCCTCGAGTCTGAGATGAGCCGCGTCAAAATGTCGGCCTCGAGTCTGTGATGAGCCGCGTCAAAATGTCGGCCTCGAATCTGAGATGAGCCGCGTCAGAATGTCGGCCTCGAGGCTGAGATGAGCCACGTCAAAATGTCGGCCTCGAGTATCGCTACCTTCTGAGTGCTGGTGGTACTAAGAGAAAATGGGGGTACTGAGCCCGAAGGGATGGCCGTTCGTGGTCTTTTGACGGGACACCCCGCTTGAGGGGCCGTATTTATGGCATCAAAAGGCCATTTGATGTAATATACGGCCCTCCCGCCTGCGGCGTCGGGCCGTATATTTCATCAAACGGCCTCGAACGGCCACGCGTACGGGGCTCAGTAACCACGTTTTCTCATATCATTACATGCCTAAATTTCAAGAAAAACGGCATTTTATATTCACCCGTACTTACTATATGTACATACATTCAATATTGCCACAGTGCGCCCGAATATTCACTATGTGCGCCCGAACATTATTGATACTGTACCCCTAGTAGCGGGTAGTATTTCATAGACGTTCGGCCACAGGTGTATAATAATAACCTCCGCGGGGTGCTCCCACTGAAATGATGGCTTCTACTTGTGTGGTGTTTTAAGGAATGTGAGCGCGCAATGTGACGTCTGGAGTCTGTGTCACGGGAATCTCTGAGTGAAGATTGACGGAGTTTACTCAGAGGATGTGACGCGTATCACGATGATGGGACTAAGCAATGAGCTGTATCAGAACTGAAATACAATATGTATCATTTTAATATCTATACACACACATAAACAAATATATATGTCATATGTCTATGTGGTGTGGTGTACAGCCACCTTTATCCTTCATCCCCAGCAGTGGTAGATTTACTGCTATATCAAAGACCAATCCTTCTCATACCATGTTTATGTGGTGTGGTGTACAGCCACCTTTCTCCTTCACCCCAAGCAGTGGTAGACTTACTGCTATATCAAAGACCAATCCTTCTCATACCATGTCTATGTGGTGTGGTGTATAGCCACCTTTCTCCTTCATCCCCAGCAGTGGTAGACTTACTGCTATATCAAAGGCCAGTCCTTCTCATACCATGTCTATATGGTGTGGTGTACAGCCACCTTTCTCCTTGTCTTCTCTGGAGTCTGTGTCACTAGTCTGTGGGACTAAGCAATAAACTGTATCAGAACTGAAATACAATATGTAGCATCTTAATATCTATACACACACATAAACAAATATATATATATATATATATATATATATATATATATATATATATATATATATGTCTAAGTGGTGTGGTGTACAGCCACCTTTCTCCTTCATCCCCAGCAGTGGTAGATTTACTGCTATATCAAAGACCAATCCTTCTCATACCATGTCTATGTGGTGTGGTGTGAGAAAGTCTAGAAAGAACCTGCAATGGTAGATGATTAAGATCTGAGAAGGAATACATCAATGTATGAAGATTCATCTAATGTTTACAGTCGGTATTGGGGTCGGGAGTACGTGTAATATCTGGTAATCCACAGAGGCCCATGGGAGGTCACCACAGATCGCCTCATAACGAGAAGTCTGCTTGGAGAGTGGAGTGCCAGCTGATTTGATGAATATCTCAGTCCAGACGCTGGTTGCCAACACAACCCCCCAACCTCCCCCAACACCCCCCACCCCACCCACCCACCACCCACCCACCCCCCAACACCCCCCACCCACCACCCACCCACCCCCCAACACCCCCCACCCCCCACCCACCCACCCCCCCACCCCCCAACCCCCCTACTTGATATTCCGCGCGGTGCTGCGTTCACCAGGCATTATCTCACTCTCCAAGCATAGGTCCCGCACCCTGCTTGTATCTCTGTGTCACGGTATCTGTTTAGAGCTGCCCCAGACGCCGGGATGACAGATAGCCTTGTCTCGGGAGAAGTTTGAGTGTGTCTTGATCTACTTCTGAGAGATGTACAAGTATTACAGAGTAAATAGCAGACTGCAGTCCTGCTGTGTTTGGTGACAAATCAGGCGTACAGTGAAAAATCACCTCACGGTCAACGAGACACATGTGCTCATGCAATGATGGCTAAGCCCTGACTTTTCACTGTGGTAAAATGTCAAAGTCTGACTCTTTAGCTGCAATTATGGCTAAGCCCTGAATTTTCACCGAGGAAATGTGTCAAAGTCTGACCCTTTACCAGCAATGATAGCTTAGCCCTGACTTTTCACTGTGGACAAATGTCAAAGTCTGACTTTTTAGCGCAATTATGGCTAAGCCTAGATGCAGCCCTAGATGCAGCCCTAGATGCAGCCCTAGATGCAGCCCTAGATGCAGCCCTAGATGCAGCCCTAGATGCAGCCCTAGATGCAGCCCTAGAAGCAGCCCTAGATACACACAGCCCCCGACACATATAGCCCTAGGAGGTACAGCCCTAGGGGGTACAGCCCTAGGAGGTACAGCCCTAGGAGGTATAGTCCTAGGAGGTACAGCCCTAGGAGGTATAGCCCTAGGAGGTATAGCCCTAGGAGGTACAGCCCTAGGAGGTACACACAGCTCGACAAAGCCCTCCGCGCCACTCTGTGGGACGCAGCGTCAAATCACGCGATATCCCACGAGAAGAGACGAGATCTCAGTCTCGGAGCGGCCCCTGGTAGCAGATAACGGAACCACTGGGGCATCGCCTGCGTCCCGGAAGTAATGTTCTGCGCATGTGTGAAGCGCCCTCTAGGGAGACGCCCGAATGGGGAGCAGCTCAGTTCACGCGCGTCCCGCTGGGGGGCGTGCAGGCGGAAAGCCCCGGATGTGGCTGATATGATGTGTTGCATTCTGGGAGCGACAGAGAGCGTCCTCTGGAGGGTTCCAACATGGCGGACGAGATGGAGGTATTGTTGTAACCATGGCAACACGCGAGGTACGAGATGAGGAGAGGGGGAGACAAAATGAGCGTTTTGTTCAGTCAGCAGCGAACAAGGCCTGCCTCGTGCGATCTCCGCCAATATCATCTACAACGACCAGTTTACTGTCTCTCTTTTATATACATACTTTTAACTGCTTCTGACCAGTGACCGTCAGCAAAGAGAACATCACATCGTATTTGTCTGCAGTTTCACCATCATTATCTCACCCCTGGGATTTCTGAACCACCCGCTCAACATTGGTAACTCATTCTCCATGCCCCAATGAGTATTACAGTCCGTTCTCCATGGTCTATATCCTGTGTGTCGTCCATTGTTTTACTGTGTACAGGGGTGAGATAAATATAGAACTCGTTTTGGTCAAAGTCGTTGTTCTCCAACTCGTTTAAATGCTACGTGATATTCACTCGGCGGTCACCTCGTTCATATCACTCCGCATCAAACTCGTAGAGAATGACGACTTTGACCAAAACTGGTTTCTTCTTTAGTTCTCAATATTACACAGTTTTCTGTTGGGTTTTTTATCAGCTCACAATTTATCTACATAGGTAGTCTCTCACTAGGGCAGACAAGTCTGGGTTTGTGACATATTCCTAAATTATTGAAATTGTTGTATTCAGTATAGATATATAGTTATAATGTGGCCTAAGTCAGATATAGATGTACAATGGCACGGTTACTAGTCTGAATTCGGTAGATACTGTAGAGGAAACCTATGAAAGTTTAGGGTCAGAGCTCGTATCCCGTCGAGTTTGAATCATGTAGGAATTCACAAGGCGAAGCCGAGTGAATGACTTCGTGATTCAAAGGAGATGGGATCGAGCTCTGACGCTGAACTTGAACAGGTTTCTGACTTTATCTCACCCTTCACATTGACTAATGGGCTAACCTTTGTGAGATTGAGTATTTCTTGCTAAATACACAATGGGCATTGAAACGAGTTCTCAATGTCAAGTCTATGGAGAATCGCCAGGTGTGGGGTCGACCCCGCATCACAACGCGGTCCTCATCGTGTTGACCTCGGCCGGCTGTCCGGGGGGTGTTGGAGGGAGTGGGTGGTCACCAGGTTCTCATCATCGTGTTGACCTCGGCCGGCACGGCTGCCCGGGGCGTGTTGGAGGGAGCGGGTGGTCACCAGGCTCTCATCATCGTGTTGACCTCGGCCGGCACGGCTGTCCGGGGCGTGTTGGAGGGAGCGGGTGGTCACCAGGCTCTCATCATCGTGTTCACCTCGGCCGGCACGGCTGCCCGGGGCGTGTTGGAGGGAGCGGGTGGTCACCAGGTTCTCATCATCGTGTTGACCTCGGCCGGCACGGCTGCCCGGGGCGTGTTGGAGGGAGCGGGTGGTCACCAGGCTCTCATCATCGTGTTGACCTCGGCCGGCACGGCTGCCCGGGGCATGTTGGAGGGAGCGGGTGGTCACCAGGCTCTCATCATCGTGTTGACCTCGGCCGGCACGGCTGCCCGGGGCGTGTGGAGGGAGCGGGTGGTCACCAGGCTCTCATCATCGTGTTGACCTCGGCCGGCACGGCTGCCCGGGGCGTGTTGGAGGGAGTGGGTGGTCACCAGGCTCTCATCATCGCGCCGATTCCCTCACCAGCTCCGCCATGGTTTCCAATGAGGGCCAATCATTTTCCAATTACTTTTCAAAATGAGAAACACCGATCTGGCCTAATTTCGTCATTGTTAAAGTTCCTTTACTGTGCTGTTTTTTGTTTCATGTTTTTCGCTGCTTTTTCCACTGGTGTTGGTAAAATAATATTGATTTGATCACATTTTAGTCCTCTCCTTTAATTAACGTTTTCACAGAAGCTGGTTCGCAAATGACCTCATTTACATGATTTCTATTTTCTCCGCACTAGAATCTATCATTGACTTCCGCAATGTATCCTTATTTACTGTCATTATTTTCTTCTATTTCCCCACTTGTTTTAGGTAACTGGTGGATTCTAGCACAAGGTAACACCGCATTTCTTATGTCTTAGCCTCTGTAGCGAGTGGTGACGTCATAGGTTGTTGTGATGATGACGTCATGGTGATTACGTCATAGTTGGTTGCTGAGTGAGCCCCTTCACCCTATCCCTAGTCCGTGTGTTGATGCGCCCCCTAAAGTAGTGCTGAGATTGCTCACAAAGCGCGTATTGATACATAGTGAGTGAAGTAGTTCCCGTCTTGTACCACCTCCAACACCAATGTCAAGGTCACCTTCACCGCCCCACGTAGACGTCTAGAGCGAGCAGGAGCTGTAACCATGGCAACAGGGACCGTCCCGAGTAGGAGTGATCCCCGCCACTGCTGGTTCCCGCAGTCTGGTCTGCTCTATATAGATGTCAGCGGCACCAGCAGCTACACTGGTCCCTGCGCCCAGCCCTGGCCTCAACACCTTCTCCGCTCCCACCCCTCATTCCCCCCAGCTGCATGGAGTCGTCCGTCTGCCTTCACTGCCATATAAGGAATAGAGTAGGCCCAGCAGCCAATGACTGCATTCAGAGCAAACCACGACCTTCACCCTGACCTCCTTACACAGTGTTGGTAGCGCCTCGGGACGGTTCTACAGTCTATACTTGACCTGAATATAGTGGGCACAAACCTGCCTCCCTGGTCTGTAGTAGTCTGATGGTTGATTCTGATCTCCGTGACTAGAGAGTGCTACTGGCGTCTAGAGCATCCCACAGAATGACCTTCAAAAAGATGCAGGTTGACCTTCAAGCAGATT
This sequence comes from Alentia gelatinosa, assembly GCA_950022655.1. NCBI lineage: Eukaryota > Metazoa > Annelida > Polychaeta > Phyllodocida > Polynoidae > Alentia > Alentia gelatinosa. The sequence continues at coordinate 218,668 of OX465591.1, read as the reverse complement.
CAGTTTGACCTTCAAGCAGATTCAGTTTGACCTTTGAGCAGACTCAGAATGACCTTCAAAACATGCAGACTGACCTTGAAACACATCTAGAGTGACCTTCAAACACATCTAGAGTGACCTTCAAATACATCTAGAGTGACCTTCAAATACATCTAGAGTGACCTTCAAACATATAAGACTGACCATCAAGCCCATCCACCTACAAGCAGGCCCATAATGACACATATATACATGAGTATGTAGCAGTAATACACACAGACATGTATACAATACAATACAATACAATACAATGACATACACTGCCATATTTATTAAGTGAATACAAAATTATATTGTAATTATGCATTAACACATATCGATATATGGCTAGATATATATATAGATACGCTTGTATTTGGAGAGAACTCATTGCTACTAGGGTGATAGCACATGTACATTATCCTATAAACGTACTACACTAGTTCTAGTTCATACACTTATATTGGTATATTCTGACATAAATGTCTGGACCCCCATTTTGAAATTAAGGAATTCAGCCACACAAAAAAAGTTGTCCTCTCATTCTAACGCACAGTGACATGCGTACGATACAAGTATATCAAAGGCATATCCTGCAATTCATAATTCATTTTCAAATATTGACAATTTTTAGTTTAAACTGGTTCTTTACGACTGTTTCTACAACAAAATGACTGAAAGGTGATGTTTTGTATAGTTTCGCACTACACTGGTAAAATATGCCTAAACTCATTTATTTGTATAGGTAATAGATTGAAAAATTTGGTTTTCTTCAATTCTCTCAAAACAAGGACAGTGACCTAGAGTTTTCAGTGCTTGAATGTGAAGTACCACAGCTTAAATATATTCTGTGAAATTTTGAAGAAAAAGACATGTGAAATCTAACTCTATAGAGAATTTCTATATATTCTATTATAACTTTATATTCTATTATAACTTTATAACAAATTGACCTCTGGATCAGAAACTGGAACGGCGACCCCTATTTTTGTTTTTAGAGATATGCTCGACACCATTTAGAGATCATCATATTCAATATACAGGAAAATGACATGGGATTTAAATTTTCAAGGTGAATTTTCGATAGGCCCTTAACGCAGTGACATTCTCAATGACCAAAACACTGCTTGATACTATACAAATCGCCTTATACAAACCTACCGTACTAAGTCGAAGCATTTGACACCTATTGAATCACTCAAATGGTATTTCCATGCCTTATACGGATATCAATTTCTTTGTATGAGAATCTATCCATAAACATTCAGAAATCTCCGAGAACGATGATAAATGGGTCTTGCCAACCGTCTGAGGATGTTGAGCCTTTCATCGGCTTTCTTTGTTCATACACAGTTACATGAAAACGGTGTTTTCAGAAAAAACCTTTCACATCCTCAGCACTGGTGTGGGACTGAAATACATGACCTAGATTTGAGGCTGATAAAAGGAGTAATTGTAAGTTAATGCATCGTGGTCGACAGCGGTGTGTTTTTATGTGCCATGTTTGATCAGCACAGGTGGCGTTTACGTACCGACTACATTCTATAACATCTACCACCGACAAGACAACGACACGTACCGACTACATTCTATAACATCTACCACCGACAAGACAACGACACATACCGACTACATTCTATAACATCTACCACCGACAAGACAACGACACGTACCGACTGCATTCTATAACATCTCCCACCGACAAGACAACGACACATACCGACTACATTCTATAACATCTACCACCGATAAGACAATGACACATACCGACTACATTCTATAACATCTACCACCGATAAGACAATGACACATACCGACTACATTCTATAACATCTACCACTGATAAGACAACGACACGTACCGACTACATTCTATAACGTCTACCACCGATAAGACAACGACACATACCGACTACATTCTATAACATCTACCACCGATAAGACAACGACACATACCGACTACATTCTATAACATCTACCACCGACAAGATAACGACACATACCGACTACATTCTATAACATCTCTCACTGATAAGACAATGACACGTACCGACTACATTCTATAACATCTACCACCGACAAGACAACGACACATACCGACTACATTCTATAACATCTCTCACTGATAAGACAATGACACATACCGACTACATTCTATAACATCTCCCACCGACAAGACAACGACACATACCGACTACATTCTATAACATCTCTCACTGATAAGACAATGACACGTACCGACTACATTCTATAACATCTCCCACCGACAAGACAACGACACGTACCGACTACATTCTATAACATCTACCACCGACAAGACAACGACACGTACCGACTACATTCTATAACATCTACCACCGATAAGACAATGACACATACCGACTACATTCTATAACATCTACCACCGATAAGACAATGACACGTACCGACTGCATTCTTTAACATTTCCCACCGAGAAGACAACGACACGTACCGACTACATTCTATAACATCTCCCACCGACAAGACAATGACACGTACCGACTGCATTCTATAACATCTCCCACCGACAAGACAATGACACGTACCGACTGCATTCTATAACATCTCCCACCGAGAAGACAATGACACGTACCGACTACATTCTATAACATCTCCCACCGACAAGACAATGACACGTACCGACTGCATTCTATAACATCTCCCACCGAGAAGACAATGACACATACCGACTACATTCTATAACATCTACCACCGCTAAGACAACGACACGTACCGACTACATTCTATAACATCTCCCACCGAGAAGACAACGACACATACCGACTACATTCTATAACATCTCCTACCAATAAGTCAATCACACATACCGACTACATATTGTAATGTTATAACTTCTTCTACTGATACAAATACTGACACATACCGACTACAGTTCACATCGTAATAAGATCCCTTGACGATACTCGGCACGACACATTCTACAGTCACTCCCTGACTCTCATTGACGACACATGCCGACACAGCCAATAGAGAATTAGCCTCATTTGTTTCATCTGAAGGAACGATGGTTCAGCATAACCATGTCACAAAGTTAGACACAACTCATGGAGTTTAATAGAAACTTCCTGGATGTAAGTAAATGATGCTATAAGTAAAAGATGGGTGGGCGTGATCACAAAAATCTGGTACCATCTTTATATGTTATCAATTGTGATCCTTGAGTAGGCATCTGAGTAGTATATGGAAACCTTGTTACTGAGACCATAGTTATACTATTCTTGGTCTTTCGTCTCAGAACGGGGGTGGGGAGTTAGCTCAGTGGTTAGAGCACCGGACTTGTAACCCCAAGGTTGTAAGACTTTGTGGGGTCGAGTCCCACCCCCAGCGGTGGTAGATTTACTCTATATCAATGTGGTGTGAGAAGTAAAAGAACTCTCACCTCGGTAAATGTGTAGGGGTGAGATTTCTACCTGAATTCATCACATAGAATCTTGAGAAAGTCTGGAAAGGACCTATAATGGTTGACTGGACGTAAAATCAAACCAAACAAACAAACAAATCGTCTCAGAACTACGGTCCGACGCCAGAGGTAAAGTGATATAGTTCTGAAAGACTGATAATATCTATTACTACAGACTCTATGATTATATTTCCTTATTATTATATTCCTGAAAAACACGTAAAAATTGCATTTTATGCATAGCCTGACAGTGCGCCCGAACTTTATCCATACGTCATACCTAGCAGTATTTCATAGGAGTTCGTACACGGGTGTTAGAGAAGAAACCAACGAGTTTTTGTCAAAGTCGTCGTTCCCCACGAGTTTGATGTGGAGTGAGATGAACGAGGTGAAGCCGAGTGAATATCACGTAGCGTTTTAATGATGTTGAGAAGAATGATTTGAACCAAAACGAGTTGCTTTTTGTATTTATCTAACCCCTGCATACATTAAAAGAATGGACGACACACAGGATATAGAACATGGAGAACAGACTGCAGTACTTTTATTATCCACCTAATACAAAATGTCCGTATAAAGCACATAGGGAGTGTGTATGGACATGCCCGGCGCATACGGATATGTTGTATGCTCCGGTTGGTGCATATGGAAAAATAGTGAGATGCTCTAGTCTGTTGGGTACAGAGCGCGTGCTAGTTCCCTCATCAGCATAACTAAAACGAGCTGATATCGACATGCCACTCGTCTAGAAAAGGTGGATGATAAATACTAATATAGACTGGTTTCAGATACAAGCGGTTGTATGCTCCTCGGAATATCCCCGCATACGTTCGGATATTACTACGCGTCAACTCCTCGGAGCATACGACTGCTTGTATCTGTATCCAGTCAATATTGTGTATGTTTGTATTGTAGGGGCATGGAGAACGAGTTCTCAATGTTCAGCCTATAGGAGAGACACACCAGGGTGAGATAAGTGAGCTACTGCCTCTGTAGACGAGGGACGCTGACTCACTCTGTAGCGAGGGACGCTGACTCACCCTGTAGACGAGGGACGCTGACTCACTCTGTAGACGAGGGGCGCTGACTCACTCTGTAGACGAGGGGCGCTGACTCACTCTGTAGACGAGGGACGCTGACTCACTCTGTAGACGAGGGACGCTGACTCACTCTGTAGACGAGGGACGCTGACTCACTCTGTAGACGAGGGACGCTGACTCACTCTGTAGACGAGGGGCGCTGACTCACCCTGTAGACGAGGGACGCTGACTCACTCTGTAGACGAGGGACGCTGACTCACTCTGTAAACGAGGGGCGCTGACTCACTCTGTAGACGAGGGGCGCTGACTCACCCTGTAGACGAGGGATGCTGACTCACTCTGTAGACGAGGGACGCTGACTCACTCTGTAGACGAGGGACGCTGACTCACTCTGTAGACGAGGGGCGCTGACTCACTCTGTAGACGAGGGCACTGACTCACTCTGTAGACGAGGGATGCTGACTCACTCTGTAGACGAGGGGCGCTGACTCACTCTGTAAACGAGGGACACTGAGTCACTCTGTAGACGAGGGACACTGAGTCACTCTATAGACGAGGGCGCTGACTCACTCTGTAGACGAGGGACGCTGACTCACTCTGTAGACGAGGGACGCTGACTCACTCTGTAGACGAGGGCTGCTGACTCACTCTGTAGACGAGGGACGCTGACTCACTCTGTAGACGAGGGACGCTGACTCACTCTGTAGACGAGGGACGCTGACTCACTCTGTAGACGAGGGGCGCTGACTCACTCTGTAGACCAGGGACGCTGACTCACTCTGTAGACGAGGGACGCTGACTCACTCTGTAGACGAGGGGCGCTGACTCACTCTGTAGACCAGGGACGCTGACTCACTCTGTAGACGAGGGACGCTGACTCACTCTGTAGACGAGGGCTGGTGACTCACTCTGTAGACGAGGGACGCTGACTCACTCTGTAGACGAGGGCTGGTGACTCACTCTGTAGACGAGGGATGCTGACTCACTCTGTAGACGAGGGACGCTGACTCACTCTGTAGACGAGGGACGCTGACTCACTCTGTAGACGAGGGACGCTGACTCACTCTGTAGACGAGGGACGCTGACTCACTCTGTAGACGAGGGACGCTGACTCACTCTGTAGACGAGGGGCGCTGACTCACTCTGTAGATGAGGGGCGCTGACTCACTCTGTAGACGAGGGACGCTGACTCACTCTGTAGACGAGGGACGCTGACTCACTCTGTAGACGAGGGACGCTGACTCACTCTGTAGACGAGGGACGCTGACTCACTCTGTAGACGAGGGACGCTGACTCACTCTGTAGACGAGGGACGCTGACTCACTCTGTAGACGAGGGGCGCTGACTCACTCTGTAGACGAGGGACGCTGACTCACTCTGTAGACGAGGGGCGCTGACTCACTCTGTAAACGAGGGGCGCTGACTCACTCTGTAGACGAGGGACGCTGACTCACCCTGTAGACGAGGGACGCTGACTCACTCTGGGTCGTGTAGAGACTCAGCTTCCAGAAAACACACGATTCTCAAACTGTGAGTGTTGGTGCGCCCCGCCCTCCCTCCCGCCACACGACCCTGTAAAAAGCACGCCGCGTATTGCTGGTTGAGCGGTCCGCCTCACGATAGTACGGTTATTTTCGCTGGTTCCCCCTATGCTGGCCGTGTACTGTAAGCGGGAACCAGCGTGATGTCACGCGATGCCGCTAAAACTCTGCTGGGAGTTGTACGTCTGACGTCATATGTGCATGGAGAGTGATATTGGTTTCCGACATTTCTGGAGGAAGTTTCCAACAAACAGCTGCAATGTAAAAAGTAAAGTGCTAGGAGAGAGGGGAAGGGTCGGGACTTCAATAATGCAGCCTTAGTCTGGGAGGGGTGGGAGTTAGCTCAGGGGTTTACCAGTGTACTTGTAATTCCAAGGTTGTGAGTTCCTTCATCCCCAGCAATATATCAAAGACCAGTCCTTCTCACACCATGTCTATGTGGTGTGGTGTATAGCCACTTTTCTCCTTCATTCCCAGCAGTGGTAGACATACTGCTATATCAAAGACCAGTCCTTCTCATACCATGTCTATATGGTGTGGTGTACAGCCACCTTTCTCCTTCATCCCCAGCAGTGGTATATTCACTGCTATATCAAAGGCCAGTCCTTCTCATACCATGTCTATGTGGTGTGGTGTACAGCCACCTTTCTCCTTCATCCCCAGCAGTGGTAGCCTTACTGCTATATCAAAGACCAGTCCTTCTCACACCATGTCTATGTGGCGTGGTGTATAGCCACCTTCCTCCTTCATCCCCAGCAGTGGTAGACTTACTGCTATATCAAAGGCCAGTCCTTCGCATACCATGTCTATGTGGTGTGGTGTATAGCCACCTTTCTCCTTCATCCCCAGCAGTGGTAGACTTACTGCTATATCAAAGGCCAGTCCTTCTCATACCATGTCTATATGGTGTGGTGTACAGCCACCTTTCTCCTTCATCCCCAGCAGTGGTAGACTTACTGCTATATCAAAGGCCAGTCCTTCTCATACCATGTCTATGTGATGTGGTGTACAGCCACCTTTCTCCTTCACCCCCAGCAGTGGTAGATTTACTGCTATATCAAAGGCCAGTCCTTCTCATACCATGTCTATGTGGTGTGGTGTACAGCCACCTTCCTCCTTCGTCCTCAGCAGTGGTAGACTTACTGCTATATCAAAGACCAGTCCTTCTCACACCATGTCTATGTAGTGTGGTGTACAGCCACCTTTCTCCTTCAGTGGTGGATTTACTGCTGTATGTGGTGTGGGAACTAAAGGAATTCTTCTCTCGGTAAAAAGGTTGAGACTTCTACCTGAACCTAATAAATTTAATACCCACCCTTATGAAAACAGGGAGAAAGAAAATGAAGAGCAGAATCTTCTGTAGGTAGATTCTCATGGCAAGGCCCAGAACAACTTTAAGAATATGAAAATACAAACGTTTAAAAGCAGGTTGGACATTGCAGACGCCATGTGGTGTGGCCAGTGATGCTGGTCTCAGGATGTTAAAAGCTGTCTGCAGTTTGTCTGATGGTGGTGTCGGGTATAAGAGAGTGCCTATATTGGTGATGTAAAGTGGAATTCACAGTTACAGACGTATGTGTGACGGTTGTACTTCACACCTTTTCCGTAGTCTCCTGTGATACAAAAATCTCAGCTGTTTTTGCTTTACAAAATCTCAGGCGAAAAAGGCGAATTTAATGAAAGGTCACACCTGGTTCTTTGTGTGAGACCTAGTCACAGTGAACACACACCCTGGGAGGTAGCCTTGAGTTTGGGGACTTGTGACACAGATGTGATCCTGCTCGCTGGCTCTACTCACTCCGATGGGTACTCAGCATCTCTCCCGTGCTAAAGACGTACATCAATGCAACCCAAAGATTCCTACAATCTCAGTAAATGCTTCTTCAATATGTTGAAATCAGAATCTTGAGATTCTGCACCTCGTCAGGGGCAATCGTCGCCGACAATTGCAGGGGAAGGAACTTGTATCTACTATTCAGATAAGGCCTTCCAGTAAAGAGGGATTTGTCTCAGACAAACACCCTTTTATTTCTTCTTTTATTTAGACTGGAGGGTCTACTAGGGTAGCGCCCTGTGAGGTACATGAATCTCAGCAGGATTTGTCTCAGACAAACACCCTGTGAGGTACATGAATCTCAGCAGGATTTGTCTCAGACAAACACCATGTGAGGTACATGAATCTCAGCAGGATTTGTTTCAGACAAACACCCTGTGAGGTACATGAATCTCAGCAGTATCTGTCTCAGACAAACTCCCTGTGAGGTACGTGAATCTCAGCAGGATTAGTCTCAGACACACACCCTGTGAAGTACATGAATTTCAGCAGGATTTGTCTCAGACCAACACCCTGTGAGGTACATGAATCTCAGCAGGATTTGTCTCAGACACACACCCTGTGAGGTACATGAATCTCAGCAGTATCTGTCTCAGACAAACACCCTGTGAGGTACATGAATCTCAGCAGGATTAGTCTCAGACACACACCCTGTGAAGTACATGAATTTCAGCAGGATTTGTCTCAGACCAACACCCTGTGAGGTACATGAATTTCAGCAGGATTTGTCTTAGACCAACACCCTGTGAGGTACATGAATCTCAGCAGGATTTGTCTCAGACACACACCCTGTGAGGTACATGAATCTCAGCAGGATCTGTCTCAGACACACACCCTGTGAGGTACATGAATCTCAGCAGGATCTGTCTCAGACACACACCCTGTGAGGTACATGAATTTCAGCAGGATTTGTCTCAGACACACACCCTGTGAGGTACATGAATCTCAGCAGTATCTGTCTCAGACAAACACCCTGTGAGGTACGTGAATCTCAGCAGGATTTGTTTCAGACAAACACCCCATGAGGTACGTGAATCTCAGCAGGATTTGTCTCAGACACACACCCCGTACGGTACGTGAATCTCAGCAGGATGTGTCTCAGACAAACAGCCTATAAGGTACATGAATCTCAGCAGGATTTGTCTCAGACAAACACCCTGTAAGGTACATGAATCTCAGCAGGATTAGTCTCAGACACACACCCTGTGAAGTACATGAATTTCAGCAGGATTTGTCTCAGACCAACACCCTGTGAGGTACATGAATCTCAGCAGGATTTGTCTCAGACACACACCCTGTGAGGTACATGAATATCACCAGGATTTGTCTCAGACACACACCCTGTTAGGTACATGAATCTCAGCAGGATTTGTCTCAGACCAACACCCTGTGAGGGACATGAATCTCAACCGGATCTGTCTCAGACACACACCCTGTGAGGTACATGAATCTCAGCAGTATCTGTCTCAGACAAACACCCTGTGAGGTACATGAATCTCAGCAGGATCTGTCTCAGAACAACACCCTGTGAGGTACATGAATCTCAGCAGTATCTGTCTCAGACACACACCCCGTGAGGTACGTTAATCTCAGCAGGATCTGTCTCAGACAAACACCCCGTGAGGTACGTGAATCTCAGCAGGATTTGTCTCAGACCAACACCCTGTGAGGTACGTGAATCTCAGCAGGATTTGTCTCAGACACACACCCCGTGAGGTACATAAATCTCAGCAGTATCTGTCTCAGACAAACACCCTGTGAGGTACATGAATCTCAGCAGGATCTGTCTCAGACACACACCCTGTGAGGTACATGAATCTCAGCAGGATTTGCCTCAGACCAACACCCTGTGAGGTACATGAATCTCAGCAGTATCTGTCTCAGACAAACACCCTGTGAGGTACATGAATCTCAGCAGTATCTGTCTCAGACACACACCCTGTGAGGTACGTGAATCTCAGCAGGATCTGTCTCAGACCAACACCCTGTGAGGAACATGAATCTCAGCAGGATCTGTCTCAGAACAACACCCTGTGAGGTACATGAATCTCAGCAGTATCTGTCTCAGACAAACACCCTGTGAGGTACATGAATCTCAGCAGTATCTGTCGTAGACACGAACCCTGTGAGGTACATGAATCTCAGCAGGATCTGTCTCAGACCAACACCCTGTGAGGAACATGAATCTCAGCTGCATCTGTCTCAGACCAACACCCTGTGAGGTACATGAATCTCAGCAGGATTTGTCTCAGACAAACACCCTGTGAGGTACATGAATCTCAGCAGGATTTGTCTCAGACAAACACCCTGTGAGGTACATGAATCTCAGCAGTATCTGTCTCAGACAAACACCCTGTGAGGTACATGAATCTCAGCAGGATTTGTCTCAGACCAACACCCTGTGAGGAACATGAATTTCAGCAGGATTAGTCTCAGACCAACACCCTGTGAGGTACGTGAATCTCAGCAGGATGTGTCTCAGACACACACCCTGTGAGGTACATGAATCTCAGCAGGATCTGTCTCAGACAAACACCCTGTGAGGTACATGAATCTCAGCAGTATCTGTCTCAGACACACACCCTGTGAGGTACATGAATCTCAGCAGGATCTGTCTCAGACCAACACCCTGTGAGGAACATGAATCTCAGCAGGATTTGTCTCAGACCAACACCCTGTGAGGTACATGAATCTAAGCAGGATTTGTCTCAGACAAACACCCTGTGAGGTACATGAATCTCAGCAGGATTTGTCTCAGACACACACCCTGTGAGGTACATGAATCTCAGCAGGATCTGTCTCAGACAAACACCCTGTGAGGTACATGAATCTCAGCAGGATCTGTCTCAGACAAACACCCTGTGAGGTACATGAATCTCAGCAGTATCTGTCTCAGACACACACCCTGTGAGGTACATGAATCTCAGCAGGATCTGTCTCAGACCAACACCCTGTGAGGAACATGAATCTCAGCAGGATTTGTCTCAGACCAACACCCTGTGAGGTACATGAATCTAAGCAGGATTTGTCTCAGACAAACACCCTGTGAGGTACATGAATCTCAGCAGGATTTGTCTCAGACAAACACCCTGTGAGGTACATGAATTTCAGCAGGATTAGTCTCAGACACACACCCTGTGAGGTACATGAATCTCAGCAGGATCTGTCTCAGACAAACACCCTGTGAGGTACATGAATCTCAGCAGGATCTGTCTCAGACAAACACCCTGTGAGGTACATGAATCCCACAATCCCACATTAGTGAAGGTACTCTAGTCTATTGGGTACAGAGCGCTTGCTAGTTCCATCATCATCCACCAGGAAATGCCATTATACAGTTAGTGCCACTGTAGTCGAGGAACAACTGCTGTTATTAGTTGTCATAATCTTGAGATACTTGGGAGCCGAGGCTCAAAGCCTTTTATGACAAGCCAAAGACATCAATTGATAAATTCACGCACAAACTGGTGTTTCGCTTGGCGTTTGGCTGCCTCCATATCGCAGTAGCTGAGTGCCCTATAGAAGGCAGAGACAATGCATTATAAGGACTCTCCAAGCCGCCCTTTTAACGCCATACCCAGTCCTTTGACCAATCCCTATTTGTTCCAAAAATGATATCTTGAGATATTAGGGTGGACAAACAATAGACAACCTGATGACGCTACGCCTGCGCATATGGCTGTGGGCTGTCGCTGGCGGATCGTCCTGTTTGCTGGGCTGGATGTCGATATGTATACAGACTGGAAGGGAGCCAAGCCAGACGCACGGAACAGAGCAAATAATGCCAATAGCAATATGATGTACACCGCGATAGTTCTAGCAATAAAGACATTATCATATATGTGTGTCCGTATACCGCCGGCTCCTACCCATGTCATATTCATCATCATATACCTGTGGCCGTATCTCCTACGTATACCGCCCCCTCCTACCCATGTCATATTTATCATCATATACCTGTGGCCGTATCTCCTACGTATACCGCCCGCTCCTACTCATGTTATATTTATCATTATATACCTGTGGCCGTATCTCCTACGTATACCGCCCACTCCTACCCATGTCATATTTATCATCATATACCTGTGGCCGTATCTCCTACGTATACCGCCCACTCCTACCCATGTCATATTTATCATCATATACCTGTGGCCGTATCTCCTACGTATACCGCCCGCTCCTACTCATGTTATATTTATCATCATATACCTGTGGCCGTATCTCCTACGTATACCGCCCACTCCTACCCATGTCATATTTATCATCATATACCTGTGGCCGTATCTCCTACATATACCGCCCACTCCTACCCATGTCATATTTATCATCATATACCTGTGGCCGTATCTCCTACGTATACCGCCCGCTCCTACCCATGTCATATTTATCATCATATACCTGTGTCCGTATCTCCTACGTATACCGCCCGCTCCTACACATGCCATATTAATCATTATATACCTGTGGCCGTATCTCCTACGTATACCGCCCGCTCCTACCCATGTTATATTTATCATCATATACCTGTGGCCGTATGTCCTACGTATACCGCCCGCTCCTACTCATGAGCATGGAATTATAAATAACTATTGAAAGGTTTGGGTTTTATGTGGTGTTATCGCACAGATGGTACTAAATGCCCTATAGAAGGCAGGGTGAGTGTTTGGAGCAAGCTCAAAGTCTATGTGACCAATCTAACCTTTAGGCAGAGTATATCAGCATGTGGCCCACACTCAACGAGCTCAAAGTCTATGTGACCACTCTAACCTTTAGGCAGAGTATATGGGCGTGTGGCCCACACTCAACAAGCTCAAAGTCTATGTGACCACTCTAACCTATAGACAGTGTATATGAGCGTGTGGCCCACACTCAACAAGCTCAAAGTCTACGTGACCACTCTAGCCTTTAGGCAGAGTATATGAGTATGTGGCCCACACTCAACAAGCTCAAAGTCTATGTGACCACTCTAACCTTGAGCCATAGTATATGAGTATGTTGCCCACACTCAACAAGCTCAAAGTCTATGTGACCACTCTAACCTATAGACAGTGTATATGAGCGTGTGGCCCACACTCAACAAGCTCAAAGTCTATGTGACCGCTCTAACCTTGAGCCATAGTATATGAGCATGTGGCCCACACTCAACAAGCTCAAAGTCTACATGACCACTCTAACCTTTAGGCAGAGTATATGAGCGTGTGGCCCACACTCAACGAGCTCAAAGTCTATGTGACCGCTCTAACCTTTAGGCAGAGTATATGAGTGTGTGGCCCACACTCAACGAGCTCAAAGTCTATGTGACCGCTCTAACCTTGAGCCATAGTATATGAGCATGTGGCCCACACTCAACAAGCTCAAAGTCTATGTGACCACTCTAACCTTGAGCCATAGTATATAAACATGTGGCCCACACTCAACAAGCTCAAAGTCTACATGACCACTCTAACCTTCAGGCAGAGTATATGAGCGTGTGGCCCACACTCAACGAGCTCAAAGTCTATGTGACCGCTCTAACCTTGAGGCAGTGTAAATGAGCGTGTGGCCCACACTCAACAAGCTCAAAGTCTATGTGACCACTCTAACCTTGAGCCATAGTATATGAGCATGTGGCCCACACTCAACAAGCTCAAAGTCTATGTGACCACTCTAACCTTTAGGCAGAGTATATGAGCGTGTGGCCCACACTCAACAAGCTCAAAGTCTATGTGAGCACTCTAACCTTGAGCCAGAGTATATGAGCATGTGGCCCACACTCAACAAGCTCAAAGTCTATGTGACCACTCTAACCTTGAGCCATAGTATATGAGCATGTGGCCCACACTCAACAAGCTCAAAGTCTATGTGACCACTCTAACCTTGAGCCATAGTATATGAGCATGTGGTCCACACTCAACAAGCTCAAAGTCTATGTGACCACTCTAACCTATAGACAGTGTATATGAGCATGTGGTCCACACTCAACAAGCTCAAAGTCTATGTGACCACTCTAACCTTGACCCATAGTATATGAGCATGTGGCCCACACTCAACAAGCTCAAAGTCTACGTGACCACTCTAACCTTGAGGCAGTGTAAATGTACGTGTGGCCCACGCTCAAAACAGCACATCGCTTGCCTGGCCTGGCCCAGTGCCTACAATGCCTGTAAAGTCTCGGCAGACAGGTTACTGTTTGTTTACCTCCATTGCCGAGTTGTTCTGTCTGACATTTGGTGAAGTTCCAATCTGACTTAGAGAGGTGTGGCGTGTTTCTATCATTCTGTTCTGATATTATTTTATGATTTGTTGCCGTGATGCGTTCTTCTCTGAAATAGTTTGGACTACGTTTCATTTTGCAGCTTTTGTTCTAACTTCACCAGACTCTGAGAGGTGTGAGTGAGTTCAAGGCAAGTCTGGTTCTCACGAAGCAGTGCAGACTTTCCTGTATCTCTCAGTCATAGTGTCAGGATTATTCACCTTGATTGTACCCGACTTGCCTGTGAGACTTGCCTGTGAGACTTGCCTGTGAGACTTACCTGTGAGACTTGCCTGTGAGACTTGCCTGTGAGACTTGCCTGTGAGACTTGCCTGTGAGACTTGCCTGCCCCCTCCCACCACCCCGCCCCCTGCCACCACCCTGCCTTCTCCCACCACTCCGCCCCCTCCCACCACCCCGCCCCCTCCCACCACCCTGCCTTCTCCCACCACCCCGCCCCCTCCCATCACCCCGCCCCCTCCCACCACCCTGCCTTCTCCCACCACTCCGCCCCCTCCCACCACCCCGCCCCCTCCCACCACCCCGCCCCCTCCCACCACCCCGCCCCCTCCCACCACCCCGCCCCCTCCCACCACCCCGCCCCCTCCCACCACCCCGCCCCCTCCCACCACCCCGCCCCCTCCCACCACCCCGCCCCCTCCCACCACCCCGCCCCCTCCCACCACTCCGCCCCCTCCCACCACCCCGCCCCCTCCCACCACCCCGCCCCCTCCCACCACCCCGCCCCCTTTCACTGTCCTCCCTCTGCTGGTAAATCTGCCTGGTGTGATTTCAGCCCGCCCGGCGCCTGGCCCGGCGCCTGGCCCAAACCGCCGCTTGTTATCAATATACTACTTACCACCCACCACACCACCCACATCCACCACCCACCACCCACCACCCACCACACCACCCACCCCCCACCACCCACCCCCGTCCCCCGTCCCCCGTCCCCCGTCCCCCGTCCCCCGTCCCCCGTCCCCCGTCCCCCGTCCCCCGTCCCCCGTCCCCCGTCCCCCTTCCCCCGTCCCCCGCCCCCCGTCTCCCGTCCCCCGTCCCCCGTCCCCCGTCTCCCGTCCCCCGTCCCCCGTCCCCCGTCCCCCGTCCCCCGTCCCCCGTTCCCCGTCCCCCGTCCCCCGTCCCCCGTCCCCCGTCCCCCGTCCCCCGTCCCCCGTCCCCCGTCCCCCGTCCCCCGTCTCCCGTCACCCGTCCCCCGTCCCCCGTCCCCCTTCCCCCGTCCCCCGTCCCCCGTCCCCCGTCCCCCGTCCCCCGTCTCCCGTCCCCCGTCCCCCGTCCCCCGTCCCCCGTCCCCCGTCCCCCGTCCCCCGTCCCCCGTCCCCCGTCCCCCGTCCCCCGTCCCCCGTCCCCCGTCCCCCGTCCCCCGTCCCCCGTCCCCCGTCCCCCGTCCCCCGTCCCCCGTCCCCCGTCCCCCGTCCCCCGTCCCCCGTCCCCCGTCCCCCGTCCCCCGTCCCCCGTCCCCCGTCCCCCGTCCCCCGTCCCCCGTCCCCCGTCCCCCGTCCCCCGTCCCCCGTCCCCCGTCCCCCGTCCCCCGTCCCCCGTCCCCCGTCCCCCGTCCCCCGTCCCCCGTCCCCCGTCCCCCGTCCCCCGTCCCCCGTCCCCCGTCCCCCGTCCCCCGTCCCCCGTCCCCCGTCCCCCGTCCCCCGTCCCCCGTCCCCCGTCCCCCGTCCCCCGTCCCCCGTCCCCCGTCCCCCGTCCCCCGTCCCCCGTCCCCCGTCCCCCGTCCCCCGTCCCCCGTCCCCCGTCCCCCGTCCCCCGTCCCCCGTCCCCCGTCCCCCGTCCGCTCTCCGCTCACCCGATACAACCTCGCACCAGGTCCAGGGTGTCTACGGCACGCCTTCCAGTACAACGTTACCATGGCAACAGCCAATACCAGTAAAATAGCTCGACGCTGGAGCGCAGTGCGTGTGGGGGGGGGGGGGGAGGGGGGGAGGGGGGTCTGTGCTTGTTGAGGGGAGGGGGGAGGGGAAGATGGGGGGGGGGGGGCGCCTTGCAGGAACGTGTACATTACGTGGGGAGTGGAGATGCAGGAACGGGAACCGAGGGTGGAGAAAGGGAGAGGGGAGAGTGAGGAACGGAGGGAGGGAGGAACGGAGGGAAGGAAGGAAGGAAGGAAGGAAGGAAGGAGGGAAGGAGGGAGGGAGGAACGGAGGGAAGGAGGGAAGGAGGGAGGGAGGAACGGAGGGAGGGACGGAGGGAAGGAAGGAGGGAGGAACGGAGGGAAGGGGAAGGGGAAGGGGAGGGAGGTTTGGAAGAGAACGGAGATGGGAGTAAAGGAAGGAGGGTGTAGTGATGGAGTGTTGAGGGCTGTCTGTCTGTCTGTCTCTGTCTGTCTGCCTCTGTCTCTCTATGTGTCTCTGTCTCTGTCTCTGCCCCTGTGTGTCTGTCTGTGTGTCTGTGTGTACAGCTGGTCACAGCCGTTCCTCTGTTTACTGAGGCTGTGTGTCTGTCTGTATCTCTGTCTGTCTGTGTCTGTCTGTGTCTGTCTGTGTCTGTCTGTGTCTGTCTGTATCTCTGTCTGTCTGTGTCTGTGCCTGTCTGTGTCTGTCTGTCTGTGTCTGTGCCTGTCTGTATCTCTGTCTGTGTCTGTGCCTGTCTGTGTCTGTGTCTGTCTGTATCTCTGTCTGTGTCTGTCTGTGTCTGTCTGTGTCTGTGTCTGTGTCTGTCTGTATCTCTGTCTGTGTCTGTCTGTATCTCTGTCTGTCTGTATCTGTATCTCTGTCTGTGTCTGTCTGTGTCTGTCTGTGTCTGTCTGTGTCTGTCTTTATCTCTGTCTGTGTCTGTCTGTATCTCTGTCTGTGTCTGTCTATATCTCTGTCTGTCTGTATCTGTCTCTGTCTGTGTGTGTCTGTGTCTGTCTGTATCTCTGTCTGTGTCTGTCTGTGTCTGTGTCGGTCTGTGTCGGTCTGTGTCGGTCTGTGTCTGTCTGTCTGTGTCTGTGTCTGTCTGTGTCTGTCTGTCTGTCTGTGTCTGTCTGTATCTCTGTCTGTCTGTATCTGTATCTCTGTCTGTGTCTGGTCTGTGTCTGTCTTTATCTCTGTCTGTGTCTGTCTGTATCTCTGTCTGTGTCTGTCTATATCTCTGTCTGTCTCTGTCTGTCTCTGTCTGTGTCTGTCTGTGTCTGTCTGTGTCTGTCTGTGTCTGTGTCGGTCTGTGTCGGTCTGTGTCGGTCTGTGTCTGTCTGTCTGTGTCTGTGTCTGTCTGTGTCTGTCTGTGTCTGTCTGTATCTGTATCTCTGTATCTCTGTCTGTCTGTGTCTATCTGTATCTCTGTCTCTCTCTCTGTCTGCGTCTGTCTGTGCCTGTCTGTATCTCTGTCTGTGTCTCTGTCTGTGTGGACAGCTGGTCCCGGCCCTCCTGTGTTTACTGAGGCTTACAGCAAAGCCCACACTGCTGAGTGGCAGATCTAATGGACTGCGCCTTTTTCCCTCTGGCTTTTCTTTATTCAGAAATGCGCAGTTCTTGACTTAGTGAGTGTGTGTGTAGGGGGGGTGATGGTGGGAGGCGATGAGGGGGGGGTTGAATGCAGACTGGCGGCAACATGGGACACTAAACCAAAGCCTAGGCACGGCCCGACAAATGTATTCAGCAATCTCATACAGCAAGAACCGACCAGGGGTATGTTACCTAAACATCCAGAAAGAGACTAGGTCAGGGGACTATCTGATACAGTAAGGACCCACCAAGAGTGTGTTAGTAAAACATCCAGTACAGAGACTAGGTCAGGGGACTATCTGATACAGTATGGACCAACCAGGGGTATGTTACCTAAACATCCAGTAAGAGACTAGGTCAGGGGACTATCTGATACAGTATAGACCAACCAGGGGTATGTTACCTAAACATCCAGTAAGAGACTAGGTCAGGGGACTATCTGATACAGTATAGACCAACCAGGGGTATGTTACCTAAACATCCAGTAAGAGACTAGGTCAGGGGACTATCTGATACAGTAAGGACCCACCAAGAGTGTGTTAGTAAAACATCCAGTACAGAGACTAGGTCAGGGGACTATCTGATACAGTATGGACCAACCAGGGGTATGTTACCTAAACATCCAGTAAGAGACTAGATCAGGGGACTATCTGATACAGTAAGAACAAACCAGGGGTATGTTACCTAAACATCCAGTACAGAGACTAGGTCAGGGGACTATCTGATACAGTATGGACCAACCAGGGGTATATTACCTAAACATCCAGTACAGAGACTAGATCAGGGGACTATCTGATACAGTAAGGACCCACCAAGAGTGTGTTAGTAAATGGAAAGAGCATGGACCACCTGGAGTAGTAGACTGGCCCCAGTCCTTGTATCCCTCCACCTACCCCATCCCTCCTCTCCTCGATACAGGGACTGGCCCAAGTCCCTGTATCCCTCCACCTACCCCACCCCTCCTCTCCTCGATACAGGGACTGGCCCCAGTCCCTGTATCCCTCCGCCTACCCCACCCCTCCTCTCCTCGATACAGGGACTGGCCCCAGTCCCTGTATCCCTCCACCTACCCCACCCCTCCTCTCCTCGATACAGGGACTGGCCCCAGTCCCTGTATCCCTCCACCTACCCCACCCCTCCTCTCCTCGATACAGGGACTGGCCCCAGTCCCTGTATCCCTCCGCCTACCCCACCCCTCCTCTCCTCGATACAGGGACTGGCCCCAGTCCCTGTATCCCTCCGCCTACCCCACCCCTCCTCTCCTCGATACAGGGACTGGCCCCAGTCCCTGTATCCCTCCGCCTACCCCACCCCTCCTCTCCTCGATACAGGGACTGGCCCCAGTCCCTGTATCCCTCCACCTACCCCACCCCTCCTCTCCTCGATACAGGGACTGACCCCAGTCCCTGTATCCCTCCGCCTACCCCACCCCTCCTCTCCTCGATACAGGGACTGGCCCCAGTCCCTGTATCCCTCCACCTACCACACCCCTCCTCTCCTCGATACAGGGACTGGCCCCAGTCCCTGTATCCCTCCACCTACCCCACCCCTCCTCTCCTCGATACAGGGACTGGCCCCAGTCCCTGTATCCCTCCACCTACCCCACCCCTCCTCTCCTCTATACAGGGACTGGTCAAATCGGTAATGGTGTCCCATTTCTGGCGCTGTTTAACGCCAGGCTTGTCCAGCACTCTCCATGCAGAGTTCCTTGTTACTGGTCAGGATATCTGCTTGGAGATAAATGTCTGGGATTGTTTAGGTTTACGTTTGGCTTCAGCCCCTCTACCACTCCACCTACTCCTCACGGGGGTTTTAATTGTTAACACAGTCCAAAGGTCGTCCATAGGCGGGATATTTTGCTCTGATAACATAGCACCCAGGGAACTGGAGGAGGGAGACGGGGAGGTGTAGGAGGAAGTGTAGGGTTACAGGGAGCGGCTGGGGTTGCAATCTACAGGAGGTTTCGTCCTTAATGGGCAAGTCTTGGATTCCTGGACCAGTCACACTGCAACATACTTTACCATAATTTTGTTTAATCACGAATGTCCATAATCAAGGACTTGAGCAAGTCTACTGGAGTAGTTAATCGGGAGATTCCGTAAAAGAAAAGTCCCATCCATGACAAAGTCAAATCATCAATTTTTTCCTTCTCTACCCACACCCACACCAGGGACACGGGCAACAATGGAAAACATTTTAACCAATCAAATCATCATTTACTTCGAAACAAGTTTCATGAATATTCATTCAATAAGATTTATTTACAATTAGTCCTAATAATCTCATTTACCATCATATCTTACTGTCATAAAACGTTTTACTTGATAAGAACTAAATGACTGGCGTAAGTATAAACCGAGTATGACATTAAGAGTCAAAATCACAATTCTAACTGAAATGATTGTTTCTTGTAGAGCTTTACAGATTAGAAAACGGTAAACAGATACTTTTCTTACACTATCACAAATAGCTAAGATTCAATGGATTATTATTTACAAAGGGTCGTCTTTCACTATCATTCTTTTGCGGCATAATGAAGTAGAATCTCATCAAGCACGACACACTTTACGACAACTATTACGACATGCTCTACGACCAAAGTTATGACACTACGACATCTCTTACGACATGCTCTACGACCGAAGTCAAGAACTTTATGACAACTCTTACGACTTGCTCTACGACTTACCACGCTCTATGACACCACTTACGACTTGCTCTACGACTTACCACGCTCTATGACACCACTTACGATGTTGTGTCTCGGTCTCAGTCCATGTGGACACCCTACTTATTTCTCTACGCTTAAGAAATGGTTTTAAGGGTGGCAGAGGAAAATTAAAGACTCTGTGAGATGTATAAAAGCACATTTATATAATGTATTTTAATATTTAGACTGTACGACAGCTCTACGACATACTACGGTCGTAATGTCATAAGAGATCATTGCATGTTCCCTCCTGTGTTAGGTCTACGACACTTAGCTACGACACGGTAGAAGGCATACTCCATTAAGACTACTATCTCCTGATAAATATGGATCTATAAGTCGGGGTTGCACCTCTGTAATATACTTATCTGGTTACTTAATGTGTCCTTCCAACTACTCTATGATTCATATCCAAGCAATATGAAATGTTTTATGATGTTTACCTCTATGTTGAACTCTTACTTATTCAATTGATGGTAATATTATAGATATATCATAATTTTCAATTCATTTTCAATTTAAGCTATAGTATTGGTTGATTGAACATTTGATTATAATTGTGACATTTGTTTCACTTTTTAACTTCACGTACAGCATTGGTTAAACAACTTACTTTTAAAAGTGAGTTAATAACGGCGTTAGAACGGGTAACTCGCGGCGGTGGCGCCATCTACATCTCTTAGCGTGTAAAGGGAATCAAAATGAGACCGGCTGAAACTGAGATACCCGTTTCGAGACTTCCGGTGACAAGCATCAAAGCGAGGCTGTGGCTTTCAGGAGTTTTAATTCAAGATTTGGATAAATTTCGTTCTCCACCATGTGAGATATATGAGAAAACAGACTGGGCTTTGTATCTGTAAATGTTTACGAGATTCCAGACCGTCAACTACTTGCCCGATGCTGTCAGGCGGGAGTGGTGTAAACCAGTTGAGGAGTCAGGACTTTTATAAAACCACGTCTGTCTTCATTCATCATACACCTTCTTATGTTAACATTTAGTAAGAAATTACTGTAAATATTCATAAAAGGAGTTTCGCAGGCATGAGAACTTGGGTCGTACAATCGTGTACGGCACAGTGTGGGATACATAGATATAGGGAGCAGAGGTCAGTGAGTGTTAGAACGATGTATGATGAAATGCAACAGTAATCTTCTACAAAATGTCATCCGAGTTTAAATGGGGACACATCCATGTAAATATTACATGTTTTAAAGAGGAGAACTAGAACCAAACCTACTCCAACACCACATAGAGCCAGAGCCTCCTTCTGAATGTCTCCGGAAGTACAGCTGTGTGAACGGGTAGGCGGAGTTGCAGCCGGTTGGTGAAGATGCGCTGGGAGAGTGCCTGTTGTTGAGTTGTCCTTCCTTTGACTGAGTTTCTCTGCCTCTCTCCCCCCGCAGTGCCCGCCCCGGCCGGGTGGCACTCCCAGTCAGAGGACGCCCCTGTCTCTCAAGACCAGAGCATCCAAGGTACTTTATGTTTACTCTCTCTCTTCTTTTACCCTTTTCATCTCCTCTTGGTTACCACGGCATGCTACCTCTGCACCTTTACCATCTTTCACCTATGACTACCCAAAGCATTTGAGGTTTCTGGGATTTTGTTTAGTGAAATAATCAACAGTTTTGCGATTGCATTTAGGTCAAACGTTTTGAGAACGTTGGGTATTGGAGTACGATACAATTTGACAGCCTTAACGTTCTCACAACGTTTTAAATGTACGGTTCTGATTTTGCCCCTACATAAAAACCTGTTTCCAAACCGATGCTAAAAATATGATTACTAAGTACTGAAATAATGATCGTATTTTAAGTTTTGGTTCTGGGTTATTTTGGTGTTTTGTTGGGGCTGTGGGTTTTGATAACAGACATTAATAAGTAGATCGTTAGTTGGTCTAAACCTTGTTGCGTTTTATAGTTGTGTTCATATTGTGTTTGAAGTGATTCGTGAGTGCTTCACTCGGTCTGGTCCACCTTCTGGTCTGGTTTCTTCAGATGTTAAATGGATTTATTTTTCTTGAGAATTACCTTCTGATTATATTTGTTTATGAAGAATTCTTATTTCTTCTTTTTATAGTTTTCAAATTCCATTAAAAAAAAATCTCCCACTTCATATATTGAGATGTTTTATGAATAAAATAACAATTTTTTCCTTTCGATTCGAAAGAAGTTCTGCAACCTATGCAATCACTAAGTTAGGAAACACAGAGAGGGTTACAAGTTGTGTCCATCCTAATTGATATTCACTGTAAAACACACACAGAAACCCTTTCTCTGTCATACAGTGGTGAAACGGACTGGACGATTAATCGGTGAATTGTTACCAACTCACGAACCGACAAATACTTGCCCCCAAACCTTTAGGCACGTATTTTCCAGTCCGTTAGTGAGTGACATTTCACAGATTAAACACCTGGTCTGCTTCCCCTTTGTTACACACCTTGCAGTGTTTTAAATTCATAAGAACTTAGCTTTGATCTAATATCATAAGTCTAACTCGGGCACGCAGACCTGGTCCGTAAAACAACGTACGGCACGATAGGCCGTACATGATCTTTATTATATTGGGAGCAGAGGTCAGTAAGTATAAGAACAATGTGCACAGGTGTATTCTAAATTTAGATACACTATTCAAATTCCTAGATCATATCCTTTATCAATATATTCATTACATATCTTACATTTCCGTTTCTCATTACAAAAGGTAGACGCCTGGATTTTCCCACTACTTCCATTTTTCTCACCTTTGCCTTTCGCTATCGCACAATCCTTCATTTGTGTTTCCTGCATAAGGCTTTGCTCTTTCATCAATTTTCTCCAAGATTTTCTCATATAACGGCATTACACTTCACAATTCTTCCATTATTTGTGTTAGGGTAATGCCATTTCCACTCTGCTATTTTCATTACTAGGACAAAGCAATGCTTTATCCCCTTCCTATTTACAATTTCTCACTCTTACTAAATCTTTCTATGAGATCTCTTTTTCAGTTCCCTTCCTGTATCAGCTTGGCAGATGATACCAGAGATAACCAATCAGTCGACAAGATAAGGCGCTAATCTGTAACACTGAGTAACGTCTCAAGAGGTTTAATTTCACTGGTCTTTATATTTGCTGTTATATTAATCTCTCCTTTAAAGTATCTTACACGGGACAATAATTAATCACAATACTGCTATAGGTACCAACAGACATGCTTCATCTGTTATTCTATACATTATGTAGGTTCATAGAAGTTGATTGTTAAGCATTATTAAACAATGCCGTAATGTAAAGAAGGATACTGGGAATAGCCAGCATCTGAACACGCAGCTTCTGGGCATTTTCTAAAGGGGTATTTTTCTAAAAGAAATTCTAAATGGGAAATACCAGGAATATATGGAGAATCTAGCTTGATTTCGAGCTGTTAGGATGGTCCATTTTGATGGAGGGTGTTAAATGAGCATTCTGTTATGATGTGAGATACTCCTGAAGCCAGTGAGAGGTGAGTGATAACTCTAGAGGAGAACCTCTTCTTGTGTTTACTGTGAACGACTGAAGGTAAGTCCAGCTCTTTTACAGCTCGGGTGACGGCTTCAACTACGACTCACTTGACTTTTGTTTGCAGGTGGTGCTAAGAAACTTGTACTGACATGCATCTTCATATTCCAGTGCTCCAAGAAAAATAGTACAAACACCTGCAGAAGTTCAGTTACTGAGTAACTTTTACTGATTGATGATAGTTTGATATTCTCCGCTGGAATAGTCCTGAAAGGAATATTGGAGGCCAAAAAAAACTAGATTTCGTAAATGAGAAATATCGATGATATTATTTTATCATAATTGTATATTTATCACTGCAAAGATAAAAAAAAGTCTCTCAAAGATGAATCTTTGTGAATCTTTTTTTTATGAATAAACAAAAGCATCTAAAATGACGTCAATTCGTGGCCACTTTTTGGTGCTATTGAATATCTCTCCCGGAGTTGTGATATCAGCGAATCAGCACACAGATCTCACTCAGCCAATCAGCACACAGATCTCAATCAGCCAATCAGCACACAGATCTCAATCAGCCAATCAGCACACAGATCTCAATCAGCCAATCAGCACACAGATCTCAATCAGCCAATCAGCACACAGATCTCAATCAGCCAATCAGCACACAGATCTCAATAAGCCAATCAGCACATAGATCTCAATCAGCCAATCAGCACACAGATCTCAATCAGCCAATTAGCACACAGATCTCAATCAGCCAATTAGCACACAATTACCAAATCTGTGGTATACGGCCTCAAAGCCAGGGTATACGCGAAAAGTAGTCCCTTTGTGCTGTAGAGTAAAGACATAGTCCCTAATATTATACCCTTTGATATGACAATTACTGGTTCTAATTTATCCAAAAATTGGATGATGAATGCAACAAACGATGGTTTTGCAGACGTAAGGCTCTTTAAACCACGAGAAGTTGACGCATAGTAATGCACTCGCCGGGTATGTAGATACACGCTCCCCATGTCATGTGTTTTCAACGGACACCTTGTAGTAGGTGGATGCTACACAGGTCGGACACCCGTGTTTGGTGTCTAAGCACGGGGAGTGATCCTGCTCGTGCTCTGTGCTGCTGTTGACGCTGCTCTGTGCTGCTGTTGACGCTGCTCTGTGCTGCTGTTGACGCTGCTCTGTGCTGCTGTTGACGCTGCTCTGTGCTGCTGTTGATGGTGCTCTGTGCTGCTGTTGACGGTGCTCTGTGCTGCTGTTGATGGTGCTCTGTGCTGCTGTTGACGCTGCTCTGTGCTGCTGTTGACGCTGCTCTGTGCTGCTGTTGATGGTGCTCTGTGCTGCTGTTGATGGTGCTCTGTGCTGCTGTTGATGCTGCTCTGTGCTGCTGTTGATGGTGCTCTGTGCTGCTGTTGACGGTGCTCTGTGCTGCTGTTGATGGTGCTCTGTGCTGCTGTTGACGGTGCTCTGTGCTGCTGTTGACGGTGCTCTGTGCTGCTGTTGATGGTGCTCTGTGCTGCTGTTGATGCTGCTCTGTGCTGCTGTTGACGCTGCTCTGTGCTGCTGTTGATGGTGCTCTGTGCTGCTGTTGACGGTGCTCTGTGCTGCTGTTGACGGTGCTCTGTGCTGCTGTTGATGGTGCTCTGTGCTGCTGTTGATGGTGCTCTGTGCTGCTGTTGATGGTGCTCTGTGCTGCTGTTGACGGTGCTCTGTGCTGCTGTTGACGGTGCTCTGTGCTGCTGTTGATGGTGCTCTGTGCTGCTGTTGATGGTGCTCTGTGCTGCTGTTGATGGTGCTCTGTGCTGCTGTTGATGGTGCTCTGTGCTGCTCATTCACGGTGCTCTGTGCTCCTGTTGTAGTGTCGTCAGTCGAGGACCAGACGCCGAGTCGCGCCGCTCGTGACGTGTCCCCCGTAAGTCACGTGATCTCTGGTGGTGGCTTCTATCTAACCTGGTTCAAGGCTTCTCTCTAACCTGGTTCAAGGCTTCTCTCTAACCTGGTTCAAGGCTTCTCTCTAACCCGGTTCAAGGCTTCTATCTAACCTGGTTCAAGGCTTCTATCTAACCTGGTTCAAGGCTTCTCTCTAACCTGGTTCAAGGCTTCTCTCTAACCTGGTTCAAGGCTTCTCTCTAACCCGGTTCATGGCTTCTCTCTAACCTGGTTCAAGGCTTCTATCTATCCTGGTTCATGGCTTCTATCTATCCTGGTTCATGGCTTCTATCTAACCTGGTTCATGGCTTCTCTCTAACCTGGTGCGGCCTCTCATCTTAGTCCGGTATTAACCTCCGTAGCCCGTACGTTAACTCGTACTCAACAGGCTTTAGAGTAGTTATTCGTACTATATCAAGGCTAAGATAAGATCAGAAACATAGTCATGTTTCGCCATCTTGTTTGAGGCACTTTAGACTATTCACTCGGCTGTCGCCTCGTTCATATCTCTGAGTGCTCCGAACTCGATGGCGCACAGGGAAACAGACCAAACACTCATCAGTTTCCCTCTTAATTCTAAGTTTTATAGTGGGTGGAGGTTTTCCAGCCTCATTATCGTCCGTTCTTTATTTTTGGTGCTGGTTTTTCTGAGATGAGGAACTAACATTGAGGTTTACAGTCGGTGAAGGTGTGCTTTTCCAACTCGTTATTCTATTCTCAAGTCAGGTCTCCATTCTCTTAGTGGCCATCCATAAAGTACGTAACCCCCAAGGGGGGGGGAGGGTTCAAAATTTTTCGAAATTTTGTGTATGCTCCTTCTTTGCTCTATTGCGAATAATATTTTGAGTGGGGGTGACGGGGTCAACGTGTTCACGTACCGTGTAATATTTTGATTGGGGGGTGACGGGGTCAACGTGTTCACGTATCGTGTAATATTTTGAGTGGGGGTGACGGGGTCAACGTATTCACGTATCGTGTAATATTTTGAGTGGGGGTGACGGGGTCAACGTGTTCACGTATCGTGTAATATTTTGAGTGGGGGTGACGGGGTCAACGTGTTCACGTATCGTGTAATATTTTGAGTGGGGGTGACGGGGTCAACGTGTTCACGTATCGTGTAATATTTTGAGTGGGGGTGACGGGGTCAACGTGTTCACGTATCGTGTAATATTTTGAGTGGGGGTGACGGGGTCAACGTGTTCACGTATCGTCTAATATTTTGAGTGGGGGTGACGGGGTCAACGTGTTCACGTATCGTGTATACGTACTTTATGGAAGGTCCCTTACCTGGTCTATTGGTTGTGTAATGGAGGTGGATCTTTCATCTCCCACCTGGGATTGGCTCTTTTCTATTTAGATCTCTAGATACTAATATCGGTATTATAAACACATATATCAGGTGTGTGAGAGACAGAGTGAGCTCTGGGTCTGTGGTTAATTTGAGTCCATGTGACTTCTCCCTTATTACTCACTAATTTTGTTCATAGCTGCAGCTTTACTCAAATGGAATAACATAGAATTTCATTAACCCATCAGTATATTGTATTCAATTTGTAAAAAAGGAAATTATATATTATATAAAGTAAAGTATGAAAATATTGAATTCATAATGTTCTGCTTCCTCGGCAATTCTATATTCAATTCAATTGTTGTTCAAACTTAATCAATGAGATATCATTCGTTGCTTATATAGACATGTATACATTGGTATAGATAAGATGTGGTTTCAGAAGATCATTTGTCATTGGAATTGTCAGTGTTACTATCTATGTCTGAGTTGGCTCAGATATGGCTATACCATTATCATAGATCCATTATTGATATAAAATGGTAAATTGTGGAGAATTCAAATCACTGTAGGCGACATTTGATGAATAATGGTTAAATTGCTGACCACCATTCATTGATTAAGGCCTAAATCCACTGAGCTTGTGACACTCTGACAAGCCTCACGACACACTTCTGACACATAACGACACAGAACGTTCACTCTCAACACGGGTATGATACAGAAATATAGTGTCGTACTCTGACACACAACGACACAGAACGTTCACTCTCAACATGGGTACGATACAGAAATATAGTGTCGTACTCTGACACACTACGACACAGAACGTTCACACTCAACACGGGTACGATACAGAAATATAGTGTCGTACTCTGACACACTACGACACAGAACGTTCACTCTCAACACGGGTACGATACAGAAATATAGTGTCGTACTCTGACACACTAAGACACAGAACGTTCACTCTCAACACGGGTACGATACAGAAATATAGTGTCGTACTCTGACACACTACGACACAGAACGTTTACACTCAACACGGGTACGATACAGAAATATAGTGTCGTACTCTGACACACTAAGACACAGAACGTTCACTCTCAACACGGGTACGATACAGAAATATAGTGTCGTACTCTGACACACTACGACACAGAACGTTCACTCTCAACACGGGTATGATACAGAAATATAGTGTCGTACTCTGACACACTACGACACAGAACGTTCACTCTCAACACGGGTACAATACAGAAATATAGTGTCGTACTCTGACACACTACGACACAGAACGTTCACTCTCAACACGGGTATGATACAGAAATATAGTGTCATACTCTGACACACTAAGACACAGAACGTTCACTCTCAACACGGGTACGATACAGAAATATAGTGTCGTACTCTGACACACTACGACACAGAACGTTCACTCTCAACACAGGTATGATACAGAAATATAGTATCGTACTCTGACACACTACGACACAGAACGTTCACTCTCAACACAGCTATGATACAGAAATATAGTATCGTACTCTGACACACTACGACACAGAACGTTCACTCTCAACACGGCTAAAATGCGGAAATATTATTGAGGGAACCTATGAAGGCTTAGGGTCAGAGCTCATACCCCATCGAGTTTGAATCATGTAGTAATTCACAAGGCGAAGCTGCATGAATTACGTAGTGATTCAAACGAGATGGGTTCGAGCTCTGAACGTAAACCTGAATGGGTTTCTGAATTTATTTCACCCTTCACATGGACTAATGGGCTAACCTTTGTGACATAATCCTCCATTGCGTATTTTTTAAATACCCAATGGAAGCTGGATATGAGTCCCCAAGTCTATAGGGAAAAGATACAAGGGGTGAGATAAAGTGTCGTATTTTGAGAAACGACGATAGAATTAGTCCAGTTTCCCACACTGCCACGATGCATGATATTTTGTGAGAAGCCGTGTCGTCGCCATGTTGGAGTGTGTCGGCAGCAGTGGTGCCCGGTTAAGGAGGTACGGAGTTTGTTGAGTGATATGTCAAGTATCAAAGTGCATCTGGGATGTCGTGAGGTTTACAACGGTTGACAAAGCCGTCTCAAACACCTCAGTGACATTCGGCTGTCGGTGGACCGGCCACTCGGTCATCAATGCACCGCCATTTAAGGCGTTTAGTGCTCAAATGGAGTTCGGTAAAAAGGGCGCCTGGGGCGGGGGAGTGAGTGGCAGCTCATCAGGGAGAGTGAGGGAGAGTGAGGCAGAGTGAGGCAGAGTGAGGGAGAGTGAGGGAGAGTGAGGGAGAGTGAGGGAGAGTGAGGGAGAGTGAGGGAGAGTGAGGGAGAGTGAGGGAGAGTGAGGGAGAGTGAGGGAGAGGAGGGAGAGTGAGGGAGAGTGAGGGAGAGTGAGGGAGAGTGAGGGAGAGTGAGGCAGAGTGAGGCAGAGTCATGCAGAGTCATGCAGAGTGAGGCAGAGTGAGGCAGAGTGAGGCAGAGTGAGGCAGAGTGAGGCAGAGTGAGGTAGAGGACTCAGAGAAAAACCCCAGGAGGGTGTTTCTACTTTTTACTTCTCACGCTTCCTTCCCACCTCCTGCCTCTCTCTCATCCTCTCTTCCTCTTCCTCTTTTTCTGCGCCTCTCTCCATCACTTTGTATTTCTTTATCCACCTGATAAGAACCTGTGATTATCTCGCCCCTCGTATCTTTGTCCCTTAGGCTTAACACTGGGAACTCGTTCTCCATGCCCCTATGAGTATTGCAGTCCCTTCTCCATGGTCTATATCCTATGTGTGGTCCATTCTTTTAGTGTGTACAGGGGTGAGATAAATACAGAAAGCAGCTCGTTTTGGTCAAAGCAGTCGTTCTCCAACCCATTTGAACGTTATGTGATATTCACCCAGCTGTCGCCTTGTTCATAATGAAGTTCATATCATTCTGCATCAAACTTAAATATCATGTGGCATTCATAGGAGTTGGAGAACAACGACTTTGACCAAAATGGCTTGCTTTCTGTATTTATCTTACCTCTGTAGACACTTACAGAATGGACGACATACAGAATATAGAACATGGAGAACGGACTGCAATACTTGTAGGGGCATGGAGAACGAGTTCCCAATGTTAAGCCCATGGGACAGAAATACGAGGGGTGAGATAAGAAGCCTGTGGTTGACTCTCGCTCTCCTCTTCCTGTGGGTGAGATCGGTCCGTGGCAGTAAATCCCCTGCTGGCGGACTTTGAGATCTCTTCCCCTTCTATCGTTCTCAGGTTTACGTTCAGGTCAAACAGGGACAAACGGAGCTGCCACTGGGTGGGTGTACGCCGAGCGGTACGTTCAGAGGATCGCAGTGATCTACGGAAACGGGCGGACTACACTTAGATTATCCCCAGGCTGAAGGCAGAGGAATAATCGTATAATCTAATATTGTCAATTTCACCAAATAGTTTTGACACAGGCCGACAACTACAGTAAACCTGTTTTCCTATTGTAATTTATCTCACCCCTGGTACAAGTTTAGCCATAGGAAGAACATAAAAGAAATACTCAACGATCACCCTGGTTAAGTGACAGAACTACGCGAGGGTTGTGCCTGAGTGAATGAGATATGAACTCTCTGGCGATTGACCAATCAGCAGCCAGGATTTCAGAGAGAAGACAAGACATCAACATGGAGATTTAAACGATTCTAACCGGATTTGCGAAGTAATTTGAATCATTCTAATATTACGATGCTATTCTATTGTCAATGAAAGGGGTGAGATAAATCCAGAACCGCACTCGAATCATAAAATGAACAATACTTCACTCATTTGGATGCGCGGTAATCATCACTCGGCTTCACCTCGATGATTAATGCAGCGCATCTAAACTTGTGGCGTATTGTCTATTTATATTCTTCTCGATGCAGTTCTATATAAATACTTTACAGTGACAAGATATTACCTTCCATTTATGTCGATTGAAAGGCTATAAATAGGTCACAGTGTGACCTATGGACATGTATACATGGATGTATGGAGATACAGCCACAGGTATCGGGAATAGCTTCACATTCACACGATGTTATGTTTGTATGGTAAACATTGGCCCTTTACTGGGTTGGTAGTTGTTGTTGTTGTTGTTGCTGCTGTCGGTGTGCGGTCGGTCCTTGACGGCACTGAGTAGGGGTGGGTAAAGTCCGGGTATTGATTCTGTTTACGTGTGATTTCAGGCAAGCCTGGAACGAACCCCGGCGATACGGCCCCCGTCGACCATCGTACGCAGGCGCCTCTGACACCCCAATCCATTCCACCTGGTGAGTCATCCCTGAACTACATCTCCATGTAAGGTCGGACTAACCCGGAGTTTACATCAGACGACTAAATATGTGGTGACTGTAGATCGTCTTGCCAGTAGTCGTCAGGCAGTGCTCTAACCCGGAGTTTACATCAGACGACTAAATATGTGGTGACTGTAGATCGTCTTGCCAGTAGCTGTCTTTAATAAGGTGGCAATGTCCACCCAACGTTGACCTCAGAATGTATTCAAGCGTTTATACTGATGACTTAAGGCGGGCGTCCACCAACCACGACAAGGCTACGACAAGAGCAGACAAGAAAGTTCCTATCGGCGCCTTGTCGCAGCCTTGTCGTGAGAAGAGCAGTGTCGGGACAGCAGTGTCGGGGCGTGTCGTAGACGTTGCTGGTTTCCGTAAAAAAAGGCGCCCATGGTTCCGACACACTACGACAGTGATATCGAGGAAACCACAACACTCCACGACAAAGGTCCAGTCGTAGCAAAAATCGAACATGTTCGATATTGTCGTAGCCTTGTCGGAAGGCCCCCGACAAGCTTCCAGTCGCAGCCTGTCGTGGCCTTGTCGTAGACTCTTGTCGGGAACTATGACACGCTTTCCAATCGTAGGCCTCTCGTGGACCTTGTCGGAAAGTCATTGTCGTAGCCTTGTCGTGGTTGGTGGACGCCCCCATTAAGTTTTCACAGAATCACCGCCCGTATAGACGACTAATTGAAGCCCACTTGAAATAGTCGCGGGCATCAGAGCGTGTCCAATAGTCGTCAGGTGGTGCCGAATTGTATAATTTTATGTAACCAGACGATCTGCATTCGCTACGCTCGTTAGACAATATGAAGCTTCTTACTGCTGAAAGTCGTCAGGTGGTGCAAAATGCCAGAATCGTCTAATGTGAACGCCGGGTTAGATTGGCAACCCCTGTCTGCGCTGAACTACGACATCGGGGTGGGTCGGG
This sequence comes from Alentia gelatinosa, assembly GCA_950022655.1. Lineage (NCBI taxonomy): Eukaryota > Metazoa > Annelida > Polychaeta > Phyllodocida > Polynoidae > Alentia > Alentia gelatinosa. The sequence goes on along the minus strand of OX465591.1, from coordinate 186,453 downwards.
TTGATTCACACACAGTGCGCCTCAAACCAGGTACTTTTGTTCTATGTAGGCTCTAAAAGCAGAAATACCCGAAAAGAAATATTCATAACTTAAAAAATCGATAATGAAACCTAGCTTTATGGTCAATGTATTTGTTAAAAATATATAGAAAAGGAAATGATAAAATGTTGAATTGGGTTCGAGAGTACAATATGATGCACTCTCCAAGCAGTACAGACAATGTGTGTGGAGAGTGACAAACACTTACAGCTCCTGGTTCAAGATGGCGGCGGGTTTAAGCCGACTAGCCCTCTGGTGGCCTGTGTGGTGGCTGCCCAGCCTGGTCAAGGTGCCCTCACATGTTAGGCCAAGTAACGCCCGCCATTCTTGTAGGGCATTGTGGGATTGCATGCAGCTGGTACCTGACAGAGGCTCGTTCTTGCCACTGCAATACAGTGGGGAACCAGTGACAGTTCAAGATCGTTCACTCGTTGGTTTAGCTGGGCGTTACCTGTCCCATTATTCATCGGGCAGGGAACCAGTCTAGTATATGCCACATCACATGGTCCCAGTCTACCACTGTGTCAGGACAGGTAGTGTTTTTATGATAGGCTTGTAGCATTATTTCTCCTACCCCTCATATGAATCTCCATAGACTTAACATGGTGTGACTGTATGCCACGTTTATTATCCTACCCTCATATAAATCTCCATAGACTTAACATGGTGTGACTGTATGCCACGTTTATTATCCTACCCTCATATAAATCTCCATAGACTTAACATGGTGTGACTGTATGCCACGGTTATTATCCTACCCCTCATATAAATATCCATAGACTTAACATGGGATTACTGTATGCCATAGTTTTGCCATAAAATATTCATATGCCATGGGAGACATTAAAACCATGTGACAGGGTAGAATAAAATCTAAATGATTTTCAATTTCATCTAATTGTTTACATGCCATTCATTGTCTTCGCTACAGATATCACTCAGCTCTGCTTTGTGATATCATTCCACAAAGACAACTCACGCCATATAAACAATCACATGAAATTTCGCAACGTTTCTTGATAGTATTATAAGAAGATGGTTTTAGGTTGTGCATACTGATAAGAGAGCTTCCCGTGTGTATTAAACGAGGCCGTAGGACGAGTTACATACTCGGCCATCAGGAGTTGAGTTCTGTTCTCATTATGCACTACCATAAGCCATCCTTTCTTTATCATCCATCCTATACTAGGAAATGTATGTTGACTGTATGTTGTATGGTGGGGCATACAGTACAGTGGTTACATGTGTCGTGGTGAGGCATACAGCACAGTGGTTACATGTGTCATCGTGAGGCATACAGCACAGTGGGTACACGTGTCATCGTGAGGCATACAGCACAGTGGTTACAAGTGTCATCGTGGGGCAAACAGTACAGTGGCTACACGTGTCGTGGTTGGGCATACAGCACAGTGGTTACACATGTTGTGGTGGGGCATACAGCACAGTGGTTACACATGTTGTGGTGAGGCATACAGCACAGTGGCTACACGTGTCATCGTGAGGCATACAGCACAGTGGTTATACGTGTCATGGTGGGGCATACAGCACAGTGGCTACACGTGTCATCGTGAGGCATACAGCACAGTGGCTACACGTGTCATCGTGAGGCATACAGTACAGTGGCTACACGTGTCATGGTGAGGCATACAGTACAGTGGCTACACGTGTCGTGGTGAGGCATACAGTACAGTGGCTACACGTGTCATCGTGAGGCATACAGTACAGTGGCTACACGTGTCATCATGAGGCATACAGCACAGTGGTAACATGTGTCATCGTGAGGCATACAGTACAGTGGCTACACGTGTCGTGGTGGAGCATACAGTACAGTGGTTACACGTGTCGTGGTGAGGCATACAGTACAGTGGCTACATGTGTCGTGGTGAGGCATACAGCACAGTGGCTACACGTGTCGTGGTGAGGCATACAGCATAGTGGTTACATGTGTCATCGTGAGGCATACAGTACAGTGGTAACACGTGTCATCATGAGGCATACAGCACAGTGGTTACATGTGTCATCGTGAGGCATACAGTACAGTGGCTACACGTGTCATCATGAGGCATACAGCACAGTGGTTACACGTGTCGTGGTGAGGCATACAGCACAGTGGTTACACGTGTCATCGTGAGGCATACAGCACAGTGGTTACACGTGTCATCGTGAGGCATACAGCACAGTGGTTACATGTGTCATCATGAGGCATACAGCACAGTGGTTACACGTGTTGTGGTGGGGCATACAACACAGTGGTTACATGTGTCGTGGTGAGGCATACAGCACAATGGCTACACGTGTCATCGTGGAGCATACAACATAGTGGTTACATGTTTCATCGTGAGGCATACAGCACAGTGGTTACACGTGTCATCGTGAGGCATACAACATAGTGGTTACATGTTTCATCGTGAGGCATACAGCACAGTGGTTACACATGTCATCATGAGGCATACAGCACAGTGGTTACATGTGTCGTGGTGAGGCATACAGCACAGTGGCTACATGTGTCGTGGTGAGGCATACAGTACAGTGGTTACACATGTCGTGGTGAGGCATACAGTACAGTGGTTACACGTGTCATCATGAGGCAAACAGTACAGTGGCTACATGTGTCATCGTGAGGCATACAGCATAGTGGTTACATGTTTCATCGTGAGGCATACAGTACAGTGGTTACACGTGTCATCGTGAGGCAAACAGTACAGTGGTTACACATGTCATCGTGAGGCATACAGCAAAATGGTTACACGTGTCATCGTGAGGCATACAGCACAGTGGCTACACGTGTCATCGTGAGGCATACAGCACAGTGGCTACACGTATCGTGGTGAGGCATACAGCACAGTGGTTACACGTGTCATCGTGAGGCATACAGTACAGTGGTTACACGTGTCATCATGAGGCATACAGCACAGTGGTTACGCGTGTCGTGGTGAGGCATACAGCACAGTGGCTACACGTGTCATCGTGAGGCATACAGTACAGTGGTTACACGTGTCATCATGAGGCATACAGTACAGTGGCTACACGTGTCGTCTGTAATAGGAGTTATATTCCGAAGTCGAGAATCTTCTAGAGACTTAGTTCCTGGAGGCACCACGAGGGGGCAGCAGCTCCCGGAAGGCGGTCTCGTCTGGCGTCAAAGATAACCCGCTGAAAAGGACAGATACCCGTTTCCCCCTGGAGACGAGAACCAGGCTTCAATGTTGGGCCTTATGGGGTTCGAGCTTGAGGGTATGGGGTCTAAGACTATGGGGTTTGAGGCTATGGAGTCTGAGACTATGAGGTTTGAGGCTATGGAGTCTGAGACTATGGTGTTTGAGGCTATGATGTTTGAGGCTGGATGGATAGAGATTATGGGGTTTCGAACTATAGAGTCTGAGGGTATGGGGTTTGAGGGTATGGGGTTGAAACTATGGGGTTTGAGACTAGAGTGGATTTGGGTCCTAATATTCTTTTCGGACGAGCAGCAAATTAGAAAACTAACTGTTTGTTCTGAAAATGGATGGTTTTATTCACCACATTGGATTTTATTCATGAAATGACTTAAAAACTGTGTGCAAACATTTTAATACTTGTATTCTTCCTGTGACTGTTTCAGATACCACATTTGAAAGTAAATAGATTTTATTAATAGAACTACTCCATGTTAACCTAGTTAGGATTGTTCCAGTACATTATTGGATGCACTTTATTTTTCTATTTGAGATGATAATATTTCCATCTGTCAATTGTTCACTGCCACACCCTCTGACAAGGTCTTCCTAGGACAACTCTCCTGTCAAGTCTGTGAATCGTATCGGTGTCTGCTCAATCTAGATCATGTTCTGTCGTCCAAACAGGCATGTTTCAATCCAATTAGAGCCATTTTCTGGTGTCTGTTTTGTTTTAATGTTTTGGTTTGTTTCTGTTCACGGAGATTTGTAGCGTAACTCCAGTATTCTCTTAGTAAGTGGTACTTGTTGTACTCAGCAAATAAAGCTGATATCGAGATGGTTTCCTACCCCTAATAACAAACACAACTATTCTGTCGATCTTAAATGGCGGAGACGGGGTAGGATGAATCGTGAATGACGCGTTGTGAGAACCAGTTGGGATTTGAGCAACTCGACCCGCCGCGTGCAGATCACTACGCGCGCGGGCCTTGTTGCGTAAATCCGGATTGATTCTCACTCAGGGCCGTTTCTACTAATAATATCTAACACCATGAACTATGTTGACACAGTTTCACTCAATCTCACTATACCTTAGATAGCACATTGATGCAATAACAATTACTTAGTTATTTTCAATTTTTATACGCGTTTATGTAAGAGTTTGATATGTACTTATTTCAAATTGTATCCTCTATTCTGCTCTTATAAATAATTGTATATATGAATTGTTACTCGACATCTTGGTTTGATATTGATTTACAAAGATCATTTCAACTTGTAGTTGTTTCTTTGCCCGAGCTGTGAATCTTGAGTCGGGTCCTGCCTGCTGCTCGGCCTGTCCTCTGGACGAGTGGAGCGTGTGGTGGTCGTTATCTAACTGTTCCCGTCTGCGACCTGTCATCGTTATTAACAGTTTGCTGTAACACCTCTCTTTGTTCCGCAGTGACGGACCCTCCGTACAAAGTGGACTCTCTGCACCCGGAGGACGAGGATCACGAGCGTCGCCCGGACGGGGCGCCGGACGGCCCGCCCTCCCCGCCGCCCTCCCGCATCGCCTACAACCCCATCATCGGCGAGGACATCGGCGAGGACTACGGCGACTACCCGTCCTACTACGGCTACGAGGTGGAGCCGTTGGGCCCCGACCCCTACCGGCCCGTGGAGCCCGTAGAGCCGTACGAGCGGGAACGGCCGGCCGTGCAGCAGAAGACGACCCCACGGCCGACCACCACCTCGACCAGCACCACGCTCGGCTACATCGACTTCCACAACTTTGACGACTACGACTACTTTACGGACGATAAGTTAACGGTGCAAGTGGCGGGCGATGCGTCTCGCAGACAGCGACTGGCGCTGCGACAAAAACTCAAAGAGAAGCAGAGACTGTACAAATACAGACGCAGGCATCGACGCCATCATCAGCGCCACCGGGCCACGTCCTGATGAGCCTCCCCGACCGAAACCGCGCTCAGTGAAGCGTCCACTGGTCGCCAGATGGCGGGGCCGTAGGGCCGCCATCTTGAATCGATGACGTCACACTCCATGTGACGTGTGTAGCGTGACGTCAGCGCTGCGTCGGCGCGTGACGTCACTCAGTGACACGACAATGAGGCCGTGCCTGACACACACAGACATGCGCAATGGGAAAACCGGAAGTCGTCGCTCTATTCTGTTTCCGGTGGCGCCCCCTATAACTGGTTCTACGAACTGTCCATTATGAAGTCCGTCAGCAAAAAGTATTGCGTCTCTGCAGGAACACTACGAACAAAGCCATCGAAGCCATTTTATTTTTTTGTTCATTCCATGAATGAAATCAGATATAATTCTTGAGTGATTGATACCAAAAATGAAGAAGACATTGTTGTCGGTGTGCGGTACGTTCCCCTTTCCCTTGGTATATTTCTATTTTCCTGCCCCTATGTAGGTGTGGCCACTGGGAGTGTCGATACAGCGCGGTCTCGCTGTATGTTTGCGTATTTTGTGTATTGCTAATGGGTGATCACTTCTCCTCAGCTGTGTTCAGAAACCACGAAGATGTTCAGCGCCGGAGATTTAACCGAACGATGGAGACGGACCCGGAGTGAGAAAGCCTGCTGGACACACGGAGGGCAGATTCAGGTCAACTCTAGACTGTAGAACCGTCCCCAGGAGCTATTAACACTCTGTAAGGAGGTCAGGGTGAAGGTCGTGGTTTCCTCTGAATGCAGTCATTGGCTGCTGGGTCAATCAACTTCCTTATATGGCAGTGAAGGCAGAGGGACAACTCCATGCAGCTCCCAGGCAGAGCAGGGCATGTTCTTGTTATATTTGTTACGAGTCGAACCTCAAGTGTCTCTGAACATGGCTGAGAAGCGTGCTATGATTTTTTGCTCAATTTGGCTGGTTGCTTCCGTCAGCGCCCGCGAGAGGGCGCCCCTATAGGTGACGTCACAGGGACGTCGTGATGACGTCATGGTGATATTTACGTCATTTCACCGACAGACAAGCAGAGTGCAGGGCAGGAGTCGACCGAGAACTATATGCATGGAAGCTATCTTCTTAGGGATTTTTTAACAATTTTTTAATGGTTTTGCTTCTTGTTTTGGAATGTCTTGAGGGCTTTGATTATTGCCATGCGTTCTGTGCCATTCCATAAATGCAAAAGGTTATTGTAAACAGGAGCTGTTTCAAAGAAGAGTTTATTTTCGGATCACTGCATCAGGAGGACAGAGGTTCATATTTTCTTAACTATTTTTATCCGTGCTTTATCGGGCTGTTTGTGTTGCCTTTGTTAACCTTGAGAGTTTGCTAATTTGGGAATTATGTCCTTTTAGATTGACATTATTTCAGTGCACGGATATTGTAACGGCACCGAGGATACGATGGTAGTTTAGTTACTCGTGGTATGCTTAAGGTGAGAGCGTTCGCTTACGATGCAATTGTATATAAACTGTTCTAAAAAGCTGCACGTGGAGAAGCGCATCATGACCTTGTGTTCACCTCCCTGAAGGTCAAGGTGACCTTGGGACACAGTGCGTCTTGTGGCTCCGTGGCATCTTCCTCTAAACATTCCTATTTCCGGTAGCTTGGATCTACTTCCGGTAGTCATTGTGAGGCACTTGCCATGGCGGGCATCCCACTTCCGGTGGGCGATATTAGAGTAGATTGAGAACTCTCATTGCAAACTAATCACACATACACTCTAAGTATTCACTCTCAGTCCGGTACCCGGCTCCGACAGAGCTTCTCTTCAATGTAACCATTCATGGAATCGTGACTTGGGTGTAAACGGACAGATAATGTCGTGGATATCGAGTTAATCACGGAAGTATCTAACAGGATGTAAATATATATATAAATATATATCTGTATACACATATACACACACACATACCGGCACAAGTAACACATGGAATATTACGTGACATTATGTAACACGATACGACAGTAAACTGGCGAATGGGGTTTTTATTTTTGGCGTACTCCACATATTCCTGCATTATTCTGTAATATTAGATTTAATGTTGCCACGACGGGTTTGTAGATAATTTAAGGGATGACTTAATTCGTATTAAGGCTTCAGTTAGTTTTAGCTTTAGTTCTTTAGGCTGTAATCTAGGAGAAATGATGAAAACCAAGCCATTCCGTTCAACGTCTGCCAACAGGGATATTTTTTACTATCTGTGCCTTTTAAAATACTATCTATCATCGGTTTATTTTCATACGAGGGAAGTCTCTAAGCGTCCTTCAGTCTCTGCCAGCCTCAGTTCCATTCAGAATCGTCCAATCAGATCGAAGCAACAGGCAGGAGCATGCCACCTGCTGCAAATCACCAGAACTAAACCTAATTATTAAAGCAGCTATTTTTACAGGCGAAGTGTATTTGATTTTGGATATATTCGCCTTCGGGACTGACAATAGGGTGTTGATTGGGTTCGGAGTTTAGAGCGCGGAGTGTGTGACGTAGAGTAGAGTTGTCCTACGTGTAAAGTAATTGCCGTGGAAAACAGTGTACAAAAAGAATCTTAAAGCTCTCTTTCATGTGGCTTTGTGATGGCGTGTTGCGTGCAGGGTGAGTTGGAGTCGCTCAGTCTGAGGTTTGTGTGCAGCCATGTGCAGAAACGAGTCGGAAGTGAGCTCCTCGATCTCCTGTCGACGTGTCAAGTGGCGGCGGCGTAAATCAGGGAACTCAAAGGGCGCCGTGTCTGAAAATAAGCACCAACTCCCGGACCGGCAAATCCGAAAACCCATCGGCGGTAAACGTGGTGTTACATGCTGCTGCGAGGGTGCAGTAATTATCAGTTCTGTACGAAGGATGGCGTTCTCGTCCCAGGCTGATGTATTCTCACTACTTCGATGTGACTATGACGTCGCTGTGACGCGGTCACATAGCAACCTGCATAGCAACACTCACAGTTACTATGAAATCAGCGGGAAGAAAACATGGCGGCTGGAGTTACTCAAAAGAGGGTGGCTTCCGGGACTATCGCGGGTGAAGAAATCTCTGATGTTATCAATATTCGATGGTGCATGGGAATAGGGAACCAAGCTCCACAGGAAATATGTCAACATTACTGCCCTCGGCCAAGGCCTTGGACAGTGATCTTTTTCAATCCTTACCTCGTAACTTGGACATATTTTCACCGGGACAAAGTTTCCCGCTAATCCTTACCAGAAAACGGTTTTGCGGAGGTTCGAATCCACGAGTCCGGGAGAGAGTATCATTTTCAGACACAAATGGAATATTTCGGGCTCAGTGTTGCGTATAACAGCGTACGTCACAGTAGGCCGTACGTGATTTATACGTCACATGAAGCAGAGGTCAGTACGCATGAGCACGGTGTGTACGGGTGGAGAGTGAAGCCCGCTGCGCTGCCCGCCGCCCTCTAGAAACACGGCGCCTTCTCTGTCCATTCTCGGCGTCAGTCTCTCTTCTATCAACTCTACTTCTAATTCTGCTCAATATCTGCTCAATCGTTGTTTGTATAAAACTCACACAAAGCATCGAATCGTTATATTTTCTCCCTCAAGGCCATCTTGTTGCAGGAAGAAAAGGTTACTTTGGTGTTGGTGGATCTGTAGTGTAACGTTTTACCGTGCAGGCAGGTCACGTGACTACAGCCTGATTACATATACAGACATTGTTTACATATGGTTGCTATGGTTACTATCGGCCTTATTATCGGTGATAAGAATGATTTATTTGCAAAGAACAAAGTGTGTTGAAATTCTGTTGTTTTTTGTAAAGTGATTTTGATTACACACGAAGAAGAAAACTAATGATTTGATAATCATGTTTGGCTTATGCAAAGTTTCACAGATGGCATTTAGGATCCAGGATGCGACTCGGTTCAGTCCTAGATTGATTACTAAACGATGCGTTTGGGTTTAAGTATTTTATGTCAATGCGCATGCGTATGTGTACCACGTCATCAGTCTTGTGGTGGGAACGAGCCATATTTCGCTCCCGTTCTCTGTGCTGCAGTCCCACTGGTGTAAGATGGTTAGTTTATTTTACTCATCTGAAAGAAGTCGGTGCCATGTAAATGTAAAACACACGCGCACATAGATTCAATGTATTTACCTTCTAGAAAGAAATCCAGTCACACTGGCGTTGAAATTTGATGAATTTCCTGCATATCATAAAAAATGGGTATTTTCAACATTTCCATTTACTAAGTTTTGCATACTATTTTCATTAACTTTGTTTTATGACTAATTGCTACCTATATTTGCTCACAAAGAATATACCAAGATAAGTTTGAAATTTAAAAGACTGATTCTGATTCAATGTTTTTACACATTTATGTCGAAGTTCTACTATCTATTACCTCTTTGGTTGACCTGACTCCACATTTTGCGGTGTATTTCCACATATTTGTTTATTTCTTAAAACAAGAATTCACTTAATTGTGTGAAATGAGAAGGAATCGCACCGAGATCAGTAGCAGCTGAAAATATACCATGAGTTTGGTTGCGGAGTAATCTCACAAGGCAAAGATTGCATGGTGATATTTTCAGTGGCTATGGATCGAGTGCGGTTCGGATTTTATCTCAACCCTATCAATGATTGATTGGCTGATGTTTGTTATGCCATCACCCTTTCAGTATTTTCTTATAATACTCCATGGGCGTTGAGTAAGTGTTACTAATGTTTAGTCTATGGAAAAACACCAGGGATGAGATAAAGAGAAACACATCGACTTGGACTCCAGTGTGACCGGTATACCAGAACTATTTCCCTCCATGGTAGCTTCTTAAAACTATTTTGTGCATTTTCTTTTACTCCTTCCAGTCACACCTTAAACTTTCTGCAACTTTGCAATCAAGCAAAGTGGTGTAAAATGCAAGCGTATTTCTTGTTCCTGTACTCCGCTTAGTAGAAAGGAGAATGCTTCGAGGCTCAGTGAAGGAGTCTCGACAAAGAAGACGCCTTGCAGTGCACTGAACAGAAATTAGGACGTAGTGCTACCTAAACCAGCCTTTCTCAGGTTCTATGCAGCCATTGGTTATCACTGCAGACATTATAAGGCGATATCTGTTAGGAGAGTGAGTAGTTCTCATAACTAGGCCAGAGAAACGCTGGTGATTGCGCGTCTCCTGCCGCTAAGATGACGTCATTGCTGTAGAGGAAACCACGTGGTTGTCACATTCATTATTCTGACTGATTTGAAGCTATTTCCACTGGTGCTGATATGTTACTGTTGTTTATTGAGTCGATGACAGACACTGCATTGTTCAGAGATTGTTAATCAGTTGTACAGGGTGGTGAGATATCGAAGGTCCAGTCTGACATACCAAGGTTTTTAACAGTAGTATAGACATATGTTCTGTTTTAAGTGAATTTAACATAATGTTTGGTGATATCAAACATGTGGCGCGCTCACACGATATGTGAACGATTGCAGATTTGTTTTTCTGTTGTGATTATTGAGATTGAATTGCACATGTTGAAAAATTGAAAGCAGTTTCAGCAAACGCACAGTTCTTCTTTCTGTTAAGACCATGAAGCCACAAACAATATCAGATTGCAAAATACTTTCGCGAATTCTTTCAAAGATATACAAACTCCATTTGAGCCCGCAAAACAAAATGCATGTCTCCAGGAATTATTTGTTTAGACACCCGAATGAGATTCAAGAGATTCATTAAAATATGTTTATGTTGAATAGAAATTGTAATATATAGGAAGTGTTGCCAAGAACGGATATACTTGTTCCAAGCAGTTATTATTGATGTGTATAATGTTATAATCATGTATCTATGGGTGTTATGTGGCATTTCTAAATCCATAAACAGGACTAACAGTAACCATGATATATATATACACGTACCTGTTTGGTTCTCTGCGCAGTAAGTAGAACTGATCTGAGGAAATGAAACCAACATCAAATTGAAATCCATGATTTCAGAAATGCGGCGGTTTTCCTTAGAGGGGTGATTTTTGAGGTTCTCTCTCTCTCTCTCTCTCTCTGGTAAATTGGGATGGAGAGAGGGAGGAAGAGCCATTATCTCACCCTGGTATTTTACTTCTCAGGCTTAACATTAGGAATTCTTACTCCATGATTTATTTGATTAATTGATGATTTTATACAGGGTGAGATAAAATGAGAAACCTAATCAATTAATATAACTTGGTCCGCACTTCGCTCCGTGAATTGCTACATGGACAAACTCAGTGGAGTACAGACCAAGTTATTTTCATCTCATTAGTTTCCTTCTAAAAATAGATGTGGGAGAGGGATTTTGAATTCACTACTACTAGCTTGTCAATGCTCTTGATTAACCTTCGGTTCCAAATCCTTTTTCTTAATCGTCAAATCTTGGTCATACTAATAAATGATTATAGCATGCGTAATATAGAGATTAAAAACTAGGAAATCAGCTTTAACATTGATAAGTAGTTAGACCAACCTCAAACTTAACCCTATAGGGTCACTAGGGGTAAGTTCCATTAACACTTTGAGCACAACAGGATTTTATCTTAACCCAAAGGAGTATTTCCTCATACCCAGCGATGGTGTACTTTGTTGGTGTAATCCTCGAAAAGAGAGAATAGTGGTAGATTCTGTTCGGGGATCATTGATCTGGGTAGGAGGGTACACTATATCCTGAACTAACTTTATTCTCAGAATGACAATGTTGTTGTTATGGTAAAAAGAATCCATGCAGAGATTAACACAGACCAGAATTGCGTCATCTACTTTGCCCGATGGTCCACATTAAGGGCAAACCTTTGTTTGGTGAAGCGCAACAGAGAAACCTGCGACAAAGTCCATTGTTGTTAGGGAAGTAGACAGAAGCAAATACCAGTGCTTCCAATGCTCAATGTATCTTTTATCCACCAGATGGCGCCATTTTACTTCTACCGTAAATCGTTCGTTGCTCGTCATACGGCATGTCGTACAGTCTGTGACGTCATTGGATCTGCATGACCTTCATGTTGTGGTTGTAGTTTTGCCAAATGCAAACAAGGCCCGATATTGGGCCTCGAGAAACCACAGCGCCAGTAGCTGCACAGCTTGCGACATTTATACCACGACACCAGTCCCATGTCGGAGCGGCTGTAGACTGGTCTTTGTACAGAATCATTTTACACTCGTTTTATATTCTCGGTTTAATAAAGTTTCTACTCTGTCCAAAATGAAAAACAATAAAAAAATAACCAGAGAAGGTGTTCCGTATTCATTCTCGATATAGGGTACATAGCTAGTGCGTTATGGAGGCGGCCATCTTGCCCCCGGTGACACCCGGAGACACCCGGTGACGGGTGTCTCCGGGTGTCCGTGTCCGTGGCGGGCTTCTGGACTTGTCGCTCCGATGTCCATGGAGTACAACAACTGACGACGGTCGTCATGCCCTGACTACAGTGGTGCTATCTTACTACAGTGGATGACGGTGGAACTAGCAAACACTCTGTACCCTATACCTGGATGATTCTTATGGTGGTGAGGGGAGAAATGCTGCAGTTGATCAGTTATATTTGGATGGAGGAAAACCTCAGAAACCTTAACAACAGAACAAGTTGTTTTTACAATCAGTGTGTCTATAACAGGAGCGTCAGAACGTTTTGAAAGCGGGGGATACCTGAAAAATTGCTGACTTTTTTTTCTCACGTGGTCACAAGTCAGACTTTAGTATCGGTCTGTTTCACTGGAGAAGTCAAGGCTTAGTCATTGGTACAAATTAGAATGTAAGTGCGAGGTGATTACGTAGAGTCTAGTCCGAGGAGATTACTGCCGCTTTCATCTGAAACCACTTTATGGTCAATTCTCACCAACTGTCTACATGCATGTGCCCGCCTCTAACACTTTAGATTCAAGGAATTGTTCTTTCTCATTACTGAAAGCGTTATGCCTAAGGCTTTAGTGGGATACAGTAGAACCCCGCGTAAGCAGACAGCTTCCGTTCTGGGCCAAGGTGTCCGCTTACGCAGCGTGTCCGCTTACGCAGGGTGACCGCTTACACGGGGGTAAATAAAAATCTAATAGAGGGAACCGTTCCGACCAAAGGTGTCCGTTAAAGTAGGGTGTCCGCTTACACGGGGTGTCCGTTAGGCGGGGTTTTACTTAATATGGTCTTCTAGGGCTATATCAGATTTTTTCAAAATTAGAGACCAAAATCTTCTGATTTTCAGCCTTTCTCAAAGTGGAAAAATCATAAATTTCACAACAAATGCTAAAATTAAAAAATAAATGCTCTGTAACATATTCATCTGTGTAATACATCTATTGTATGGAGTTATTTCTATTGATAAAAGAGAGAAAAATGTTTCTATCACAATTATCAAGGCAGCCATTCAAATTCAAAAATTGGGGAAGTTTTAATGCTATCATCCGAAAGCAAAAGTAAAAGGCCCTGAAATTTAGTGTAGAATAACAAATTTGCTATCTTTATATATGATAAGAATATCTTAGAGACTGTAGGTACCCTGCATTTTTCCATCAAAAATCTTTTACAAAGTGTTAATTTTTGAAACTACATTGTTGGATCTAAACTCATGATTCGTGTAATTTGCTGTTATCGTCCGAATGCAGCAAAATCTGTTCTCTGTGAATTTTTAAGATTAGTAGGGTATATTTATACATTGTGTAGTCCTTAGTTTGAGGTATCTAGGGATTTATTCTATTAGTGTACCCTGGAAATTCTAGGAGCCAGAGCCCAACAAATGTAAATGTTATCGTCCGAATGCATAACAGCAGAACTATGAGTTAAATATGTTTCCTGTGTATGAAATTATCTTTTTGAAATTAGAATAATTACTTATTATTCACAAATGGGAATGCTTTTCCATTAAATTGACTACTGCATTCGGACGATGACGTTTTTGTTATCGTCCGAATGCAACATTTCCTTTTCCATTTTGTATATGCATCTATATGAACAGACAAAAGCATATCTTAGTGCCCCAGATTATTGTAACTTGGCTTATTGTGTATATTTTGGTAAGGAAATTAGAATAAATCGTTACATAGAATATAGATATAGAAACTGTCGCTGCATTCGGACGATGACATGCCTCAGGGCTAAAAAGAACTTGACAAGTTGACGGAGACAGAGTTTCTGAGATTAGTGTAGGCCTACCCAAATGTTGTCAGGGATTGTAAAGTACCTTAAGTTTATTGTGGTTAATAATGGTCTCCACACAGGAGCAGGAATAATAATAATAATAATAATAATAATAATAATAATAATAGACCTGGCTTCAATTATGAAGATAATAAGGAACATATACACAGATATGGGTGATGGGGCGACATAATCTTACCCCCAAGTTTATTAAGAAAAAGAAAAAGAAAAAGAAAAATTTGTGGTAAGAACAGGTGTGTGTGTATCCCAAGTTGTGCCGGTCAAGTGAGCGAACTGAGGGCGGGTGGCTAGCCGCAGTCACCCACCTGGCCGGCAGAGGGAGCCACCCATGTGGTGATGGATATAATTAGAAGTGGTTCTCATGGTTGAGAAATGACCGTATATTGTATTTATCAACCACCGTTCCTTGTTAATAATTACGATGCTCTTCTGACACTTGACCGATGCGCCCTCTATCGTTAATAAAACTTATAGTTTATAATTTGCCCGCGAGGTGGCAGTCATGGATCACTTCGCCATGTTGGTTCCATTTTGTCATTGGAGGAGGGACGTAACGCTGAAATACAGGACAAAACAAGGTAAGAACTTGTTGACAACTGTAGTCGGACCGATTGTAGAGTGTAGGAGACCATGGCACAGATGAATTCACCGAACTTGGACTATAGACAATGTCAATTGCGATCTTGTGATCGCAATATCGTCTGCTGTTGTCATCTTGTGTCAACATCATTCGCCGATGTAGCGATAGGGGGGCATGCCTCAATTAGTTTGTGCTTTCGGGACTTTTTCTGTAAACTCCTGATCTTAAAATAAGAAGATTGCGGCCATCCTTAATCTCTTTCTTGTAAATTACACACTCCCAATACGTTTCATATTGAGACTTCATAGTCGGTGGTTGATAGATATCACGACAGGCGGCGTGCATTTTTGAGTTTAGTTTGAGTTTCTCTCGCCAGGGGCCCGATGACGTTTTGAGAACTATTTCCAGTAATCTCCTGATTTTAAAGTCAGGAAGTTACGGCCTCAGTAATCTCCTGGAATACAGAAAATACTCACACCCAATGCTGTTCCTAAGGAGACTCCGTATTAGGTGGTTAATAAAGACAGCAGAAGCTCTGAATGCTTATCCCCTACGTGTGGGCTACATTGGACCAATTTGATTTTGGCATTTAGAGTTGATGATCCGAGCTTAACCACAGAAAGGTTACAAAACACTGCAACACTTTGAATTCCAAATGGTTTCATCATTAGAGAGAAGACAGCAAGGGCCTGTGCACCTGCGGCAGACCTGGCTTCTTATAAAATAGGAGAGTCTACTGGAATACAAATTGATGCAGTTCTGATCCGAAGCCGGAGTCACCAAAAATTTACCCTAGGCTATAGCCTTAAGTCAAAAATGGTGAAAACCAAAAATGTCTTTAAAAATTAATTATTAATATATAGAAGGCTTCCTCTTGAAGAGATGAATTGATTCTGAGTCTATTTTAGGCACTTTTCTACGAATTTCTGCCCGCAACTGATGAAAAGGGCACAGAGGGACAAAACTCCAAAACATATATATCTAAAGGAGGGCGAAAAAAAGACACATTTTAAGTGTGGATATACATTGCCCTGGGCCAGGAGAGTTTATTGGAATACAAATTGATGCAGTTCTAATTTGAAGCTAATGACATCATTTATAATTATACCAATAGTCAACCTGAAAGATAAGTTGTCGGAGATTTGTATTAACCGATGTTTTAATTATTCAATGGTGTCTTATTTCTGATGACCAATTCGTCTATGTGTATGTCATAAGAGTTTGGTATTTTCAAACAACATCGCAAAGAATGATTAAAATTGATCTCTAAAGGTTTTCGCATACCATGAGTAAAATTCTATTGGATAAAGTCGGAGTATTCAAAAACAAAAAATAACAGTAGTTTTGTAATTGTTAAGCTCTTTTCAAAGTTAAGTAGGTTGCGAATTTTACAAAATCTAAAAAGTTTGACTCGATGTTCACCAAGCATCCTTTGGAGCTGTTGTTTCAAACATACATGTTTATCAATGATGACTCTCATGTATAGCATAGAACCTCCTGACGTCAATTGAATACCATAAAGGCGTAGGATGGGTTTATTTTCTATTGCTTTACATTGCTGGAAAGGTATATTAATCTGTTATTTTTGTAGTTAAGGGATAGATGATTTCTTTTTATCCATGAACCAAATATTAATAAATCTCTCTTTGGAAAAACAGGATTCAACAGGGCCCAGGGGCGGGGTTTTGTCATGGAGTAGGCCAGGAGCGGGGTTTTATCGGGGAGTAGGGCAGGGGCGGGGTTTTGTCGGGGAGTAGGCCAGGGGCGGGGTTTTGTCGGGGAGTAGGCCAGGGGCGGGGTTTTGTCATGGAGTAGGCCAGGGGCGGGGTTTTGTCGGGGAGTAGGCCAGGGGCGGGGTTTTGTCGGGGAGTAGGCCAGGGGCGGGGTTTTGTCGGGGAGTAGGCCAGGGGCGGGGTTTTGTCGGGGAGTAGGCCAGGGGCGGGGTTTTGTCGGGGAGTAGGCCAGGGGCGGGGTTTTGTCGGGGAGTAGGCCAGGGGCGGGGTTTTGTCGGGGAGTAGGCCAGGGGCGGGGTTTTGTCGGGGAGTAGGCCAGGGGCGGGGTTTTGTCGGGGAGTAGGCCAGGGGCGGGGTTTTGTCGGGGAGTAGGGCAGGGGCGGGATTTTGTCGGGGAGTAGGGCAGGGGCGGGGTTTTGTCGGGGAGTAGGCCAGGGGCGGGGTTTTGTCGGGGAGTAGGCCAGGGGCGGGGTTTTGTCGGGGAGTAGGCCAGGGGCGGGGTTTTGTCGGGGAGTAGGCCAGGGGCGGGATTTTGTCGGGGAGTAGGGCAGGGGCGGGGTTTTGTCGGGGAGTAGGCCAGGGGCGGGGTTTTGTCGGGGAGTAGGCCAGGGGCGGGGTTTTGTCGGGGAGTAGGGCAGGGGCGGGGTTTTCTACGTTCTCATTGGTTCACACATTAAATATGAACGTGATGATCCAAAATATTCAATTTTCATATTTTACTCTTTTTTTTCTATTATACTTTCAAACTTACCATTTTTCTACTTGTGTAGGCATGCTACAAAACAGTCTGCCATGCTTCCAGATCTTCGAGGGTGGAGGTGGCCGTGTACGAAGGACGGTCCCTCACCAAGATTTTACATTTAGACCTTCAGCGTCATAGGACATCTCCTACAAGTATAGTCTACAGGCACATACAGCTAAACTACCCGAGGCTACAAGCATCAGCGAGGACATCTAGTTTGGGACCCCTTTTCTTCATAAACCAAGTAATTCAGCCTACAAGTTTCAGCTAAGACACCTAGTAATTCAGCCTATAAGTTTCAGCTAGGACACCTAGTAATTCAGCCTACAAGTTTCAGCTAGGACACCTGGTAATTCAGCCTACAAGTTTCAGCTAGGACACCTAGTAATTCAGCCTAAAAGTTTCAGCTAGGACACCTAGTAATTCAGCCTACAAGTTTCAGCTAGGACACCTAGTGATTCAGCCTAAAAGTTTCAGCTAGGACACCTAGTAATTCAGCCTACAAGTTTCAGCTAGGACACCTAGTAATTCAGCCTAAAAGTTTCAGCTAGGACACCTAGTAATTCAGCCTACAAGTTTCAGCTAGGACACCTAGTGATTCAGCCTAAAAGTTTCAGCTGGGACACCTAGTAATTCAGCCTACAGGTTCCAGCTGGAGGCCCTGTTTTGGTGTCCTCTGAAAAAACACTTTTCTGTAAGCCTATGAGAGACAGGGACGATGTGGGAGCACTCCATTCAACACTTATGAGGGAAACTGTCAAAGCCTGGCAGCCAGGACTGTCTTTGGGAAGTCTCAGGCCCAGTTGAATAATGTTTGTCAAAGAGAGCATGTAGTCTAAGAACACCTCGGAGGGTTGCTGCTGAATGATATAGAAGGTCTCCTTATCCCATAGGCTTAACATGCCCTCCATGCCTCTACGAGTATTGCAGTCCGTTCTCCATGGTCTATATCCTGTGTGTCGTCCGTTCTTTTGCTGTGTACAGGGGTGAGATGAATACAGAACGAAACTGGTTTTGATCAAAGTTGTTCTGCTCTAACTCATGTGAATGCTACGTGATAGTCATTCGGCTGTTGCCTCGTTCATATCCCTCCCCATCATACTGGTGGAGTCTGCCACTGCCCAGTTCTTACTCAAGGTAGGCTCTCCCGCTCTCCCTGGTACGAGCGTACACGAGACACGTTATCAGGCCATGTTTAATTGCTGGGTGCTAGTTTAAACCAAGGTCCTGGCTCCATACAGAATATAAATCAATGAGGTCGTAATCCATGCTCTGATACGCCCCGGTAACCAAGTAGAGTTGTTCAAACAGCTGACAACACGGAGTGGAGGCACGACTCTGTATGATTCACGCGGTGAGATTCACACAGTGTACCCCGTAAAGTGAGATTCACACGGTGAGATTCACACGGTGTACCCCGTAAAGTGGGATTCACGCGGTGAAATTCACACGGTGTACCCCGTAAAGTGGGATTCACGCGGTGTACCCCGTAAAGTGGGATTCACGCGGTGAGATTCACACGGTGTACCCCGTAAAGTGGGATCCACACGGTGAGATTCACACAGTGTACCCCGTAAAGTGGGATTCACGCGGTGAGATTCACACGGTGTACCCCGTAAAGTGGGATGCATGCGGTGAGATTCACACGGTGTACCCCGTAAAGTGGGATTCACACGGTGTACCCCATAAAGTGGGATTCACGCGGTGAGATTCACACGGTGTACCCCGTAAAGTGGGATTCACGTGGTGAGATTCACACGGTGTACCCCGTAAAGTGGGATTCACGCGGTGAGATTCACACGGTGTACCCCGTAAAGTGGGATTCACGTGGTGAGATTCACACGGTGTACCCCGTAAAGTGGGATTCACGCGGTGAGATTCACACGGTGTACCCCGTAAAGTAGGATTCACACGGTGTACCCCGTAAAGTGGGATTCACACGGTGTACCCCGTAAAGTGGGATTCACGCGGTGAGATTCACACGGTGTACCCCGTAAAGTGGGATGCACGCGGTGAGATTCACACGGTGTACCCCGTAAAGTGGGATGCACGCAGTGAGATTCACACGGTGTACCCCGTAAAGTGGGATGCACGCGGTGAGATTCACACGGTGTACCCCGTAAAGTGGGATGCACGCGGTGAGATTCACACGGTGTACCCCGTAAAGTGGGATGCACGCGGTGAGATTCACACGGTGTACCCGTAAAGTGGGATTCACGTGGTGAGATTCACACGGTGTACCCCGTAAAGTGGGATTCACGCGGTGAGATTCACACGGTGTACCCCGTAAAGTGGGATCCACACGGTGAAATTTACACGGTGTACCCCGTAAAGTGGGATTCACACGGTGAGATTCATCTACCTCACAGGGTGTGCGTCTGAGACAAATCCTGCTAAGACTCTGTACTGGAACACAATCTCCACGTGTTAGCGTCTCATTTACGTGAAGGCAAATTCAACCAACCCCTATCCCTTGACACCCAGTATCAGTACACCAAGGTAGTACACCATTGTATACCTAAATGCAAATCACCCTCACACCCGCACCCTCACACCCGCACCCACACCCTCACACCCACACCCTCACACCCGCACCCTCACCCTCACACCCGCACCCTCACACCCGCACCCTCACCCTCACACCCACACCCTCACACCCGCACCCTCACCCTCACACCCACACCCTCACACCCACACCCTCACACCCACACCCTCACACCCACACCCTCACACCCGCACCCTCACCCTCACACCCGCACCCTCACACCCGCACCCTCACCCTCACACCCTCACCCTCACCCTCACACCAGTTACCTAGAACCTCACTTCTTAGCACAACAGCGGGGAAGTTTGTGAACCAGGTTTGTCACTGCGCCCACCACACCTCACACCCACCCACACCCACCTCACACCCACCTCACACCCACCCACACCCACCCACACCCACCCACACCCACCCACACCCACCCACACCCACCCACACCCACCCACACCCACCCACACCCACCTCACACCCACCTCACACCCACCTCACACCCACCCACACCCACCCACACCCACCCATACCCACCCACACCCACCTCACACCCACCCACACCCACCTCACACCCACCTCACACCCACCTAACACCCACCCACACCCACCCACACCCACCTCACACCCACCTCACACCCACCTCACACCCACCCACACCCACCTCACACCCACCTCACACCCACCTCACATCCACCTCACACCCACCCACACCCACCCACACCCACCCACACCCACCCACACCCACCTCACACCCACCTCACACCCACCCACACCCACCCACACCCACCCACACCCACCCACACCCACCCACACCCACCCACACCCACCTCACACCCACCCACACCCACCCACACCCACCCACACCCACCTCACACCCACATCACACCCACCCACACCCACCTCACACCCACCTCACACCCACCTCACACCCACCCACACCCACCTCACACCCACCCACACCCACCCACACCCACCCACACCCACCCACACCCACCCACACCCACCCACACCCACCCACACCCACCCACACCCACCCACACCCACCCACACCCACCCACACCCACCCACACCCACCCACACCCACCCACACCCACCCACACCCACCCACACCCACCTCACACCCACCCACACCCACCCACACACACCCACACCCACCCACACCCACCCACACCCCGATCCGGGCCCTCTGCCTCCCTGGGCCCGGGATTCGTGAGAAGGCCCTCGCCGCTCCGACAAGGACCTGCCACCACCTCCCGCCGCCACTCCCAACAGCTACAACTCCGCCAACATGAAGTAAGTAATTCCTGAAAGTAAGTGGATAGAAAAGTGAGACAGACAGACAGAGTCAGACAGAGACAGAGACAGACAGACACAGACAGACAGACAGAGACAGTCAGAGACAGACAGAGACAGACAGACACAGACAGGGACTGCAAAAGGCACATAGAAAGGAAGACAGAGAAAAGGACAAAGGAACAGAGACAGACAGAGAGAATTAGATACAGAGGTAGGGAGAAAGACAGACAGGGAGAGTCAGAGGGACGGGGAGATAGGAAGAGAAAAGGAAAGACAGTCCGAGGCAGAGACAGAGAGACAGACAAGGACAGACTGAAGTAGAAACCAACAAGTTTCGGTCAGGGTCGTCATTCTCCATGAGTTTAATGTGGTGTGATATGAACGAGGTGAAGCCGAGTGAATATCACGTACCATTCAAACGAGTTGGAGAACGATGACTTTGATCAAAACGAGTTGTTTTCACCCTTATATACAGAGCGTATTTGTCTCATTCCTGGCACTTTTATCTCATAGACTTAACATTGGGAGCTCCTTCTCCATGCCCGTGTGAGTATTGCAGTCCGTTCTCCATGCCCGTGTGAGTATTGCAGTCCGTTCTCCATGCCCGTGTGGGTATTGCAGTCCGTTCTCCATGCCCGTGTGGGTATTGCAGTCCGTTCTCCATGCCCGTGTGGGTATTGCAGTCCGTTCTCCATGCCCGTGTGGGTATTGCAGTCTGTTCTCCATGCCCGTGTGGGTACTGCAGTCCGTTCTCCATGCCCGTGTGGGTATTGCAGTCTGTTCTCCATGCCCGTGTGGGTATTGCAGTCCGTTCTCCATGCCCGTGTGGGTATTGCAGTCCGTTCTCCATGCTCTACATACTGAGGTACCTGTGGAGGGTGAAGTCTGCGCACGTCCAGCTGTTTACAGACGCTCACAAATAGAGCGAGGAAAATCTCACCAGAACGTAGAACCTGAGTGTGAGTAGAGCGCTACTTCACGGCCCAGATCTCACAGTCTCTAAGTCGTGTTCTGTACAAGGTTCTCACTACGCACCCCGCTCACAGATCTCACAGTCTCTAAGTCGTGTTCTGTACAAGGTTCTCACTACGCACCCCGCTCACAGATCTCACAGTCTCTAAGTCGTGTTCTGTACAAGGTTCTCACTACGCACCCCGCTCACAGATCTCACAGTCTCTAAGTCGTGTTCTGTACGAGGTTCTCACTACGCACCCAGCTCACAGATCTCACAGTCTCTAAGTCGTGTTCTGTACAAGGTTCTCACTACGCACCCCGCTCACACATCTCACAGTCTCTAAGTCGTGTTCTGTACAAGGTTCTCACTACGCATCCCGCTCACACATCTCACAGTCTCTAAGTCGTGTTCTGTACAAGGTTCTCACTACGCACCCAGCTCACAGATCTCACAGTCTCTAAGTCGTGTTCTGTACAAGGTTCTCACTACGCACCCCGCTCACAGATCTCACAGTCTCTAAGTCGTGTTCTGTACAAGGTTCTCACTACGCACCCAGCTCACAGATCTCACAGTCTCTAAGTCGTGTTCTGTACGAGGTTCTCACTACGCACCCCGCTCACACATCTCACAGTCTCTAAGTCGTGTTCTGTACGAGGTTCTCACTATGCACCCCGCTCACAGATCTCACAGTCTCTAAGTCGTGTTCTGTACAAGGTTCTCACTACGCAGCCCGCTCACAGATCTCACAGTCTCTAAGTCGTGTTCTGTACAAGGTTCTCACTACGCACCCCACTCACAGATCTCACAGTCTCTAAGTCGTGTTCTGTACGAGGTTCTCACTACGCACCCCGCTCACAGATCTCACAGTCTCTAAGTCGTGTTCTGTACGAGGTTCTCACTACGCACCCCGCTCACAGATCTCACAGTCTCTAAGTCGTGTTCTGTACGAGGTTCTCACTACGCACCCCGCTCACAGATCTCACAGTCTCTAAGTCGTGTACTGTACAAGGTTCTCACTACGCACCCCGCTCACACATCTCACAGTCTCTAAGTCGTGTTCTGTACAAGGTTCTCACTACGCACCCCGCTCACAGATCTCACAGTCTCTAAGTCGTGTTCTGTACAAGGTTCTCACAACGCACCCCGCTCACAGATCTCACAGTCACTCAGTCGTGTTCTGTACAAGGTTCTCACTACGCACCCCGCTCACAGATCTCACAGTCTCTAAGTAGTGTTCTGTACAAGGTTCTCACTACACACCCCGGTCACAGATCTCACAGTCTCTAAGTCGTGTTCTGTACAAGGTTCTCACTACGCACCCCGCTCACAGATCTCACAGTCTCTAAGTCGTGTTCTGTACAAGGTTCTCACTACGCACCCCGCTCACAGATCTCACAGTCTCTCAGTCGTGTTCTGTACGAGGTTCTCACTACGCACCTGCTCACAGATCTCACAGTCTCTAAGTCGTGTTCTGTACGAGGTTCTCACTACGCACCCTGCTCACAGATCTCACAGTCTCTAAGTCGTTGTCTGTACAAGGTTCTCACTACGCACCCCGCTCACAGATCTCACAGTCTCTAAGTCGTGTTCTGTACAAGGTTCTCACTACGCACCCCGCTCATAGATCTCACAGTCTCTAAGTCGTGTTCTGTACAAGGTTCTCACTACACACCCCGGTCCCAGATCTCACAGTCTCTAAGTCGTGTTCTGTACGAGGTTCTCACTACGCACCCCGCTCACAGATCTCACAGTCTCTAAGTCGTGTTCTGTACAAGGTTCTCACTACGCACCCCGCTAACAGATCTCACAGTCTCTAAGTCGTGTTCTGTACAAGGTTCTCACTACGCACCCCTCTCACAGATCTCACAGTCTCTAAGTCGTGTTCTGTACGAGGTTCTCACTACGCACCCCGCTCACAGATCTCAGTCTCTAAGTCGTGTTCTGTACAAGGTTCTCACTACGCACCCCGCTCACACATCTCACAGTCTCTAAGTCGTGTTCTGTACAAGGTTCTCACTACGCACCCCGCTCACAGATCTCACATTCTCTAAGTCGTGTTCTGTACAAGGTTCTCACTACGCACCCCGCTCACACATCTCACAGTCTCTAAGTCGTGTTCTGTACAAGGTTCTCACTGCGCTCTATGGGGGAAGAAGTCTTAACGAACTAGGCTTAGAGCCTTGAGAATACACTGACACACAGTATTCCCGCTAGGTGGCATCATTGAGATTATAGGAATCTTTGGGTTGCATTGATGTACGTCTTTAGCACGGGAGGCAGGCCAGTGGATTCTCAAGGCTTTAAGCCTAGTTCGTTAAGAATCATTCTCCCATAGAGCGTAGTGAGAGTACAGAATACGGCTTAGAGACTGTGAGATCGTGTGAGACCGTCGTAGATCTCAGCATCCTGTCGGTAGCGTCTCACTGACATACCCTGAATCAGTCGTCATCGGGTTCTGTTTTGTTATTTTTCATTGTTTACAATAATTCATCAAGAAAAGCATATTTTCATAGTGTACACTTTTGGCCAAAGAATGTTAAATTTTACTGACAGAAAAATGCATTTAATTACCTTTCCTTATCAAAGTATATAATATATGTCAGTAAGTATCAAAATTAGTTTTCCTTCTGTTACCATGGAAACGAGCATGATACTACACTTTTTGGAACAAACGAGCATCAGATTCAGATTCCTGAGGTCATAATTAATTAATTTTTTTTTTATAATTTTTTTTTTGAGTGACCTTCACTGTCTGAATCCAAATATCTGTTGCATCCTGCCATGCAACCACAGGGGGCCAGGTAGGACATCATTTAATGATGTCACACGCACCAGTGTACATGGTTACGGTGGTTAGGTACAGTTCTTAACTGTTATTCAAGGTAGCATCAAGCTAGGGGACAGACTTAGCCTCGTCTTACATCTAGTCATAATTAATTATTGTGGCAAGTTTCAGCCGGTAGACTTTCGGGGGTCAATGTTAGCCATTTTAAGGCCCTTTGCTCCTCTACTGGATGGTCTTCCTTTATGTTTAAATGAATATACATTTCCAGGTGGAAACAATAGGTTTCTCATACTTATCTCCCTGATTCCAGAATTTTCTAACCTCTAGTGCACCCGTAAGAAATATTCTACTTAATTCCAAGTTGAAAATCAGACAAACACCCTGTGAGGTACATGAATCCCACCGTGTGAATCCTACTTTACATAGTACAGAATCTCAGCAGGATTTGTCTCAGACAAACACCCTGTGAGGTACATGAATCCCACCGTGTGAATCCTACTTTACATAGTACAGAATCTCAGCAGGATTTGTCTCAGACACACACCCTGTGAGGTACATGAATCTCAGCAGGACTTGTGTCAGACAAACACCCTGTGAGGTACATGAATCTCAGCAGGATTTGTCTTAGACAAACACCCTGTGAGGTACATGAATCTCAACAGGATTTGTCTCAGACAAACACCCTGTGAGGTACATGAATCTCACTGTGTGAATCCCACTTGACACTAGGAGAAAGGTTTGAGGTAGACCAGTCTCCGATGAATTAGTGTCGATATGTGTGAATCTCGCTTTACGTCTGACAACGTCAAATGGGAGCACAGGAAACATTGTAGATTTCTGCGGAGAAGATAGATAGTAAATAAATAATATAGCACGACCTGACCAAGCTACAAAATGAGATGATCATTTACGCTTATCCCCTTAAGTGCATGGGATGTCCCTTAAGTGGGGTGTCCCCTTAAGTGGGTTTTCCTTAAGTGGGGTGTCCCTTCAGTACGTACTTGAGACTCGTCCATTTATTGCAGAACTCCTGCTCTTTTCAGGGGTCATGCAGTAATAGCGCTCGCCATAGTCTTCATGGGGTGTGCCATTGCTCTGGCGATTGGACTGGGCCTCGGCCTTCGGCCAACAGTGGTACTCCAACCAAACTCAAGTCCAGAAGTTCTATGTCAACCAACACAACAAAAGAAAACAACAACAGAAACCACAACAACAACAGAAACAACAACCACCACAACGCCGTTGAAGAGGCGCGAGTCGGTAACGGGCGAGTACCGCATGGCGACGGTACAGACTGACGTCCGTGAGTGTTCACAGATCGGCATGTAAGTATCCGGCCTCCGGTGAAACCTTTAAACCTATAAAACCTATAAAACCTATAAAAACCTATATTTTCACTGTCACACAGATTGATGTGTACAGGAAATCTTAGAAGCTATCTTGACACAAGGTTAGATTGTCAAATGACAAGAAATCCACATTATCTCTTTATTTAAGAGATCATAAAAGTGTTTAAGAATCAACAGTTGGTGTGACTTCTTGCAGGATGGCTCGCCCGTTGGAAACTCAACACCGTTTACAGTCTGCTTGGTGTTTATAACCTGATGAGCCAGACATCCTCGTGTCCTGCAATTTAGTACTAGGTACATTTTTTTAGAAATCAAAAACTGAAAATAAGCAAATGACTATATTTTGACTCATGTTATGCTGAATATGTTAACCCTAAAAACCTATAAAAGCCAATGTTTTGGGCCTTGAAAAACCTGTAAAAACCTATATTTTAATTTTCAAAACCTATAAAAAAAAACTATAGTGAGGAAGCGGGGCACTGGGAGGCCTGAAGTATTTATAGAGAAAGTTGTGACTATGCTGTACTATACACCTATGTCTGATAATAGTCCCAATACCAACCTCTGCTAGTTGAGGCTTACCACTATACTGTGCCGGTATGGCGCCATACCACCATACTTTGACTATATAGGTTTGAGATCATATATGTGTCATTCTCCAATCTTTTACATCCATATTTTTGATAAACTTAACAACTGTCATCGTAGCTTCGAGATAGAGTTATTCAGAGACGATATTAGTAAGCTACACTTCAAAAGTAACAAACAAGACCAAAAACAAAATTCTAGCCTCAAGCCCCCATAGCTTTAGCACTAAGCCTCGTCCTTGCTGGTTTCACCGGGTTCACTTTGGCTCCCTATAAAGTGCTGATACACATATAGCGTTGCTATGTTTCTTAATACAGCGGAGTAGAGGTCTATGGTCTCACTTCATGAACTAGTTTGTATATCAGTCTATATATACACACGTCACGGCATCACGTCATAAATAGGTCAGGTGATACTCTTAACCAATCAGATTGAGTGTTCAAAGTATGGTGGTACGGCGCCATACCGGCGCAGTATGGTGGCACGGCTCAATTACCACTTGTAGAGCAGAGGTTGGTATTTAGAGTATTTTGGGGGATAGGTGTATAGTACTTAAAGAACAGCATGACTTTGCTGTACACGATACAAAACGAGAAAGGCTTGATGCTTAAAGGCCGAGTTTCATAAATAAACATCAACCTCATTGAGTTTTGTATCAAGTACATCAACAGACATATAGAGCATGTTGTTCTATATTCATTACATACCCAGAATTCATAGTTCACTAAGTGGTGGGGAAAGTGACCATCAACTTTACTTAGCCATGATAGACGTACTGCTATATCAAAGACCAGTCCTTCTCATACCAGGTCTGTGAGGTGTGGTGTACAGCCATCTTTCTCCTTCATCCCCAGCAGTGGTAGACTTACTGCTATATCAAAGACCAGTCCTTCTCATACAAGGTCTATGTGGTGTGGTGTACAGCCACCTTTCTCCCTCATCCCCAGCAGTGGTAGACTTACTGCTTTATCAAAGACCAGTCCTTCTCATACCAGGTCTATGTGGTGTGGTGTACAGCCACCTTTCTCCCTCATCCCCAGCAGTGGTAGATTTACTGCTATATCAAAGACCAGTCCTTCTCATACCATGTCTATGTGGTGTGGTGTACGGCCACCTTTCTCCCTCATCCCCAGCAGTGGTAGACTTACTGCTATATCAAAGACCAGTCCTTCTCATACAAGGTCTATGTGGTGTGGTGTACAGCCACCTTTCTCCCTCATCCCCAACAGTGGTAGACTTACTGCTATATCAAAGACCAGTCCTTCTCATACCATGTCTATGTGGTGTGGTGTACAGCCATCTTTCTCCCTCATCCCTAGCAGTGGTAGACTTACTGCTATATCAAAGACCAGTCCTTCTCATACAAGGTCTATGTGGTGTGGTGTACAGCCACCTTTCTCCCTCATCCCCAGCAGTGGTAGACTTACTGCTATATCAAAGACCAGTCCTTCTCATACCAGGTCTATGTGGTGTGGTGTACAGCCACCTTTCTCCCTCATCCCCAGCAGTGGTAGACTTACTGCTATATCAAAGACCAGTCCTTCTCATACAAGGTGTATGTGGTGTGGTGTACAGCCACCTTTCTCCCTCATCCCCAGCAGTGGTAGACTTACTGCTATATCAAAGACCAGTCCCTCTCATATCATGTCTGTGTGGTATTGGTCTGTATGGTGTGGTATTCACATACTCATCCTGTAGTAGATTCGATCACCACCCAACCAAAGTAGGTCGAACATTTCCCTACCTACAAACTAGGGGCTAGGATGGGATTTTGTTTGACTGATGAAGAGAAGGGCACGCCCTCCTTTTGGTATGTAACCGTCCGACCTTAAGAATAGATAAAGAGATGACAAGAAGACCGGCCATGGTTTGGTGCAGATGTAGGCCAGGTTTCAGCTCCAGCCAAGCGGGACGGAAATATGACGCAGATTGATCTGTTTGTGGCGTGTTTCTAATTCAGCACAAGTTTGACCGGAAATTGCCTAGATTTGTGTTGTACCCGCCCGATTTGTCCTGAAATCACGTCCCTCCCCAGTGCGGACTGTTCAGATACAAGCGGCCATCCACAATCGGACTGTTCAGATACAAGCGGCCATCCACAGTGTGATACAAGCGGCCATCCACAGTCAGACTGTTCAGATACAAGCGGCCATCCACAGTGCGGACTGTTCAGATACAAGCGGCCATCCACAGTCGGACTGTTCAGATACAAGCGGCCATCCACAGTGTGGACTGTTCAGATACAAGCGGCCATCCACAGTGCGGACTGTTCAGATACAAGCGGCCATCCACAGTGTGGACTGTTCAGATACAAGCGGCCATCCACAGTGTGGACTGTTCAGATACAAGCGGCCATCCACAGTGCAGACTGTTCAGACACAAGCGGCCATCCACAGTGTGATACAAGCGGCCATCCACAGTGCGGACTGTTCAGATACAAGCGGCCATCCACAGTGCGGACTGTTCAGATACAAGCGGCCATCCACAGTGTGATACAAGCGGCCATCCACAGTGCAGACTGTTCAGATACAAGCGGCCATCCACAGTCGGACTGTTCAGATACAAGCCGCCATCAACAGTCAGACTGTTCAGATACAAGCGGCCATCCACAGTGTGATACAAGCGGCCATCCACAGTGTGATACAAGCAGCCATCCACAGTCAGACTGTTCAGATACAAGCGGCCATCCACAGTCAGACTGTTCAGATACAAGCGGCCATCCACAGTGCGGACTGTTCAGATACAAGCGGCCATCCACAGTCGGACTGTTCAGATACAAGCGGCCATCCACAGTGTGATACAAGCGGCCATCCACAGTGTGATACAAGCGGCCATCCACAGTCAGACTGTTCAGATACAAGCGGCCATCCACAGTGTGATACAAGCGGCCATCCACAGTGTGGACTGTTCAGATACAAGCGGCCATCCACAGTCGGACTGTTCAGATACAAGCGGCCATCCACAGTGTGATACAAGCGGCCATCCACAGTGTGATACAAGCGGCCATCCACAGTGCAGACTGTTCAGATACAAGCGGCCATCCACAGTCGGACTGTTCAGATACAAGCGGCCATCCACAGTGTGATACAAGCGGCCATCCACAGTGTGATACAAGCGGCCATCCACATTGTGGACTGTTCAGATACAAGCGGCCATCCACAGTGTGATACAAGCGGCCATCCACAGTGTGGACTGTTCAGATACAAGCGGCCATCCACAGTGCGGACTGTTCAGATACAAGCGGCCATCCACAGTCGGACTGTTCAGATACAAGCGGCCATCCACAGTGTGATACAAGCGGCCATCCACAGTGTGGACTGTTCAGATACAAGCGGCCATCCACAGTGTGATACAAGCGGCCATCCACAGTGTGATACAAGCGGCCATCCACAGTGTGATACAAGCGGCCATCCACAGTGCAGACTGTTCAGATACAAGCGGCCATCCACAGTCGGACTGTTCAGATACAAGCGGCCATCCACAGTGTGATACAAGCGGCCATCCACAGTGTGATACAAGCGGCCATCCACAGTCAGACTGTTCAGATACAAGCGGCCATCCACAGTCGGACTGTTCAGATACAAGCGGCCATCCACAGTGTGATACAAGCGGCCATCCACAGTCAGACTGTTCAGATACAAGCGGCCATCCACAGTGTGGACTGTTCAGATACAAGCGGCCATCCACAGTGTGATACAAGCGGCCATCCACAGTCAGACTGTTCAGATACAAGCGGCCATCCACAGTCAGACTGTTCAGATACAAGCGGCCATCCACAGTGTGATACAAGCGGCCATCCACAGTCGGACTGTTCAGATACAAGCCGCCATCAACAGTCAGACTGTTCAGATACAAGCGGCCATCCACAGTCAGACTGTTCAGATACAAGCGGCCATCCACAGTGTGATACAAGCGGCCATCCACAGTCGGACTGTTCAGATACAAGCCGCCATCAACAGTCAGACTGTTCAGATACAAGCCGCCATCCACAGTCAGACTGTTCAGATACAAGCGGCCATCCACAGTCGGACTGTTCAGATACAAGCGGCCATCCACAGTGTGATACAAGCGGCCATCCACAGTGTGATACAAGCGGCCATCCACAGTCAGACTGTTCAGATACAAGCGGCCATCCACAGTCGGACTGTTCAGATACAAGCGGCCATCCACAGTGTGATACAAGCGGCCATCCACAGTCAGACTGTTCAGATACAAGCGGCCATCCACAGTGTGGACTGTTCAGATACAAGCGGCCATCCACAGTGTGATACAAGCGGCCATCCACAGTCAGACTGTTCAGATACAAGCGGCCATCCACAGTCGGACTGTTCAGATACAAGCGGCCATCCACAGTGTGATACAAGCGGCCATCCACAGTCAGACTGTTCAGATACAAGCGGCCATCCACAGTGTGGACTGTTCAGATACAAGCGGCCATCCACAGTGTGATACAAGCGGCCATCCACAGTCAGACTGTTCAGATACAAGCGGCCATCCACAGTCAGACTGTTCAGATACAAGCGGCCATCCACAGTGTGATACAAGCGGCCATCCACAGTCGGACTGTTCAGATACAAGCGGCCATCCACAGTGTGATACAAGCGGCCATCCACAGTCGGACTGTTCAGATACAAGCGGCCATGTGCTCCGAGGAGTGGACGGCTGTAATTAGGAGAAACCCAACGAGAGTTAGACTTGTCAGTGTTTATGCCACGACGGGAAGGTCGTGTATTACTACACGAGGCGTTAGCTGAGAGTAGTGAGGAACAGACCTGACCAGAGTGGCATAGCCACTGACAAGTCTAACTCGAGTTCGGTTTCGTATTCATCCCACCCCGTCTCCACGACTTTATGATATTAGGAAAGTCTGACTCCAATCCGTCCATGTTTGACAGCTGTCAGAATTTTTGTTCTGCATCCAGAACTATTTACACAGGTGAATAATTATCACAGCCCTCTGAGAGAATAGGGTTACCATGGCAACCCGTTGATATGAATATAGCTGATGGGAATATGTAACCCTCCCAAATAAATCGTGTAAACCATATTTTATCTCGTTGAAAACTATAGCAACCTGTTCCATGGAAATTGCATACATTAGAACTCATTATGCGGTGTCAAATATATTCATAGAAAAGAGCAAAGAGTATGGATTTCTGTTCCATTTTATAGAAGTTGGACCCGGATAGAATGAAAGAGCAGGAATAAAAACTCTCCTAGAAACGATTCTTAAAAATGACTGTTCCCAAAATGATTACTATAGGTTTTTCAGGAATATTAGGAGTTAACAGAACCCTACAGAACCTTGCCTAACATTTGAAAATGCCCCCAGAGCAAATGTACCTTTGTCGGTAGTAAATTTCAGTCCAATGTTCCGAAATCGGGACCGATGAATTAATGAACCTTTTCCTTACCGTTGCCGGCGACAACGGAGTTTAAAAAATGACCTTCTGCTGCCTTCCGCTTTTGGCCCAGAGGCTGGGTGAGGAGAAATGGCCACCCACAGACTGAGCCCCGCTCACCCATCTACACCCAGCCCCGCTCACCCATCTACACCCAGCCCCGCTCACCCATCTACACCCAGCCCCGCTCACCGATTTACACCCAGCCCCGCTCACCGATCTACACCCCAGCCCCGCTCACCCATCTACACCCAGCCCCGCTCACCCATCTACACCCCAGCCCCGCTCACCCATCTACACCCAGCCCCGCTCACCCATCTACACCCCAGCCCCGCTCACCCATCTACACCCAGCCCCGCTCACCCATCTACACCCCAGCCCCGCTCACCCATCTACACCCAGCCCCGCTCACCCATCTACACCCCAGCCCCGCTCACCCATCTACACCCAGCCCCGCTCACCGATCTACACCCAGCCCCGCTCACCGATTTACACCCAGCCCCGCTCACCGATCTACACCCCAGCCCCGCTTACCCATCTACACCCCAGCCCCGCTCACCGATCTACACCCCAGCCCCGCTCACCGATCTACACCCCAGCCCCGCTCTCCCATCTACACCCAGCCCCGCTCACCCATCTACACCCCAGCCCCGCTCTCCCATCTACACCCCAGCCCCGCTCACCCATCTACACCCCAGCCCCGCTCTCCCATCTACACCCAGCCCCGCTCACCCATCTACACCCAGCCCCGCTTACCCATCTACACCCAGCCCCGCTCACCCATCTACACCCCAGCCCCGCTCACCCATCTACACCCCAGCCCTGCTACACCCCAGCCCCGCTCACCCATCTACACCCCAGCCCCACTCACCCATCTACACCCCAGCCCCGCTCACCCATCTACACCCAGCCCCGCTCACCCATCTACACCCCAGCCCCACTCACCCATCTACACCCCAGCCCCACTCACCCATCTACACCCCAGCCCCGCTCTCCCATCTACACCCAGCCCCGCTCACCCATCTACACCCAGCCCCGCTCACCGATCTACACCCCAGCCCCGCTCACCCATCTACACCCCAGCCCCGCTCACCCATCTACACCCCAGCCCCACTCACCCATCTACACCCCAGCCCCACTCACCCATCTACACCCCAACCCCGCTCACCCATCTACACCCCAACCCCGCTCACCCATCTACACCCCAGCCCCGCTCACCCATCTACACCCAGCCCCGCTCACCGATCTACACCCCAGCCCCGCTCACCGATCTACACCCAGCCCCGCTCACCCATCTACACCCCAGCCCCGCTCACCCATCTACACCCCAGCCCCGCTCCCTGATCTACACCCCAGCCCCACTCACCCATCTACACCCCAGCCCCACTCACCCATCTACACCCCAGCCCCGCTTACTGATCTACACCCCAGCCCCGCTCCCCGATCTACACCCCAGCCCCGCTCACCGATCTACACCCAGCCCCGCTCACCCATCTACACCCCAGCCCCGCTCACCCATCTACACCCCAGCCCCGCTCCCTGATCTACACCCCAGCCCCACTCACCCATCTACACCCCAGCCCCACTCACCCATCTACACCCCAGCCCCGCTCACCCATCTACACCCCAGCCCCGCTACACCCCAGCCCCGCTCACCCATCTACACCCCAGCCCCGCTCACCCATCTACACCCCAGCCCCGCTCACCGATCTACACCCAGCCCCGCTCACCGATCTACACCCCAGCCCCGCTCTCCCATCTACACCCAGCCCCGCTCACCCATCTACACCCAGCCCCGCTTACCCATCTACACCCAGCCCCGCTCACCCATCTACACCCAGCCCCGCTCACCCATCTACACCCCAGCCCCTCTCTCCCATCTACACCCCAGCCCCGCTACACCCCAGCCCCGCTCACCCATCTACACCCCAGCCCCGCTACACCCCAGCCCCGCTCACCCATCTACACCCCAGCCCCGCTACACCCCAGCCCCGCTCACCGATCTACACCCCAGCCCCGCTCACCCATCTACACCCAGCCCCGCTCACCGATCTACACCCAGCCCCGCTCACCCATCTACACCCAGCCCCGCTCTCCCATCTACACCCAGCCCCGCTCACCGATCTACACCCAGCCCCGCTTACTGATCTACACCCAGCCCCGCTCACCCATCTACACCCCAGCCCCACTCACCGATCTACACCCCAGCCCCGCTCACCCATCTACACCCCAGCCCCGCTTACCGATCTACACCCAGCCCCGCTCTCCCATCTACACCCAGCCCCGCTCTCCCATCTACACCCAGCCCCGCTCTCCCATCTACACCCCAGATACTCAGATTTAGGTCTTGTTCCTTTATCGGTGGCCTCAAATCTCTGAGAAATTCGTAAGTCAGTCGTCCAGTGTGGACAGAATTCGTTTAAGATTAAGTCCCAATAAGTCCCACCACCCCATCCATAAAGCCCGCTGTGGTGGTCGCCTGCGACACGTTAAGACTCGCCTACTCGAGTAACGGCGTTAATCGGTGAAATCGTACTGGAGTATGTATTTGATGATTGGAGTGCGGTTCTGGATTCATCTCGCCCCTTTCACTGACATTAAATGGCATCGCAGTATCAGAATAACCCAAGTTACTTCACAACTCCAGCTATGAAGGTCTAAATCTCCAGGTAGATGTCGTCTACCTTCTCTGATCCTGGCCGCTGATTGGCGAGTCGCTCACAACATCACCTCACATCACTCTGTCGTGTCAGAGCGCGGCACTCAATGTGGGTAATCGTTGTGCACAACCATTTGAATCATATCGCCATGGCTACACCTGTACCAGGTGTGACATAAAGTGTAAAATTTCTGATGAATTTGACCCCCCCCCCCATGCCCTCTCCATCCTGGCTGCAGTAGAGGTATGATCAAGGCGGTCACGGTGCCACTCTACTTCTCAGTCTGAACAGAACGTCCACAAAGATCCCCCCTGACTGTAGTAACTTTATGAGTATCACGCCTACTGTTTCTTACCCTCTTTGCTCATTGTGTTTTCCTGAATTCTGTATTCATTCCGTGTTGGAACATGTGTGTTATCATCTTATTCAGGGACATTGTGGTGGGTAAGTGTGGCTCGCTACATGTGTGTTATCATCTTATTCAGGGACATTGTGGTGGGTAAGTGTGGCTCGCTACATGTGTGTTATCATCTTATTCAGGGACATTGTGGTGGGTAAGTGTGGCTCGCTACATGTGTGTTATCATCTTATTCAGGGACATTGTGGTGGGTAAGTGTGGCTCGCTACATGTGTGTTATCATCTTATTCAGGGACATTGTGGTGGGTAAGTGTGGCTCGCTACATGTGTGTTATCATCTTATTCAGGGACATTGTGGTGGGTAAGTGTGGCTCGCTACATGTGTGTTATCATCTTATTCAGGGACATTGTGGTGGGTAAGTGTGGCTCGCTACATGTGTGTTATCATCTTATTCAGGGACATTGTGGTGGGTAAGTGTGGCTCACTACATGTGTGTTATCATCTTATTCAGGGACATTGTGGTGGGTAAGTGTGGCTCGCTACATGTGTGTTATCATCTTATTCAGGGACATTGTGGTGGGTAAGTGTGGCTCGCTACATGTGTGTTATCATCTTATTCAGGGACATTGTGGTGGGTAAGTGCGGCTCGCTACATGTGTGTTTTCATCTTATTCAGGGACATTCTGGTGGGTAAGTGTGGCTCGCTACATGTGTGTTATCATCTTATTCAGGGACATTGTGGTGGGTAAGTGTGGCTCGCTACATGTGTGTTATCATCTTATTCAGGGACATTCTGGCGGGTAAGTGTGGCTCGCTACATGTGTGTTATCATCTTATTCAGGGACATTGTGGTGGGTAAGTGCGGCTCGCTACATGTGTGTTATCATCTTATTCAGGGACATTGTGGTGGGTAAGTGCGGCTCGCTACATGTGTGTTATCATCTTATTCAGGGACATTCTGGTGGGTAAGTGCGGCCCGCTACATGTGTATTATCATCTTATTCAGGGACATTGTGGTGGGTAAGTGTGGCTCGCTACATGTGTGTTATCATCTTCAGGGACATTGTGGTGGGTAAGTGCGGCTCGCTACATGTGTGTTTTCATCTTATTCAGGGACATTGTGGTGCGTAAGTGTGGCTCGCTACATGTGTGTTTTCATCTTATTCAGGGACATTGTGGTGGGTAAGTGCGGCTCGCTACATGTGTGTTATCATCTTATTCAGGGACATTCTGGTGGGTAAGTGTGGCTCGCTACATGTGTGTTATCATCTTATTCAGGGACATTGTGGTGGGTAAGTGTGGCTCGCTACATGTGTGTTATCATCTTATTCAGGGACATTGTGGTGGGTAAGTGCGGCTCGCTACATGTGTGTTATCATCTTATTCAGGGACATTGTGGTGGGTAAGTGTGGCTCGTTACATGTGTGTTTTCATCTTATTCAGGGACATTGTGGTGGGTAAGTGCGGCTCGCTACATGTGTGTTATCATCTTATTCAGGGACATTGTGGTGGGTAAGTGCGGCTCGCTACATGTGTGTTATCAACTATTCAGGGACATTGTGGTGGGTAAGTGTGGCTCGCTACATGTGTGTTTTCATCTTATTCAGGGACATTGTGGTGGGTAAGTGTGGCTCGCTACATGTGTGTTTTCATCTTATTCAGGGACATTGTGGTGGGTAAGTGTGGCTCGCTACATGTGTGTTTTCATCTTTTTCAGGGACATTGTGGTGGGTAAGTGCGGCTCGCTACATGTGTGTTTTCATCTTATTCAGGGACATTGTGGTGGGTAAGTGCGGCTCGCTACATGTGTGTTTTCATCTTATTCAGGGACATTGTGGTGGGTAAGTGCGGCTCGCTACATGTGTGTTATCATCTTATTCAGGGACATTGTGGTGGGTAAGTGCGGCTCGCTACATGTGTGTTATCATCTTATTCAGGGACATTGTGGTGGGTAAGTGCGGCTCGCTACATGCGTGTTATCATCTTATTCAGGGACATTGTGGTGGGTAAGTGCGGCTCGCTACATGTGTGTTTTCATCTTATTCAGGGACATTGTGGTGGGTAAGTGCGGCTCGCTACATGTGTGTTTTCATCTTATTCAGGGACATTGTGGTGGGTAAGTGCGGCTCGCTACATGTGTGTTATCATCTTATTCAGGGACATTGTGGTGGGTAAGTGCGGCTCGCTACATGTGTGTTATCATCTTATTCAGGGACATTGTGGTGGGTAAGTGCGGCTCGCTACATGCGTGTTATCATCTTATTCAGGGACATTCTGGCGGGTAAGTGCGGCTCGGCCGTCGACGCCGCCATCGCTGCCGTCATCTGTGTGGGCACCGTCTACTTCCAAGGCTCGGGCGTCGGGGGCGGCCTGTTCGCCGTCATCTACGACACGTGAGTCCGCCTTCTCTCTGCCCGCAGACAAACACAACCAACCAGGGTTTCAGGACAGGCGGCCGTAAACCACAAGGGGCTGATGTGTAGTAATAAGTGAGCACCAGCGAGATTATTGCGATGTCAACTTCAAGTGGTTCACAGAGCCGCCTGTCCACAGGACCATCGTTTATCCTACCCCTAATAAAAAGCCGCCATAGACTTAACATAGGCAAATTTTATGTGGTATGCTGTGACATAAAGTGTTTTTTATGCCACTAGAGTAATAAAAGAAATTGACCAATCAGAGACCAGGATGTCAGCTACTACGAAAAAAATTCCGGTTGCACTCAAAATGCCCATTCAGATGTTGCTAGCATGATACAGAATAATTGAAAAATAGAACTCACATCTGAAGAGTAGAGACGGGGTAGGATAAATACACAACTGAACTCGAGTTAGCCTGACTAGTTTTCAAGCCACTCCGGTCAGGTCTGCTACCCACTACACTCGGCTATCGCCTCGTGTAGTAATACACGACCTGTCCGTCGTGGCATAAAAACTAGTCAGGCCAACTCTCGTTCAGTTCTATTTAATTATTGTATTAATTATCCATCTTCTTGAGTAAATCTAATCCAGTATTTGTCATATTTTCCTGTATACCAGGGTTTTGAGGTCATATACCACAGGTATCTACCTTTATCTCACCCCAGATATTTTTTCTCCATAGACTTAACATCGGGAACTCGTATCTAACACCCATTAGATATTTAGGAAAAGTATCCAATGGGGGATAATGTCACAAATGTTAGCCCATTAGTCAATATTAAGGGTGAGATAAATTCAGAAACCCATTCAAGTTTAGGGTCAGAGCTCGATCCCATCTCATTTGAATCACATAGCAATTCACGCGGTTTCGCCTTGTGAATTACTACGTGATTCAAACTCGATGGGATACGAGCTCAGTCCCTAAACTCTTATGGGTTTCCTCTATAGTATACCACAGTTATTGTATCTCACAGGTTTCACATACCGGGTCATGGTCTACAGGTACCTATCTGTATACCACAGTTATTGTATCTCACAGGTTTCACATACCGGGTCATGGTCTACAGGTACCTATCTGTATACCACAGTTATTGTATCTCACAGGTTTCACATACCGGGTCATGGTCTACAGGTACCTATCTGTATACCACAGTTATTGTATCTCACAGGTTTCACATACCGGGTCTGAGTCTCCATAGGGAGCCAAAGTGAACCCGCTCCAACCTCAGATAGCCGGTCGCAAAATAGTAATTCCGGATATAGGCGCACAGTACTTAGACTATGTAGGTTCGAGATTATATGTCTCATTCTCCAATCATTTAGATCCAAATTTTTAATAAACTTAACAACTGTCATCGTAGTTTCGAAAGAGAGTTATTCAGAGACGATAGTAGTAAACCTCACTTCGAAAGTAACTAAAGAGACCAAAAACGAAAGTTTAGCCTCAAACCCCCATAGCTTTAGCACTAAGCCTCGTTCTTACTGGCCACCGGAAACGTTGTTTTGTAGGTGGGTATCTGTGGTTTCAGCGGGTTCACTTTGGCTCCCTATACATTTTCAGTGAGGTCTTCATATAGAACGAATAATAAAAGTTGATAATAGTGAATGAAAAATAGATGACACGGACATTGACTGGCCACTGTTATGGCTTGATTTAGCCTGGTATTAAGTTATTCTTCATACAAAATATTTAACTCTCAAAGATGAATATAAACAATTAATTCCTGCCCTATGTGGTCCTTTATTTTGCAAACTCACCAGTTACGTTGTGGCGTCACACCTGCCATGCCCCCTGACGAATGATCAGGGAACTAGAGTCCACTCCACTCCCCTATACACTCTCCCCCCAGATCTTTCGCGGCGCTAGCGCTGGCTTAATCTCTGCCCCAACCCAAAGCCTGTTCCCTGGGTATCCACTAAGGACAGGGGAGACCAGCGAAGATCTCAGATTCAAAACAAGGAAAGTCTAATTGAACAAATTGGACGTTAAACTACCCAAACAAACAAACAAAACAAGGATACTGTCAAAGGTTATACAAGTCAAACAACTCACATATCATGAGTATGGAAATATGGGAATGGTTAAAGGAGCTTCACAGACAATCCGGCTGTTTCTTTTTCAGACTTAAACCATTTCAGAGTTTATTAGACCGCCCCTTCAGAGGAGCACATGGGCATTGTTGACAAAACCCTGCAACACATGAGGTGCTTTCCACTGTAGAAAGTAATCCCACAGACTGTGTCTGGTTTGACATAAATAATAACAGAAATGAGAGTATTTTATTTACCATATAAATATGTTCATCTCTATTTACAAGTAGAACACAAAATACCCCCAGAAGCCCTCAGAATTTAGGATATTCCAAAAACTGGCGTATGGGCCAGATTTGAGCCCAAACAGGCAGGTTGGGGCAGAGATACGAGCGACCGCAGGAAGTAGAGCGCAGGATCTCTGCTGGGAGAGTGTCCCCTATACTCTGAAAGAAAAGATCAAAAGTTGCTCCCACCCCCACCTTAACCCTCCTGTATTTCTGCTAATATTACACAAAACTTGTTATACTTTGTGTTTTCTTCAATATTGAAATTGTTGTAATTGGTACATATTCACATTATGGATATGACTCAGAATTTATCTTTATTGTTTTATTTTATGTTAAATAAAATCTCACTCACAATGCTGTATTGCTAAAAAAAGGTGTAATTGGCGGATCATTAAAACCAGTCCCAGCTAGGATTGAGATCCTCAGCCACTTTACTGATAATACAAATATAGACTACCATCGTATTGATGCAACACAATGTATCTTGTAATAATCAATTAAGACATTTCTTTAAAAAGAGAAGAATATTTACCAGATCTGTTCACTTCTCAGGTGGTTCTGTATAATTACATAATTCTAACTTCTGTCTCCTGCAGGCCTCGCGGGGAAACCAACAAGTCCGTGGACACCATCATTTCCCGGGAGACGTTTCCCATGACGGGCGCCCCCATCATGTACCTCAACAAAACCGTCTCCTCCAAGTACAGTGAGTGGTGCTTTCTGTGGTTCTCGTCAGTGAGATACTGGCACTCTGGGCCTTCACATGTCACAGGCCTGGTGCACGGAGAGTGAAGGGGTCGACCTCGTAGTGAAGGGGTCGACCTCGTAGTGAAGGGTCGACCTCGTAGTGAAGGGGTCGACCTCGTAGTGAAGGGATCGACCTCGTAGTGAAGGGGTCGACCTCGTAGTGAAGGGGTCGACCTCGTAGTGAAGGGGTCGACCTCGTAGTGAAGTGGTCGACCTCGTAGTGAAGGGGTCGACCTCGTAGTGAAGGGGTCGACCTCGTAGTGAAGGGGTCGACCTCGTAGTGAAGGGGTCGACCTCGTAGTGAAGGGGTCGACCTCGTAGTGAAGGGGTCGACCTCGTAGTGAAGGGGTCGACCTCGTAGTGAAGGGGTCGACCTCGTAGTGAAGGGGTCGACCTCGTAGTGAAGGGGTCGACCTCGTAGTGAAGGGGTCGACCTCGTAGTGAAGGGGTCGACCTCGTTGTGAAGGGGTCGACCTCGTAGACATTACTTATCCGCATAAAGTGAAAATACATGTGGTAGTAAAATGTAAAGCATCACTGATTAATTCAACGTGCTTTGTTTTGTTTGTGGGTTCAGAGCTGTGTAAAGTTACTCCGTCAGCATTCCACGTGAGAAACGTGTTCACTGGACCCACCGGGAGATCGGAGGAGTTGCTGTCCTAGGTGACCACTCCAGGATAAATTAAAGCCCAACTTCTTTTTAAGTCAGTCATTGGTACCATACTGCATCCGGCAGGGGAGGAAAACCATTGACCATTTCTGTTTCCTGATGTTTATTCCACTCAATTTGTAACATAATCGGTCGGTGGTTCAAAATGGTCACCGATTATGTACCACCGACCATTGACAAGGAGAACTACTGCCCGGCTTTTGTTCCCCCTGAAGATTATCAATGGGTTTTAGTCGCCAGGTGGACACGCCGCATCAAGTGGGATTCACGTACGTCAAGGAGCGTTTGTCTGAGACTGAGATTCGGTACTGGAACACTATCGCCTCGTCTGAATTGTGTGGGGAGCTGTACTTATATTGTGTACTGTTTGTTTGACAGCGGGCACGGCGGTCGTTGTACCGGGGAGTTGTACTTATAGTGTGTCTTGTTGACAGTACCGGGGAGCTGTACTTATAGTGTGTCTTGTCGTTTGACAGCGGGCACGGCGGTCGTTGTACCGGGGAGTTGTACTTATAGTGTGTGTTGTTGACAGTACCGGGGAGCTGGACGTACTTATAGTGTGTCTTGTTGACAGTACCGGGGAGCTGTACTTATAGTGTGTATTGTTGTTTGACAGCGGGCACGGCGGTCGGAGTACCGGGGAGCTGTACTTATAGTGTGTGTTGTTGTCGTTTGACAGCGGGCACGGCGGTCGTTGTACCGGGGAGTTGTACTTATAGTGTGTCTTGTTGACAGTACCGGGGAGTTGTACTTATAGTGTGTATTGTCGTTTGACAGCGGGCACGGCGGTCGTTGTACCGGGGAGTTGTACTTATAGTGTGTCTTGTTGACAGTACCGGGGAGTTGTACTTATAGTGTGTATTGTCGTTTGACAGCGGGCACGGCGGTCGTTGTACCGGGGAGTTGTACTTATAGTGTGTCTTGTTGACAGTACCGGGGAGTTGTACTTATAGTGTGTATTGTTGTCTGTTGACAGCGGGCACGGCGGTCGGAGTACCGGGGAGTTGTACTTATAGTGTGTATTGTTGACAGTACCGGGGAGTTGTACTTATAGTGTGTATTGTCGTTTGACAGCGGGCACGGCGGTCGTTGTACCGGGGAGTTGTACTTATAGTGTGTCTTGTTGACAGTACCGGGGAGTTGTACTTATAGTGTGTATTGTCGTTTGACAGCGGGCACGGCGGTCGTTGTACCGGGGAGTTGTACTTATAGTGTGTCTTGTTGACAGTACCGGGGAGTTGTACTTATAGTGTGTATTGTTGTCTGTTGACAGCGGGCACGGCGGTCGGAGTACCGGGGAGTTGTACTTATAGTGTGTATTGTTGACAGTACCGGGGAGTTGTACTTATAGTGTGTATTGTTGACAGTACCGGGGAGTTGTACTTATAGTGTGTATTGTTGTTTGACAGCGGGCACGGCGGTCGTTGTACCGGGGAGCTGTACTTATAGTGTGCAGAGGAGGTGTGAAGCACAGCGCCCCCTATAGGGACTTGGTTCATATATACGATCGTGGCTGCCTCACAGCGCCACTTTCAAACATGCCAGCAAGAGGGAAGGAGCTCTGAGAAGAGCCCACACCAAAACATGCAAAATGCAAATAGCTCTTGTGTCATGAATAATAGGCCGATTTTGATAAACAAAACATTGCTAGAAACCTAAGACATGGGCCTGTTTAGTAATACACATGTCATATACTTGTGCTATGGTTAAATTTCCTTCTCGTAGGTTGAACATTGGAATTTGTGAGAAATAAGGCTGTATTCCACAACACAAAACAACCATAAAATGTGGAGCTCTATTGAGCTCTAATGTGGTTTGGAATAAATTAGATGCCACTCTATCAATATCTGAAAAGACTTTTGATAGAGCTCTAACAGTTTGTATGTAGTAGCTGTTAAGAGTTAGCCTATTTTAGTATAGGAATCCGCATTCAGCTGTCATTTGAGACTATGCCAAAACAATAGGGGGCGCTACGCTTCACACTCCTCTGTATAGTGTGTATTGTTGTCTGTTGACAGCGGGCACGGCGGTCGGAGTACCATGGAGCTGTACTTATAGTGTGTATTGTTGTCTGTTGACAGCGGGCACGGCGGTCAGAGTACTGGGGAGCTGTACTTATAGTGTGTATTGTTGACAGTACCGGGGAGTTGTACTTATAGTGTGTATTGTTGTTTGTTTGACAGCGGGCACGGCGGTCGGAGTACCGGGGAGTTGTACTTATAGTGTGTCTTGTTGACAGTACTGGGGAGTTGTACTTATAGTGTGTGTTGTTTGTTTGACAGCGGGCACGGCGGTCGGAGTACTGGGGAGCTGTACTTATAGTGTGTATTGTTGACAGTACCGGGGAGTTGTACTTATAGTGTGTCTTGTTGACAGTACCGGGGAGCTGTACTTATAGTGTGTATTGTTGTTTGACAGCGGGCACGGCGGTCGTTGTACCGGGGAGTTGTACTTATAGTGTGTATTGTTGACAGTACCGGGGAGCTGGACGTACTTATAGTGTGTATTGTTGACAGTTCCGGGGAGTTGTACTTATAGTGTGTGTTGTTTGTTTGACAGCGGGCACGGCGGTCGTTGTACCGGGGAGTTGTACTTATAGTGTGTGTTGTTGTTTGTTTGACAGCGGGCACGGCGGTCGTTGTACCGGGGAGTTGTACTTATAGTGTGTGTTGTTGTTTGTTTGACAGCGGGCACGGCGGTCGTTGTACCGGGGAGTTGTACTTATAGTGTGTCTTGTTGACAGTACCGGGGAGCTGGACGTACTTATAGTGTGTATTGTCGTTTGACAGCGGGCACGGCGGTCGGAGTACTGGGGAGTTGTACTTAT
The DNA here is from genome assembly GCA_950022655.1 of Alentia gelatinosa. Classification (NCBI taxonomy): domain Eukaryota; kingdom Metazoa; phylum Annelida; class Polychaeta; order Phyllodocida; family Polynoidae; genus Alentia; species Alentia gelatinosa. The sequence continues at coordinate 142,219 of OX465591.1, read as the reverse complement.
AGTGTGTCTTGTTGTCTGTTGACAGCGGGCACGGCGGTCGGCGTACCGGGGGAACTTGCCGGGCTGCACACGGCCTGGCTCCGTTACGGCCGCGTGCCTTGGGCCGACCTCATCAAACCCTCCATCAAACTGGCCGAGCAAGGATTCACGATCACCAACTACTTTGCCAAGGCCATCAAAGCTAAGGAGCAGGCCTTCACCCAGCCAGGCCATAGTATGAGGTAAGGTGCACATTCAGACAGAGACGGCACTTCTGGGCCCTCCATCAACTAGGTATGCACAATTTCTGAAAATATTTACCCCCATCTAAATTATGTATGCAATAGAACAAAGATGGAGCATATATAAAATTTCTAAAATAAATTGACTTCCACACCCAACCCCCACCCACGCCACCCTCCTCAGTATGTACAAAGAAGTGGAGAGAGACTACACTTCCTTGATATGTGGGTCGGATTTTTGAAACCTGCTAAATTGCGCTTTGATCCTGGGATCAGACACAAAAAAAAATATTTTTAGAATAATGCTTCTTTTTATATTCACTGTTAGTCACCTACTAAATACCTTCCAGAAAAACATTATTCCAACAAAATCAGATGAATGGTTTAGATTTGAGAGCCTTTTGAAGTTGTGTATAATACTGCAAGTTGTCCAACCCCCTAAATATTTGAAATTTCAAGAAATGTTATAAATGCCTATAACTTAAGAAAGACTAATATTATATGGTGACACACATTATATTTTATCCAGAATACCTTTTTCATATACTAGATTTAAAAGAAAAGCTCTAATCCATTTTTGGGGTGTTGGGCAACACGTTTATAGAATTACTCAGAACAATGAGAAAAATAATGTTTGAGGCTATAATCATTTATATTTTTAATGAAATGATAATAAGCTATATTTCACAAAGCAAACCACTCGATTACTGATAAAAAACAACCCCAAAATCATAACTTGTAAAGCCGCATGTTGTCCGACGCCCCAGGGTGTCGGACAACACGTGTTCAGTTTTTGAACAATAAAAAGTATATTTTTTTATTTAGAAAAAAACCAATCTGGGTATTCATGAGTGGTAGGGGTACTTAACATGACCAGGGATATTTGTTATTCTATTATGATTATTATTTCTTTATACATCCTTTAGAGGTGTGTTGTCCAACAACCCTATTTTTTGGAAAAATATCATCATGGAATCATAATGTTCTGATATCAGAATGGATAATCCGATTGTGTTGAAACTTTCAGGTATCACAGCCAGGATTCTGGTCAACATTGTACAATAAAGGAAAATTAATTTCTCACTATATATTTTCATTAGTATTTTCCTCTGTTGGAAAATTTGAAGGTCCTGGATAGTTTTTACCATTTTAATATTTTTTCAATCTTTTACCAATTTTCAAAATTATATTGTCTACACTTCTCATGACATATGCTTTAAACATGTTAATAAATATAATTGGCTCAACATTGTGTCTCCCAGATTTTGAGCAAAGGGAAAATCACTAGAAAATCACAGTTTTTGTTAATTTTCGGAAGGAAAAATTCCTCAGAGCTCTACAAAAGCCTACGTTGGTAAGAAAGATTATCAAAAGATACACCAAATAATTTCATTTTTAAATTGATGAGATACGTTTATACAACATGAACCTTGAATAAGCTTATTTTGACAATTTAGCAGGTTTTAAAAATCCCACCCATGTAGAAGCTTTATGGATTGCCCCTTTCCTATTTTCCAATGAAAATTTGATTTTGGCTTCGCAACTGATTTCCTTTCTTCTAAAACCACAGGTTTCTGCGGACACATGAGTATATTTGAAGTTGTGGTGGCTCTAAAAACAATCACATGAAATTGAACTCAATTATATCATTGAAAGAACATTGTATAGTTTACCTGATAGATACCAGTTGATGAATATTTAGATATATTAGGAAATTGCTTGTCACAAAGGAACATCAATGTTGGAAGTTCACATGTCAATCTCAGAAGTACAATAAAGAAGGTTACCCTGATATTTAAAAGATCAGTAAGAATCTTAATAGAGAGGCTCATTCCAGGAAACTGATGACCAAGCCGGACGGCACTCTCTACAAGGCCGGTGACGTCATGCGGCGTCCCCTGTATGCCCGGACGCTGAGCACCATCGCCGACGACCCTTACTCCTTCTACAACGGAACTCTGGCTGACCAAATTGTTGCCGACATCAAGGATGCAGGTGTAGTGTATTTTACTTAGTAGAATGTCTGCTGGGGTGGACAGCAATAACCAATCTGTTCACCCTCTTGGCCGCCTCGTGGTGCAGACTGGATATGCTTGCACACAAGCATAACTAAAGCGACCGGGGTGGGTGGGGAGTTAGCTCAGTGGTAAAGAGCACTGGACTTGGTTGATTCGTGTCCCACTGCAGCCACTTTTCTCCTTCAATACACAGCCGGGTCACTCACTCATGTCGATGTGTTTTACGTCTCAGGAGGCATCATCAGATGTAGCCCGTTCCTCTTGTAATACAGACTCAGGGTCACTCACTCATGTCGATGTGTTTTACGTCTCAGGTGGCATCATCAGATGTAGCCCGTTCCTCGTGTAATACAGACTCAGGGTCACTCACTCATGTCGATGTGTTTTACGTCTCAGGAGGCATCATCAGATGTAGCCCGTTCCTCGTGTAATACAGACTCAGGGTCACTCACTCATGTCGATGTGTTTTACGTCTCAGGTGGCATCATCAGATGTAGCCCGTTCCTCGTGTAATACAGACTCAGGGTCACTCACTCATGTCGATGTGTTTTACGTCTCAGGTGGCATCATCAGATGTAGCCCGTTCCTCGTGTAATACAGACTCAGGGTCACTCACTCATGTCGATGTGTTTTACGTCTCAGGTGGCATCATCAGATGTAGCTCGTTCCTCGTGTAATACAGACTCAGGGTCACTCACTCATGTCGATGTGTTTTACGTCTCAGGTGGCATCATCAGATGTAGCCCGTTCCTCGTGTAATACAGACTCAGGGTCACTCACTCATGTCGATGTGTTTTACGTCTCAGGTGGCATCATCACAAAAGACGACCTGGAGCAGTACAGATCGAGGACTCGACCCCCGGTCGTCGGACCTCTCACGAGCCTCGGTCTCACCATGTACTCGGTGGAGCCGCCCTCTAGCGGCGTCGTCGTGCAGTACATCCTGAGGATCCTTGACGGTAACTCTTCACGTCCTACATTAGAAACTCCCTGGTCTAACGAGTTCTAGTCACATCGTCACCGAGTTTATCAGCCTCAGTCAGGGCTCGAGGACTGCCACCTTTCAGTGGATTTTGAACCTTTTCTTCCATGACAAAGCAATATCCTAAACCTTTTTAAGCAAACCACCAGCAAATGGGTCGGATTTTTTAAACCTGCTATATTACGCTTTCTTCCTGGGATCAAACACTCAAAAAATAATTTTAGAATAATACTTCTTTTCATATTTTATATTAGTCTCCTACCAAGTACCTTCCAGAAAAACATTATTCCAACAAAATCAGACAAATGGTTCAGATTTGAGAGCCTTTCGAAATTGTGTATAATACTGCATGTTGTCCACCCCCCTAAAATATTTGAAATTTCAAGAAACATTATAAAAGGTTATAATTTGAGAAAAACTGATATTATATGGTGACATATGTTATATTTGACCCAAAACACCTCTATCACATATTAGATATGAAACAAAAGCTATGAGCATATTAAGGTGTTGGGTCACACAGGGGTGTCGGACAACACAAGGGGTGTCGGACAACACAAGGGGTGTCGGACAACACTTTTTTTAAATCACCCAGAAAAATTGACAAAATAATATTTGTGGCTATAATCCTTTATATTCTTAATCAAATGATAGAAATCTTCGTTTTTCAAACAAACCTCTCAATTATTGATAAGAAACAACCCCAAATTCATGACTTATATAAGAGCGTGTTGTCCGACACCACGGGGTGTCGGACAACACGCCTTCAGTTTTTTAACTAAAAGAAGTACATTTTTTTATTTAGGAAAAAAGCAAACTGGGTACTTACTTATAAGTGGTAGGAATATGTAACATATTCAGGGGTATTTGTTATTCTATTATGATTATCATTTCTTCTATACATCTTTTAACAGGTGTGTTGTCAACAGCCCATTTTAAAAAAAAATATCATGAAATCACAATGTTTTAATATCAGAATGGATAATCCCATTGTATTCAAACTTTCAGGTTTCACAGTAGGGATTTTGGTCAATGTCTCACAATAAAGGAAAATTAATTTCTCATTGGTTATCTCATTAGTATTATGCTCTCAAAATTGGGGTGTCAGACAATATGCTCTATCGGTCTCTCTGTTGGAAAATTTAAAGGTCCTGAATAGTTTTGACCATTTTGATATTTTTTCAAACTTTTACCAATTTTCAAAACTATATTGCCTACACTTTGCCTGACATATGCTTTAAACGTGTTAATAAAAACAATTGGCCCAACATTCTGCCTCATAGACTTTGAAAACAAACTGAAAATCATGAAAAAACACTGTTTTTGTTGATTTTTGGAAGGAAATATTCCTCAGAGCTATACGAAACCCTATTGGAATTAAAGACCATCAAAGGATGCATCAGAAAATGCCACTTTTACATCGATGAGATATGTTTATACAACACCAGCCTTAAATAACCCTGTTTTTGGTAATTTAGCAAGTTTTGAAAATCCCACCCAAATAGGTTGAGAATGTGCACATCTCAGCAAGTCCACTTCTTGCACTGAATATTTCTCTTCATATGATTAGACTGGTTCCCTGTCCAAATGAAATAAGGGACTGGTAACTACTTCTTACGTAATACTAGAGAAAGACATTGAACTGACAGTCAGGCCGCCTCTCTTGGATCTACATAGACTTGTTCAAGTCTTTTTTTCTTCTCTTCTTTTATTAGGTTATAGATCCAAATGTTACAGTTGGTTTTCAATCCAGGCTACATCACAACAAAAATATATCAATTTAAAAGTATTACAATCAAATTCAGGTTGAGAGAGTTATGAATTAAGCAAGCACACCATTACATTATCATCCCATACATAAATCTGAGAAGTAAGCCCTGAGGAATTGCATTCTTTCCTAATACTAGCGATTTACTACCTTCAGTGCTTTATTCTGAAGAAATACTGCTGCTGAATGTTTAACAGAAATCCTGTTGTACTGGCTGTAAGAAAGATAGAACTGCAGGTATAATACAAGTCCATATAAAATAAATGAAATTTTAAAAAAAGGATACAGGGACTGAGGCCAGTCTAGGCTCTACAGTCTTAGACTGCCTTTGTGGCACTCTCCCAGCAGATCTATTGCGGAAATGGAGTACAGGATCTCTGCTAGGAGAGTGCAAGAAATGGATGAATTACCCATAGTGCACCATAAAAATGGAACCCGTTACCTGGCCTATAATGTGACTAGGCCAGAGCCCTGTTTTTTAGTCACGATATCGCAAGTCTACAATTGCCTGAGATCGGATCGAGATTCTACAGCATTTTCGAAGACACAAGATAGCGGGTGTGCTATAGACAGTGTCGTAGGTTGAATCAAATGATCTTGGCGAAATGTGTCGGAAGTTAAGACAAGTATAGAACTGTCTTAGGTTCTATAAAACGTCACTGTGGATTTCCTGTGCTTCTCATACGAATTAAGCGATAAAATTCTGACATGAGTAAGGTATACATATCACCTATAATCGTACCAAATATGGAGAAATTCGGCCGCACCGTGCTCTGGTGGCCAGTGTACCCTACCATCACATGATTTAATTTATGCGGCGACCTTGACATTGACTGCGCTTACTTCTCTCTCCCAGCAGAGATTCCGCGCAATATACCACGAAAGATCTGCTAGCAGAGTGCTTGTACAATATCCGATCGATAGCCCAATGTTTCAAATTCAAACGCCGATATCTTCGGAACAGTACGGCCAATTTTCTTCATAATTGGTACTGTGGTGGTCGCCGCCTGTCTAGCAGGTTGGATGACCCCAATCCGGAACGCTAGTTCCATGCAGGATCCCACCCTACGCACTCCACGTAGGTTGGTTCGGTTTTCGGTTAGTTTGCACAGACCTAGTCACACATAACACAACAACGTCTTTTAATAAACAGAGATGTTTATTACTCACTACTTCCCAGAAAGATCTGGAAGATCTTTCCCACAAGTACAGTACCCCAGCACGTAGGTGCCAGGTAACGCTGGAGAGGCTAATCTGAAAGACTCGCCTAACCACCAGGAAGGTTACGAGAACCCGCCTGCAAAGTGAGGGCCCAAGGGTCTGTTCCGTAGAAGAGATGCGCGAGGACAGCCTGTCGACCTACTGTGAACGCTGAGTATATATACCCAGCGTTACGTAATCCCGGTCTCTGCCGCGCTACTCTTGTGTGCGGCGTTGTCCGGAATCACTACACAGTAAGGATCGGCACGTCGCGCCACCTTCTGTGAAACATACGAACACTGCTGGATTCCCACCCCACTACAGTACGATTATAGGTTATGTATACCTTACTCATGTTAAAATGTCATCGCTTAATTCTAAAGGGAAGTGGAGTTACGCATTCGGTACGACATGTCCAGAGTGGTCATAAACATACAACAGTTATGGCGACACTTTCTGCTCCATTGGCCACAGATTGTCGTGACTATAGCACACCTTTTACCCTTCTATGTGTCGTAGCTCTTTAGGACACTGACGGCTTAAACCTGTCGGAACTTTCGAATGTTGTGACTAAAAAACAGGTCCCAGGCTTCCAGGCTAGTCTTATGATTTGCTAGAATGGAGAAAATCTAGATTGGCTGGTACCCCACCTCTGACTAGCAGACATCTAGGGAACCAGCTTTAGATCTGCACTGGTTCCCCAATCGTCTCAACAAGTTTAAAACCGTCTTGTTCTACCCATAATGTACACCCTGTCAGTTGATAACTTTGCTTTATTAATTTCAGGGTTTTCTTTCAACAAGGACAGCTTGAAGGATGTGCAGACTTCTGTCGACACTTATCACAAGCTCATTGAGGCGCTCAAGTTCGGCTACGGTCGCAGGTCTGCGCTTGGCGACCCAATGTTTTACAACGTCTCCCAGGTGTGAGGTCTGAATGTATAAATCACCCAATCATTGTAGAATAACGGGTCTACACTCGGCGACCCAATGTTTTACAACGTCTCCCAGGTTAGAGGTCTGAATGTATAAATCACCCAATCATTGTAGAATAACGGGTCTGCGCTTGGCGACCTAATGTTTTACAACGTCTCCCAGGTTAGAGGTCTGAATGTATAAATCACCCAATCATTGTAGAATAACGGGTCTACACTCGGCGACCTAATGTTTTACAACGTCTCCCAGGTTAGAGGTCTGAATGTATAAATCACCCAATCACTGTAGAATAATGGGTCTACACTCGGCGACCCAATGTTTTACAACGTCTCCCAGGTGTGAGGTCTGAATGTATAAATCACCCAATTATTGTAGAATAACGGGTCTACACTCGGCGACCCAATGTTTTACAACATCTCCCAGGTGTGAGGTCTGAATGTATAAATCACCCAATCATTGTAGAATAACGGGTCTGCGCTTGGCGACCCAATGTTTTACAACGTCTCCCAGGTTAGAGGTCTGAATGTATAAATCACCCAATCATTGTAGAATAACGGGTCTACACTCGGCGACCCAATGTTTTACAGCGTCTCCCAGGTTAGAGGTCTGAATGTATAAATCACCCAATCACTGTAGAATAACGGGTCTACACTCTGCGACCCAATGTTTTACAACGTCTCCCAGGTTAGAGGTCTGAATGTATAAATCACCCAATCATTGTAGAATAACGGGTCTACACTCGGCGACCCAATGTTTTACAACGTCTCCCAGGTTAGAGGTCTGAATGTATAAATCACCCAATCATTGTAGAATAACGGGTCTGCGCTTGGCGACCTAATGTTTTACAATGTCTCCCAGGTTAGAGGTCTGAATGTATAAATCACCCAATCATTGTAGAATAACGGGTCTACACTCGGCGACCCAATGTTTTACAGCGTCTCCCAGGTTAGAGGTCTGAATGTATAAATCACCCAATCATTGTAGAATAACGGGTCTACACTCGGCGACCCAATGTTTTACAACGTCTCCCAGGTTAGAGGTCTGAATGTATAAATCACCCAATCATTGTAGAATAACGGGTCTACACTCGGCGACCCAATGTTTTACAACGTCTCCCAGGTTAGAGGTCTGAATGTATAAATCACCCAATCATTGTAGAATAACGGGTCTACACTCGGCGATCCAATGTTTTACAACGTCTCCCAGGTGTGAGGTCTGAATGTATAAATCACCCAATCATTGTAGAACAGTGCGTTCCATTTTAATTGAAGGTGATCAAGAAGTAATTACTACCAAGGCTGGGTTGAGGGTTAGCTCAGTGGGTAAGGCACTGAACTTGTACTCCAAAGGTTGTGGGTTCGAGTCTCACTGCAGCCACCTTTCTCCTTCACCAGGCTTCATACAGAGCCTGGAAAACCTGGAAAAGCCTGGAATTCTCACAGAGAGCCTGGAAAAACCTGGAAGAGCCTGGAAAACTTAATTTCACATAAAAGCAATTTCTTTAGTCAATGAAATTCTGGTCATTATTAGCTTTCAATAAATAGGGACCTGACTGCCTATGAAATATCAGTGACCTGGGCCCTGTTTTTTAGTCACGACGTTTGTGAGTGTCGCAGGCCTACGATCGCACAGCCAATGTACGACCTTTTCGGACGACAAAAGATGGCCGGCGTCCTATAGACAGTGTCGTAGTGCGGCACGGACGATCGCCGCTAAAAGTGTCGGTCGTCACGACAAGTATAGAACTGTCTTAGGTTCTATAACACATCACTGTGCGTATATAGATGATTTTTCCACTTCCCTACGGAATTAAGGCATGAGATTTTAACACGAGTAAGGGATAGATATAACCTATAATCATACCAAATATGGAGAAGAACGGCCGTACCGTTATGAAGTTATCGGCGTTTGAATATGAAACATTGAGCTATCGATCGGATATCGTACACGCAGTTCGTCCCATTGTCGCCAGGGCCAGGGCGCATAGGCTCTCAAACCGCAAAGCAGGGTTCGGTTCTAGATGGACTACCTTCAAGTATGCAAGCCTGAGCGCCCTGGCCCTGGCGGCAACGGGCTGTACTAGAGTCTATCGATGTGCCAAGGTCGCCGCATAAATTAGATCACGTGATAGTAGGGGTACACTGGCCACCAGAGCAGCATTTGGTATGACGAAATTCAAACACCGATAACTTTATAACGGTCCGGCCGATTTTCGTTTCGTTGAATTTGGTCATAACAAAAGTTGCTATGGTAGCCAGTGTAGCTCTACCGTCACGTGATCTAATTTATGCAGTGACCTTGACATTCACTGCGCACTGGGAGGTGGGAGGGTGCAATGGCCGCCAGAGCAGACGATTGCTTTGACGAAATTCAAACGCCGATATCTTCAGAACCGTGCGGCCGATTTACTTTATATTTGGTACGATTATAGGTTATATATATACCTTACCCGTGTTAAAATCTCATTGCTTAATTCGCATGGCAAGCACGGGAAAACCTCTATATACGCACAGTGAGGTTTTATAGACCCTCAGACAGTTCTATACTTGAGACACTTTTAGCGGCGATCTTCCGTGGCGCACTACGATCGTGACTATAGAACACCCGCCATCTTTTGTCGTCCAAATATGTCTTAGATCGGCTCTACGATCTTAGGATAGCGATACTCACAAATGTCGTGACTAAAAAACAGGGCCCAGGATCGCTCACAGATCTCAGTCGATCTCAGCTAGAGATCGTCACGACTGAAAAACAGGGCCCAGATTATTATGTACCTTCAGATATCGGTAGAAATATTGACTTAACTCCAATCAACTTCTATGTTTTCTTCACTCTTGTCACGATCTATGCTACAACCGATTGGTCTAGATTTTGTCACTTGATGACGAAACGACCACGCTATGTAGAAAATACTGAATTACTTCACCCTAGCAGTGTTATTTAACTAAGTAGTGTTCACCCTATGTAGAAAATACTGAATAACTTCACCCTAGCAGTGTTATTTAACTAAGTAGTGTTCACCCTATGTAGAAAATACTGAATTACTAAACCCCTAGCAGTGTTATTTAACTAAGTAGTGTTCACCCTATGTAGAAAATACTGAATTACTAAACCCCTAGCAGTGTTAATTAACTAAGTAGTGTTCACCCTATGTAGAAAATACTGAATTACTTCACCCTAGCAGTGGTATTTAACTAAGTAGTGTTCACCCTATGTTGAAAATACTGAATTACTAAACCCCTAGCAGTGTTATTTAACTAAGTAGTGTTCACCCTATGTAGAAAATACTGAATTACTAAACCCCTAGCAGTGTTATTTAACTAACTAGTGTTCACCCTATGTAGAAAATAGTAGTGTTCCGATATTAAGAAGACACTGGAGGTGGGGGATGTATGGACGATGATAGTAACCTTCCGTTGTGACTTCAGGTAGTACAGAACATGTCCCGACACTGGAGGTGGGGGATGTATGGACGATGATAATAACCTTCCGTTGTGACTTCAGGTGGTACAGAACATGTCCCGACACTGGAGGTTGGGGATGTATGGACGATGATAGTAACCTTCCGTTGTGACTTCAGGTGGTACAGAACATGTCCCGACACTGGAGGTGGGGGATGTATGGACGATGATAGTAACCTTCCGTTGTGACTTCAGGTGGTACAGAACACGTCCCGACACTGGAGGTGGAGGATGTATGGACGATGATAGTAACCTTCCGTTGTGACTTCAGGTGGTACAGAACACGTCCCGACACTGGAGGTGGAGGATGTATGGACGATGATAGTAACCTTCCGTTGTGACTTCAGGTGGTACAGAACATGACTGACGAGGCCTTCATCGCAGCGACGCGTCGTAAGATCGACCTGACCATGACGCGGGACTTGTCGTACTACGACCACGCCTACGACATTGTCAACGACGCCGGCACCGCTCAGATGAGTATCATCGCACCAGATGGCGGGGCGGTCGGCATCACCAGCACCATCAACTTTGGGTAAACATTCTCCGAACCGGTTTTTTTTCTTCTTTTTTATTCCACTACATAGAATAGTTTACCTCATAGTTTAACATTTTTTTATGCCATTCTCCGATTTGTAATTAATATAAACCAAATTTTCATTGGCCATTTCTTTTGTGAGAATTCACACAAAAGTCACACAAAAACAGAAGGAGATTTTTTCAAAAGAATTATTATTGATAGAACTGACGATGAGTGATAGTGAAAGTTTCACAGATCAGCGAGTTTCGCACAATCGATGGCTCCTCAGAAGGTGATGAGACAAAATTCCTCGTTGAGATTTTCCTGTGGATTTTCCATTTAGTCTTTGGCCGATCTGGAAAAGGGGCTTAATTTAGGAATTAGCTGCCCTCTCCCCTGGAAACATTTGTTTTACTTTTCAATCTCATAGATCCATCCTTCTAGTTAAAATTTCTACTTGTTGACGCTCTGGCAAGTGGTCAGATTACCATGACAACAGCTGTTGAAGAGACCTGCCGTCAAAATGCCTGAACGCCTATAATTCTGAGTGCTGAAAACCATTACTGAGGTATATGCTCTTAAAAGTATAAAATGGCTCATTAGATTAAAGGTTGGTATTGGACTCCATATTCTGGTCCTTTCTAGTCTCAGAAAACAGAATCAAAATTTGTTTTGTCAGTGCCCTACATCAGCGTTTTTCGTGCATGTACTATCATTGTCCCATTTACGCATCTGCAATTTTCCCCATATTTGTTTCTTAGATAGTTCAAAGACCATAAAAGCTTTTTATCTACAGTTCTTTGTTATGTGGCCATATTGTGGCATCCCTTAGGATTCCCATTTTGAGCTATTTTTAAGAATCCAGGTAAGTGTTTTTCACAGAGCGCCGGATGTGATCGCGGCTAATAATGATCATAACCTGCCGGGTACGCGATTCTCTAATCAGAAACTATTGATTGGTTCCAGCTCTCATTTGGTCGTTGATTAGTTGGTGCCCTTCTTGTCTCAGATTCGGGTCTCAGGTATACGGGAGGAGGACGGGGATCATGTTTAATAACCAGATGGACGACTTCTCCGTGCCCGGGGCTGTGAACGGCTTCGGCATCTCGTCGTCACCCTCAAACTACCCCGAGCCGGGCAAGATGCCCATGTCCTCCATGAGTCCCAGCATCCTCCTCAACCACAAGGTCATTTACTCATTTATCTCATTTATCTCACTCCATTTATCTCACTCCATTTGTCTCCCATACGCTTAACACGGGGAACCCGTTCTCCATGCCCCTACGAGTATTGCAGTCCATTCTCCATGGTCTATATCCTGTGTGTCGCCCATTATTTTAGTGTGTACAGGGTGAGATAAATACAGAAAGCAACTGTCAGAGTTCTCTAATTCATTTGAATGCTACACAATATTCACAAAAAGAGCACCTCTCATACTATAACAGTGAAACTAAGGAAAAAACTACACGTGAGCAGCTCTCACACCGCATAACCCACACACGGCTACCAAGAACACAGAGGCGAGGTGGGTCCACCCTCAGACCGTATCATCTATATCTTCTACAAAGTGAGTCAGTATCAGACTGTGAGACACATGTAAACTAGTGGTGGTTGATCAAAGTGAGTCAGTATTAGACTGTGAGACGCATGTAAACTAGTGGTTGATGATCAAAGTGAGTCAGTATTAGACTGTGAGACACATGTAAACTAGTGGTTGATGATCAAAGTGAGTCAGTATTAGACTGAGACACATGTAAACTAGTGGTTGATGATCAAAGTGAGTCAGTATTAGACTGTGAGACACATGTAAACTAGTGGTCGATGATCAAAGTGAGTCAGTATTAGACTGTGAGACACATGTAAACTAGTGGTCGATGATCAAAGTGAGTCAGTATTAGACTTTATCCTACCCCTAATATAAAATCCCATAGGCTTAACATTGAGATTCCATATGCCACGCTGACTGGCATACGGACGTTTTTATTATCCACCTAATACAAAGTGTCCATAGAAAACACGTAGGGCGTTTGTATGGACATACCCGGCGCATACGGATATGTTGTATGCTCCGGGTGGCGCATACGGAAAAATAGTGCGTATGGAAAAATAGTGCATAGCTAAAACGAACTGATATTGACATGCCACTTATCCAGAAAAGGTGGATAATAAATACAATATAGACTGGTTTCAGATACAAGCGGTTGTATGCTCCTCGGAGTTGACTCTCCGCAATATCCTCGCATACGCTCGGATATTACTACGCATCAGCTCCTCGGAGCATACGGCCGCTTGTATCTGAAACCAGTCAATATTGTGTATGTATGCCACTAGGGACATACGGAATTTTGATGATTTTCATTCATGATTTTGATATCAAAATATTCTAGAGAGGGGTAGGATAAAATCAAAACCTGATTCGTTTTAATCTTGGCTCCCATATGCCACTCCTGGAGTTTGGTTCCGGATACCACTCGGCTCCGCCTCGTGATATCACTACGCCAAACGCCAGTCGTGGCATACGGGAGCCGAGATTAAAACTCATCCAGTTTTACGATAGTGAGACAGGTGTAAACTAGTGGTTGATGATCAAAGTGAGTCAGTATTAGACTGTGAGACACATGTAAACTAGTGGTTGATGATCAAAGTGAGTCAGTATTAGACTGTGAGACACATGTAAACTAGTGGTCGATGATCAAAGTGAGTCAGTATTAGACTGTGAGACACATGTAAACTAGTGGTTGATGATCAAAGTGAGTCAGTATTAGACTGTAAGACACATGTAAACTAGTGGTTGATGATCAAAGTGAGTCAGTATTAGACTGTAAGACACATGTAAACTAGTGGTTGATGATCAAAGTGAGTCAGTATTAGACTGTAAGACACATGTAAACTAGTGGTTGATGATCAAAGTGAGTCAGTATTAGACTGTGAGACACATGTAAACTAGTGGTTGATGATCAAAGTGAGTCAGTATTAGACTGTGAGACACATGTAAACTAGTGGTTGATGATCAAAGTGAGTCAGTATTAGACTGTGAGACACATGTAAACTAGTGGTTGATGATCAAAGTGAGTCAGTATTAGACTGTGAGACACAAGTAAACTAGTGGTTGATGATCAAATTGAGTCGGTATCAGACTGTGAGACACATGTAAACTAGTGGTTGATGATCAAAGTGAGTCAGTATTAGACTGTAAGACACATGTAAACTAGTGGTTGATGATCAAAGTGAGTCAGTATTAGACTGTGAGACACATGTAAACTAGTGGTTGATGATCAAAGTGAGTCAGTATTAGACTGTGAGACATGTAAACTAGTGGTTGATGATCAAATTGAGTCGGTATCAGACTGTGAGACACATGTAAACTAGTGGTTGATGATCAAAGTGAGTCAGTATTAGACTGTGAGACACATGTAAACTAGTGGTTGATGATCAAAGTGAGTCGGTATCAGACTGTGAGACATGTAAACTAGTGGTTGATGATCAAAGTGAGTCAGTATTAGACTGTGAGACACATGTAAACTAGTGGTTGATGATCAAAGTGAGTCAGTATTAGACTGTGAGACACATGTAAACTAGTGGTTGATGATCAAAGTGAGTCAGTATTAGACTGTGAGACACATGTAAACAAGTGGTTGATGATCAAAGTGAGTCAGTATTAGACTGTGAGACGCATGTAAACTAGTGGTTGATGATCAAAGTGAGTCAGTATTAGACTGTGAGACACATGTAAACTAGTGGTTGATGATCAAAGTGAGTCAGTATTAGACTGTGAGACACATGTAAACTAGTGGTTGATGATCAAAGTGAGTCAGTATTAGACTGTAAGACACATGTAAACTAGTGGTCGATGATCAAAGTGAGTCAGTATTAGACTGTAAGACACATGTAAACTAGTGGTTGATGATCAAAGTGAGTCAGTATTAGACTGTAAGACACATGTAAACTAGTGGTTGATGATCAAAGTGAGTCAGTATTAGACTGTGAGACACATGTAAACAAGTGGTTGATGATCAAAGGCGAGACAACATTGGATGTAACTTGTAACCTGAAGCCGCTGTCTCAAAGAAAGCAGAGTAAAAGAGAGCCATGCTCAAAATGAAAAAAGAAATGACAAACTGGTTAAAACTGTTGACCCGTTGAACACCCTGCGACGATTCCTGTCACAGAGGCAGTTCCTTTCAGCTGTAGCATCAATTTCAGCATGTATTTTTATTCAAAATATCCAAAGTTCCATTTTAAATATCCCTGCAGTGAAACTGAATGTCGAGGCCGTCTTGTAGACCAGTCATTGTTGACAACACTACGTCATATCGCTTGTGTGTTACTAAACATCAACCAATTCTGATTTACAACCAACTGCTCACTAAACCACCGGTTATTGTGTAAGTGAATACAAACTTAGAAAACAGTGAGGTCTTAGCCTTCCTCTTGACCGCCTGAAGCACGTTGTTTGACTGCGGGGTCTCGTTTGTCTTGCAGGGAGAGGTGGCTGCAGTGATCGGGGCGTCGGGCGGACCCCGCATCATCACGGGCATCGTCAACGTGAGTGTCCGCGAGGTGGAGCAGTCAACGAGCTGCACACACTCACACCATCTTTGGTGTTCCTAGTCATTCTCAACAGCCACTGGAACATCCACAATGGCCGCCATTTTAGCGCAGAATTCCTTTCGTGGCTATTGGGTGTGCAGGGGCGTCAGACTTTTTTCTTGGATCCCCTGGATTTACCGTAAATCTGCGAAAGTTCTGTGAAAAGTCAGGTCTTAGCCTTCATTACACATGAAAAAGTCAGATTTTGACATTTTCCATGGAAAAAAAATAGGGCTTAGCCAACATTGCATGCTAAAAAGTCAGACGTTTACATTTTTCAACGGTGAAAAGTCAGGACTTAGCCATCATTGCATGCTTAAAGTCAGACTTTGAAATTTTTCTATGTTGAAAAGTCCAGGGGCCTGTTTTTCAGTTGAGATCATGTCCAATTGAGATCCGCTGAGATCGAAAGTGTTCTTCAGTTGAGATCATTTGAGGTGATCTCAAGTTAAGACTAAGATAAGACCGTTTGGGGTGCTTTGGGTGTTTTTCAGTTGAGATAATCTCAGGGATCTCAAGTGAAAGGATCTCAACTTCGGTCTCAACTTGAGACCAGTTGATACTTGTCTCAACTTTTTTATCCAGTGCTAAAACTTATCAAAATTTAAAGATATTTAGAGCAAAGTGTATTGATAACCTGGCAAACGTATATTCCAAATTTCATAGTTGTATTGTGGTTATTATGACCATGAGAGACAATTGATAAGCAAAATAAAAACAAGGCACTGCACCACTCAGCTAGTTTTTGCTGAACCTGCTGTAATGCTCAAAGTCAGTTTCAACTTGAGATCGGTCTCAACTTGAGATCGGTCTCAACTTGAGATCGGTCTCAACTTGACATTGGTTCACAAAAGGTATCGCAAGGGACTTGACATAACAGTTTGGGGCGACAATAGGCAATTTAGAGGCTCTGGTTTACTTAAATCACAGGAAGATCACTATAGAACTTGAGATAGCTCTACACTGAGGGCTAGGGATCTCAACTTGAGATCCTTGGAGTTGAGATCCCTTAAGATCGGCTGTGTAGACTTGAGACAACGTCTGAAAAACACTTTCCGCCATTGATCTCATAGTTGGTCTCAGGATCTTGGATTGATCTTAGCGGATCTCAAGTGGAGATCCTCTCGACTGAAAAACACCCCCCAGGGTCCTGTTTTTCAGTTGAGACAATCTTAAGTTGAGACCATTTGAGGGCCAAAGTGTTTTTCAGTTGAGATGATCTTAGGGGATCTCAAGTTGAGACTAAGATAAGACCGTTTGGGGTGCTTTTAGTCCCTGGGCCAAGACCCCAAATTTTCATTTCCGCTGCCCCCCCCCCCCTGGAAACATTTGTTTTATTGTTTTATCTTATAGATCCATCCTTCTAGTTAACATTTCCACTTGTTGTCGCTCTGGCAAGTGGTCAGATTACCATGACAACAGCTGTTGAAGAGACCTCCCGTCAAAATGCCTGAACGCCTATAATTCTGAGTGCTGAAAACCATTACTTGGTTCTGTGTTCTTTTAAGTATTACAATGACTCATTAGATTAAACTTTGGTATTGGACTCCATAGTCAGGTCCTTTGTGGACTCAGTACAGCAAACAGAATCAAAATATGTCTTCTCAGTGGCCTACAGCAGCCTTTTTCATTTGTGTACTATTAATGTCCCCTTTACACATCTGCAATTTTCCACATATATTCCTAAATAATTCAAAGACTATATAATCTTTTCATATGCAGTTTTTTGTAGTATCCCTTAGGAACATTTAGAGGTATTTTAAGGGTTTTGTGATATCAGGTGCCAGGTGTATTACCGATTTTGCTACCCCTGCTGCTCATGTTGTTTGACATATCTGAGAGTCAGTACTGAAGACACATGGTGTCTAAAGTCGATATGACCTTTATATATGCAGTTTTTTGCTATGTTGCCATGTGCTGGCATCCCTTAGACACATTTGTCACGTGTGTGTGTGTTTTGTATTTATAGGTGATACTGAAAAGTCTCTACTTTATATATATATATATATATATATAAATATGTGTGTGTGTGTGTTTTGTATTTGTAGGTGATACTGAACAGTCTCTACTTTATATATATATATATATATATATATATATATGTGTGTGTGTGTGTGTGTTTTGTATTTGTAGGTGATACTGAACAGTCTCTACTTATATATATCTATATATATATATATATATATGTGTGTGTGTGTTTTGTATTTGTAGGTGATACTGAACAGTCTCTACTTTATATATATATATATATGTGTGTGTGTGTGTTTTGTATTTGTAGGTGATACTGAACAGTCTCTACTTTATATATATATATATGTGTGTGTGTGTTTTGTATTTGTAGGTGATACTGAACAGTCTCTACTTTATATATATATATATGTGTGTGTGTGTGTGTTTTGTATTTGTAGGTGATACTGAACAGTCTCTACTTTATGTGAAGGATATACACAGGTATATCCGTATATAAAGGCTCACAGGCGCCACCAAGCGTCTTATGGGGTAACTAACTTCCCCACACCTTACGCCTACAAGCGTCATAGGCGCCAGTCGCCTTCATAATTTTTGCAGTACAGACGTGCCGTATTCCCGATGATCAAATCATGGTGATTTGTGTGGAATGCGGACTCACTTACGATGGCAGGAAAAGGCCTAAAGGCTGTCCGAATTGCGATGCAGGTGAGCTCGAGGAGTTGAATCGCAGCTTACAAGAACTGGCACGAAAACCTGAGTTAAAAAAGGTTAGCGATACCATGGCGGATGATAGTCAACTAGGAGCAGTAGGTGGTAGAGACGATACCCGGAAAAAATCACCAGAGCCGGATATATTATCTCGTTTGGTGAACGATAATGCTACTGTTCGCTCAGAAGTAAATGGACTAAGGTCTGAGATCGCGTCCTTGACAGCCTTGATGACAGAAATGAAGATGACGCTTCTAAGGCCCCCCCAAGATGGCGTCTTCTCGCACCAGACGACTACCGGCGGCAGCGACTTTCAAGTCCCGGGACAATTGAACCAATTGCCTAAGGCCGGATCACAAAGAAATCCAGAATCGCCGTATCTCCAAGTTCTTCAAGGAAAGGAATCGCAACAAAGGTCTGGAATTGGCCTTTCTCAACCCCCGTCAGCGTTTTCCAAGATGGCGCCTGTGGCACCGCCGGTGGTACAGGTGGCACCTCCAGTATCGACCGAGACAACTCAAGCTCCATGTATGCCGGTTTACAGCTCCAGCGTTCCAGCATGGTCAGGTGTTCAAGGGATCCCAGTGGAGCAAATACATAGTTGCTCTGGGAAACACACAAAAACACGTAAGTGTGTAACTTTCAGTTTGGATGCACATTTACCATGTGACGTGTCTAAACCCACCATAGACCACGTGTTATCAGCTAGTCTGTCAATGCTTCGGTCTATGGTGGCCCAAGGATCGAATGTTACAGGTTATGCAGACCACTTAGCATTCCTGACCGACCGCAGGCCTTTCTTATTAGGACAAGCCCTTGTCGATTACGACCAGGCCTGTCGAGAAAAGGCCGACATGTTAGGACCTTTAAGCTTCGGATACGGTGATCCTTATTTGGTTTCTAAGTACTTAAATGTCGAAAAAACGCAGGCATTTGCTCGACTATCAGAGAAACCGGAGAAAAAATCTGGGAAATCCCAACGAAAGTTCAGGGAGGGCAAGCCGTATGGTGTGTGCTGGCGTTTCAACGACCAAGAAGGATGTGCGACTACAAACTGCAAGTATAAACATCAGTGCACAGAGTGTGAAGGATCACATTCGGTGGTCAAATGTCAAAAAAAGTCAAAGTCAGAAGGGAAATGACTGAAATCGACAGACTATTCCGGTGATAATCCCAAAGAACATTGCATTAATGCTGAGTCGATCACTGTGGACATTCAAGGTGTTACATATGATATTGAATCTGTATACGCTGGTAGCAATCACCTGTCAAATGACTTGTTGGTGAAAATGAATGATTCTAAAATTCCATGTAACGAGGTTGTTGTATTACACAACGTTGATACACTTGAATCTTTGACTGATGATATTGGTCACACAGTTTGTCAAGACAGTTTGTCTAGAGGGGAAATCTACAAACTGCCGTGTTTGGGGACCGACGATACTGCAACTGTTAATGCATGTTTCTCACACAATGACGGTTTGAAATCCCCATGTAATGATCTTCATTTCATTGAAGGGGTTCGAAATCCTTTGAATCCATGTGTATTCTGGCATTTTTGCTATGAAAAAGAGAATGTTGATTGCAATGCAGACTACATTTTCAATGGAGTATCTAAGGGTTTCCAAATTGTAGATACTAGCTTTGATTCAGATTATGATGCTATGAATTATTCTAGTATTTATGATCCAGTATTCAAAGGAAAAATGGACGAGTTGGTTCGAAAAGAACTTTTGGAAGAAAAGATCACTTTGGTTAAAGAAAAACCTAGATGTATTCATGCGATTGGTGCTATTACGAAGAAATCTGGTGGTTTGCGTCCTATTACGGACTGTAAAAGACCCTTATTATATAGTATCAACAATCATATGCATGATACTTGTGAATCCTTTTCTTATCTCCGTTTGCATGAAATGACTGACTGTATGACTGAAAATTGTTTTTTTTCAGTCATAGATATAAAAGATGCATACCGTTCTATTCCCGTATCCCCTGATAACCGAACTTTTCAAGGTTTCAGATGGGAAATTGAAGGGAAAACGGAATATTTTCAATCTAATTCACTTGTGTTCGGTTTACGTTGTGCACCATTTATTTTTACTCAGATTACTGAGTTCATTGTTAGATGTATGAATGTTTTGGGATTCCAATTGTGTTTCGGATATTTAGATGATTTCATTGTTGTAGGACCAACCGTGGAAGATTGTACTGTATCTCTACAAATCTTGATCACATTGCTGAGAAATTTTGGTTTTGGTATTTCATGGGATAAGATCATTAGCCCAGCAAAATCAGTGGTTTTTCTGGGTATACAAATAGACAGTGAGTCAATGACTCTTAGTCTTCCCCCAGAAAAATTATCAAAATTGTCAGACGTGGTTCTTGAATTAGAGACAAAGACTCATATCACTTATAAGGAAATGCAAAAAGTGTGTGGGTTATTCGCTCACTGCAGTACCGTAGTCAAAGGCGGTAGGACATTCACAAGAAGACTCATCAACTTTTGCAATTTTCTCCGAGACAAACCCGGAAAAATTCTTATTCCGGAATGGATGAAAGATGACATTGCATGGTGGCGGAGTTTTTCCTCGATATTCAACGGCATTTCTCCGGTTATTTCTCCGGAAGAAATCGTAATTGAGACAGATGCTTCGTCTACAGGTTTTGGTGTAGTTAACGCCTCAGACTGGGCCATAGGTGTCTGGGAGACGTCAGAGGACCTGAATAATGACTTGACTAATTCCCACCACTGGGTCAATGGCCCTTCGGAAACTGTGGATAACAATGACATCAACGTCTATGAACTCTGGCCTGTCGTAGTAGCCTGTTACAGGTGGGGTCACATGTGGTATGGAAAAAGGGTCAGAGTAGTTTCTGACAACACTCAGGTTGTAATTGGTGTGAATTCCGGCCGCAGTAGGTCACACAGAGTCATGAAATGGCTAAGGGAGCTCTTTTGGCTTGCCTTTATTTACCGTTTCGATATTGTATCTTCACATATCCGAACAAACGATAATGTTGTTCCGGATTACATTTCTCGAATTTTTTCTCCTAAAAGGAAATGTAGTATTCCTAGTTATTATTTACAACATTTATGTTGCTTTCAGTTACTCATCTGAGGACGAGAGTGGAATACTACGAGAACTACTGGTTGGCATCGAACACTACTAAGACCCGTAAATGCCAGTGGGCTCATTTTTTCCGTTTTTGTGAAAATTGTCAATTATTACCACTCCCAGCAGAGGAAGAGACGATATGTATGTACCTTTCTTTTATGGCAGATAAGTTTAAATATTCATCAGTGATAAACTATTTTTCTGCTGTTAAGGTGTTACATGACATAAATAATGTAAAATTCCCTGATACACACAGGATCAAAAGAGTCTTGACAGGTATCAAACGTATATTGGGTGACACCCCAGTCCAGGCAATCCCATTATCGGTTGCCGATATGAAGAGTATTTTCTCTTCCTTGGATATTTCAAAGTCAGAAGATTTATCGTTCTGGACTGCATGCCTCTTAGGGTTCAGAGGTTTGCTCCGTAAATCTAATATTGTAGAAGAAGAGAACTCAATTCGAGTCTCGGATGTAAAATTTTTTCCTGGATATGTTTTAATAACTATTAATAGGTCGAAAACTATCCAATTTTCAGAAAGGGTGTTAGAGATTCCCTTCTCTCCCATTTTGGGATCTCCATTTTGTATTTTTTCTTATTTGAATAAGTTAATTGTTTCAGTGAACTATGAAAATTCTAATTGTCAACTTATATCGTTCAATGAAAATCATAAAGTGATTAGAGGATCATATAGTTGGTTTAAAAAAAAACTGAAGCTTCACTCAATTATATCAAGGATATCGCCGATATCCTCTCATTCACTCCGAAGAGGTGGAGCAACCGCGCTCTTTGAGCAAGGTTTCTCTCTCACAGATATCAAAAATCGGGGTGATTGGAAGAGCCTTTGCGTTCTTCTTTATTTAAATCGGTCTCTCCAATCCAAGTTGGAATTGGACAGACAAATGGTTTCTTCTTTGTTTTTTTGAGTTTTGGGCATTGTTGGCAGTATGTTTTATGTCATATATAATTAATAAAACTTGAATGCCCAAAACTGCCTCCTATCATTATTGTTATTACTATCATTATTATTATTATTACTATTATTGTACAATTGTATAACACTATGTATATCTATTCAAATAGAGCCTCAAGCATTTATGTGAAGGATATACACAGGTATATCCGTATATAAAGGCTCACAGGCGCCACCAAGCGTCTTATGGGGTAACTAACTTCCCCACACCTTACGCCTACAAGCGTCATAGGCGCCAGTCGCCTTCATAATTTTTTTTTCTATTATATATGGCAGTATGTTTTATGTCATATATAATTAATAAAACTTGAATGCCCAAAACTGCCTCCTATCATTATTGTTATTACTATCATTATTATTATTATTACTATTATTGTACAATTGTATAACACTATGTATATCTATTCAAATAGAGCCTCAAGCATTTATATATATATATATGTGTGTGTGTGATTGTGTTTTGTATTTGTAGGTGATACTGAACAGTCTCTACTTTATATATATATATATATATATATATATATATATATATATATATATATATATGTGTGTGTGTGTTTTGTATTTGTAGGTGATACTGAACAGTCTCTACTTTATATATATATATATGTGTGTGTGTGTGTGTTTTGTATTTGTAGGTGATACTGAACAGTCTCTACTTTATATATATATATATGTGTGTGTGTGATTGTGT
Organism: Alentia gelatinosa; assembly: GCA_950022655.1. Taxonomy (NCBI): domain Eukaryota; kingdom Metazoa; phylum Annelida; class Polychaeta; order Phyllodocida; family Polynoidae; genus Alentia; species Alentia gelatinosa. The sequence goes on along the minus strand of OX465591.1, from coordinate 119,062 downwards.
TTTGTATTTGTAGGTGATACTGAACAGTCTCTACTATATATATATATATATATATATATATGTGTGTGTGTGTGTTTTGTATTTGTAGGTGATACTGAACAGTCTCTACTTTATATATATATATATGTGTGTGTGTGTGTTTTGTATTTGTAGGTGATACTGAACAGTCTCTACTTTATATATATATATATGTGTGTGTGTGATTGTGTTTTGTATTTGTAGGTGATACTGAACAGTCTCTACTTTGGGAAGGGTCTGGGCGAGTCTACAGACATGGCGCGACTTCACCACCAACTGCTGCCTGACGTCATCCAGTACGAGGACGGCTTCGACGAGGTGTGAACCATTATCTTAGTGATAGAGTCAGAACATTATCTACCTTCAAAGCCTAAGAAGGTTGGCCCAGAAGTGTTGAGGACAAAATCTAAATCTTTGAAAAGGAGTTTAAAATCGCCTACAAACTGCTGATCTTCTAGTAGACCTGATGAGTTCAGTACACACCGAAACCTTGATGGTAGAGTGTGTGAACTGAGTCTCTGTAGTTCACTTGGGAGGCAGACAGTTCACGCTCCTGTACTCCTGCCTCTTGTACTATAAGCCAGCGCTGGGCAAGTTATAATGTAGGTATCCCACACTCTTATCAACGATGTCACTGAATCAGAAGAAAAGTAATTTTCAAAAAGAAGAAACCTTAAGTTCAGCTGCATTCAGGCAACAGTTTTGCATTAAGATATTTACTGCTGTTTTATTTCAGGCCATTCTGCAGGGTTTACGCCAGATGAAGCACAAGACGAAGTTACTCACTCGTAAAAGTTTTGTCGGGTCGGCCTTGAACTTCTGCGCCACCTGCGTCGGTGACTCCTGTCCACGACTGTGTATCGCAGCTGTGTCAGATGGCCGTAAGGAAGGCCATCCGTATGGCTACTAGAGAGAGCATGCCGTAAGGAAGGCCATCCGTATGGCTACTAGAGAGAGCATGCTGTAAGGAAGGCCACTGTATGGCTACTAGAGAGAGCATGCCGTAAGGAAGGTCACTGTATGGATACTAGAGAGAGCATGTCGTAAGGAAGGTCACTGTATGGATACTAGAGAGAGCATGTCGTAAGGAAGGCCATCCGTATGGCTACTAGAGAGAGCATGCTGTAAGGAAGGCCACTGTATGGCTACTAGAGAGAGCATGCCGTAAGGAAGGTCACTGTATGGCTACTAGAGAGAGCATGCCGTAAGGAAGGCCATCCGTATGGATACTAGAGAGAGCATGTCGTAAGGAGGGCCATCCGTATGGATACTAGAGAGAGCATGCCGTAAGGAAGGCCGTCCGTATGGATACTAGAGAGAGCATGTCGTAAGGAGGGCCGTCCGTATGGATACTAGAGAGAGCATGTCGTAAGGAGGGCCATCCGTATGGATACTAGAGAGAGCATGTCGTAAAGAAGGCCATCCGTATGGATACTAGAGAGAGCATGACGTAAGGAAGGCCATCCGTATGGATACTAGAGAGAGCATGCCGTAAGGAAGGCCGTCCGTATGGATACTAGAGAGAGCATGTCGTAAGGAAGGCCATCCGTATGGCTACTAGACATTTCACTGTACAGCTACTAGACAGTGTATCAGGGAGGTGTTTCATAATCATGACGGCTTCATCACGTCATTGTCGGCTCCATGCTGTAAGGCCATCAGTACAGCTATTAGACCACGCATCAAGGGCCCGTTGAACAATCTAGGATGATAGGCTTTAACCCTTTCACTGCAGCACCCAGTTCCCCTGCTCAGAATTACACGGCAGGCATTGACTGCCCAAATGACCCTGCTACGGCAGGCACCTTTTTGGGGAAATAGCAATGTCATGTGATGTATCATATGACTTAAGTAATTTACCTTGGTGACTGATCATATTTTGTTATACCATATCAAAGGTCAATATGGCTCTTATACATTGTCAAAATATGAAGTAACACTACCATATAAGTCTGCTCAGTCCACATTGGAATGATAAGGGATCCTTGATGGTGTTTTCACAGTTTTATATATCCAAGCATCCACAGTAAGTATTACACGGCACAGAAGATATAACAGCTACAATATCCAGTTGTAGTGATAGTCCTAGTGAGTGGTCAGTTCTCAGAGTAGTATAGCTCCTGGTAGCTCAGAGTGGTATGAGTTCAAGATGTTGACTGAGCTGATTGTTACAGAGCTCACTGTCTTTTATTCAGAAGCCAGGTCATTAGCTGAGCTCACACTTACACATCCTTGTGGCGTCATGCTCATGGCAAGCCGGATGCCCGCACCATTTTATGACCCCATAACGCGAGGGGCTTTTCCCACGCGGAGGTGGTGCTCAGTACAGTTCTATAATGCCTCATGGCTGCGTCACTGGGGTTTTCCAATGACAGTACCCATGACTGGCCTTTACACAACATTTCTCGGAAGGGATGATTCCTATTTACTCTGACCAACTCACAACTTTATCCATAAAACTACAATAAAAGTGTGTTAGTAATCTCAGTCACTTTGCAAACAGCAATTTGTCTTGTGATGCGATACTGCACCAGGATGTGCTGACAATATGAAGTAACACTACCATATAAGTTTATATAGAAGAATACAATGGATTTCTACTACATCTGTAATTCACTACTAAGAGTACACAGTCATATATAAGAGAATATTATATGGTTTTATATAAATGTGAAGACATGAAATCTCTAATACATTTCTATCATATCTATTTCTGCAAATAACACTATAACAAAAGGAATAAATGACAATTTTCCTTTTAGATTAGAACCCATGGCAATATCTTGAAAATTGAATATGAAGATCTCCAAGTATTGTAGAACACATATCTAATTTAATAATTGGGGGTCGTCGTGCTAGTTTTTGATTTAGATATTAATAATATAGCAATGTTTTAACAGTATGATCGATATAAGCCACACAAAACCTGAGTCATTCCGTTTCAATTAAAAGTTTATTGATGATAAGTGATGAGTACAGACAAGCTGATGGTATGAGTGATAGATGATTGTATTAAAAACTCAAAATTATAAAAAGATAAATAAATATGCAGTACTATATGTTTGAATATAAAAAGATCTACATGTGAAATAGAATTTCTGACAATTTTTTTTACAAATCTACATGTATATGACATTCTTCAAAGAGCTACACATGTTGATAGAGATGATAGGATATTATTCCCAAATCATTGCTAAAGATCTATTAGGGGAGTAAGAAACAATATTCAATATTGGGTCAAGGCGGCCACTTATTTAACCCGACCAGAGCTAACATAGTGTGGCTCTGGTGGCCAGTGTAGCAGAGGCCACATACATATCTCTATACTGTACAGTGAGTTAGTACCAGTAGAGACTCCTGGTGTCAAAGTCGGGCATGAGGCTTCACAGCTAAGTCAGAGCTGAACTTACACTGGCCACCCGAGCTATACTACGTTAGCTCTGGTCACGTTGAATTGACCGTGACCGTGACCTGGCGTGGTAGCGGGTAAAGGAACGTCACTCTAGCTATTTTTCATATCTATTTTTACTCTGGGCTGTCAGTTGTAACTGGTTCACGTGACTGGTTCCTCTGTTTACTCTGCTTGTAAAGAGTCCTGGATTCTTATCTTTTCTATGTTGTCATCTTCTTTAAGGTGTATTTTGATAAAATTCCCACAGATATAAGTTTTTTTTATGAATCTATTGTCATATAAATATTTCTTTGCAAGTATTTGGGATCTTAGAACCCATGTAGAACATACTTATTTGGTCCGAGAGTGAGAATCCGTGGACACGTCCATGGTTTAACGTTACCAACCTCTTAGTTGGAACGTAGTGTAGACAGAGGTGGCGGCCAATCTAAGCTGAACTGAGAATCCAGTAAAAACTGAATCTGGTACCCAAGTACACATTGGCAAAATCGAAAACGCACCAGCGGAAAAAGTTGAGGCTGAATCTAGGTCAAATCTCTCACTCTCTTGAGATCATATTTTTTCAAATATCTCTGGAACGGATGGGAATTTCGGAATGATTTTTTCACAGGTGGATCGAGCGTTACAAGCTGGACTCATCCATACCAGTTGACATGTATATGACGTGATTTAATGTAAGAAAATCGGAAATTATTGATTTTGAAAAATGGTAAAACTAGGTCAAATCTTTGGAGTTGTGTCATTTACTTATAAAACAAAATAGAGACATAACTAAAGAATTAAATGATAGCTATATATGTTGGCTTTCAGATCTGGTTTAAAATTTTGTTCAGATTGGTATATATTTGGTGTTATTAATTCTTTAGACGAAGCTGATAAAAAAAAATTCTCTAATTTTCTTAAAATCAATAAAAAACACATTCAGCTTGAAAGTATCGCAATGATACTTTAGTCGGCCTTAAACAAGATATAGCTGTTCAATTCTGATGGATGTTTGATGACCTGTGACTAACCACGCCTTAGGAAATAATTTTTGAAGTTGAGAGATTTCTCTCTCTTCAGTAAATGTCAGTCCCTAAATCTGTATTTCTCAATAAATAAACACACAACTGAAACAGGTAATGGTTGAGTCATAGTAGAACAACTTTCCTGAAGTGATTATAATACTTTGTTTCAATCAAACCGTAAACATTTATGGGACACTTGATTTAACTCATACACAGGAAAATATGGTAAAAAAGGTTTAGAATTGGGTTTGGAGCGCCATCTAGCGGATACTGTATGAAGCATAGTATCACTCTCCCTTGCAGAAGTTTAGCTACAATCCCCATGCTCTCAATGGAATGAGAATGTGAATGGAGAGTGCGTAACTTGTACAGGTGCGCTTGGATCGACCTGTGAAGCCGATTTTTGTCTTGTTTTGCCCATTTTGGAATATGTATGTTATTTCACGTAGTTAGATCCTTTTCATAAACCTTTAGGTTATGTCAGCGATCGCCAGTCAGATCTTTTTTATACAGTAAAATATACAAAAAAACGAAAAGTCAAGACCAACACGGGAATCGAACTCCCTACACCCACATCCCTAGCCGAACACTTTGCTGACTGCTCCATAGTGCTAGATGTATGACGTGGGTCAAATACTTAGAGTGGTGGCTGGAGTGGTGGTAGGTGGGGGGAGGGTATCAGTGGAGTTTTGAAAGGGCTACTAGCGACTTTGTCGTCATACAGCCCCCCCCCTCTCTGCCCTCCCCTAGTTGAAATATTGAAAAATTAAACCATCGGGCTGGGTTCGAACCCCCGACGTTCACATTCCCAGACAAACACCCTGCCGACTGCTCCACAAAGTCAGATGCTCTAAAGTGGTCAAATACTTAGGCTGGTGGTGGGTGGGAGGAATCAGCGAGTCTGAAAGTGGGGCTACCAGCGAAAGTTGAGATCTCATTGGTTTCTCACGAGAAAAGTATATAAGAAACCTACAGTATTAAACTTTGATTTCAGCATGGCTCAAAATGAATCATAAGAGAGGAAGCTTGTCTGAGTATAGTCCTATAAAAAAGAAGAACAGGGTCGAGTTTTTCACTGCACGAGAATCTCACTCTCGTGGGCCTTCAGTCTCATGAGAAACATACTTTTAATACATTTCAAAACTATCTTATTCAATACATATTGTCCTATTTTACCTACTAGGTAAGGAAACCCATAAAGCATTTAGTAACTTTTTTTAAAATCCGAATGAAATAGTTTGGACATGATTATCAATATTTAAAGATATCACTGGTGCCACAATTTGAGTGGTATGACATAAAGTTTGAGTCCCACTGATAATTTCCTTAAAAATAATAATCTAAACGGGTATTATCAATGTAATACCATAATACTTTCAATCCTCCAATGCTATAGAATGTGTACGGTCGTCTGAAAATACCAGTAGCGCCACCCCTTATATCCCGGGAAAATCAGGAACTACTGAGATTGGGGCTGCAGCCAAAGTTTCATCTTTTTTCAAGTATACAAGATGGGTTCATTCATGTACAACATGACATGTTTTTTTGTATTGCTTTTACAACTGCAATGCTATTCCTATTGAATAAAACTTTGTCCATGTAAAACTGGTGTTTTGACTTGTATTAGTTAAGATGAGAGAATTTTCACATATGTACATTATTCTATTTCAGTCTAATAATGATTGATATTCATAAAATTCATGATTTGTCTTTGCGGTTCTAATTAATCAAAGGAATAAATGACAATTTTCCATTTAGATTAGAACCCATGGCAATATCTTGAAAATTGAATATGAAGATCTCCAAGTATTGTAGAACACATATCTAATTTAATAATTGGGGGTTGTCGTGCTAGTTTTTGATTTAGATATTAATAATATAGCAATGTTATAACAGTATGATGGATATTAGCCACACAAAACCTGAGTCATTCCGTTTCAATTAAAAGTTTATTGATGATAAGTGATGAGTACAGAAAAGCTGATGGTATGAGTGATAGATGATTGTATTAAAAACTCAAAATTATAAAAAAATAAATAGATATGCAGTACTATATGTTTGAACATAAAAAGATCTATATGTGAAAGTAGAATTTCCGACAATTACTTTACAAATCTACATGTATATGACATTCTTCAAAGAGCTACACATGTTGATAGAGATGATAGGATATTATTCCCAAATCAGTGCTAAAGATCTATTAGGAGAGTAAGAAACAATATTCAATATTGGTTCAAGGCGGCCACTTATTTAACCCGACCAGAGCTAATGTAGTTTGGCTCTGGTGGCCAGTGTAGCAGAGGCCACATGCATATCTCTATACTGTACAGTGAGTTAGTACCAGTAGAGACCCCTGGTGTCAAAGTCGGGCATGAGGCTTCACAGCTAAGTCAGAGCTGAACTGAGAATCCAGTAAAAACTGAATCTGGTACCCGAGTACACATTGGCAAAATCGAAAACGGACCAGCGGAAAAAGTTGAGGCTGAATCTAGGTCAAATCTCTCACTGTCTTGAGATCATATTTTTTCAAATATCTCTGGAACGGATGGGAATTTCGGAATGATTTTTTCACAGGTGGATCGAGCATTTCAAGCTGGACTTATCCATACCAGTTGACATGTATATGACGTGATTTAATGTAAGAAAATCGAAAATTATTGATTTTGAAAAATGGTAAAACTAGGTCAAATCTTTGGAGTTGTGTCATTTACTTATAAAACAAAATGGAGACATAACTAAAGAATTAAATGATAGCTATATATGTTGGCTTTCAGATCTTGTTTAAAATTTTGTTCAGATTGGTATATATTTGGTGTTATTGATTCTTTAGACGAAGCTGATAAAAAAAAATTCTCCAATTTTCTTAAAATCAATAAAAAACACATTCAGCTTGAAAGTATCGCAAGGATACTTTAGTCGGCCTTAAACAAGATATAGATGTTCAATTCTGATGGATGTTTGATGACCTGTGACTAACCACGCCTTAGGAAATAATTTTTGAAGTTGAGAGATTTCTCTCTCTTCAGTAAATGTCAGTCTCTAAATCTGTATTTCTCAATAAATAAACACACAACTGAAACAGGTAATGGTTGAGTCATAGTAGAACAACTTTCCTGAAGTGATTATAATACTTTGTTTCAATCAAACCGTAAACATTTATGGGACACTTGATTTAACTCATACACAGGAAAATATGGTAAAAAAGGTTTAGAATTGGGTTTGGAGCTCCATCTAGCGGATACTGTATGAAGCATAGTATCACTCTCCCTTGCAGAAGTTTAGCTACAAACCCCATGCTCTCAATGGAATGAGAATGTGAATGGAGAGTGCGTAACTTGTACAGGTGCGCTTGGATCGACCTGTGAAGCCGATTTTTGTCTTGTTTTGCCCATTTTGGAATATGTATGTTATTCCACGTAGTTAGATCCTTTTCATAAACCTTTAGGTTATGTCAGCGATCGCCAGTCAGATCTTTTTTGTACAGTAAAATATACAAAAAAAACGAAAAGTCAAGACCAACACGGGAATCAAACTCCCTACACCCACATCCCTAGCCGAACACTTTGCTGACTGCTCCATAGTGCTTGATGTATGACGTAGGTCAAATACTTAGAGTGGTGGCTGGAGTGGTGGTAGGTGGGGGGAGGGTATCAGTGGAGTTTTGAAACGGCTACTAGCGACCTTGTCGTCGTACAGCCCCCCCGCCTCTCTGCCCTCCCCTAGTTGAAATATTGAAAAGTTAAACCATCAGGCTGGGTTCGAACCCCCGACGTTCACATTCCCAGACAAACACCCTGCCGACTGCTCCACAAAGTCAGATGCTCTAAAGTGGTCAAATACTTAGGCTGGTGGTGAGTGGGAGGAATCAGCGAGTCTGAAAGTGGGGCTACCAGCGAAAGTTGAGATCTCATTGATTTCTCACGAGAAAAGTATATAAGAAACCTACAGTATTAAACTTTGATTTCAGCATGGCTCAAAATGAATCATAAGAGAGGAAGCTTGTCTGAGTATAGTCCTATAAAAAAGAAGAACAGGGTCGAGTTTTTCACTGCACGAGAATCTCACTCTCGTGGGCCTTCAGTCTCATGAGAAACATACTTTTAATACATTTCAAAACTATCTTATTCAATACATATTGTCCTATTTTACCTACTAGGTAAGGAAACCCATAAAGCATTTAGTAACTTTTTTTAAAATCCGAATGAAATAGTTTGGACATGATTATTAATATTTAAAGATATCACTGGTGCCACAATTTGAGTGGTATGACATAAAGTTTGAGTCCCACTGATAATTTCCTTAAAAATAATAATCTAAACGGGTATTATCAATGTAATACCATAATACTTTCAATCCTCCAATGCTATAGAATGTGTACGGTCGTCTGAAAATACCAGTAGCGCCACCCCTTATATCCCGGGAAAATCAGGAACTACTGAGATTGGGGCTGCAGCCAAAGTTTCATCTTTTTTTAAGTATACAAGATGGGTTCATTCATGTAAAACATGACATGTTTTTTTGTAATGCTTTTACAACTGCAATGCTATTCCTATTGAATAAAACTTTGTCCATGTAAAACTGGTGTTTTGACTTGTATTAGTTAAGATGAGAGAATTTTCTCATATGTACATTATTCTATTTCAGTCTAATAATGATTGATATTCATAAAATTCATGATTGGTCTTTGCGGTTCTAATTAATCAAAGGAATAAATGACAATTTTCCTTTTAGATTAGAACCCATGGCAATATCTTGAAAATTGAATATGAAGATCTCCAAGTATTGTAGAACACATATCTAATTTAATAATTGGGGGTCGTCGTGCTAGTTTTTGATTTAGATATTAATAATATAGCAATGTTATAACAGTATGATGGATATTAGCAACACAAAACCTGAGTCATTCCGTTTCAATTAAAAGTTTATTGATGATAAGTGATGAGTACAGACAAGCTGATGGTATGAGTGATAGATGATTGTATTAAAAACTCAAAATTATAAAAAAATAAATAAATATGCAGTACTATATGTTTGAACATAAAAAGATCTATATGTGAAAGTAGAATTTCCGACAATTACTTTACAAATCTACATGTATATGACATTCTTCAAAGAGCTACACATGTTGATAGAGATGATAGGATATTATTCCCAAATCAGTGCTAAAGATCTATTAGGAGAGTAAGAAACAATATTCAATATTGGTTCAAGGCGGCCACTTATTTAACCCGACTTGAGCTAATGTAGTGTGGCTCTGGTGGCCAGTGTAGCAGAGGCCACATGCATATCTCTATACTGTACAGTGAGTTAGTACCAGTAGAGACCCCTGGTGTCAAAGTCGGGCATGAGGCTTCACAGCTAAGTCAGAGCTGAACTGAGAATCCAGTAAAAACTGAATCTGGTACCCGAGTACACATTGGCAAAATCGAAAACGGACCAGCGGAAAAAGTTGAGGCTGAATCTAGGTCAAATCTCTCACTGTCTTGAGATCATATTTTTTCAAATATCTCCGGAACGGATGGGAATTTCGGAATGATTTTTTCACAGGTGGATCGAGCGTTTCAAGCTGGACTCATCCATACCAGTTGACATGTATATGACGTGATTTAATGTAAGAAAATCGAAAATTATTGATTTTGAAAAATGGTAAAACTAGGTCAAATCTTTGGAGTTGTGTCATTTACTTATAAAACAAAATGGAGACATAACTAAAGAATTAAATGATAGCTATATATGTTGGCTTTCAGATCTTGTTTAAAATTTTGTTCAGATTGGTATATATTTGGTGTTATCGATTCTTTAGACGAAGCTGATAAAAAAAAATTCTCCAATTTTCTTAAAATCAATAAAAACACATTCAGCTTGAAAGTATCGCAATGATACTTTAGTCGGCCTTAAACAAGATATAGATGTTCAATTCTGATGGATGTTTGATGACCTGTGACTAACCACGCCTTAGGAAATAATTTTTGAAGTTGAGAGATTTCTCTCTCTTCAGTAAATGTCAGTCTCTAAATCTGTATTTCTCAATAAATAAACACACAACTGAAACAGGTAATAGTTGAGTCATAGTAGAACAACTTTCCCGAAGTGATTATAACAGTTTGTTTCAATCAAACCGTAAACATTTATGGGACACTTGATTTAACTCATACACAGGAAAATATGGTAAAAAAGGTTTAGAATTGGGTTTGGAGCGCCATCTAGCAAATACTGTATGAAGCATAGTATCACTCTCCCTTGCAGAGATTTAGCTACAATCCCCTGCTCTCAATGGAATGAGAATGTGAATGGAGAGTGCGTAACTTGTACAGGTGCGCTTGGATCGACCTGTGAAGCCAATTTTTGTCTTGTTTTGCCCATTTTGGAATATGTATGTTATTCCACGTAGTTAGATCCTTTTCATAAACCTTTAGGTTATGTCAGCGATCGCCAGTCAGATCTTTTTTGTACAGTAAAATATAAAAAAAAAACGAAAAGTCAAGACCAACACGGGAATCGAACTCCCTACACCCACATCCCTAGCCGAACACTTTGCTGACTGCTCCATAGTGCTAGATGTATGACGTGGGTCAAATACTTAGAGTGGTGGCTGGAGTGGTGGTAGGTGGGGGGAGGGTATCAGTGGAGTTTTGAAAGGGCTACTAGCGACTTTGTCGTCGTACAGCCCCCCCCCCTCTCTGCCCTCCCCTAGTTGAAATATTGAAAAGTTAAACCATCAGGCTGGGTTCGAACCCCCGACGTTCACATTCCCAGACAAACACCCTTCCGACTGCTCCACAAAGTCAGATGCTCTAAAGTGGTCAAATACTTAGGCTGGTGGCGAGTGGGAGGAATCAGCGAGTCTGAAAGTGGGGCTACCAGCGAAAGTTGAGATCTCATTGGTTTCTCACGAGAAAAGTATATAAGAAACCCACAGTATTAAACTTTGATTTCAGCATGGCTCAAAATGAATCATAAGAGAGGAAGCCTGTCTGAGTATAGTCCTATAAAAAAGAAGAACAGGGTCGAGTTTTTCACTGCACGAGAATCTCACTCTCGTGGGCCTTCAGTCTCATGAGAAACATACTTTTAATACATTTCAAAACTATCTTATTCAATACATATTGTCCTATTTTACCTACTAGGTAAGGAAACCCATAAAGCATTTAGTAACTTTTTTTAAAATCCGAATGAAATAGTTTGGACATGATTATCAATATTTAAAGATATCACTGGTGCCACAATTTGAGTGGTATGACATAAAGTTTGAGTCCCACTGATAATTTCCTTAAAAATAATAATCTAAACGGGTATTATCAATGTAATACCATAATACTTTCAATCCTCCAATGCTATAGAATGTGTACGGTCGTCTGAAAATACCAGTAGCGCCACCCCTTATATCCCGGGAAAATCAGGAACTACTGAGATTGGGGCTGCAGCCAAAGTTTCATCTTTTTTCAAGTATACAAGATGGGTTCATTCATGTAAAACATGACATGTTTTTTTGTAATGCTTTTACAACTGCAATGCTATTCCTATTGAATAAAACTTTGTCCATGTAAAACTGGTGTTTTGACTTGTATTAGTTAAGATGAGAGAATTTTCTCATATGTACATTATTCTATTTCAGTCTAATAATGATTGATATTCATAAAATTCATGATTGGTCTTTGCGGTTCTAATTAATCAAAGGAATAAATGACAATTTTCCTTTTAGATTAGAACCCATGGCAATATCTTGAAAATTGAATATGAAGATCTCCAAGTATTGTAGAACACATATCTAATTTAATAATTGGGGGTCGTCGTGCTAGTTTTTGATTTAGATATTAATAATATAGCAATGTTATAACAGTATGATGGATATTAGCAACACAAAACCTGAGTCATTCCGTTTCAATTAAAAGTTTATTGATGATAAGTGATGAGTACAGACAAGCTGATGGTATGAGTGATAGATGATTGTATTAAAAACTCAAAATTATAAAAAAATAAATAAATATGCAGTACTATATGTTTGAACATAAAAAGATCTATATGTGAAAGTAGAATTTCCGACAATTACTTTACAAATCTACATGTATATGACATTCTTCAAAGAGCTACACATGTTGATAGAGATGATAGGATATTATTCCCAAATCAGTGCTAAAGATCTATTAGGAGAGTAAGAAACAATATTCAATATTGGTTCAAGGCGGCCACTTATTTAACCCGACCAGAGCTAATGTAGTGTGGCTCTGGTGGCCAGTGTAGCAGAGGCCACATGCATATCTCTATACTGTACAGTGAGTTAGTACCAGTAGAGACCCCTGGTGTCAAAGTCGGGCATGAGGCTTCACAGCTAAGTCAGAGCTGAACTGAGAATCCAGTAAAAACTGAATCTGGTACCCGAGTACACATTGGCAAAATCGAAAACGGACCAGCGGAAAAAGTTGAGGCTGAATCTAGGTCAAATCTCTCACTGTCTTGAGATCATGTTTTTTCAAATATCTCCGGAACGGATGGGAATTTCGGAATGATTTTTTCACAGGTGGATCGAGCGTTTCAAGCTGGACTCATCCATACCAGTTGACATGTATATGACGTGATTTAATGTAAGAAAATCGAAAATTATTGATTTTGAAAAATGGTAAAACTAGGTCAAATCTTTGGAGTTGTGTCATTTACTTATAAAACAAAATGGAGACATAACTAAAGAATTAAATGATAGCTATATATGTTGGCTTTCAGATCTTGTTTAAAATTTTATTCAGATTGGTATATATTTGGTGTTATTGATTCTTTAGACGAAGCTGATAAAAAAAAATTCTCCAATTTTCTTAAAATCAATAAAAAACACATTCAGCTTGAAAGTATCGCAATGATACTTTAGTCGGCCTTAAACAAGATATAGATGTTCAATTCTGATGGATGTTTGATGACCTGTGACTAACCACGCCTTAGGAAATAATTTTTGAAGTTGAGAGATTTCTCTCTCTTCAGTAAATGTCAGTCTCTAAATCTGTATTTCTCAATAAATAAACACACAACTGAAACAGGTAATAGTTGAGTCATAGTAGAACAACTTTCCCGAAGTGATTATAACAGTTTGTTTCAATCAAACCGTAAACATTTATGGGACACTTGATTTAACTCATACACAGGAAAATATGGTAAAAAAGGTTTAGAATTGGGTTTGGAGCGCCATCTAGCAAATACTGTATGAAGCATAGTAACACTCTCCCTTGCAGAGGTTTAGCTACAATCCCCTGCTCTCAATGGAATGAGAATGTGAATGGAGAGTGCGTAACTTGTACAGGTGCGCTTGGATCGACCTGTGAAGCCGATTTTTGTCTTGTTTTGCCCATTTTGGAATATGTATGTTATTCCACGTAGTTAGATCCTTTTCATAAACCTTTAGGTTATGTCAGCGATCGCCAGTCAGATCTTTTTTGTACAGTAAAATATACAAAAAAACGAAAAGTCAAGACCAACACGGGAATCGAACTCCCTACACCCACATCCCTAGCCGAACACTTTGCTGACTGCTCCATAGTGCTAGATGTATGACGTGGGTCAAATACTTAGAGTGGTGGCTGGAGTGGTGGTAGGTGGGGGGAGGGTATCAGTGGAGTTTTGAAAGGGCTACTAGCGACTTTGTCATCGTACAGCCCCCCCTCTCTGCCCTCCCCTAGTTGAAATATTGAAAAGTTAAACCATCAGGCTGGGTTCGAACCCCCGACGTTCACATTCCCAGACAAACACCCTTCCGACTGCTCCACAAAGTCAGATGCTCTAAAGTGGTCAAATACTTAGGCTGGTGGCGAGTGGGAGGAATCAGCGAGTCTGAAAGTGGGGCTACCAGCGAAAGTTGAGATCTCATTGGTTTCTCACGAGAAAAGTATATAAGAAACCTACAGTATTAAACTTTGATTTCAGCATGGCTCAAAATGAATCATAAGAGAGGAAGCCTGTCTGAGTATAGTCCTATAAAAAAGAAGAACAGGGTCGAGTTTTTCACTGCACGAGAATCTCACTCTCGTGGGCCTTCAGTCTCATGAGAAACATACTTTTAATACATTTCAAAACTATCTTATTCAATACATATTGTCCTACTTTACCTACTAGGTAAGGAAACCCATAAAGCATTTAGTAACTTTTTTTAAAATCCGAATGAAATAGTTTGGACATGATTATCAATATTTAAAGATATCACTGGTGCCACAATTTGAGTGGTATGACATAAAGTTTGAGTCCCACTGATAATTTCCTTAAAAATAATAATCTAAACGGGTATTATCAATGTAATACCATAATACTTTCAATCCTCCAATGCTATAGAATGTGTACGGTCGTCTGAAAATACCAGTAGCGCCACCCCTTATATCCCGGGAAAATCAGGAACTACTGAGATTGGGGCTGCAGCCAAAGTTTCATCTTTTTTCAAGTATACAAGATGGGTTCATTCATGTAAACATGACATGTTTTTTTGTATTGCTTTTACAACTGCAATGCTATTCCTATTGAATAAAACTTTGCCCATGTAAAACTGGTGTTTTGACTTGTATTAGTTAAGATGAGAGAATTTTCTCATATGTACATTATTCTATTTCAGTCTAATAATGATTGATATTCATAAAATTCATGATTTGTCTTTGCGGTTCTAATTAATCAAAGGAATAAATGACAATTTTCCTTTTAGATTAGAACCCATGGCAATATCTTGAAAATTGAATATGAAGATCTCCAAGTATTGTAGAACACATATCTAATATAATATCTGGGGGTCGTCGTGCTAGTTTTTGATTTAGATATTAATAATATAGCAATGTTATAACAGTATGATGGATATTAGCAACACAAAACCTGAGTCATTCCGTTTCAATTAAAAGTTTATTGATGATAAGTGATGAGTACAGACAAGCTGATGGTATGAGTGATAGATGATTGTATTAAAAACTCAAAATTATAAAAAAATAAATAAATATGCAGTACTATATGTTTGAACATAAAAAGATCTATATGTGAAAGTAGAATTTCCGACAATTACTTTACAAATCTACATGTATATGACATTCTTCAAAGAGCTACACATGTTGATAGAGATGATAGGATATTATTCCCAAATCAGTGCTAAAGATCTATTAGGAGAGTAAGAAACAATATTCAATATTGGTTCAAGGCGGCCACTTATTTAACCCGACTTGAGCTAATGTAGTGTGGCTCTGGTGGCCAGTGTAGCAGAGGCCACATGCATATCTCTATACTGTACAGTGAGTTAGTACCAGTAGAGACCCCTGGTGTCAAAGTCGGGCATGAGGCTTCACAGCTAAGTCAGAGCTGAACTGAGAATCCAGTAAAAACTGAATCTGGTACCCAAGTACACATTGGCAAAATCGAAAACGGACCAGCGGAAAAAGTTGAGGCTGAATCTAGGTCAAATCTCTCACTGTCTTGAGATCATATTTTTTCAAATATCTCCGGAACGGATGGGAATTTCGGAATGATTTTTTCACAGGTGGATCGAGCGTTTCAAGCTGGACTCATCCATACCAGTTGACATGTATATGACGTGATTTAATGTAAGAAAATCGAAAATTATTGATTTTGAAAAATGGTAAAACTAGGTCAAATCTTTGGAGTTGTGTCATTTACTTATAAAACAAAATGGAGACATAACTAAAGAATGAAATGATAGCTATATATGTTGGCTTTCAGATCTTGTTTAAAATTTTGTTCAGATTGGTATATATTTGGTGTTATTGATTCTTTAGACGAAGCTGATAAAAAAAAATTCTCCAATTTTCTTAAAATCAATAAAAACACATTCAGCTTGAAAGTATCGCAATGATACTTTAGTCGGCCTTAAACAAGATATAGATGTTCAATTCTGATGGATGTTTGATGACCTGTGACTAACCACGCCTTAGGAAATAATTTTTGAAGTTGAGAGATTTCTCTCTCTTCAGTAAATGTCAGTCTCTAAATCTGTATTTCTCAATAAATAAACACACAACTGAAACAGGTAATGGTTGAGTCATAGTAGAACAACTTTCCTGAAGTGATTATAATACTTTGTTTCAATCAAACCGTAAACATTTATGGGACACTTGATTTAACTCATACACAGGAAATTATGGTAAAAAAGGTTTAGAATTGGGTTTGGAGCTCCATCTAGCGGATACTGTATGAAGCATAGTATCACTCTCCCTTGCAGAAGTTTAGCTACAAACCCCATGCTCTCAATGGAATGAGAATGTGAATGGAGAGTGCGTAACTTGTACAGGTGCGCTTGGATCGACCTGTGAAGCCGATTTTTGTCTTGTTTTGCCCATTTTGGAATATGTATGTTATTCCACGTAGTTAGATCCTTTTCATAAACCTTTAGGTTATGTCAGCGATCGCCAGTCAGATCTTTTTTGTACAGTAAAATATACAAAAAAAACGAAAAGTCAAGACCAACACGGGAATCGAACTCCCTACACCCACATCCCTAGCCGAACACTTTGCTGACTGCTCCATAGTGCTTGATGTATGACGTAGGTCAAATACTTAGAGTGGTGGCTGGAGTGGTGGTAGGTGGGGGGAGGGTATCAGTGGAGTTTTGAAAGGGCTACTAGCGACTTTGTCGTCGTACAGCCCCCCCGCCTCTCTGCCCTCCCCTAGTTGAAATATTGAAAAGTTAAACCATCAGGCTGGGTTCGAACCCCCGACGTTCACATTCCCAGACAAACACCCTGCCGACTGCTCCACAAAGTCAGATGCTCTAAAGTGGTCAAATACTTAGGCTGGTGGTGAGTGGGAGGAATCAGCGAGTCTGAAAGTGGGGCTACCAGCGAAAGTTGAGATCTCATTGATTTCTCACGAGAAAAGTATATAAGAAACCTACAGTATTAAACTTTGATTTCAGCATGGCTCAAAATGAATCATAAGAGAGGAAGCTTGTCTGAGTATAGTCCTATAAAAAAGAAGAACAGGGTCGAGTTTTTCACTGCACGAGAATCTCACTCTCGTGGGCCTTCAGTCTCATGAGAAACATACTTTTAATACATTTCAAAACTATCTTATTCAATACATATTGTCCTATTTTACCTACTAGGTAAGGAAACCCATACTCTTGTTGTTGTGGGGCAGAAGTGTCGGAATGATAAGACAACACGTAAATGGGCAACCAGAGGCTTGGTCATATCCTCCCAATATATAATTTATTGAGTAAAAGAAAAAGATCATGAAAGTGGAAAGTAGGAAGCGTCTTTGTCCGTGTGTTCGAGGTGCACAAGTGACCTGCGCATGTAGCCTCCCACCACAGGACGAGTGGTGGCGGATGGTGGCGCCCCCTGGTGTTCCTGAGTATAACAACATCACCGAGGTGATGCTAGCAATACTCTTGTTGTTGTGGGGCAGAAGTGTCGGAATGATAAGACAACACGTAAATGGGCAACCAGAGGCTTGGTCATATCCTCCCAGAGCCCAAGCAAGAACATGAGAAAATTAACACAATCTTGGTCTATGATCAGGTATAACCCTGTAGGTGTTTGGCTACCGATTGGTCCTTTTGAAGACGGGTGTCGAGGTCACCGGCCAGATATAACAAGACCGAGAGAGACCGCCAGTCTCCATAGATCTTTATGTCTGTTAGTGGTAGACCAATCCTGTGGAGATATGTAGCTCCCCCCCGTCTGAGACTGTGAGAGGTGATCTTACCACCGATCCCTGCCGATGTCGAAACAGTCTTCAGAAAAGTAGAGAACTGGCGATAAGTGATAGGGGTGTTTGGTCTTTTTGGACAGGCAAATAAGGGGCTATCTTCGTCTCCGTGAACTTTCTTGAGAAGACATTTGATCCAGGGGACTGGACAGAGACTAGAGCCTTTAGAGTGTACTATGGGGATCTCCAATTCCCGTTGACGAAATTGTATAGTCTTTGATGAGTGGATCATCAAAAGGAGGCCGTATGGAGTGATCTTCACGTCCCGACGTAGAATTTGATGTGAGGAGGCTGTGTAGTGGCCCACCCTGAGTAGGCACCTAAAGGCTAATAATAAAGCGCTCCAACATACAAGAACAAGTTCGTCGGACACATCAATCAGGTCGAAAATACGTATGAGATCTTCCGGATGTAATGGCGTCGCTTGGAGTGTATGATCGCCCAGTAGACGCCTAGCGCCTAACAGGGTACACTTGACCATGAAGGACGATTTAGCAATAGTTTCGTAACCAAAGTAAGTGTGAAGTGACCAGAGGGCACTCAATTAGTTAGTAATACTGGAATACATTAGTGATCTTGACAAAAAGGAAATGTAGTAGCATACTACATCCTCCGATGCTGGTAGCGGTTTAAGATGGAAAGTCTGACAAAAACCAAGATATTTCCGCCACTGAGTCCTTCTAGATTTCCAAGTGTTGTTAGACCAGCAGAGCCTTTGGAGTCTTGCGGTGTCAACCTTGAGCTGCTCCATTTTGCAGTGCTTGTCCATGTGAGCGTCTGGTGGCTTCTGTGTATCCTTGTAATCTGTAAATACAACATGAAGAGAAATATTTTGGAAGTAAATAATTTCCTGTGAAGTTTTGGTCAAATAATCGCGAGAGTGAATCTGCCACTACGTTATCTGATGAGGATATGTAATGTGGTTTGATAACAATATTCCTGATAGCGCACAGCCAAAATAATTCCCTGATCCATTCCATCGCTGTCCGATTTTTACTGCGGCCTGTTGCTATCATAGAAATAACCTGTGTATTATCACAGTAAAGATCAACGTAAGAATGGGCAAATAAGTTTTGCCATCGTTTGACACATGATAAAAGGGCCCAAAGTTCTAGAACGTTAATATTAGAGGAGTCGTATAAGTCATGGGATGGAGGATCCTCAAGGTGAGTACACATGTCACATAAGTGATGAGTCCAGCTACCAAAACAGAAATCACTATTGATAATTCCGCCGAACCCGGACAGGGAGGAATCAGTGAAGAGTAGGTTCCTTGGTCTATTTGGTTCTATTATCCGCACGTTACCATTAAAAATTGGCAGAAACACCAACCACCATTGCAAGTCTTGTCTAATGACCGAAGAAAGCTTGATGTGGCTTTTAGTCCGCTTGGTTTCCTTTAAGGCATTATAGATCCTTCGGGTGAATGTCCGACCTCCTTTCACTATCATAGCGCAGTGGGCCAGGTGCCCTGCTAATTTTTCTAGCGACTTGTATTTAGTCGATCTTCTGTTGTTCAATGTTTTCAGCAACGTGATAGTACGAGATAACTTGCCTTCCGGAAGCATGACGCACATTGATTTGGAGTCTACTACTATACCCAGATATTTTGTCCTCTGACAAGGAGCTGTCACCTTCTTGAAGTTTATTGAAAACCCCAAATATCTGAGTAGGTGAATTAGGCGAAGTTGGTGTTGAGCGCATGAATCAAAGTCTGACCCTTTAATGAAAAAATCATCCAAATAGTTGATGGCATGTATCTTGTAATGTTCCCATAACTGACGAACTACAAAGTCACTTATGGAGTTAAATATATACGGGGCCGACTTGATGCCAAAACAAAGCATGTTGTCGACAATATAGCGATCCACTCCACCGATCGGCCACCGTAATCCCACGAAGGTCCGATGAGGGGGGAAAATATGAACATGGCGGTAAGCGTTTGATATATCAATTACAGCCGAGAAATCATTCTTGGTAATAATCCTCTTCACGTCATCGATTGACTTAAAATTAAATTTTAATGCTGTGCCCAGCATGTGGTCATTTATGGAGTCTGAAGGTCTCGAACAGTCTGTTATCGGGCGCAATTTATCATCAGAGCGCCACACTGCGCCAAGTGAATGGATACATTTTGGTCTAACTGATGAGAGTGAGAGTTTCCCCTCACTTAGTTCCTGAGTGATAATGTTGTCCATTTTATGTTTAGCCTCAGGAACAAGTATGGAATTGTAATTACTTTGGGTATACTCAATATCTGTGTTATCATCCAACACCCTGAATCCCCTACAGACACCTGTCAGGACAAACATGTCTTCATATTTGTTTCCCTGATTGTAAACGAGAAGGGATGCAAAACGACAGGGTTTTAATGAAGTGGATACCCCGTCCACTACTGTCACGCATGAGCATGTCCCGAAATAACATTGTTTATAAACAGAAATGTGACAGTTCTTATAGACCAAAATAGACTTGATATAATCCTGCGATCTTATTTCATTCTGTCTACACGAACAAGTAGAAGAACAGTGAATGAAACTCACCACATTTGATACATGAGATAAATCCTTTGGTGTGACAACCACTAAAGTCCGACGAAGTATGCCATGATTAATGGAAACCGTGTCGTGTGACAACGACTCCTCTGTACTCGGGTTGGTTTCAATTATCACAGATTCTGACAAATCTGTGCGAACATCAGCATCATAATTCAATCTACCTAAAGATACATCATTGTTGAATTTTTGTTCATCATTGGGGGATCCAGTCCAACAGGCTGAAGTATTTACGTCATTGGCCTGACTCACCTGTTTATGGCAAGCTTGTGCCGGGTTCAAAACATAAACATTGTTGACTTGTGTTACACCAACTGAATCCGACCTCTCAATAACATCGATGTTTGAGTATACGGCGTTGACTGGGGTGGTTTCCCCCACCGAGAGTCCATTAGACTTTGCCAGATTATACAGCTGACACTTATGAGTGTCAGGTGAAACCGTTACATCATCCGGGAGACTACATGAACCCACACATCAGGTTGGATTATTCGTTTGACCAGCCTGAGAAGTACCTACCCTGCAGGTATGTTGTGAGTGTGAATTCGAAAAGCATTTTGAGCAAATGTGAGGGTAGCGACATGGGTTGTATGAACAGCCATCAGCATTGTAAGCGAGGCATAGGGGGCGACTACCAGGAACACGTTGATCACGGGGATTTGGTTTTTTGCTGGCACTGGGTCGACTTGTTTGTTTCTTCGGGTCTCTGGAGAATTCCGTACTCAAAAAACGCATCGCTATTGACATATCACCGCCGGAGTAAGCTTTGCATCCCTTCTTTTTTGCTTTTTCCCTTACGGCTTCGTCATACTTGAGAAGTCCACTAGTCTGGTAGGCCCTAGTGGCAGCTTTCTCACTAATAAAACAGTTGTGGAGTAGCATTCCGGTGATATCGAATCCTTTTTTATACTTCTCGATCATGAGCTTTCCGTGGCAATACCATAGGCGTTCCAGGGTCATGGTCTTGGAACGTTCTTCTCTCGGAAGAAAACGGTTGATCTTGAAACTTTTGTTCCTACCTTTTGTCGATCTACGGCGGTGATGATGGCGCCGCTTATGACGACTCTTGTAACTCGATGAATCCGTTGAAGAAGATGAGTTGTTCGATCCAGATCTGTTTGAGGAACTAGTTGATCTAGATGACCCGGAGGAAGAATATTCCTCCGATGACTCGCGCTGGGATCTCGCTGAGTGGCGGCCATTTCCCCTCCTTCCGTGGCGGGAAAGTGGACGATGCTTGTATCTGGTGGGTGAAGACTCTCCTTTCCTCCTTATCGAGGATGTAGAGTGAGGTGACGAACGTCCATCCTTCTTGCTCGTATTGCCTAGCGCCTCTAGCAGAAGATTTTCTATATTTGCCAGTTTTGATTTCGTAGTGCTCAACTCATCGGTGAGATTTTTCACGGAGTGGCGCATCGACGCCATTTTGGAGTGAACATGGGACATCTCTCCACTTGTGTCTGGCCGACTAGAACGTCTGGATCGGCTCTTACCTCTCTTCCTGCGGGAAGTTATCCAGTCAGCGTCTCTAGTTCGATCTTCGTCGGCAGGTTCGTAGTCCTGATCAGAGGCCTCATTTTCCGAGTCATCGGCTGACTGATCAGGGTCCTTCACTTTGTGCACTGGTAACGCACCCGCTAAGTCAAGAGCCCTGGTTATATCAGATTCGTGCTCCAGTTTTGACTTAATCTTTACCACTTTAGAGCATTTTCTCCCCGTTGGAGGGGAATGCTTCTCGTTACAAAGTTTGCAGTGGCGTTTGGGCGGCATATCAAAAAGAAAAGAAAAAGATCATGAAAGTGGAAAGTAGGAAGCGTCTTTGTCCGTGTGTTCGAGGTGCACAAGTGACCTGCGCATGTAGCCTCCCACCACAGGACGAGTGGTGGCGGATGGTGGCGCCCCCTGGTGTTCCTGAGTATAACAACATCACCGAGGTGATGCTAGCAATAAAGCATTTAGTAACTTTTTTTAAAATCCGAATGAAATAGTTTGGACATGATTATTAATATTTAAAGATATCACTGGTGCCACAATTTGAGTGGTATGACATAAAGTTTGAGTCCCACTGATAATTTCCTTAAAAATAATAATCTAAACGGGTATTATCAATGTAATACCATAATACTTTCAATCCTCCAATGCTATAGAATGTGTACGGTCGTCTGAAAATACCAGTAGCGCCACCCCTTATATCACGGGAAAATCAGGAACTACTGAGATTGGGGCTGCAGCCAAAGTTTCATCTTTTTTTAAGTATACAAGATGGGTTCATTCATGTAAAACATGACATGTTTTTTTGTAATGCTTTTACAACTGCAATGCTATTCCTATTGAATAAAACTTTGTCCATGTAAAACTGGTGTTTTGACTTGTATTAGTTAAGATGAGAGAATTTTCTCATATGTACATTATTCTATTTCAGTCTAATAATGATTGATATTCATAAAATTCATGATTGGTCTTTGCGGTTCTAATTAATCAAAGGAATAAATGACAATTTTCCTTTTAGATTAGAACCCATGGCAATATCTTGAAAATTGAATATGAAGATCTCCAAGTATTGTAGAACACATATCTAATTTAATAATTGGGGGTCGTCGTGCTAGTTTTTGATTTAGATATTAATAATATAGCAATGTTATAACAGTATGATGGATATTAGCAACACAAAACCTGAGTCATTCCGTTTCAATTAAAAGTTTATTGATGATAAGTGATGAGTACAGACAAGCTGATGGTATGAGTGATAGATGATTGTATTAAAAACTCAAAATTATAAAAAAATAAATAAATATGCAGTACTATATGTTTGAACATAAAAAGATCTATATGTGAAAGTAGAATTTCCGACAATTACTTTACAAATCTACATGTATATGACATTCTTCAAAGAGCTACACATGTTGATAGAGATGATAGGATATTATTCCCAAATCAGTGCTAAAGATCTATTAGGAGAGTAAGAAACAATATTCAATATTGGTTCAAGGCGGCCACTTATTTAACCCGACCAGAGCTAATGTAGTGTGGCTCTGGTGGCCAGTGTAGCAGAGGCCACATGCATATCTCTATACTGTACAGTGAGTTAGTACCAGTAGAGACCCCTGGTGTCAAAGTCGGGCATGAGGCTTCACAGCTAAGTCAGAGCTGAACTGAGAATCCAGTAAAAACTGAATCTGGTACCCGAGTACACATTGGCAAAATCGAAAACGGACCAGCGGAAAAAGTTGAGGCTGAATCTAGGTCAAATCTCTCACTGTCTTGAGATCATGTTTTTTCAAATATCTCCGGAACGGATGGGAATTTCGGAATGATTTTTTCACAGGTGGATCGAGCGTTTCAAGCTGGACTCATCCATACCAGTTGACATGTATATGACGTGATTTAATGTAAGAAAATCGAAAATTATTGATTTTGAAAAATGGTAAAACTAGGTCAAATCTTTGGAGTTGTGTCATTTACTTATAAAACAAAATGGAGACATAACTAAAGAATTAAATGATAGCTATATATGTTGGCTTTCAGATCTTGTTTAAAATTTTATTCAGATTGGTATATATTTGGTGTTATTGATTCTTTAGACGAAGCTGATAAAAAAAAATTCTCCAATTTTCTTAAAATCAATAAAAAACACATTCAGCTTGAAAGTATCGCAATGATACTTTAGTCGGCCTTAAACAAGATATAGATGTTCAATTCTGATGGATGTTTGATGACCTGTGACTAACCACGCCTTAGGAAATAATTTTTGAAGTTGAGAGATTTCTCTCTCTTCAGTAAATGTCAGTCTCTAAATCTGTATTTCTCAATAAATAAACACACAACTGAAACAGGTAATAGTTGAGTCATAGTAGAACAACTTTCCCGAAGTGATTATAACAGTTTGTTTCAATCAAACCGTAAACATTTATGGGACACTTGATTTAACTCATACACAGGAAAATATGGTAAAAAAGGTTTAGAATTGGGTTTGGAGCGCCATCTAGCAAATACTGTATGAAGCATAGTATCACTCTCCCTTGCAGAGGTTTAGCTACAATCCCCTGCTCTCAATGGAATGAGAATGTGAATGGAGAGTGCGTAACTTGTACAGGTGCGCTTGGATCGACCTGTGAAGCCGATTTTTGTCTTGTTTTGCCCATTTTGGAATATGTATGTTATTCCACGTAGTTAGATCCTTTTCATAAACCTTTAGGTTATGTCAGCGATCGCCAGTCAGATCTTTTTTGTACAGTAAAATATACAAAAAAAACGAAAAGTCAAGACCAACACGGGAATCGAACTCCCTACACCCACATCCCTAGCCGAACACTTTGCTGACTGCTCCATAGTGCTAGATGTATGACGTGGGTCAAATACTTAGAGTGGTGGCTGGAGTGGTGGTAGGTGGGGGGAGGGTATCAGTGGAGTTTTGAAAGGGCTACTAGCGACTTTGTCGTCGTACAGCCCCCCCCCTCTCTGCCCTCCCCTAGTTGAAATATTGAAAAGTTAAACCATCCGGCTGGGTTCGAACCCCCGACGTTCACATTCCCAGACAAACACCCTTCCGACTGCTCCACAAAGTCAGATGCTCTAAAGTGGTCAAATACTTAGGCTGGTGGCGAGTGGGAGGAATCAGCGAGTCTGAAAGTGGGGCTACCAGCGAAAGTTGAGATCTCATTGGTTTCTCACGAGAAAAGTATATAAGAAACCTACAGTATTAAACTTTGATTTCAGCATGGCTCAAAATGAATCATAAGAGAGGAAGCCTGTCTGAGTATAGTCCTATAAAAAAGAAGAACAGGGTCGAGTTTTTCACTGCACGAGAATCTCACTCTCGTGGGCCTTCAGTCTCATGAGAAACATACTTTTAATACATTTCAAAACTATCTTATTCAATACATATTGTCCTATTTTACCTACTAGGTAAGGAAACCCATAAAGCATTTAGTAACTTTTTTTTAAATCCGAATGAAATAGTTTGGACATGATTATCAATATTTAAAGATATCACTGGTGCCACAATTTGAGTGGTATGACATAAAGTTTGAGTCCCACTGATAATTTCCTTAAAAATAATAATCTAAACGGGTATTATCAATGTAATACCATAATACTTTCAATCCTCCAATGCTATAGAATGTGTACGGTCGTCTGAAAATACCAGTAGCGCCACCCCTTATATCCCGGGAAAATCAGGAACTACTGAGATTGGGGCTGCAGCCAAAGTTTCATCTTTTTTCAAGTATACAAGATGGGTTCATTCATGTAAACATGACATGTTTTTTTGTATTGCTTTTACAACTGCAATGCTATTCCTATTGAATAAAACTTTGCCCATGTAAAACTGGTGTTTTGACTTGTATTAGTTAAGATGAGAGAATTTTCTCATATGTACATTATTCTATTTCAGTCTAATAATGATTGATATTCATAAAATTCATGATTTGTCTTTGCGGTTCTAATTAATCAAAGGAATAAATGACAATTTTCCTTTTAGATTAGAACCCATGGCAATATCTTGAAAATTGAATATGAAGATCTCCAAGTATTGTAAAACACATATCTAATTTAATAATTGGGGGTCGTCGTGCTAGTTTTTGATTTAGATATTAATAATATAGCAATGTTATAACAGTATGATGGATATTAGCAACACAAAACCTGAGTCATTCCGTTTCAATTAAAAGTTTATTGATGATAAGTGATGAGTACAGACAAGCTGATGGTATGAGTGATAGATGATTGTATTAAAAACTCAAAATTATAAAAAAATAAATAAATATGCAGTACTATATGTTTGAACATAAAAAGATCTATATGTGAAAGTAGAATTTCCGACAATTACTTTACAAATCTACATGTATATGACATTCTTCAAAGAGCTACACATGTTGATAGAGATGATAGGATATTATTCCCAAATCAGTGCTAAAGATCTATTAGGAGAGTAAGAAACAATATTCAATATTGGTTCAAGGCGGCCACTTATTTAACCCGACCAGAGCTAATGTAGTGTGGCTCTGGTGGCCAGTGTAGCAGAGGCCACATGCATATCTCTATACTGTACAGTGAGTTAGTACCAGTAGAGACCCCTGGTGTCAAAGTCGGGCATGAGGCTTCACAGCTAAGTCAGAGCTGAACTGAGAATCCAGTAAAAACTGAATCTGGTACCCGAGTACACATTGGCAAAATCGAAAACGGACCAGCGGAAAAAGTTGAGGCTGAATCTAGGTCAAATCTCTCACTGTCTTGAGATCATGTTTTTTCAAATATCTCCGGAACGGATGGGAATTTCGGAATGATTTTTTCACAGGTGGATCGAGCGTTTCAAGCTGGACTCATCCATACCAGTTGACATGTATATGACGTGATTTAATGTAAGAAAATCGAAAATTATTGATTTTGAAAAATGGTAAAACTAGGTCAAATCTTTGGAGTTGTGTCATTTACTTATAAAACAAAATGGAGACATAACTAAAGAATTAAATGATAGCTATATATGTTGGCTTTCAGATCTTGTTTAAAATTTTATTCAGATTGGTATATATTTGGTGTTATTGATTCTTTAGACGAAGCTGATAAAAAAAAATTCTCCAATTTTCTTAAAATCAATAAAAAACACATTCAGCTTGAAAGTATCGCAATGATACTTTAGTCGGCCTTAAACAAGATATAGATGTTCAATTCTGATGGATGTTTGATGACCTGTGACTAACCACGCCTTAGGAAATAATTTTTGAAGTTGAGAGATTTCTCTCTCTTCAGTAAATGTCAGTCTCTAAATCTGTATTTCTCAATAAATAAACACACAACTGAAACAGGTAATAGTTGAGTCATAGTAGAACAACTTTCCCGAAGTGATTATAACAGTTTGTTTCAATCAAACCGTAAACATTTATGGGACACTTGATTTAACTCATACACAGGAAAATATGGTAAAAAAGGTTTAGAATTGGGTTTGGAGCGCCATCTAGCAAATACTGTATGAAGCATAGTAACACTCTCCCTTGCAGAGGTTTAGCTACAATCCCCTGCTCTCAATGGAATGAGAATGTGAATGGAGAGTGCGTAACTTGTACAGGTGCGCTTGGATCGACCTGTGAAGCCGATTTTTGTCTTGTTTTGCCCATTTTGGAATATGTATGTTATTCCACGTAGTTAGATCCTTTTCATAAACCTTTAGGTTATGTCAGCGATCGCCAGTCAGATCTTTTTTGTACAGTAAAATATACAAAAAAACGAAAAGTCAAGACCAACACGGGAATCGAACTCCCTACACCCACATCCCTAGCCGAACACTTTGCTGACTGCTCCATAGTGCTAGATGTATGACGTGGGTCAAATACTTAGAGTGGTGGCTGGAGTGGTGGTAGGTGGGGGGAGGGTATCAGTGGAGTTTTGAAAGGGCTACTAGCGACTTTGTCATCGTACAGCCCTCCCTCTCTGCCCTCCCCTAGTTGAAATATTGAAAAGTTAAACCATCAGGCTGGGTTCGAACCCCCGACGTTCACATTCCCAGACAAACACCCTTCCGACTGCTCCACAAAGTCAGATGCTCTAAAGTGGTCAAATACTTAGGCTGGTGGCGAGTGGGAGGAATCAGCGAGTCTGAAAGTGGGGCTACCAGCGAAAGTTGAGATCTCATTGGTTTCTCACGAGAAAAGTATATAAGAAACCTACAGTATTAAACTTTGATTTCAGCATGGCTCAAAATGAATCATAAGAGAGGAAGCCTGTCTGAGTATAGTCCTATAAAAAAGAAGAACAGGGTCGAGTTTTTCACTGCACGAGAATCTCACTCTCGTGGGCCTTCAGTCTCATGAGAAACATACTTTTAATACATTTCAAAACTATCTTATTCAATACATATTGTCCTACTTTACCTACTAGGTAAGGAAACCCATAAAGCATTTAGTAACTTTTTTTAAAATCCGAATGAAATAGTTTGGACATGATTATCAATATTTAAAGATATCACTGGTGCCACAATTTGAGTGGTATGACATAAAGTTTGAGTCCCACTGATAATTTCCTTAAAAATAATAATCTAAACGGGTATTATCAATGTAATACCATAATACTTTCAATCCTCCAATGCTATAGAATGTGTACGGTCGTCTGAAAATACCAGTAGCGCCACCCCTTATATCCCGGGAAAATCAGGAACTACTGAGATTGGGGCTGCAGCCAAAGTTTCATCTTTTTTCAAGTATACAAGATGGGTTCATTCATGTAAACATGACATGTTTTTTTGTATTGCTTTTACAACTGCAATGCTATTCCTATTGAATAAAACTTTGCCCATGTAAAACTGGTGTTTTGACTTGTATTAGTTAAGATGAGAGAATTTTCTCATATGTACATTATTCTATTTCAGTCTAATAATGATTGATATTCATAAAATTCATGATTTGTCTTTGCGGTTCTAATTAATCAAAGGAATAAATGACAATTTTCCTTTTAGATTAGAACCCATGGCAATATCTTGAAAATTGAATATGAAGATCTCCAAGTATTGTAGAACACATATCTAATATAATATCTGGGGGTCGTCGTGCTAGTTTTTGATTTAGATATTAATAATATAGCAATGTTATAACAGTATGATGGATATTAGCAACACAAAACCTGAGTCATTCCGTTTCAATTAAAAGTTTATTGATGATAAGTGATGAGTACAGACAAGCTGATGGTATGAGTGATAGATGATTGTATTAAAAACTCAAAATTATAAAAAAATAAATAAATATGCAGTACTATATGTTTGAACATAAAAAGATCTATATGTGAAAGTAGAATTTCCGACAATTACTTGACAAATCTACATGTATATGACATTCTTCAAAGAGCTACACATGTTGATAGAGATGATAGGATATTATTCCCAAATCAGTGCTAAAGATCTATTAGGAGAGTAAGAAACAATATTCAATATTGGTTCAAGGCGGCCACTTATTTAACCCGACTTGAGCTAATGTAGTGTGGCTCTGGTGGCCAGTGTAGCAGAGGCCACATGCATATCTCTATACTGTACAGTGAGTTAGTACCAGTAGAGACCCCTGGTGTCAAAGTCGGGCATGAGGCTTCACAGCTAAGTCAGAGCTGAACTGAGAATCCAGTAAAAACTGAATCTGGTACCCGAGTACACATTGGCAAAATCGAAAACGGACCAGCGGAAAAAGTTGAGGCTGAATCTAGGTCAAATCTCTCACTGTCTTGAGATCATATTTTTTCAAATATCTCCGGAACGGATGGGAATTTCGGAATGATTTTTTCACAGGTGGATCGAGCGTTTCAAGCTGGACTCATCCATACCAGTTGACATGTATATGACGTGATTTAATGTAAGAAAATCGAAAATTATTGATTTTGAAAAATGGTAAAACTAGGTCAAATCTTTGGAGTTGTGTCATTTACTTATAAAACAAAATGGAGACATAACTAAAGAATTAAATGATAGCTATATATGTTGGCTTTCAGATCTTGTTTAAAATTTTGTTCAGATTGGTATATATTTGGTGTTATCGATTCTTTAGACGAAGCTGATAAAAAAAAATTCTCCAATTTTCTTAAAATCAATAAAAACACATTCAGCTTGAAAGTATCGCAATGATACTTTAGTCGGCCTTAAACAAGATATAGATGTTCAATTCTGATGGATGTTTGATGACCTGTGACTAACCACGCCTTAGGAAATAATTTTTGAAGTTGAGAGATTTCTCTCTCTTCAGTAAATGTCAGTCTCTAAATCTGTATTTCTCAATAAATAAACACACAACTGAAACAGGTAATAGTTGAGTCATAGTAGAACAACTTTCCCGAAGTGATTATAACAGTTTGTTTCAATCAAACCGTAAACATTTATGGGACACTTGATTTAACTCATACACAGGAAAATATGGTAAAAAAGGTTTAGAATTGGGTTTGGAGCGCCATCTAGCAAATACTGTATGAAGCATAGTATCACTCTCCCTTGCAGAGATTTAGCTACAATCCCCTGCTCTCAATGGAATGAGAATGTGAATGGAGAGTGCGTAACTTGTACAGGTGCGCTTGGATCGACCTGTGAAGCCAATTTTTGTCTTGTTTTGCCCATTTTGGAATATGTATGTTATTCCACGTAGTTAGATCCTTTTCATAAACCTTTAGGTTATGTCAGCGATCGCCAGTCAGATCTTTTTTGTACAGTAAAATATAAAAAAAAAACGAAAAGTCAAGACCAACACGGGAATCGAACTCCCTACACCCACATCCCTAGCCGAACACTTTGCTGACTGCTCCATAGTGCTAGATGTATGACGTGGGTCAAATACTTAGAGTGGTGGCTGGAGTGGTGGTAGGTGGGGGGAGGGTATCAGTGGAGTTTTGAAAGGGCTACTAGCGACTTTGTCGTCGTACAGCCCCCCCCCCTCTCTGCCCTCCCCTAGTTGAAATATTGAAAAGTTAAACCATCAGGCTGGGTTCGAACCCCCGACGTTCACATTCCCAGACAAACACCCTTCCGACTGCTCCACAAAGTCAGATGCTCTAAAGTGGTCAAATACTTAGGCTGGTGGCGAGTGGGAGGAATCAGCGAGTCTGAAAGTGGGGCTACCAGCGAAAGTTGAGATCTCATTGGTTTCTCACGAGAAAAGTATATAAGAAACCCACAGTATTAAACTTTGATTTCAGCATGGCTCAAAATGAATCATAAGAGAGGAAGCCTGTCTGAGTATAGTCCTATAAAAAAGAAGAACAGGGTCGAGTTTTTCACTGCACGAGAATCTCACTCTCGTGGGCCTTCAGTCTCATGAGAAACATACTTTTAATACATTTCAAAACTATCTTATTCAATACATATTGTCCTATTTTACCTACTAGGTAAGGAAACCCATAAAGCATTTAGTAACTTTTTTTTAAATCCGAATGAAATAGTTTGGACATGATTATCAATATTTAAAGATATCACTGGTGCCACAATTTGAGTGGTATGACATAAAGTTTGAGTCCCACTGATAATTTCCTTAAAAATAATAATCTAAACGGGTATTATCAATGTAATACCATAATACTTTCAATCCTCCAATGCTATAGAATGTGTACGGTCGTCTGAAAATACCAGTAGCGCCACCCCTTATATCCCGGGAAAATCAGGAACTACTGAGATTGGGGCTGCAGCCAAAGTTTCATCTTTTTTCAAGTATACAAGATGGGTTCATTCATGTAAAACATGACATGTTTTTTTGTAATGCTTTTACAACTGCAATGCTATTCCTATTGAATAAAACTTTGTCCATGTAAAACTGGTGTTTTGACTTGTATTAGTTAAGATGAGAGAATTTTCTCATATGTACATTATTCTATTTCAGTCTAATAATGATTGATATTCATAAAATTCATGATTGGTCTTTGCGGTTCTAATTAATCAAAGGAATAAATGACAATTTTCCTTTTAGATTAGAACCCATGGCAATATCTTGAAAATTGAATATGAAGATCTCCAAGTATTGTAGAACACATATCTAATTTAATAATTGGGGGTCGTCGTGCTAGTTTTTGATTTAGATATTAATAATATAGCAATGTTATAACAGTATGATGGATATTAGCAACACAAAACCTGAGTCATTCCGTTTCAATTAAAAGTTTATTGATGATAAGTGATGAGTACAGACAAGCTGATGGTATGAGTGATAGATGATTGTATTAAAAACTCAAAATTATAAAAAAATAAATAAATATGCAGTACTATATGTTTGAACATAAAAAGATCTATATGTGAAAGTAGAATTTCCGACAATTACTTTACAAATCTACATGTATATGACATTCTTCAAAGAGCTACACATGTTGATAGAGATGATAGGATATTATTCCCAAATCAGTGCTAAAGATCTATTAGGAGAGTAAGAAACAATATTCAATATTGGTTCAAGGCGGCCACTTATTTAACCCGACCAGAGCTAATGTAGTGTGGCTCTGGTGGCCAGTGTAGCAGAGGCCACATGCATATCTCTATACTGTACAGTGAGTTAGTACCAGTAGAGACCCCTGGTGTCAAAGTCGGGCATGAGGCTTCACAGCTAAGTCAGAGCTGAACTGAGAATCCAGTAAAAACTGAATCTGGTACCCGAGTACACATTGGCAAAATCGAAAACGGACCAGCGGAAAAAGTTGAGGCTGAATCTAGGTCAAATCTCTCACTGTCTTGAGATCATGTTTTTTCAAATATCTCCGGAACGGATGGGAATTTCGGAATGATTTTTTCACAGGTGGATCGAGCGTTTCAAGCTGGACTCATCCATACCAGTTGACATGTATATGACGTGATTTAATGTAAGAAAATCGAAAATTATTGATTTTGAAAAATGGTAAAACTAGGTCAAATCTTTGGAGTTGTGTCATTTACTTATAAAACAAAATGGAGACATAACTAAAGAATTAAATGATAGCTATATATGTTGGCTTTCAGATCTTGTTTAAAATTTTGTTCAGATTGGTATATATTTGGTGTTATTGATTCTTTAGACGAAGCTGATAAAAAAAAATTCTCCAATTTTCTTAAAATCAATAAAAAACACATTCAGCTTGAAAGTATCGCAATGATACTTTAGTCGGCCTTAAACAAGATATAGATGTTCAATTCTGATGGATGTTTGATGACCTGTGACTAACCACGCCTTAGGAAATAATTTTTGAAGTTGAGAGATTTCTCTCTCTTCAGTAAATGTCAGTCTCTAAATCTGTATTTCTCAATAAATAAACACACAACTGAAACAGGTAATAGTTGAGTCATAGTAGAACAACTTTCCCGAAGTGATTATAACAGTTTGTTTCAATCAAACCGTAAACATTTATGGGACACTTGATTTAACTCATACACAGGAAAATATGGTAAAAAAGGTTTAGAATTGGGTTTGGAGCGCCATCTAGCAAATACTGTATGAAGCATAGTATCACTCTCCCTTGCAGAGGTTTAGCTACAATCCCCTGCTCTCAATGGAATGAGAATGTGAATGGAGAGTGCGTAACTTGTACAGGTGCGCTTGGATCGACCTGTGAAGCCGATTTTTGTCTTGTTTTGCCCATTTTGGAATATGTATGTTATTCCACGTAGTTAGATCCTTTTCATAAACCTTTAGGTTATGTCAGCGATCGCCAGTCAGATCTTTTTTGTACAGTAAAATATACAAAAAAAACGAAAAGTCAAGACCAACACGGGAATCGAACTCCCTACACCCACATCCCTAGCCGAACACTTTGCTGACTGCTCCATAGTGCTAGATGTATGACGTGGGTCAAATACTTAGAGTGGTGGCTGGAGTGGTGGTAGGTGGGGGGAGGGTATCAGTGGAGTTTTGAAAGGGCTACTAGCGACTTTGTCGTCGTACAGCCCCCCCCCTCTCTGCCCTCCCCTAGTTGAAATATTGAAAAGTTAAACCATCCGGCTGGGTTCGAACCCCCGACGTTCACATTCCCAGACAAACACCCTTCCGACTGCTCCACAAAGTCAGATGCTCTAAAGTGGTCAAATACTTAGGCTGGTGGCGAGTGGGAGGAATCAGCGAGTCTGAAAGTGGGGCTACCAGCGAAAGTTGAGATCTCATTGGTTTCTCACGAGAAAAGTATATAAGAAACCTACAGTATTAAACTTTGATTTCAGCATGGCTCAAAATGAATCATAAGAGAGGAAGCCTGTCTGAGTATAGTCCTATAAAAAAGAAGAACAGGGTCGAGTTTTTCACTGCACGAGAATCTCACTCTCGTGGGCCTTCAGTCTCATGAGAAACATACTTTTAATACATTTCAAAACTATCTTATTCAATACATATTGTCCTATTTTACCTACTAGGTAAGGAAACCCATAAAGCATTTAGTAACTTTTTTTTAAATCCGAATGAAATAGTTTGGACATGATTATCAATATTTAAAGATATCACTGGTGCCACAATTTGAGTGGTATGACATAAAGTTTGAGTCCCACTGATAATTTCCTTAAAAATAATAATCTAAACGGGTATTATCAATGTAATACCATAATACTTTCAATCCTCCAATGCTATAGAATGTGTACGGTCGTCTGAAAATACCAGTAGCGCCACCCCTTATATCCCGGGAAAATCAGGAACTACTGAGATTGGGGCTGCAGCCAAAGTTTCATCTTTTTTCAAGTATACAAGATGGGTTCATTCATGTAAAACATGACATGTTTTTTTGTAATGCTTTTACAACTGCAATGCTATTCCTATTGAATAAAACTTTGTCCATGTAAAACTGGTGTTTTGACTTGTATTAGTTAAGATGAGAGAATTTTCTCATATGTACATTATTCTATTTCAGTCTAATAATGATTGATATTCATAAAATTCATGATTGGTCTTTGCGGTTCTAATTAATCAAAGGAATAAATGACAATTTTCCTTTTAGATTAGAACCCATGGCAATATCTTGAAAATTGAATATGAAGATCTCCAAGTATTGAAGAACACATATCTAATTTAATAATTGGGGGTTGTCTTGCTAGTTTTTGATTTAGATATTAATAATATAGCAATGTTATAACAGTATGATGGATATTAGCCACACAAAACCTGAGTCATTCCATTTCAATTAAAAGTTTATTGATGATGAGTGATGAGTACAGACAAGCTGATGGTATGAGTGATAGATGATTGTATTAAAAACTCAAAATTATAAAAAAAAGAAAAGAATATGCAGTACTATATGTTTGAATATAAAAAGATCTATATGTGAAAGTAGAATTTCCGACAATTACTTTACAAATCTGCATGTATATGACATTCTTCAAAGAGCTACACATGTTGATAGAGATGATAGGATATTATTCCCAAATCAGTGCTAAAGATCTATTAGGAGAGTAAGAAACAATATTCAATATTGGTTCAAGGCGGCCACTTATTTAACCCGACCAGAGCTAATGTAGTGTGGCTCTGGTGGCCAGTGTAGCAGAGGCCACATGCATATCTCTATACTGTACAGTGAGTTAGTACCAGTAGAGACCCCTGGTGTCAAAGTCGGGCATGAGGCTTCACAGCTAAGTCAGAGCTGAACTGAGAATCCAGTAAAAACTGAATCTGGTACCCGAGTACACATTGGCAAAATCGAAAACGGACCAGCGGAAAAAGTTGAGGCTGAATCTAGGTCAAATCTCTCACTGTCTTGAGATCATATTTTTTCAAATATCTCCGGAACGGATGGGAATTTCGGAATGATTTTTTCACAGGTGGATCGAGCGTTTCAAGCTGGACTCATCCATACCAGTTGACATGTATATGACGTGATTTAATGTAAGAAAATCGAAAATTATTGATTTTGAAAAATGGTAAAACTAGGTCAAATCTTTGGAGTTGTGTCATTTACTTATAAAACAAAATGGAGACATAACTAAAGAATTAAATGATAGCTATATATGTTGGCTTTCAGATCTTGTTTAAAATTTTGTTCAGATTGGTATGTATTTGGTGTTATTGATTCTTTAGACGAAGCTGATAAAAAAAAATTCTCCAATTTTCTTAAAATCAATAAAAAACACATTCAGCTTGAAAGTATCGCAATGATACTTTAGTCGGCCTTAAACAAGATATAGATGTTCAATTCTGATGGATGTTTGATGACCTGTGACTAACCACGCCTTAGGAAATAATTTTTGAAGTTGAGAGATTTCTCTCTCTTCAGTAAATGTCAGTCTCTAAATCTGTATTTCTCAATAAATAAACACACAACTGAAACAGGTAATAGTTGAGTCATAGTAGAACAACTTTCCCGAAGTGATTATAACAGTTTGTTTCAATCAAACCGTAAACATTTATGGGACACTTGATTTAACTCATACACAGGAAAATATGGTAAAAAAGGTTTAGAATTGGGTTTGGAGCGCCATCTAGCAAATACTGTATGAAGCATAGTATCACTCTCCCTTGCAGAGGTTTAGCTACAATCCCCTGCTATCAATGGAATGAGAATGTGAATGGAGAGTGCGTAACTTGTACAGGTGCGCTTGGATCGACCTGTGAAGCCGATTTTTGTCTTGTTTTGCCCATTTTGGAATATGTATGTTATTCCACGTAGTTAGATCCTTTTCATAAACCTTTAGGTTATGTCAGCGATCGCCAGTCAGATCTTTTTTGTACAGTAAAATATACAAAAAAACGAAAAGTCAAGACCAACACGGGAATCGAACTCCCTACACCCACATCCCTAGCCGAACCCTTTGCTGACTGCTCCATAGTGCTAGATGTATGACGTGGGTCAAATACTTAGAGTGGTGGCTGGAGTGGTGGTAGGTGGGGGGAGGGTATCAGTGGAGTTTTGAAAGGGCTACTAGCGACTTTGTCGTCGTACAGCCCCCCCCCCCTCTCTGCCCTCCCCTAGTTGAAATATTGAAAAGTTAAACCAACAGGCTGGGTTCGAACCCCCTACGTTCACATTCCCAGACAAACACCCTGCCGACTGCTCCACAAAGTCAGATGCTCTAAAGTGGTCAAATACTTAGGCTGGTGGTGAGTGGGAGGAATCAGCGAGTCTGAAAGTTGGGCTACCAGCGAAAGTTGAGATCTCATTGGTTTCTCATGAGAAAAGTAAATAAGAAACCTACAGTATTAAACTTTGATTTCAGCATGGCTCAAAATGAATCATAAGAGAGGAAGCTTGTCTGAGTATAGTCCTATAAAAAAGAAGAACAGGGTCGAGTTTTTCACTGCACGAGAATCTCACTCTCGTGGGCCTTCAGTCTCATGAGAAACATACTTTTAATACATTTCAAAACTATCTTATTCAATACATATTGTCCTATTTTACCTACTAGGTAAGGAAACCCATAAAGCATTTAGTAACTTTTTTTTAAATCCGAATGAAATAGTTTGGACATGATTATCAATATTTAAAGATATCACTGGTGCCACAATTTGAGTGGTATGACATAAAGTTTGGGTCCCACTGATAATTTCCTTAAAAATAATAATCTAAACGGGTATTATCAATGTAATACCATAATACTTTCAATCCTCCAATGCTATAGAATGTGTACGGTCGTCTGAAAATACCAGTAGCGCCACCCCTTATATCCCGGGAAAATCAGGAACTACTGAGATTGGGGCTGCAGCCAAAGTTTCATCTTTTTTCAAGTATACAAGATGGGTTCATTCATGTAAACATGACATGTTTTTTTGTATTGCTTTTACAACTGCAATGCTATTCCTATTGAATAAAACTTTGCCCATGTAAAACTGGTGTTTTGACTTGTATTAGTTAAGATGAGAGAATTTTCTCATATGTACATTATTCTATTTCAGTCTAATAATGATTGATATTCATAAAATTCATGATTGGTCTTTGCGGTTCTAATTAATCAAAGGAATAAATGACAATTTTCCTTTTAGATTAGAACCCATGGCAATATTTTGAAAATTGAATATGAAGATCTCCAAGTATTGAAGAACACATATCTAATTTAATAATTGGGGGTTGTCGTGCTAGTTTTTGATTTAGATATTAATAATATAGCAATGTTATAACAGTATGATGGATATTAGCCACACAAAACCTGAGTCATTCCGTTTCAATTAAAAGTTTATTGATGATAAGTGATGAGTACAGACAAGCTGATGGTATGAGTGATAGATGATTGTATTAAAAACTCAAAATTATAAAAAAATAAATAAATATGCAGTACTATATGTTTGAACATAAAAAGATCTATATGTGAAAGTAGAATTTCCGACAATTACTTTACAAATCTGCATGTATATGACATTCTTCAAAGAGCTACACATGTTGATAGAGATGATAGGATATTATTCCCAAATCAGTGCTAAAGATCTATTAGGAGAGTAAGAAACAATATTCAATATTGGTTCAAGGCGGCCACTTATTTAACCCGACCAGAGCTAATGTAGTGTGGCTCTGGTGGCCAGTGTAGCAGAGGCCACATGCATATGTCTATACTGTACAGTGAGTTAGTACCAGTAGAGACCCCTGGTGTCAAAGTCGGGCATGAGGCTTCACAGCTAAGTCAGAGCTGAACTGAGAATCCAGTAAAAACTGAATCTGGTACCCGAGTACACATTGGCAAAATCGAAAACGGACCAGCGGAAAAAGTTGAGGCTGAATCTAGGTCAAATCTCTCACTGTCTTGAGATCATATTTTTTCAAATATCTCCGGAACGGATGGGAATTTCGGAATGATTTTTTCACAGGTGGATCGAGCGTTTCAAGCTGGACTCATCCATACCAGTTGACATGTATATGACGTGATTTAATGTAAGAAAATCGAAAATTATTGATTTTGAAAAATGGTAAAACTAGGTCAAATCTTTGGAGTTGTGTCATTTACTTATAAAACAAAATGGAGACATAACTAAAGAATTAAATGATAGCTATATATGTTGGCTTTCAGATCTTGTTTAAAATTTTGTTCAGATTGGTATATATTTGGTGTTATTGATTCTTTAGACGAAGCTGATAAAAAAAAATTCTCCAATTTTCTTAAAATCAATAAAAAACACATTCAGCTTGAAAGTATCGCAATGATACTTTAGTCGGCCTTAAACAAGATATAGATGTTCAATTCTGATGGATGTTTGATGACCTGTGACTAACCACGCCTTAGGAAATAATTTTTGAAGTTGAGAGATTTCTCTCTCTTCAGTAAATGTCAGTCTCTAAATCTGTATTTCTCAATAAATAAACACACAACTGAAACAGGTAATAGTTGAGTCATAGTAGAACAACTTTCCCGAAGTGATTATAACAGTTTGTTTCAATCAAACCGTAAACATTTATGGGACACTTGATTTAACTCATACACAGGAAAATATGGTAAAAAAGGTTTAGAATTGGGTTTGGAGCGCCATCTAGCAAATACTGTATGAAGCATAGTATCACTCTCCCTTGCAGA
Source organism: Alentia gelatinosa (assembly GCA_950022655.1). Taxonomy (NCBI): domain Eukaryota; kingdom Metazoa; phylum Annelida; class Polychaeta; order Phyllodocida; family Polynoidae; genus Alentia; species Alentia gelatinosa. Next base: position 79,519 of record OX465591.1, on the reverse strand, counting down.
GGTTTAGCTACAATCCCCTGCTATCAATGGAATGAGAATGTGAATGGAGAGTGCGTAACTTGTACAGGTGCGCTTGGATCGACCTGTGAAGCCGATTTTTGTCTTGTTTTGCCCATTTTGGAATATGTATGTTATTCCACGTAGTTAGATCCTTTTCATAAACCTTTAGGTTATGTCAGCGATCGCCAGTCAGATCTTTTTTGTACAGTAAAATATACAAAAAAACGAAAAGTCAAGACCAACACGGGAATCAAACTCCCTACACCCACATCCCTAGCCGAACCCTTTGCTGACTGCTCCATAGTGCTAGATGTATGACGTGGGTCAAATACTTAGAGTGGTGGCTGGAGTGGTGGTAGGTGGGGGGAGGGTATCAGTGGAGTTTTGAAAGGGCTACTAGCGACTTTGTCGTCGTACAGCCCCCCCCCTCTCTGCCCTCCCCTAGTTGAAATATTGAAAAGTTAAACCAACAGGCTGGGTTCGAACCCCCTACGTTCACATTCCCAGACAAACACCCTGCCGACTGCTCCACAAAGTCAGATGCTCTAAAGTGGTCAAATACTTAGGCTGGTGGTGAGTGGGAGGAATCAGCGAGTCTGAAAGTGGGGCTACCAGCGAAAGTTGAGATCTCATTGGTTTCTCATGAGAAAAGTAAATAAGAAACCTACAGTATTAAACTTTGATTTCAGCATGGCTCAAAATGAATCATAAGAGAGGAAGCTTGTCTGAGTATAGTCCTATAAAAAAGAAGAACAGGGTCGAGTTTTTCACTGCACGAGAATCTCACTCTCGTGGGCCTTCAGTCTCATGAGAAACATACTTTTAATACATTTCAAAACTATCTTATTCAATACATATTGTCCTATTTTACCTACTAGGTAAGGAAACCCATAAAGCATTTAGTAACTTTTTTTTAAATCCGAATGAAATAGTTTGGACATGATTATCAATATTTAAAGATATCACTGGTGCCACAATTTGAGTGGTATGACATAAAGTTTGAGTCCCACTGATAATTTCCTTAAAAATAATAATCTAAACGGGTATTATCAATGTAATACCATAATACTTTCAATCCTCCAATGCTATAGAATGTGTACGGTCGTCTGAAAATACCAGTAGCGCCACCCCTTATATCCCGGGAAAATCAGGAACTACTGAGATTGGGGCTGCAGCCAAAGTTTCATCTTTTTTCAAGTATACAAGATGGGTTCATTCATGTAAAACATGACATGTTTTTTTGTAATGCTTTTACAACTGCAATGCTATTCCTATTGAATAAAACTTTGTCCATGTAAAACTGGTGTTTTGACTTGTATTAGTTAAGATGAGAGAATTTTCTCATATGTACATTATTCTATTTCAGTCTAATAATGATTGATATTCATAAAATTCATGATTGGTCTTTGCGGTTCTAATTAATCAAAGGAATAAATGACAATTTTCCTTTTAGATTAGAACCCATGGCAATATCTTGAAAATTGAATATGAAGATCTCCAAGTATTGAAGAACACATATCTAATTTAATAATTGGGGGTTGTCTTGCTAGTTTTTGATTTAGATATTAATAATATAGCAATGTTATAACAGTATGATGGATATTAGCCACACAAAACCTGAGTCATTCCATTTCAATTAAAAGTTTATTGATGATGAGTGATGAGTACAGACAAGCTGATGGTATGAGTGATAGATGATTGTATTAAAAACTCAAAATTATAAAAAAAAAAAAAAGAATATGCAGTACTATATGTTTGAATATAAAAAGATCTATATGTGAAAGTAGAATTTCCGACAATTACTTTACAAATCTGCATGTATATGACATTCTTCAAAGAGCTACACATGTTGATAGAGATGATAGGATATTATTCCCAAATCAGTGCTAAAGATCTATTAGGAGAGTAAGAAACAATATTCAATATTGGTTCAAGGCGGCCACTTATTTAACCCGACCAGAGCTAATGTAGTGTGGCTCTGGTGGCCAGTGTAGCAGAGGCCACATGCATATCTCTATACTGTACAGTGAGTTAGTACCAGTAGAGACCCCTGGTGTCAAAGTCGGGCATGAGGCTTCACAGCTAAGTCAGAGCTGAACTGAGAATCCAGTAAAAACTGAATCTGGTACCCGAGTACACATTGGCAAAATCGAAAACGGACCAGCGGAAAAAGTTGAGGCTGAATCTAGGTCAAATCTCTCACTGTCTTGAGATCATATTTTTTCAAATATCTCCGGAACGGATGGGAATTTCGGAATGATTTTTTCACAGGTGGATCGAGCGTTTCAAGCTGGACTCATCCATACCAGTTGACATGTATATGACGTGATTTAATGTAAGAAAATCGAAAATTATTGATTTTGAAAAATGGTAAAACTAGGTCAAATCTTTGGAGTTGTGTCATTTACTTATAAAACAAAATGGAGACATAACTAAAGAATTAAATGATAGCTATATATGTTGGCTTTCAGATCTTGTTTAAAATTTTGTTCAGATTGGTATATATTTGGTGTTATTGATTCTTAAGACGAAGCTGATAAAAAAAAATTCTCCAATTTTCTTAAAATCAATAAAAAACACATTCAGCTTGAAAGTATCGCAATGATACTTTAGTCGGCCTTAAACAAGATATAGATGTTCAATTCTGATGGATGTTTGATGACCTGTGACTAACCACGCCTTAGGAAATAATTTTTGAAGTTGAGAGATTTCTCTCTCTTCAGTAAATGTCAGTCTCTAAATCTGTATTTCTCAATAAATAAACACACAACTGAAACAGGTAATAGTTGAGTCATAGTAGAACAACTTTCCCGAAGTGATTATAACAGTTTGTTTCAATCAAACCGTAAACATTTATGGGACACTTGATTTAACTCATACACAGGAAAATATGGTAAAAAAGGTTTAGAATTGGGTTTGGAGCGCCATCTAGCAAATACTGTATGAAGCATAGTATCACTCTCCCTTGCAGAGGTTTAGCTACAATCCCCTGCTCTCAATGGAATGAGAATGTGAATGGAGAGTGCGTAACTTGTACAGGTGCGCTTGGATCGACCTGTGAAGCCGATTTTTGCCTTGTTTTGCCCATTTTGGAATAGGTATGTTATTCCACGTAGTTAGATCCTTTTCATAAACCTTTAGGTTATGTCAGCGATCGCCAGTCAGATCTTTTTTGTACAGTAAAAAATACAAAAAAACGAAAAGTCAAGACCAACACGGGAATCGAACTCCCTACACCCACATCCCTAGCCGAACACTTTGCTGACTGCTCCATAGTGCTAGATGTATGACGTGGGTCAAATACTTAGAGTGGTGGCTGGAGTGGTGGTAGGTGGGGGGAGGGTATCAGTGGAGTTTTGAAAGGGCTACTAGCGACTTTGTCGTCGTACAGCCCCCCCGCCCCCTCTCTGCCCTCCCCTAGTTGAAATATTGAAAAGTTAAACCATCGGGCTGGGTTCGAACCCCCGACGTTCACATTCCCAGACAAACACCCTGCCGACTGCTCCACAAAGTCAGATGCTCTAAAGTGGTCAAATACTTAGGCTGGTGGTGAGTGGGAGGAATCAGCGAGTCTGAAAGTGGGGCTACCAGCGAAAGTTGAGATCTCATTGGTTTCTCACGAGAAAAGTATATAAGAAACCTACAGTATTAAACTTTGATTTCAGCATGGCTCAAAATGAATCATAAGAGAGGAAGCTTGTCTGAGTATAGTCCTATAAAAAAGAAGAACAGGGTCGAGTTTTTCACTGCACGAGAATCTCACTCTCGTGGGCCTTCAGTCTCATGAGAAACATACTTTTAATACATTTCAAAACTATCTTATTCAATACATATTGTCCTATTTTACCTACTAGGTAAGGAAACCCATAAAGCATTTAGTAACTTTTTTTTAAATCCGAATGAAATAGTTTGGACATGATTATCAATATTTAAAGATATCACTGGTGCCACAATTTGAGTGGTATGACATAAAGTTTGAGTCCCACTGATAATTTCCTTAAAAATAATAATCTAAACGGGTATTATCAATGTAATACCATAATACTTTCAATCCTCCAATGCTATAGAATGTGTACGGTCGTCTGAAAATACCAGTAGCGCCACCCCTAATATCCCGGGAAAATCAGGAACTACTGAGATTGGGGCTGCAGCCAAAGTTTCATCTTTTTTCAAGTATACAAGATGGGTTCATTCATGTAAAACATGACATGTTTTTTTGTATTGCTTTTACAACTGCAATGCTATTCCTATTGAATAAAACTTTGCCCATGTAAAACTGGTGTTTTGACTTGTATTAGTTAAGATGAGAGAATTTTCTCATATGTACATTATTCTATTTCAGTCTAATAATGATTGATATTCATAAAATTCATGATTTGTCTTTGCGGTTCTAATTAATCAAAGGAATAAATGACAATTTTCCTTTTAGATTAGAACCCATGGCAATATCTTGAAAATTGAATATGAAGATCTCCAAGTATTGTAGAACACATATCTAATTTAATAATTGGGGGTTGTCGTGCTAGTTTTTGATTTAGATATTAATAATATAGCAATGTTATAACAGTATGATGGATATTAGCCACACAAAACCTGAGTCATTCCGTTTCAATTAAAAGTTTATTGATGATAAGTGATGAGTACAGACAAGCTGATGGTATGAGTGATAAATGATTGTATTAAAAACTCAAAATTATAAAAAAAAAAATAAATATGCAGTACTATATGTTTGAACATAAAAAGATCTATATGTGAAAGTAGAATTTCCGACAATTACTTGACAAATCTACATGTATATGACATTCTTCAAAGAGCTACACATGTTGATAGAGATGATAGGATATTATTCCCAAATCAGTGCTAAAGATCTATTAGGAGAGTAAGAAACAATATTCAATATTGGTTCAAGGCGGCCACTTATTTAACCCGACCAGAGCTAATGTAGTGTGGCTCTGGTGGCCAGTGTAGCAGAGGCCACATGCATATCTCTATACTGTACAGTGAGTTAGTACCAGTAGAGACCCCTGGTGTCAAAGTCGGGCATGAGGCTTCACAGCTAAGTCAGAGCTGAACTGAGAATCCAGTAAAAACTGAATCTGGTACCCGAGTACACATTGGCAAAATCGAAAACGGACCAGCGGAAAAAGTTGAGGCTGAATCTAGGTCAAATCTCTCACTGTCTTGAGATCATATTTTTTCAAATATCTCCGGAACGGATGGGAATTTCGGAATGATTTTTTCACAGGTGGATCGAGCGTTTCAAGCTGGACTCATCCATACCAGTTGACATGTATATGACGTGATTTAATGTAAGAAAATCGAAAATTATTGATTTTGAAAAATGGTAAAACTAGGTCAAATCTTTGGAGTTGTGTCATTTACTTATAAAACAAAATGGAGACATAACTAAAGAATTAAATGATAGCTATATATGTTGGCTTTCAGATCTTGTTTAAAATTTTGTTCAGATTGGTATATATTTGGTGTTATTGATTCTTAAGACGAAGCTGATAAAAAAAAATTCTCCAATTTTCTTAAAATCAATAAAAAACACATTCAGCTTGAAAGTATCGCAATGATACTTTAGTCGGCCTTAAACAAGATATAGATGTTCAATTCTGATGGATGTTTGATGACCTGTGACTAACCACGCCTTAGGAAATAATTTTTGAAGTTGAGAGATTTCTCTCTCTTCAGTAAATGTCAGTCTCTAAATCTGTATTTCTCAATAAATAAACACACAACTGAAACAGGTAATAGTTGAGTCATAGTAGAACAACTTTCCCGAAGTGATTATAACAGTTTGTTTCAATCAAACCGTAAACATTTATGGGACACTTGATTTAACTCATACACAGGAAAATATGGTAAAAAAGGTTTAGAATTGGGTTTGGAGCGCCATCTAGCAAATACTGTATGAAGCATAGTATCACTCTCCCTTGCAGAGGTTTAGCTACGATCCCCTGCTATCAATGGAATGAGAATGTGAATGGAGAGTGCGTAACTTGTACAGGTGCGCTTGGATCGACCTGTGAAGCCGATTTTTGTCTTGTTTTGCCCATTTTGGAATATGTATGTTATTCCACGTAGTTAGATCCTTTTCATAAACCTTTAGGTTATGTCAGCGATCGCCAGTCAGATCTTTTTTGTACAGTAAAATATACAAAAAAACGAAAAGTCAAGACCAACACGGGAATCGAACTCCCTACACCCACATCCCTAGCCGAACACTTTGCTGACTGCTCCATAGTGCTAGATGTATGACGTGGGTCAAATACTTAGAGTGGTGGCTGGAGTGGTGGTAGGTGGGGGGAGGGTATCAGTGGAGTTTTGAAAGGGCTACTAGCGACTTTGTCGTCGTACAGCCCCCCCGCCCCCTCTCTGCCCTCCCCTAGTTGAAATATTGAAAAGTTAAACCATCGGGCTGGGTTCGAACCCCCGACGTTCACATTCCCAGACAAACACCCTGCCGACTGCTCCACAAAGTCAGATGCTCTAAAGTGGTCAAATACTTAGGCTGGTGGTGAGTGGGAGGAATCAGCGAGTCTGAAAGTGGGGCTACCAGCGAAAGTTGAGATCTCATTGGTTTCTCACGAGAAAAGTATATAAGAAACCTACAGTATTAAACTTTGATTTCAGCATGGCTCAAAATGAATCATAAGAGAGGAAGCTTGTCTGAGTATAGTCCTATAAAAAAGAAGAACAGGGTCGAGTTTTTCACTGCACGAGAATCTCACTCTCGTGGGCCTTCAGTCTCATGAGAAACATACTTTTAATACATTTCAAAACTATCTTATTCAATACATATTGTCCTATTTTACCTACTAGGTAAGGAAACCCATAAAGCATTTAGTAACTTTTTTTTAAATCCGAATGAAATAGTTTGGACATGATTATCAATATTTAAAGATATCACTGGTGCCACAATTTGAGTGGTATGACATAAAGTTTGAGTCCCACTGATAATTTCCTTAAAAATAATAATCTAAACGGGTATTATCAATGTAATACCATAATACTTTCAATCCTCCAATGCTATAGAATGTGTACGGTCGTCTGAAAATACCAGTAGCGCCACCCCTTATATCCCGGGAAAATCAGGAACTACTGAGATTGGGGCTGCAGCCAAAGTTTCATCTTTTTTCAAGTATACAAGATGGGTTCATTCATGTAAAACATGACATGTTTTTTTGTAATGCTTTTACAACTGCAATGCTATTCCTATTGAATAAAACTTTACCCATGTAAAACTGGTGTTTTGACTTGTATTAGTTAAGATGAGAGAATTTTCTCATATGTACATTATTCTATTTCAGTCTAATAATGATTGATATTCATAAAATTCATGATTTGTCTTTGCGGTTCTAATTAATCAAAGGAATAAATGACAATTTTCCTTTTAGATTAGAACCCATGGCAATATCTTGAAAATTGAATATGAAGATCTCCAAGTATTGTAGAACACATATCTAATTTAATAATTGGGGGTTGTCGTGCTAGTTTTTGATTTAGATATTAATAATATAGCAATGTTATAACAGTATGATGGATATTAGCCACACAAAACCTGAGTCATTCCGTTTCAATTAAAAGTTTATTGATGATAAGTGATGAGTACAGACAAGCTGATGGTATGAGTGATAAATGATTGTATTAAAAACTCAAAATTATAAAAAAAAAAATAAATATGCAGTACTATATGTTTGAACATAAAAAGATCTATATGTGAAAGTAGAATTTCCGACAATTACTTGACAAATCTACATGTATATGACATTCTTCAAAGAGCTACACATGTTGATAGAGATGATAGGATATTATTCCCAAATCAGTGCTAAAGATCTATTAGGAGAGTAAGAAACAATATTCAATATTGGTTCAAGGCGGCCACTTATTTAACCCGACCAGAGCTAATGTAGTGTGGCTCTGGTGGCCAGTGTAGCAGAGGCCACATGCATATCTCTATACTGTACAGTGAGTTAGTACCAGTAGAGACCCCTGGTGTCAAAGTCGGGCATGAGGCTTCACAGCTAAGTCAGAGCTGAACTGAGAATCCAGTAAAAACTGAATCTGGTACCCGAGTACACATTGGCAAAATCGAAAACGGACCAGCGGAAAAAGTTGAGGCTGAATCTAGGTCAAATCTCTCACTGTCTTGAGATCATATTTTTTCAAATATCTCCGGAACGGATGGGAATTTCGGAATGATTTTTTCACAGGTGGATCGAGCGTTTCAAGCTGGACTCATCCATACCAGTTGACATGTATATGACGTGATTTAATGTAAGAAAATCGAAAATTATTGATTTTGAAAAATGGTAAAACTAGGTCAAATCTTTGGAGTTGTGTCATTTACTTATAAAACAAAATGGAGACATAACTAAAGAATTAAATGATAGCTATATATGTTGGCTTTCAGATCTTGTTTAAAATTTTGTTCAGATTGGTATATATTTGGTGTTATTGATTCTTAAGACGAAGCTGATAAAAAAAAATTCTCCAATTTTCTTAAAATCAATAAAAAACACATTCAGCTTGAAAGTATCGCAATGATACTTTAGTCGGCCTTAAACAAGATATAGATGTTCAATTCTGATGGATGTTTGATGACCTGTGACTAACCACGCCTTAGGAAATAATTTTTGAAGTTGAGAGATTTCTCTCTCTTCAGTAAATGTCAGTCTCTAAATCTGTATTTCTCAATAAATAAACACACAACTGAAACAGGTAATAGTTGAGTCATAGTAGAACAACTTTCCCGAAGTGATTATAACAGTTTGTTTCAATCAAACCGTAAACATTTATGGGACACTTGATTTAACTCATACACAGGAAAATATGGTAAAAAAGGTTTAGAATTGGGTTTGGAGCGCCATCTAGCAAATACTGTATGAAGCATAGTATCACTCTCCCTTGCTGAGGTTTAGCTACGATCCCCTGCTATCAATGGAATGAGAATGTGAATGGAGAGTGCGTAACTTGTACAGGTGCGCTTGGATCGACCTGTGAAGCCGATTTTTGTCTTGTTTTGCCCATTTTGGAATATGTATGTTATTCCACGTAGTTAGATCCTTTTCATAAACCTTTAGGTTATGTCAGCGATCGCCAGTCAGATCTTTTTTGTACAGTAAAATATACAAAAAAACGAAAAGTCAAGACCAACACGGGAATCGAACTCCCTACACCCACATCCCTAGCCGAACCCTTTGCTGACTGCTCCATAGTGCTAGATGTATGACGTGGGTCAAATACTTAGAGTGGTGGCTGGAGTGGTGGTAGGTGGGGGGAGGGTATCAGTGGAGTTTTGAAAGGGCTACTAGCGACTTTGTCGTCGTACAGCCCCCCCGCCCCCTCTCTGCCCTCCCCTAGTTGAAATATTGAAAAGTTAAACCATCGGGCTGGGTTCGAACCCCCGACGTTCACATTCCCAGACAAACACCCTGCCGACTGCTCCACAAAGTCAGATGCTCTAAAGTGGTCAAATACTTAGGCTGGTGGTGAGTGGGAGGAATCAGCGAGTCTGAAAGTGGGGCTACCAGCGAAAGTTGAGATCTCATTGGTTTCTCACGAGAAAAGTATATAAGAAACCTACAGTATTAAACTTTGATTTCAGCATGGCTCAAAATGAATCATAAGAGAGGAAGCTTGTCTGAGTATAGTCCTATAAAAAAGAAGAACAGGGTCGAGTTTTTCACTGCACGAGAATCTCACTCTCGTGGGCCTTCAGTCTCATGAGAAACATACTTTTAATACATTTCAAAACTATCTTATTCAATACATATTGTCCTATTTTACCTACTAGGTAAGGAAACCCATAAAGCATTTAGTAACTTTTTTTTAAATCCGAATGAAATAGTTTGGACATGATTATCAATATTTAAAGATATCACTGGTGCCACAATTTGAGTGGTATGACATAAAGTTTGAGTCCCACTGATAATTTCCTTAAAAATAATAATCTAAACGGGTATTATCAATGTAATACCATAATACTTTCAATCCTCCAATGATATAGAATGTGTATGGTCGTCTGAAAATACCAGTAGCGCCACCCCTTATATCCCGGGAAAATCAGGAACTACTGAGATTGGGGCTGCAGCCAAAGTTTCATCTTTTTTCAAGTATACAAGATGGGTTCATTCATGTAAAACATGACATGTTTTTTTGTAATGCTTTTACAACTGCAATGCTATTCCTATTGAATAAAACTTTGTCCATGTAAAACTGGTGTTTTGACTTGTATTAGTTAAGATGAGAGAATTTTCTCATATGTACATTATTCTATTTCAGTCTAATAATGATTGATATTCATAAAATTCATGATTGGTCTTTGCGGTTCTAATTAATCAAAGGAATAAATGACAATTTTCCTTTTAGATTAGAACCCATGGCAATATTTTGAAAATTGAATATGAAGATCTCCAAGTATTGAAGAACACATATCTAATTTAATAATTGGGGGTTGTCGTGCTAGTTTTTGATTTAGATATTAATAATATAGCAATGTTATAACAGTATGATGGATATTAGCCACACAAAACCTGAGTCATTCCGTTTCAATTAAAAGTTTATTGATGATAAGTGATGAGTACAGACAAGCTGATGGTATGAGTGATAGATGATTGTATTAAAAACTCAAAATTATAAAAAAATAAATAAATATGCAGTACTATATGTTTGAACATAAAAAGATCTATATGTGAAAGTAGAATTTCCGACAATTACTTTACAAATCTGCATGTATATGACATTCTTCAAAGAGCTACACATGTTGATAGAGATGATAGGATATTATTCCCAAATCAGTGCTAAAGATCTATTAGGAGAGTAAGAAACAATATTCAATATTGGTTCAAGGCGGCCACTTATTTAACCCGACCAGAGCTAATGTAGTGTGGCTCTGGTGGCCAGTGTAGCAGAGGCCACATGCATATCTCTATACTGTACAGTGAGTTAGTACCAGTAGAGACCCCTGGTGTCAAAGTCGGGCATGAGGCTTCACAGCTAAGTCAGAGCTGAACTGAGAATCCAGTAAAAACTGAATCTGGTACCCGAGTACACATTGGCAAAATCGAAAACGGACCAGCGGAAAAAGTTGAGGCTGAATCTAGGTCAAATCTCTCACTGTCTTGAGATCATATTTTTTCAAATATCTCCGGAACGGATGGGAATTTCGGAATGATTTTTTCACAGGTGGATCGAGCGTTTCAAGCTGGACTCATCCATACCAGTTGACATGTATATGACGTGATTTAATGTAAGAAAATCGAAAATTATTGATTTTGAAAAATGGTAAAACTAGGTCAAATCTTTGGAGTTGTGTCATTTACTTATAAAACAAAATGGAGACATAACTAAAGAATTAAATGATAGCTATATATGTTGGCTTTCAGATCTTGTTTAAAATTTTGTTCAGATTGGTCTATATTTGGTGTAATTGATTCTTTAGACGAAGCTGATAAAAAAAAATTCTCCAATTTTCTTAAAATCAATAAAAAACACATTCAGCTTGAAAGTATCGCAATGATACTTTAGTCGGCCTTAAACAAGATATAGATGTTCAATTCTGATGGATGTTTGATGACCTGTGACTAACCACGCCTTAGGAAATAATTTTTGAAGTTGAGAGATTTCTCTCTCTTCAGTAAATGTCAGTCTCTAAATCTGTATTTCTCAATAAATAAACACACAACTGAAACAGGTAATAGTTGAGTCATAGTAGAACAACTTTCCCGAAGTGATTATAACAGTTTGTTTCAATCAAACCGTAAACATTTATGGGACACTTGATTTAACTCATACACAGGAAAATATGGTAAAAAAGGTTTAGAATTGGGTTTGGAGCGCCATCTAGCAAATACTGTATGAAGCATAGTATCACTCTCCCTTGCAGAGGTTTAGCTACAATCCCCTGCTCTCAATGGAATGAGAATGTGAATGGAGAGTGCGTAACTTGTACAGGTGCGCTTGGATCGACCTGTGAAGCCGATTTTTGTCTTGTTTTGCCCATTTTGGAATATGTATGTTATTCCACGTAGTTAGATCCTTTTCATAAACCTTTAGGTTATGTCAGCGATCGCCAGTCAGATCTTTTTTGTACAGTAAAATATACAAAAAAACGAAAAGTCAAGACCAACACGGGAATCGAACTCCCTACACCCACATCCCTAGCCGAACACTTTGCTGACTGCTCCATAGTGCTAGATGTATGACGTGGGTCAAATACTTAGAGTGGTGGCTGGAGTGGTGGTAGGTGGGGGGAGGGTATCAGTGGAGTTTTGAAAGGGCTACTAGCGACTTTGTCGTCGTACAGCCCCCCCCCCTCTCTGCCCTCCCCTAGTTGAAATATTGAAAAGTTAAACCAACAGGCTGGGTTCGAACCCCCGACGTTCACATTCCCAGACAAACACCCTGCCGACTGCTCCACAAAGTCAGATGCTCTAAAGTGGTCAAATACTTAGGCTGGTGGTGAGTGGGAGGAATCAGCGAGTCTGAAAGTGGGGCTACCAGCGAAAGTTGAGATCTCATTGGTTTCTCACGAGAAAAGTATATAAGAAACCTACAGTATTAAACTTTGATTTCAGCATGGCTCAAAATGAATCATAAGAGAGGAAGCTTGTCTGAGTATAGTCCTATAAAAAAGAAGAACAGGGTCGAGTTTTTCACTGCACGAGAATCTCACTCTCGTGGGCCTTCAGTCTCATGAGAAACATACTTTTAATACATTTCAAAACTATCTTATTCAATACATATTGTCCTATTTTACCTACTAGGTAAGGAAACCCATAAAGCATTTAGTAACTTTTTTTTAAATCCGAATGAAATAGTTTGGACATGATTATCAATATTTAAAGATATCACTGGTGCCACAATTTGAGTGGTATGACATAAAGTTTGAGTCCCACTGATAATTTCCTTAAAAATAATAATCTAAACGGGTATTATCAATGTAATACCATAATACTTTCAATCCTCCAATGCTATAGAATGTGTACGGTCGTCTGAAAATACCAGTAGCGCCACCCCTTATATCCCGGGAAAATCAGGAACTACTGAGATTGGGGCTGCAGCCAAAGTTTCATCTTTTTTCAAGTATACAAGATGGGTTCATTCATGTAAAACATGACATGTTTTTTTGTATTGCTTTTACAACTGCAATGCTATTCCTATTGAATAAAACTTTGCCCATGTAAAACTGGTGTTTTGACTTGTATTAGTTAAGATGAGAGAATTTTCTCATATGTACATTATTCTATTTCAGTCTAATAATGATTGATATTCATAAAATTCATGATTTGTCTTTGCGGTTCTAATTAATCAAAGGAATAAATGACAATTTTCCTTTTAGATTAGAACCCATGGCAATATCTTGAAAATTGAATATGAAGATCTCCAAGTATTGTAGAACACATATCTAATTTAATAATTGGGGGTTGTCGTGCTAGTTTTTGATTTAGATATTAATAATATAGCAATGTTATAACAGTATGATGGATATTAGCCACACAAAACCTGAGTCATTCCGTTTCAATTAAAAGTTTATTGATGATAAGTGATGAGTACAGACAAGCTGATGGTATGAGTGATAAATGATTGTATTAAAAACTCAAAATTATAAAAAAAAAAATAAATATGCAGTACTATATGTTTGAACATAAAAAGATCTATATGTGAAAGTAGAATTTCCGACAATTACTTGACAAATCTACATGTATATGACATTCTTCAAAGAGCTACACATGTTGATAGAGATGATAGGATATTATTCCCAAATCAGTGCTAAAGATCTATTAGGAGAGTAAGAAACAATATTCAATATTGGTTCAAGGCGGCCACTTATTTAACCCGACCAGAGCTAATGTAGTGTGGCTCTGGTGGCCAGTGTAGCAGAGGCCACATGCATATCTCTATACTGTACAGTGAGTTAGTACCAGTAGAGACCCCTGGTGTCAAAGTCGGGCATGAGGCTTCACAGCTAAGTCAGAGCTGAACTGAGAATCCAGTAAAAACTGAATCTGGTACCCGAGTACACATTGGCAAAATCGAAAACGGACCAGCGGAAAAAGTTGAGGCTGAATCTAGGTCAAATCTCTCACTGTCTTGAGATCATATTTTTTCAAATATCTCCGGAACGGATGGGAATTTCGGAATGATTTTTTCACAGGTGGATCGAGCGTTTCAAGCTGGACTCATCCATACCAGTTGACATGTATATGACGTGATTTAATGTAAGAAAATCGAAAATTATTGATTTTGAAAAATGGTAAAACTAGGTCAAATCTTTGGAGTTGTGTCATTTACTTATAAAACAAAATGGAGACATAACTAAAGAATTAAATGATAGCTATATATGTTGGCTTTCAGATCTTGTTTAAAATTTTGTTCAGATTGGTATATATTTGGTGTTATTGATTCTTAAGACGAAGCTGATAAAAAAAAATTCTCCAATTTTCTTAAAATCAATAAAAAACACATTCAGCTTGAAAGTATCGCAATGATACTTTAGTCGGCCTTAAACAAGATATAGATGTTCAATTCTGATGGATGTTTGATGACCTGTGACTAACCACGCCTTAGGAAATAATTTTTGAAGTTGAGAGATTTCTCTCTCTTCAGTAAATGTCAGTCTCTAAATCTGTATTTCTCAATAAATAAACACACAACTGAAACAGGTAATAGTTGAGTCATAGTAGAACAACTTTCCCGAAGTGATTATAACAGTTTGTTTCAATCAAACCGTAAACATTTATGGGACACTTGATTTAACTCATACACAGGAAAATATGGTAAAAAAGGTTTAGAATTGGGTTTGGAGCGCCATCTAGCAAATACTGTATGAAGCATAGTATCACTCTCCCTTGCAGAGGTTTAGCTACGATCCCCTGCTATCAATGGAATGAGAATGTGAATGGAGAGTGCGTAACTTGTACAGGTGCGCTTGGATCGACCTGTGAAGCCGATTTTTGTCTTGTTTTGCCCATTTTGGAATATGTATGTTATTCCACGTAGTTAGATCCTTTTCATAAACCTTTAGGTTATGTCAGCGATCGCCAGTCAGATCTTTTTTGTACAGTAAAATATACAAAAAAACGAAAAGTCAAGACCAACACGGGAATCGAACTCCCTACACCCACATCCCTAGCCGAACACTTTGCTGACTGCTCCATAGTGCTAGATGTATGACGTGGGTCAAATACTTAGAGTGGTGGCTGGAGTGGTGGTAGGTGGGGGGAGGGTATCAGTGGAGTTTTGAAAGGGCTACTAGCGACTTTGTCGTCGTACAGCCCCCCCGCCCCCTCTCTGCCCTCCCCTAGTTGAAATATTGAAAAGTTAAACCATCGGGCTGGGTTCGAACCCCCGACGTTCACATTCCCAGACAAACACCCTGCCGACTGCTCCACAAAGTCAGATGCTCTAAAGTGGTCAAATACTTAGGCTGGTGGTGAGTGGGAGGAATCAGCGAGTCTGAAAGTGGGGCTACCAGCGAAAGTTGAGATCTCATTGGTTTCTCACGAGAAAAGTATATAAGAAACCTACAGTATTAAACTTTGATTTCAGCATGGCTCAAAATGAATCATAAGAGAGGAAGCTTGTCTGAGTATAGTCCTATAAAAAAGAAGAACAGGGTCGAGTTTTTCACTGCACGAGAATCTCACTCTCGTGGGCCTTCAGTCTCATGAGAAACATACTTTTAATACATTTCAAAACTATCTTATTCAATACATATTGTCCTATTTTACCTACTAGGTAAGGAAACCCATAAAGCATTTAGTAACTTTTTTTTAAATCCGAATGAAATAGTTTGGACATGATTATCAATATTTAAAGATATCACTGGTGCCACAATTTGAGTGGTATGACATAAAGTTTGAGTCCCACTGATAATTTCCTTAAAAATAATAATCTAAACGGGTATTATCAATGTAATACCATAATACTTTCAATCCTCCAATGCTATAGAATGTGTACGGTCGTCTGAAAATACCAGTAGCGCCACCCCTTATATCCCGGGAAAATCAGGAACTACTGAGATTGGGGCTGCAGCCAAAGTTTCATCTTTTTTCAAGTATACAAGATGGGTTCATTCATGTAAAACATGACATGTTTTTTTGTAATGCTTTTACAACTGCAATGCTATTCCTATTGAATAAAACTTTACCCATGTAAAACTGGTGTTTTGACTTGTATTAGTTAAGATGAGAGAATTTTCTCATATGTACATTATTCTATTTCAGTCTAATAATGATTGATATTCATAAAATTCATGATTTGTCTTTGCGGTTCTAATTAATCAAAGGAATAAATGACAATTTTCCTTTTAGATTAGAACCCATGGCAATATCTTGAAAATTGAATATGAAGATCTCCAAGTATTGTAGAACACATATCTAATTTAATAATTGGGGGTTGTCGTGCTAGTTTTTGATTTAGATATTAATAATATAGCAATGTTATAACAGTATGATGGATATTAGCCACACAAAACCTGAGTCATTCCGTTTCAATTAAAAGTTTATTGATGATAAGTGATGAGTACAGACAAGCTGATGGTATGAGTGATAAATGATTGTATTAAAAACTCAAAATTATAAAAAAAAAAATAAATATGCAGTACTATATGTTTGAACATAAAAAGATCTATATGTGAAAGTAGAATTTCCGACAATTACTTGACAAATCTACATGTATATGACATTCTTCAAAGAGCTACACATGTTGATAGAGATGATAGGATATTATTCCCAAATCAGTGCTAAAGATCTATTAGGAGAGTAAGAAACAATATTCAATATTGGTTCAAGGCGGCCACTTATTTAACCCGACCAGAGCTAATGTAGTGTGGCTCTGGTGGCCAGTGTAGCAGAGGCCACATGCATATCTCTATACTGTACAGTGAGTTAGTACCAGTAGAGACCCCTGGTGTCAAAGTCGGGCATGAGGCTTCACAGCTAAGTCAGAGCTGAACTGAGAATCCAGTAAAAACTGAATCTGGTACCCGAGTACACATTGGCAAAATCGAAAACGGACCAGCGGAAAAAGTTGAGGCTGAATCTAGGTCAAATCTCTCACTGTCTTGAGATCATATTTTTTCAAATATCTCCGGAACGGATGGGAATTTCGGAATGATTTTTTCACAGGTGGATCGAGCGTTTCAAGCTGGACTCATCCATACCAGTTGACATGTATATGACGTGATTTAATGTAAGAAAATCGAAAATTATTGATTTTGAAAAATGGTAAAACTAGGTCAAATCTTTGGAGTTGTGTCATTTACTTATAAAACAAAATGGAGACATAACTAAAGAATTAAATGATAGCTATATATGTTGGCTTTCAGATCTTGTTTAAAATTTTGTTCAGATTGGTATATATTTGGTGTTATTGATTCTTAAGACGAAGCTGATAAAAAAAAATTCTCCAATTTTCTTAAAATCAATAAAAAACACATTCAGCTTGAAAGTATCGCAATGATACTTTAGTCGGCCTTAAACAAGATATAGATGTTCAATTCTGATGGATGTTTGATGACCTGTGACTAACCACGCCTTAGGAAATAATTTTTGAAGTTGAGAGATTTCTCTCTCTTCAGTAAATGTCAGTCTCTAAATCTGTATTTCTCAATAAATAAACACACAACTGAAACAGGTAATAGTTGAGTCATAGTAGAACAACTTTCCCGAAGTGATTATAACAGTTTGTTTCAATCAAACCGTAAACATTTATGGGACACTTGATTTAACTCATACACAGGAAAATATGGTAAAAAAGGTTTAGAATTGGGTTTGGAGCGCCATCTAGCAAATACTGTATGAAGCATAGTATCACTCTCCCTTGCTGAGGTTTAGCTACGATCCCCTGCTATCAATGGAATGAGAATGTGAATGGAGAGTGCGTAACTTGTACAGGTGCGCTTGGATCGACCTGTGAAGCCGATTTTTGTCTTGTTTTGCCCATTTTGGAATATGTATGTTATTCCACGTAGTTAGATCCTTTTCATAAACCTTTAGGTTATGTCAGCGATCGCCAGTCAGATCTTTTTTGTACAGTAAAATATACAAAAAAACGAAAAGTCAAGACCAACACGGGAATCGAACTCCCTACACCCACATCCCTAGCCGAACCCTTTGCTGACTGCTCCATAGTGCTAGATGTATGACGTGGGTCAAATACTTAGAGTGGTGGCTGGAGTGGTGGTAGGTGGGGGGAGGGTATCAGTGGAGTTTTGAAAGGGCTACTAGCGACTTTGTCGTCGTACAGCCCCCCCGCCCCCTCTCTGCCCTCCCCTAGTTGAAATATTGAAAAGTTAAACCATCGGGCTGGGTTCGAACCCCCGACGTTCACATTCCCAGACAAACACCCTGCCGACTGCTCCACAAAGTCAGATGCTCTAAAGTGGTCAAATACTTAGGCTGGTGGTGAGTGGGAGGAATCAGCGAGTCTGAAAGTGGGGCTACCAGCGAAAGTTGAGATCTCATTGGTTTCTCACGAGAAAAGTATATAAGAAACCTACAGTATTAAACTTTGATTTCAGCATGGCTCAAAATGAATCATAAGAGAGGAAGCTTGTCTGAGTATAGTCCTATAAAAAAGAAGAACAGGGTCGAGTTTTTCACTGCACGAGAATCTCACTCTCGTGGGCCTTCAGTCTCATGAGAAACATACTTTTAATACATTTCAAAACTATCTTATTCAATACATATTGTCCTATTTTACCTACTAGGTAAGGAAACCCATAAAGCATTTAGTAACTTTTTTTTAAATCCGAATGAAATAGTTTGGACATGATTATCAATATTTAAAGATATCACTGGTGCCACAATTTGAGTGGTATGACATAAAGTTTGAGTCCCACTGATAATTTCCTTAAAAATAATAATCTAAACGGGTATTATCAATGTAATACCATAATACTTTCAATCCTCCAATGCTATAGAATGTGTACGGTCGTCTGAAAATACCAGTAGCGCCACCCCTTATATCCCGGGAAAATCAGGAACTACTGAGATTGGGGCTGCAGCCAAAGTTTCATCTTTTTTCAAGTATACAAGATGGGTTCATTCATGTAAAACATGACATGTTTTTTTGTATTGCTTTTACAACTGCAATGCTATTCCTATTGAATAAAACTTTGCCCATGTAAAACTGGTGTTTTGACTTGTATTAGTTAAGATGAGAGAATTTTCTCATATGTACATTATTCTATTTCAGTCTAATAATGATTGATATTCATAAAATTCATGATTTGTCTTTGCGGTTCTAATTAATCAAAGGAATAAATGACAATTTTCCTTTTAGATTAGAACCCATGGCAATATCTTGAAAATTGAATATGAAGATCTCCAAGTATTGTAGAACACATATCTAATTTAATAATTGGGGGTTGTCGTGCTAGTTTTTGATTTAGATATTAATAATATAGCAATGTTATAACAGTATGATGGATATTAGCCACACAAAACCTGAGTCATTCCGTTTCAATTAAAAGTTTATTGATGATAAGTGATGAGTACAGACAAGCTGATGGTATGAGTGATAGATGATTGTATTAAAAACTCAAAATTATAAAAAAATAAATAAATATGCAGTACTATATGTTTGAACATAAAAAGATCTATATGTGAAAGTAGAATTTCCGACAATTACTTTACAAATCTGCATGTATATGACATTCTTCAAAGAGCTACACATGTTGATAGAGATGATAGGATATTATTCCCAAATCAGTGCTAAAGATCTATTAGGAGAGTAAGAAACAATATTCAATATTGGTTCAAGGCGGCCACTTATTTAACCCGACCAGAGCTAATGTAGTGTGGCTCTGGTGGCCAGTGTAGCAGAGGCCACATGCATATCTCTATACTGTACAGTGAGTTAGTACCAGTAGAGACCCCTGGTGTCAAAGTCGGGCATGAGGCTTCACAGCTAAGTCAGAGCTGAACTGAGAATCCAGTAAAAACTGAATCTGGTACCCGAGTACACATTGGCAAAATCGAAAACGGACCAGCGGAAAAAGTTGAGGCTGAATCTAGGTCAAATCTCTCACTGTCTTGAGATCATATTTTTTCAAATATCTCCGGAACGGATGGGAATTTCGGAATGATTTTTTCACAGGTGGATCGAGCGTTTCAAGCTGGACTCATCCATACCAGTTGACATGTATATGACGTGATTTAATGTAAGAAAATCGAAAATTATTGATTTTGAAAAATGGTAAAACTAGGTCAAATCTTTGGAGTTGTGTCATTTACTTATAAAACAAAATGGAGACATAACTAAAGAATTAAATGATAGCTATATATGTTGGCTTTCAGATCTTGTTTAAAATTTTGTTCAGATTGGTCTATATTTGGTGTAATTGATTCTTTAGACGAAGCTGATAAAAAAAAATTCTCCAATTTTCTTAAAATCAATAAAAAACACATTCAGCTTGAAAGTATCGCAATGATACTTTAGTCGGCCTTAAACAAGATATAGATGTTCAATTCTGATGGATGTTTGATGACCTGTGACTAACCACGCCTTAGGAAATAATTTTTGAAGTTGAGAGATTTCTCTCTCTTCAGTAAATGTCAGTCTCTAAATCTGTATTTCTCAATAAATAAACACACAACTGAAACAGGTAATAGTTGAGTCATAGTAGAACAACTTTCCCGAAGTGATTATAACAGTTTGTTTCAATCAAACCGTAAACATTTATGGGACACTTGATTTAACTCATACACAGGAAAATATGGTAAAAAAGGTTTAGAATTGGGTTTGGAGCGCCATCTAGCAAATACTGTATGAAGCATAGTATCACTCTCCCTTGCAGAGGTTTAGCTACAATCCCCTGCTCTCAATGGAATGAGAATGTGAATGGAGAGTGCGTAACTTGTACAGGTGCGCTTGGATCGACCTGTGAAGCCGATTTTTGTCTTGTTTTGCCCATTTTGGAATATGTATGTTATTCCACGTAGTTAGATCCTTTTCATAAACCTTTAGGTTATGTCAGCGATCGCCAGTCAGATCTTTTTTGTACAGTAAAATATACAAAAAAACGAAAAGTCAAGACCAACACGGGAATCGAACTCCCTACACCCACATCCCTAGCCGAACACTTTGCTGACTGCTCCATAGTGCTAGATGTATGACGTGGGTCAAATACTTAGAGTGGTGGCTGGAGTGGTGGTAGGTGGGGGGAGGGTATCAGTGGAGTTTTGAAAGGGCTACTAGCGACTTTGTCGTCGTACAGCCCCCCCCCCTCTCTGCCCTCCCCTAGTTGAAATATTGAAAAGTTAAACCAACAGGCTGGGTTCGAACCCCCGACGTTCACATTCCCAGACAAACACCCTGCCGACTGCTCCACAAAGTCAGATGCTCTAAAGTGGTCAAATACTTAGGCTGGTGGTGAGTGGGAGGAATCAGCGAGTCTGAAAGTGGGGCTACCAGCGAAAGTTGAGATCTCATTGGTTTCTCACGAGAAAAGTATATAAGAAACCTACAGTATTAAACTTTGATTTCAGCATGGCTCAAAATGAATCATAAGAGAGGAAGCTTGTCTGAGTATAGTCCTATAAAAAAGAAGAACAGGGTCGAGTTTTTCACTGCACGAGAATCTCACTCTCGTGGGCCTTCAGTCTCATGAGAAACATACTTTTAATACATTTCAAAACTATCTTATTCAATACATATTGTCCTATTTTACCTACTAGGTAAGGAAACCCATAAAGCATTTAGTAACTTTTTTTTAAATCCGAATGAAATAGTTTGGACATGATTATCAATATTTAAAGATATCACTGGTGCCACAATTTGAGTGGTATGACATAAAGTTTGAGTCCCACTGATAATTTCCTTAAAAATAATAATCTAAACGGGTATTATCAATGTAATACCATAATACTTTCAATCCTCCAATGCTATAGAATGTGTACGGTCGTCTGAAAATACCAGTAGCGCCACCCCTTATATCCCGGGAAAATCAGGAACTACTGAGATTGGGGCTGCAGCCAAAGTTTCATCTTTTTTCAAGTATACAAGATGGGTTCATTCATGTAAAACATGACATGTTTTTTTGTATTGCTTTTACAACTGCAATGCTATTCCTATTGAATAAAACTTTGCCCATGTAAAACTGGTGTTTTGACTTGTATTAGTTAAGATGAGAGAATTTTCTCATATGTACATTATTCTATTTCAGTCTAATAATGATTGATATTCATAAAATTCATGATTTGTCTTTGCGGTTCTAATTAATCAAAGGAATAAATGACAATTTTCCTTTTAGATTAGAACCCATGGCAATATCTTGAAAATTGAATATGAAGATCTCCAAGTATTGGAGAACACATATCTAATTTAATAATTGGGGGTTGTCGTGCTAGTTTTTGATTTAGATATTAATAATATAGCAATGTTATAACAGTATGATGGATATTAGCCACACAAAACCTGAGTCATTCCGTTTCAATTAAAAGTTTATTGATGATAAGTGATGAGTACAGACAAGCTGATGGTATGAGTGATAGATGATTGTATTAAAAACTCAAAATTATAAAAAAATAAATAAATATGCAGTACTATATGTTTGAACATAAAAAGATCTATATGTGAAAGTAGAATTTCCGACAATTACTTTACAAATCTGCATGTATATGACATTCTTCAAAGAGCTACACATGTTGATAGAGATGATAGGATATTATTCCCAAATCAGTGCTAAAGATCTATTAGGAGAGTAAGAAACAATATTCAATATTGGTTCAAGGCGGCCACTTATTTAACCCGACCAGAGCTAATGTAGTGTGGCTCTGGTGGCCAGTGTAGCAGAGGCCACATGCATATCTCTATACTGTACAGTGAGTTAGTACCAGTAGAGACCCCTGGTGTCAAAGTCGGGCATGAGGCTTCACAGCTAAGTCAGAGCTGAACTGAGAATCCAGTAAAAACTGAATCTGGTACCCGAGTACACATTGGCAAAATCGAAAACGGACCAGCGGAAAAAGTTGAGGCTGAATCTAGGTCAAATCTCTCACTGTCTTGAGATCATATTTTTTCAAATATCTCCGGAACGGATGGGAATTTCGGAATGATTTTTTCACAGGTGGATCGAGCGTTTCAAGCTGGACTCATCCATACCAGTTGACATGTATATGACGTGATTTAATGTAAGAAAATCGAAAATTATTGATTTTGAAAAATGGTAAAACTAGGTCAAATCTTTGGAGTTGTGTCATTTACTTATAAAACAAAATGGAGACATAACTAAAGAATTAAATGATAGCTATATATGTTGGCTTTCAGATCTTGTTTAAAATTTTGTTCAGATTGGTCTATATTTGGTGTAATTGATTCTTTAGACGAAGCTGATAAAAAAAAATTCTCCAATTTTCTTAAAATCAATAAAAAACACATTCAGCTTGAAAGTATCGCAATGATACTTTAGTCGGCCTTAAACAAGATATAGATGTTCAATTCTGATGGATGTTTGATGACCTGTGACTAACCACGCCTTAGGAAATAATTTTTGAAGTTGAGAGATTTCTCTCTCTTCAGTAAATGTCAGTCTCTAAATCTGTATTTCTCAATAAATAAACACACAACTGAAACAGGTAATAGTTGAGTCATAGTAGAACAACTTTCCCGAAGTGATTATAACAGTTTGTTTCAATCAAACCGTAAACATTTATGGGACACTTGATTTAACTCATACACAGGAAAATATGGTAAAAAAGGTTTAGAATTGGGTTTGGAGCGCCATCTAGCAAATACTGTATGAAGCATAGTATCACTCTCCCTTGCAGAGGTTTAGCTACAATCCCCTGCTCTCAATGGAATGAGAATGTGAATGGAGAGTGCGTAACTTGTACAGGTGCGCTTGGATCGACCTGTGAAGCCGATTTTTGTCTTGTTTTGCCCATTTTGGAATATGTATGTTATTCCACGTAGTTAGATCCTTTTCATAAACCTTTAGGTTATGTCAGCGATCGCCAGTCAGATCTTTTTTGTACAGTAAAATATACAAAAAAACGAAAAGTCAAGACCAACACGGGAATCGAACTCCCTACACCCACATCCCTAGCCGAACACTTTGCTGACTGCTCCATAGTGCTAGATGTATGACGTGGGTCAAATACTTAGAGTGGTGGCTGGAGTGGTGGTAGGTGGGGGGAGGGTATCAGTGGAGTTTTGAAAGGGCTACTAGCGACTTTGTCGTCGTACAGCCCCCCCCCCCTCTCTGCCCTCCCCTAGTTGAAATATTGAAAAGTTAAACCAACAGGCTGGGTTCGAACCCCCGACGTTCACATTCCCAGACAAACACCCTGCCGACTGCTCCACAAAGTCAGATGCTCTAAAGTGGTCAAATACTTAGGCTGGTGGTGAGTGGGAGGAATCAGCGAGTCTGAAAGTGGGGCTACCAGCGAAAGTTGAGATCTCATTGGTTTCTCACGAGAAAAGTATATAAGAAACCTACAGTATTAAACTTTGATTTCAGCATGGCTCAAAATGAATCATAAGAGAGGAAGCTTGTCTGAGTATAGTCCTATAAAAAAGAAGAACAGGGTCGAGTTTTTCACTGCACGAGAATCTCACTCTCGTGGGCCTTCAGTCTCATGAGAAACATACTTTTAATACATTTCAAAACTATCTTATTCAATACATATTGTCCTATTTTACCTACTAGGTAAGGAAACCCATAAAGCATTTAGTAACTTTTTTTTAAATCCGAATGAAATAGTTTGGACATGATTATCAATATTTAAAGATATCACTGGTGCCACAATTTGAGTGGTATGACATAAAGTTTGAGTCCCACTGATAATTTCCTTAAAAATAATAATCTAAACGGGTATTATCAATGTAATACCATAATACTTTCAATCCTCCAATGCTATAGAATGTGTACGGTCGTCTGAAAATACCAGTAGCGCCACCCCTTATATCCCGGGAAAATCAGGAACTACTGAGATTGGGGCTGCAGCCAAAGTTTCATTTTTTTTCAAGTATACAAGATGGGTTCATTCATGTAAAACATGACATGTTTTTTTGTATTGCTTTTACAACTGCAATGCTATTCCTATTGAATAAAACTTTGCCCATGTAAAACTGGTGTTTTGACTTGTATTAGTTAAGATGAGAGAATTTTCTCATATGTACATTATTCTATTTCAGTCTAATAATGATTGATATTCATAAAATTCATGATTTGTCTTTGCGGTTCTAATTAATCAAAGGAATAAATGACAATTTTCCTTTTAGATTAGAACCCATGGCAATATCTTGAAAATTGAATATGAAGATCTCCAAGTATTGGAGAACACATATCTAATTTAATAATTGGGGGTTGTCGTGCTAGTTTTTGATTTAGATATTAATAATATAGCAATGTTATAACAGTATGATGGATATTAGCCACACAAAACCTGAGTCATTCCGTTTCAATTAAAAGTTTATTGATGATAAGTGATGAGTACAGACAAGCTGATGGTATGAGTGATAGATGATTGTATTAAAAACTCAAAATTATAAAAAAATAAATAAATATGCAGTACTATATGTTTGAACATAAAAAGATCTATATGTGAAAGTAGAATTTCCGACAATTACTTTACAAATCTGCATGTATATGACATTCTTCAAAGAGCTACACATGTTGATAGAGATGATAGGATATTATTCCCAAATCAGTGCTAAAGATCTATTAGGAGAGTAAGAAACAATATTCAATATTGGTTCAAGGCGGCCACTTATTTAACCCGACCAGAGCTAATGTAGTGTGGCTCTGGTGGCCAGTGTAGCAGAGGCCACATGCATATCTCTATACTGTACAGTGAGTTAGTACCAGTAGAGACCCCTGGTGTCAAAGTCGGGCATGAGGCTTCACAGCTAAGTCAGAGCTGAACTGAGAATCCAGTAAAAACTGAATCTGGTACCCGAGTACACATTGGCAAAATCGAAAACGGACCAGCGGAAAAAGTTGAGGCTGAATCTAGGTCAAATCTCTCACTGTCTTGAGATCATATTTTTTCAAATATCTCCGGAACGGATGGGAATTTCGGAATGATTTTTTCACAGGTGGATCGAGCGTTTCAAGCTGGACTCATCCATACCAGTTGACATGTATATGACGTGATTTAATGTAAGAAAATCGAAAATTATTGATTTTGAAAAATGGTAAAACTAGGTCAAATCTTTGGAGTTGTGTCATTTACTTATAAAACAAAATGGAGACATAACTAAAGAATTAAATGATAGCTATATATGTTGGCTTTCAGATCTTGTTTAAAATTTTGTTCAGATTGGTCTATATTTGGTGTAATTGATTCTTTAGACGAAGCTGATAAAAAAAAATTCTCCAATTTTCTTAAAATCAATAAAAAACACATTCAGCTTGAAAGTATCGCAATGATACTTTAGTCGGCCTTAAACAAGATATAGATGTTCAATTCTGATGGATGTTTGATGACCTGTGACTAACCACGCCTTAGGAAATAATTTTTGAAGTTGAGAGATTTCTCTCTCTTCAGTAAATGTCAGTCTCTAAATCTGTATTTCTCAATAAATAAACACACAACTGAAACAGGTAATAGTTGAGTCATAGTAGAACAACTTTCCCGAAGTGATTATAACAGTTTGTTTCAATCAAACCGTAAACATTTATGGGACACTTGATTTAACTCATACACAGGAAAATATGGTAAAAAAGGTTTAGAATTGGGTTTGGAGCGCCATCTAGCGGATACTGTATGAAGCATAGTATCACTCTCCCTTGCAGAGGTTTAGCTACAATCCCCTGCTATCAATGGAATGAGAATGTGAATGGAGAGTGCGTAACTTGTACAGGTGCGCTTGGATCGACCTGTGAAGCCGATTTTTGTCTTGTTTTGCCCATTTTGGAATATGTATGTTATTCCACGTAGTTAGATCCTTTTCATAAACCTTTAGGTTATGTCAGCGATCGCCAGTCAGATCTTTTTTGTACAGTAAAATATACAAAAAAACGAAAAGTCAAGACCAACACGGGAATCGAACTCCCTACACCCACATCCCTAGCCGAACACTTTGCTGACTGCTCCATAGTGCTAGATGTATGACGTGGGTCAAATACTTAGAGTGGTGGCTGGAGTGGTGGTAGGTGGGGGGAGGGTATCAGTGGAGTTTTGAAAGGGCTACTAGCGACTTTGTCGTCGTACAGCCCCCCCGCCCCCTCTCTGCCCTCCCCTAGTTGAAATATTGAAAAGTTAAACCATCGGGCTGGGTTCGAACCCCCGACGTTCACATTCCCAGACAAACACCCTGCCGACTGCTCCACAAAGTCAGATGCTCTAAAGTGGTCAAATACTTAGGCTGGTGGTGAGTGGGAGGAATCAGCGAGTCTGAAAGTGGGGCTACCAGCGAAAGTTGAGATCTCATTGGTTTCTCACGAGAAAAGTATATAAGAAACCTACAGTATTAAACTTTGATTTCAGCATGGCTCAAAATGAATCATAAGAGAGGAAGCTTGTCTGAGTATAGTCCTATAAAAAAGAAGAACAGGGTCGAGTTTTTCACTGCACGAGAATCTCACTCTCGTGGGCCTTCAGTCTCATGAGAAACATACTTTTAATACATTTCAAAACTATCTTATTCAATACATATTGTCCTATTTTACCTACTAGGTAAGGAAACCCATAAAGCATTTAGTAACTTTTTTTTAAATCCGAATGAAATAGTTTGGACATGATTATCAATATTTAAAGATATCACTGGTGCCACAATTTGAGTGGTATGACATAAAGTTTGAGTCCCACTGATAATTTCCTTAAAAATAATAATCTAAACGGGTATTATCAATGTAATACCATAATACTTTCAATCCTCCAATGCTATAGAATGTGTACGGTCGTCTGAAAATACCAGTAGCGCCACCCCTAATATCCCGGGAAAATCAGGAACTACTGAGATTGGGGCTGCAGCCAAAGTTTCATCTTTTTTCAAGTATACAAGATGGGTTCATTCATGTAAAACATGACATGTTTTTTTGTATTGCTTTTACAACTGCAATGCTATTCCTATTGAATAAAACTTTGCCCATGTAAAACTGGTGTTTTGACTTGTATTAGTTAAGATGAGAGAATTTTCTCATATGTACATTATTCTATTTCAGTCTAATAATGATTGATATTCATAAAATTCATGATTTGTCTTTGCGGTTCTAATTAATCAAAGGAATAAATGACAATTTTCCTTTTAGATTAGAACCCATGGCAATATCTTGAAAATTGAATATGAAGATCTCCAAGTATTGTAGAACACATATCTAATTTAATAATTGGGGGTTGTCGTGCTAGTTTTTGATTTAGATATTAATAATATAGCAATGTTATAACAGTATGATGGATATTAGCCACACAAAACCTGAGTCATTCCGTTTCAATTAAAAGTTTATTGATGATAAGTGATGAGTACAGACAAGCTGATGGTATGAGTGATAAATGATTGTATTAAAAACTCAAAATTATAAAAAAAAAAATAAATATGCAGTACTATATGTTTGAACATAAAAAGATCTATATGTGAAAGTAGAATTTCCGACAATTACTTGACAAATCTACATGTATATGACATTCTTCAAAGAGCTACACATGTTGATAGAGATGATAGGATATTATTCCCAAATCAGTGCTAAAGATCTATTAGGAGAGTAAGAAACAATATTCAATATTGGTTCAAGGCGGCCACTTATTTAACCCGACCAGAGCTAATGTAGTGTGGCTCTGGTGGCCAGTGTAGCAGAGGCCACATGCATATCTCTATACTGTACAGTGAGTTAGTACCAGTAGAGACCCCTGGTGTCAAAGTCGGGCATGAGGCTTCACAGCTAAGTCAGAGCTGAACTGAGAATCCAGTAAAAACTGAATCTGGTACCCGAGTACACATTGGCAAAATCGAAAACGGACCAGCGGAAAAAGTTGAGGCTGAATCTAGGTCAAATCTCTCACTGTCTTGAGATCATATTTTTTCAAATATCTCCGGAACGGATGGGAATTTCGGAATGATTTTTTCACAGGTGGATCGAGCGTTTCAAGCTGGACTCATCCATACCAGTTGACATGTATATGACGTGATTTAATGTAAGAAAATCGAAAATTATTGATTTTGAAAAATGGTAAAACTAGGTCAAATCTTTGGAGTTGTGTCATTTACTTATAAAACAAAATGGAGACATAACTAAAGAATTAAATGATAGCTATATATGTTGGCTTTCAGATCTTGTTTAAAATTTTGTTCAGATTGGTATATATTTGGTGTTATTGATTCTTAAGACGAAGCTGATAAAAAAAAATTCTCCAATTTTCTTAAAATCAATAAAAAACACATTCAGCTTGAAAGTATCGCAATGATACTTTAGTCGGCCTTAAACAAGATATAGATGTTCAATTCTGATGGATGTTTGATGACCTGTGACTAACCACGCCTTAGGAAATAATTTTTGAAGTTGAGAGATTTCTCTCTCTTCAGTAAATGTCAGTCTCTAAATCTGTATTTCTCAATAAATAAACACACAACTGAAACAGGTAATAGTTGAGTCATAGTAGAACAACTTTCCCGAAGTGATTATAACAGTTTGTTTCAATCAAACCGTAAACATTTATGGGACACTTGATTTAACTCATACACAGGAAAATATGGTAAAAAAGGTTTAGAATTGGGTTTGGAGCGCCATCTAGCAAATACTGTATGAAGCATAGTATCACTCTCCCTTGCAGAGGTTTAGCTACGATCCCCTGCTATCAATGGAATGAGAATGTGAATGGAGAGTGCGTAACTTGTACAGGTGCGCTTGGATCGACCTGTGAAGCCGATTTTTGTCTTGTTTTGCCCATTTTGGAATATGTATGTTATTCCACGTAGTTAGATCCTTTTCATAAACCTTTAGGTTATGTCAGCGATCGCCAGTCAGATCTTTTTTGTACAGTAAAATATACAAAAAAACGAAAAGTCAAGACCAACACGGGAATCGAACTCCCTACACCCACATCCCTAGCCGAACACTTTGCTGACTGCTCCATAGTGCTAGATGTATGACGTGGGTCAAATACTTAGAGTGGTGGCTGGAGTGGTGGTAGGTGGGGGGAGGGTATCAGTGGAGTTTTGAAAGGGCTACTAGCGACTTTGTCGTCGTACAGCCCCCCCGCCCCCTCTCTGCCCTCCCCTAGTTGAAATATTGAAAAGTTAAACCATCGGGCTGGGTTCGAACCCCCGACGTTCACATTCCCAGACAAACACCCTGCCGACTGCTCCACAAAGTCAGATGCTCTAAAGTGGTCAAATACTTAGGCTGGTGGTGAGTGGGAGGAATCAGCGAGTCTGAAAGTGGGGCTACCAGCGAAAGTTGAGATCTCATTGGTTTCTCACGAGAAAAGTATATAAGAAACCTACAGTATTAAACTTTGATTTCAGCATGGCTCAAAATGAATCATAAGAGAGGAAGCTTGTCTGAGTATAGTCCTATAAAAAAGAAGAACAGGGTCGAGTTTTTCACTGCACGAGAATCTCACTCTCGTGGGCCTTCAGTCTCATGAGAAACATACTTTTAATACATTTCAAAACTATCTTATTCAATACATATTGTCCTATTTTACCTACTAGGTAAGGAAACCCATAAAGCATTTAGTAACTTTTTTTTAAATCCGAATGAAATAGTTTGGACATGATTATCAATATTTAAAGATATCACTGGTGCCACAATTTGAGTGGTATGACATAAAGTTTGAGTCCCACTGATAATTTCCTTAAAAATAATAATCTAAACGGGTATTATCAATGTAATACCATAATACTTTCAATCCTCCAATGCTATAGAATGTGTACGGTCGTCTGAAAATACCAGTAGCGCCACCCCTTATATCCCGGGAAAATCAGGAACTACTGAGATTGGGGCTGCAGCCAAAGTTTCATCTTTTTTCAAGTATACAAGATGGGTTCATTCATGTAAAACATGACATGTTTTTTTGTATTGCTTTTACAACTGCAATGCTATTCCTATTGAATAAAACTTTGCCCATGTAAAACTGGTGTTTTGACTTGTATTAGTTAAGATGAGAGAATTTTCTCATATGTACATTATTCTATTTCAGTCTAATAATGATTGATATTCATAAAATTCATGATTTGTCTTTGCGGTTCTAATTAATCAAAGGAATAAATGACAATTTTCCTTTTAGATTAGAACCCATGGCAATATCTTGAAAATTGAATATGAAGATCTCCAAGTATTGTAGAACACATATCTAATTTAATAATTGGGGGTTGTCGTGCTAGTTTTTGATTTAGATATTAATAATATAGCAATGTTATAACAGTATGATGGATATTAGCCACACAAAACCTGAGTCATTCCGTTTCAATTAAAAGTTTATTGATGATAAGTGATGAGTACAGACAAGCTGATGGTATGAGTGATAAATGATTGTATTAAAAACTCAAAATTATAAAAAAAAAAATAAATATGCAGTACTATATGTTTGAACATAAAAAGATCTATATGTGAAAGTAGAATTTCCGACAATTACTTGACAAATCTACATGTATATGACATTCTTCAAAGAGCTACACATGTTGATAGAGATGATAGGATATTATTCCCAAATCAGTGCTAAAGATCTATTAGGAGAGTAAGAAACAATATTCAATATTGGTTCAAGGCGGCCACTTATTTAACCCGACCAGAGCTAATGTAGTGTGGCTCTGGTGGCCAGTGTAGCAGAGGCCACATGCATATCTCTATACTGTACAGTGAGTTAGTACCAGTAGAGACCCCTGGTGTCAAAGTCGGGCATGAGGCTTCACAGCTAAGTCAGAGCTGAACTGAGAATCCAGTAAAAACTGAATCTGGTACCCGAGTACACATTGGCAAAATCGAAAACGGACCAGCGGAAAAAGTTGAGGCTGAATCTAGGTCAAATCTCTCACTGTCTTGAGATCATATTTTTTCAAATATCTCCGGAACGGATGGGAATTTCGGAATGATTTTTTCACAGGTGGATCGAGCGTTTCAAGCTGGACTCATCCATACCAGTTGACATGTATATGACGTGATTTAATGTAAGAAAATCGAAAATTATTGATTTTGAAAAATGGTAAAACTAGGTCAAATCTTTGGAGTTGTGTCATTTACTTATAAAACAAAATGGAGACATAACTAAAGAATTAAATGATAGCTATATATGTTGGCTTTCAGATCTTGTTTAAAATTTTGTTCAGATTGGTATATATTTGGTGTTATTGATTCTTAAGACGAAGCTGATAAAAAAAAATTCTCCAATTTTCTTAAAATCAATAAAAAACACATTCAGCTTGAAAGTATCGCAATGATACTTTAGTCGGCCTTAAACAAGATATAGATGTTCAATTCTGATGGATGTTTGATGACCTGTGACTAACCACGCCTTAGGAAATAATTTTTGAAGTTGAGAGATTTCTCTCTCTTCAGTAAATGTCAGTCTCTAAATCTGTATTTCTCAATAAATAAACACACAACTGAAACAGGTAATAGTTGAGTCATAGTAGAACAACTTTCCCGAAGTGATTATAACAGTTTGTTTCAATCAAACCGTAAACATTTATGGGACACTTGATTTAACTCATACACAGGAAAATATGGTAAAAAAGGTTTAGAATTGGGTTTGGAGCGCCATCTAGCAAATACTGTATGAAGCATAGTATCACTCTCCCTTGCTGAGGTTTAGCTACGATCCCCTGCTATCAATGGAATGAGAATGTGAATGGAGAGTGCGTAACTTGTACAGGTGCGCTTGGATCGACCTGTGAAGCCGATTTTTGTCTTGTTTTGCCCATTTTGGAATATGTATGTTATTCCACGTAGTTAGATCCTTTTCATAAACCTTTAGGTTATGTCAGCGATCGCCAGTCAGATCTTTTTTGTACAGTAAAATATACAAAAAAACGAAAAGTCAAGACCAACACGGGAATCGAACTCCCTACACCCACATCCCTAGCCGAACCCTTTGCTGACTGCTCCATAGTGCTAGATGTATGACGTGGGTCAAATACTTAGAGTGGTGGCTGGAGTGGTGGTAGGTGGGGGGAGGGTATCAGTGGAGTTTTGAAAGGGCTACTAGCGACTTTGTCGTCGTACAGCCCCCCCGCCCCCTCTCTGCCCTCCCCTAGTTGAAATATTGAAAAGTTAAACCATCGGGCTGGGTTCGAACCCCCGACGTTCACATTCCCAGACAAACACCCTGCCGACTGCTCCACAAAGTCAGATGCTCTAAAGTGGTCAAATACTTAGGCTGGTGGTGAGTGGGAGGAATCAGCGAGTCTGAAAGTGGGGCTACCAGCGAAAGTTGAGATCTCATTGGTTTCTCACGAGAAAAGTATATAAGAAACCTACAGTATTAAACTTTGATTTCAGCATGGCTCAAAATGAATCATAAGAGAGGAAGCTTGTCTGAGTATAGTCCTATAAAAAAGAAGAACAGGGTCGAGTTTTTCACTGCACGAGAATCTCACTCTCGTGGGCCTTCAGTCTCATGAGAAACATACTTTTAATACATTTCAAAACTATCTTATTCAATACATATTGTCCTATTTTACCTACTAGGTAAGGAAACCCATAAAGCATTTAGTAACTTTTTTTTAAATCCGAATGAAATAGTTTGGACATGATTATCAATATTTAAAGATATCACTGGTGCCACAATTTGAGTGGTATGACATAAAGTTTGAGTCCCACTGATAATTTCCTTAAAAATAATAATCTAAACGGGTATTATCAATGTAATACCATAATACTTTCAATCCTCCAATGCTATAGAATGTGTACGGTCGTCTGAAAATACCAGTAGCGCCACCCCTTATATCCCGGGAAAATCAGGAACTACTGAGATTGGGGCTGCAGCCAAAGTTTCATCTTTTTTCAAGTATACAAGA
Organism: Alentia gelatinosa; assembly: GCA_950022655.1. Lineage (NCBI taxonomy): Eukaryota > Metazoa > Annelida > Polychaeta > Phyllodocida > Polynoidae > Alentia > Alentia gelatinosa. The sequence continues at coordinate 45,604 of OX465591.1, read as the reverse complement.
TGGGTTCATTCATGTAAAACATGACATGTTTTTTTGTATTGCTTTTACAACTGCAATGCTATTCCTATTGAATAAAACTTTGTCCATGTAAAACTGGTGTTTTGACTTGTATTAGTTAAGATGAGAGAATTTTCTCATATGTACATTATTCTATTTCAGTCTAATAATGATTGATATTCATAAAATTCATGATTTGTCTTTGCGGTTCTAATTAATCAAAGGAATAAATGACAATTTTCCTTTTAGATTAGAACCCATGGCAATATCTTGAAAATTGAATATGAAGATCTCCAAGTATTGTAGAACACATATCTAATTTAATAATTGGGGGTTGTCGTGCTAGTTTTTGATTTAGATATTAATAATATAGCAATGTTATAACAGTATGATGGATATTAGCCACACAAAACCTGAGTCATTCCGTTTCAATTAAAAGTTTATTGATGATAAGTGATGAGTACAGACAAGCTGATGGTATGAGTGATAGATGATTGTATTAAAAACTCAAAATTATAAAAAAATAAATAAATATGCAGTACTATATGTTTGAACATAAAAAGATCTATATGTGAAAGTAGAATTTCCGACAATTACTTTACAAATCTGCATGTATATGACATTCTTCAAAGAGCTACACATGTTGATAGAGATGATAGGATATTATTCCCAAATCAGTGCTAAAGATCTATTAGGAGAGTAAGAAACAATATTCAATATTGGTTCAAGGCGGCCACTTATTTAACCCGACCAGAGCTAATGTAGTGTGGCTCTGGTGGCCAGTGTAGCAGAGGCCACATGCATATCTCTATACTGTACAGTGAGTTAGTACCAGTAGAGACCCCTGGTGTCAAAGTCGGGCATGAGGCTTCACAGCTAAGTCAGAGCTGAACTGAGAATCCAGTAAAAACTGAATCTGGTACCCGAGTACACATTGGCAAAATCGAAAACGGACCAGCGGAAAAAGTTGAGGCTGAATCTAGGTCAAATCTCTCACTGTCTTGAGATCATATTTTTTCAAATATCTCCGGAACGGATGGGAATTTCGGAATGATTTTTTCACAGGTGGATCGAGCGTTTCAAGCTGGACTCATCCATACCAGTTGACATGTATATGACGTGATTTAATGTAAGAAAATCGAAAATTATTGATTTTGAAAAATGGTAAAACTAGGTCAAATCTTTGGAGTTGTGTCATTTACTTATAAAACAAAATGGAGACATAACTAAAGAATTAAATGATAGCTATATATGTTGGCTTTCAGATCTTGTTTAAAATTTTGTTCAGATTGGTCTATATTTGGTGTAATTGATTCTTTAGACGAAGCTGATAAAAAAAAATTCTCCAATTTTCTTAAAATCAATAAAAAACACATTCAGCTTGAAAGTATCGCAATGATACTTTAGTCGGCCTTAAACAAGATATAGATGTTCAATTCTGATGGATGTTTGATGACCTGTGACTAACCACGCCTTAGGAAATAATTTTTGAAGTTGAGAGATTTCTCTCTCTTCAGTAAATGTCAGTCTCTAAATCTGTATTTCTCAATAAATAAACACACAACTGAAACAGGTAATAGTTGAGTCATAGTAGAACAACTTTCCCGAAGTGATTATAACAGTTTGTTTCAATCAAACCGTAAACATTTATGGGACACTTGATTTAACTCATACACAGGAAAATATGGTAAAAAAGGTTTAGAATTGGGTTTGGAGCGCCATCTAGCAAATACTGTATGAAGCATAGTATCACTCTCCCTTGCAGAGGTTTAGCTACAATCCCCTGCTCTCAATGGAATGAGAATGTGAATGGAGAGTGCGTAACTTGTACAGGTGCGCTTGGATCGACCTGTGAAGCCGATTTTTGTCTTGTTTTGCCCATTTTGGAATATGTATGTTATTCCACGTAGTTAGATCCTTTTCATAAACCTTTAGGTTATGTCAGCGATCGCCAGTCAGATCTTTTTTGTACAGTAAAATATACAAAAAAACGAAAAGTCAAGACCAACACGGGAATCGAACTCCCTACACCCACATCCCTAGCCGAACACTTTGCTGACTGCTCCATAGTGCTAGATGTATGACGTGGGTCAAATACTTAGAGTGGTGGCTGGAGTGGTGGTAGGTGGGGGGAGGGTATCAGTGGAGTTTTGAAAGGGCTACTAGCGACTTTGTCGTCGTACAGCCCCCCCCCCTCTCTGCCCTCCCCTAGTTGAAATATTGAAAAGTTAAACCAACAGGCTGGGTTCGAACCCCCGACGTTCACATTCCCAGACAAACACCCTGCCGACTGCTCCACAAAGTCAGATGCTCTAAAGTGGTCAAATACTTAGGCTGGTGGTGAGTGGGAGGAATCAGCGAGTCTGAAAGTGGGGCTACCAGCGAAAGTTGAGATCTCATTGGTTTCTCACGAGAAAAGTATATAAGAAACCTACAGTATTAAACTTTGATTTCAGCATGGCTCAAAATGAATCATAAGAGAGGAAGCTTGTCTGAGTATAGTCCTATAAAAAAGAAGAACAGGGTCGAGTTTTTCACTGCACGAGAATCTCACTCTCGTGGGCCTTCAGTCTCATGAGAAACATACTTTTAATACATTTCAAAACTATCTTATTCAATACATATTGTCCTATTTTACCTACTAGGTAAGGAAACCCATAAAGCATTTAGTAACTTTTTTTTAAATCCGAATGAAATAGTTTGGACATGATTATCAATATTTAAAGATATCACTGGTGCCACAATTTGAGTGGTATGACATAAAGTTTGAGTCCCACTGATAATTTCCTTAAAAATAATAATCTAAACGGGTATTATCAATGTAATACCATAATACTTTCAATCCTCCAATGCTATAGAATGTGTACGGTCGTCTGAAAATACCAGTAGCGCCACCCCTTATATCCCGGGAAAATCAGGAACTACTGAGATTGGGGCTGCAGCCAAAGTTTCATCTTTTTTCAAGTATACAAGATGGGTTCATTCATGTAAAACATGACATGTTTTTTTGTATTGCTTTTACAACTGCAATGCTATTCCTATTGAATAAAACTTTGCCCATGTAAAACTGGTGTTTTGACTTGTATTAGTTAAGATGAGAGAATTTTCTCATATGTACATTATTCTATTTCAGTCTAATAATGATTGATATTCATAAAATTCATGATTTGTCTTTGCGGTTCTAATTAATCAAAGGAATAAATGACAATTTTCCTTTTAGATTAGAACCCATGGCAATATCTTGAAAATTGAATATGAAGATCTCCAAGTATTGGAGAACACATATCTAATTTAATAATTGGGGGTTGTCGTGCTAGTTTTTGATTTAGATATTAATAATATAGCAATGTTATAACAGTATGATGGATATTAGCCACACAAAACCTGAGTCATTCCGTTTCAATTAAAAGTTTATTGATGATAAGTGATGAGTACAGACAAGCTGATGGTATGAGTGATAGATGATTGTATTAAAAACTCAAAATTATAAAAAAATAAATAAATATGCAGTACTATATGTTTGAACATAAAAAGATCTATATGTGAAAGTAGAATTTCCGACAATTACTTTACAAATCTGCATGTATATGACATTCTTCAAAGAGCTACACATGTTGATAGAGATGATAGGATATTATTCCCAAATCAGTGCTAAAGATCTATTAGGAGAGTAAGAAACAATATTCAATATTGGTTCAAGGCGGCCACTTATTTAACCCGACCAGAGCTAATGTAGTGTGGCTCTGGTGGCCAGTGTAGCAGAGGCCACATGCATATCTCTATACTGTACAGTGAGTTAGTACCAGTAGAGACCCCTGGTGTCAAAGTCGGGCATGAGGCTTCACAGCTAAGTCAGAGCTGAACTGAGAATCCAGTAAAAACTGAATCTGGTACCCGAGTACACATTGGCAAAATCGAAAACGGACCAGCGGAAAAAGTTGAGGCTGAATCTAGGTCAAATCTCTCACTGTCTTGAGATCATATTTTTTCAAATATCTCCGGAACGGATGGGAATTTCGGAATGATTTTTTCACAGGTGGATCGAGCGTTTCAAGCTGGACTCATCCATACCAGTTGACATGTATATGACGTGATTTAATGTAAGAAAATCGAAAATTATTGATTTTGAAAAATGGTAAAACTAGGTCAAATCTTTGGAGTTGTGTCATTTACTTATAAAACAAAATGGAGACATAACTAAAGAATTAAATGATAGCTATATATGTTGGCTTTCAGATCTTGTTTAAAATTTTGTTCAGATTGGTCTATATTTGGTGTAATTGATTCTTTAGACGAAGCTGATAAAAAAAAATTCTCCAATTTTCTTAAAATCAATAAAAAACACATTCAGCTTGAAAGTATCGCAATGATACTTTAGTCGGCCTTAAACAAGATATAGATGTTCAATTCTGATGGATGTTTGATGACCTGTGACTAACCACGCCTTAGGAAATAATTTTTGAAGTTGAGAGATTTCTCTCTCTTCAGTAAATGTCAGTCTCTAAATCTGTATTTCTCAATAAATAAACACACAACTGAAACAGGTAATAGTTGAGTCATAGTAGAACAACTTTCCCGAAGTGATTATAACAGTTTGTTTCAATCAAACCGTAAACATTTATGGGACACTTGATTTAACTCATACACAGGAAAATATGGTAAAAAAGGTTTAGAATTGGGTTTGGAGCGCCATCTAGCAAATACTGTATGAAGCATAGTATCACTCTCCCTTGCAGAGGTTTAGCTACAATCCCCTGCTCTCAATGGAATGAGAATGTGAATGGAGAGTGCGTAACTTGTACAGGTGCGCTTGGATCGACCTGTGAAGCCGATTTTTGTCTTGTTTTGCCCATTTTGGAATATGTATGTTATTCCACGTAGTTAGATCCTTTTCATAAACCTTTAGGTTATGTCAGCGATCGCCAGTCAGATCTTTTTTGTACAGTAAAATATACAAAAAAACGAAAAGTCAAGACCAACACGGGAATCGAACTCCCTACACCCACATCCCTAGCCGAACACTTTGCTGACTGCTCCATAGTGCTAGATGTATGACGTGGGTCAAATACTTAGAGTGGTGGCTGGAGTGGTGGTAGGTGGGGGGAGGGTATCAGTGGAGTTTTGAAAGGGCTACTAGCGACTTTGTCGTCGTACAGCCCCCCCCCCCTCTCTGCCCTCCCCTAGTTGAAATATTGAAAAGTTAAACCAACAGGCTGGGTTCGAACCCCCGACGTTCACATTCCCAGACAAACACCCTGCCGACTGCTCCACAAAGTCAGATGCTCTAAAGTGGTCAAATACTTAGGCTGGTGGTGAGTGGGAGGAATCAGCGAGTCTGAAAGTGGGGCTACCAGCGAAAGTTGAGATCTCATTGGTTTCTCACGAGAAAAGTATATAAGAAACCTACAGTATTAAACTTTGATTTCAGCATGGCTCAAAATGAATCATAAGAGAGGAAGCTTGTCTGAGTATAGTCCTATAAAAAAGAAGAACAGGGTCGAGTTTTTCACTGCACGAGAATCTCACTCTCGTGGGCCTTCAGTCTCATGAGAAACATACTTTTAATACATTTCAAAACTATCTTATTCAATACATATTGTCCTATTTTACCTACTAGGTAAGGAAACCCATAAAGCATTTAGTAACTTTTTTTTAAATCCGAATGAAATAGTTTGGACATGATTATCAATATTTAAAGATATCACTGGTGCCACAATTTGAGTGGTATGACATAAAGTTTGAGTCCCACTGATAATTTCCTTAAAAATAATAATCTAAACGGGTATTATCAATGTAATACCATAATACTTTCAATCCTCCAATGCTATAGAATGTGTACGGTCGTCTGAAAATACCAGTAGCGCCACCCCTTATATCCCGGGAAAATCAGGAACTACTGAGATTGGGGCTGCAGCCAAAGTTTCATTTTTTTTCAAGTATACAAGATGGGTTCATTCATGTAAAACATGACATGTTTTTTTGTATTGCTTTTACAACTGCAATGCTATTCCTATTGAATAAAACTTTGCCCATGTAAAACTGGTGTTTTGACTTGTATTAGTTAAGATGAGAGAATTTTCTCATATGTACATTATTCTATTTCAGTCTAATAATGATTGATATTCATAAAATTCATGATTTGTCTTTGCGGTTCTAATTAATCAAAGGAATAAATGACAATTTTCCTTTTAGATTAGAACCCATGGCAATATCTTGAAAATTGAATATGAAGATCTCCAAGTATTGGAGAACACATATCTAATTTAATAATTGGGGGTTGTCGTGCTAGTTTTTGATTTAGATATTAATAATATAGCAATGTTATAACAGTATGATGGATATTAGCCACACAAAACCTGAGTCATTCCGTTTCAATTAAAAGTTTATTGATGATAAGTGATGAGTACAGACAAGCTGATGGTATGAGTGATAGATGATTGTATTAAAAACTCAAAATTATAAAAAAATAAATAAATATGCAGTACTATATGTTTGAACATAAAAAGATCTATATGTGAAAGTAGAATTTCCGACAATTACTTTACAAATCTGCATGTATATGACATTCTTCAAAGAGCTACACATGTTGATAGAGATGATAGGATATTATTCCCAAATCAGTGCTAAAGATCTATTAGGAGAGTAAGAAACAATATTCAATATTGGTTCAAGGCGGCCACTTATTTAACCCGACCAGAGCTAATGTAGTGTGGCTCTGGTGGCCAGTGTAGCAGAGGCCACATGCATATCTCTATACTGTACAGTGAGTTAGTACCAGTAGAGACCCCTGGTGTCAAAGTCGGGCATGAGGCTTCACAGCTAAGTCAGAGCTGAACTGAGAATCCAGTAAAAACTGAATCTGGTACCCGAGTACACATTGGCAAAATCGAAAACGGACCAGCGGAAAAAGTTGAGGCTGAATCTAGGTCAAATCTCTCACTGTCTTGAGATCATATTTTTTCAAATATCTCCGGAACGGATGGGAATTTCGGAATGATTTTTTCACAGGTGGATCGAGCGTTTCAAGCTGGACTCATCCATACCAGTTGACATGTATATGACGTGATTTAATGTAAGAAAATCGAAAATTATTGATTTTGAAAAATGGTAAAACTAGGTCAAATCTTTGGAGTTGTGTCATTTACTTATAAAACAAAATGGAGACATAACTAAAGAATTAAATGATAGCTATATATGTTGGCTTTCAGATCTTGTTTAAAATTTTGTTCAGATTGGTCTATATTTGGTGTAATTGATTCTTTAGACGAAGCTGATAAAAAAAAATTCTCCAATTTTCTTAAAATCAATAAAAAACACATTCAGCTTGAAAGTATCGCAATGATACTTTAGTCGGCCTTAAACAAGATATAGATGTTCAATTCTGATGGATGTTTGATGACCTGTGACTAACCACGCCTTAGGAAATAATTTTTGAAGTTGAGAGATTTCTCTCTCTTCAGTAAATGTCAGTCTCTAAATCTGTATTTCTCAATAAATAAACACACAACTGAAACAGGTAATAGTTGAGTCATAGTAGAACAACTTTCCCGAAGTGATTATAACAGTTTGTTTCAATCAAACCGTAAACATTTATGGGACACTTGATTTAACTCATACACAGGAAAATATGGTAAAAAAGGTTTAGAATTGGGTTTGGAGCGCCATCTAGCGGATACTGTATGAAGCATAGTATCACTCTCCCTTGCAGAGGTTTAGCTACAATCCCCTGCTATCAATGGAATGAGAATGTGAATGGAGAGTGCGTAACTTGTACAGGTGCGCTTGGATCGACCTGTGAAGCCGATTTTTGTCTTGTTTTGCCCATTTTGGAATATGTATGTTATTCCACGTAGTTAGATCCTTTTCATAAACCTTTAGGTTATGTCAGCGATCGCCAGTCAGATCTTTTTTGTACAGTAAAATATACAAAAAAACGAAAAGTCAAGACCAACACGGGAATCGAACTCCCTACACCCACATCCCTAGCCGAACACTTTGCTGACTGCTCCATAGTGCTAGATGTATGACGTGGGTCAAATACTTAGAGTGGTGGCTGGAGTGGTGGTAGGTGGGGGGAGGGTATCAGTGGAGTTTTGAAAGGGCTACTAGCGACTTTGTCGTCGTACAGCCCCCCCGCCCCCTCTCTGCCCTCCCCTAGTTGAAATATTGAAAAGTTAAACCATCGGGCTGGGTTCGAACCCCCGACGTTCACATTCCCAGACAAACACCCTGCCGACTGCTCCACAAAGTCAGATGCTCTAAAGTGGTCAAATACTTAGGCTGGTGGTGAGTGGGAGGAATCAGCGAGTCTGAAAGTGGGGCTACCAGCGAAAGTTGAGATCTCATTGGTTTCTCACGAGAAAAGTATATAAGAAACCTACAGTATTAAACTTTGATTTCAGCATGGCTCAAAATGAATCATAAGAGAGGAAGCTTGTCTGAGTATAGTCCTATAAAAAAGAAGAACAGGGTCGAGTTTTTCACTGCACGAGAATCTCACTCTCGTGGGCCTTCAGTCTCATGAGAAACATACTTTTAATACATTTCAAAACTATCTTATTCAATACATATTGTCCTATTTTACCTACTAGGTAAGGAAACCCATAAAGCATTTAGTAACTTTTTTTTAAATCCGAATGAAATAGTTTGGACATGATTATCAATATTTAAAGATATCACTGGTGCCACAATTTGAGTGGTATGACATAAAGTTTGAGTCCCACTGATAATTTCCTTAAAAATAATAATCTAAACGGGTATTATCAATGTAATACCATAATACTTTCAATCCTCCAATGCTATAGAATGTGTACGGTCGTCTGAAAATACCAGTAGCGCCACCCCTTATATCCCGGGAAAATCAGGAACTACTGAGATTGGGGCTGCAGCCAAAGTTTCATTTTTTTTCAAGTATACAAGATGGGTTCATTCATGTAAAACATGACATGTTTTTTTGTATTGCTTTTACAACTGCAATGCTATTCCTATTGAATAAAACTTTGCCCATGTAAAACTGGTGTTTTGACTTGTATTAGTTAAGATGAGAGAATTTTCTCATATGTACATTATTCTATTTCAGTCTAATAATGATTGATATTCATAAAATTCATGATTTGTCTTTGCGGTTCTAATTAATCAAAGGAATAAATGACAATTTTCCTTTTAGATTAGAACCCATGGCAATATCTTGAAAATTGAATATGAAGATCTCCAAGTATTGGAGAACACATATCTAATTTAATAATTGGGGGTTGTCGTGCTAGTTTTTGATTTAGATATTAATAATATAGCAATGTTATAACAGTATGATGGATATTAGCCACACAAAACCTGAGTCATTCCGTTTCAATTAAAAGTTTATTGATGATAAGTGATGAGTACAGACAAGCTGATGGTATGAGTGATAGATGATTGTATTAAAAACTCAAAATTATAAAAAAATAAATAAATATGCAGTACTATATGTTTGAACATAAAAAGATCTATATGTGAAAGTAGAATTTCCGACAATTACTTGACAAATCTGCATGTATATGACATTCTTCAAAGAGCTACACATGTTGATAGAGATGATAGGATATTATTCCCAAATCAGTGCTAAAGATCTATTAGGAGAGTAAGAAACAATATTCAATATTGGTTCAAGGCGGCCACTTATTTAACCCGACCAGAGCTAATGTAGTGTGGCTCTGGTGGCCAGTGTAGCAGAGGCCACATGCATATCTCTATACTGTACAGTGAGTTAGTACCAGTAGAGACCCCTGGTGTCAAAGTCGGGCATGAGGCTTCACAGCTAAGTCAGAGCTGAACTGAGAATCCAGTAAAAACTGAATCTGGTACCCGAGTACACATTGGCAAAATCGAAAACGGACCAGCGGAAAAAGTTGAGGCTGAATCTAGGTCAAATCTCTCACTGTCTTGAGATCATATTTTTTCAAATATCTCCGGAACGGATGGGAATTTCGGAATGATTTTTTCACAGGTGGATCGAGCGTTTCAAGCTGGACTCATCCATACCAGTTGACATGTATATGACGTGATTTAATGTAAGAAAATCGAAAATTATTGATTTTGAAAAATGGTAAAACTAGGTCAAATCTTTGGAGTTGTGTCATTTACTTATAAAACAAAATGGAGACATAACTAAAGAATTAAATGATAGCTATATATGTTGGCTTTCAGATCTTGTTTAAAATTTTGTTCAGATTGGTATATATTTGGTGTTATTGATTCTTTAGACGAAGCTGATAAAAAAAAATTCTCCAATTTTCTTAAAATCAATAAAAAACACATTCAGCTTGAAAGTATCGCAATGATACTTTAGTCGGCCTTAAACAAGATATAGATGTTCAATTCTGATGGATGTTTGATGACCTGTGACTAACCACGCCTTAGGAAATAATTTTTGAAGTTGAGAGATTTCTCTCTCTTCAGTAAATGTCAGTCTCTAAATCTGTATTTCTCAATAAATAAACACACAACTGAAACAGGTAATAGTTGAGTCATAGTAGAACAACTTTCCCGAAGTGATTATAACAGTTTGTTTCAATCAAACCGTAAACATTTATGGGACACTTGATTTAACTCATACACAGGAAAATATGGTAAAAAAGGTTTAGAATTGGGTTTGGGGCGCCATCTAGCGGATACTGTATGAAGCATAGTATCACTCTCCCTTGCAGAGGTTTAGCTACAATCCCCTGCTATCAATGGAATGAGAATGTGAATGGAGAGTGCGTAACTTGTACAGGTGCGCTTGGATCGACCTGTGAAGCCGATTTTTGTCTTGTTTTGCCCATTTTGGAATATGTATGTTATTCCACGTAGTTAGATCCTTTTCATAAACCTTTAGGTTATGTCAGCGATCGCCAGTCAGATCTTTTTTGTACAGTAAAATATACAAAAAAACGAAAAGTCAAGACCAACACGGGAATCGAACTCCCTACACCCACATCCCTAGCCGAACACTTTGCTGACTGCTCCATAGTGCTAGATGTATGACGTGGGTCAAATACTTAGAGTGGTGGCTGGAGTGGTGGTAGGTGGGGGGAGGGTATCAGTGGAGTTTTGAAAGGGCTACTAGCGACTTTGTCGTCGTACAGCCCCCCCGCCCCCTCTCTGCCCTCCCCTAGTTGAAATATTGAAAAGTTAAACCATCGGGCTGGGTTCGAACCCCCGACGTTCACATTCCCAGACAAACACCCTGCCGACTGCTCCACAAAGTCAGATGCTCTAAAGTGGTCAAATACTTAGGCTGGTGGTGAGTGGGAGGAATCAGCGAGTCTGAAAGTGGGGCTACCAGCGAAAGTTGAGATCTCATTGGTTTCTCACGAGAAAAGTATATAAGAAACCTACAGTATTAAACTTTGATTTCAGCATGGCTCAAAATGAATCATAAGAGAGGAAGCTTGTCTGAGTATAGTCCTATAAAAAAGAAGAACAGGGTCGAGTTTTTCACTGCACGAGAATCTCACTCTCGTGGGCCTTCAGTCTCATGAGAAACATACTTTTAATACATTTCAAAACTATCTTATTCAATACATATTGTCCTATTTTACCTACTAGGTAAGGAAACCCATAAAGCATTTAGTAACTTTTTTTTAAATCCGAATGAAATAGTTTGGACATGATTATCAATATTTAAAGATATCACTGGTGCCACAATTTGAGTGGTATGACATAAAGTTTGAGTCCCACTGATAATTTCCTTAAAAATAATAATCTAAACGGGTATTATCAATGTAATACCATAATACTTTCAATCCTCCAATGCTATAGAATGTGTACGGTCGTCTGAAAATACCAGTAGCGCCACCCCTTATATCCCGGGAAAATCAGGAACTACTGAGATTGGGGCTGCAGCCAAAGTTTCATCTTTTTTCAAGTATACAAGATGGGTTCATTCATGTAAAACATGACATGTTTTTTTGTATTGCTTTTACAACTGCAATGCTATTCCTATTGAATAAAACTTTGCCCATGTAAAACTGGTGTTTTGACTTGTATTAGTTAAGATGAGAGAATTTTCTCATATGTACATTATTCTATTTCAGTCTAATAATGATTGATATTCATAAAATTCATGATTTGTCTTTGCGGTTCTAATTAATCAAAGGAATAAATGACAATTTTCCTTTTAGATTAGAACCCATGGCAATATCTTGAAAATTGAATATGAAGATCTCCAAGTATTGTAGAACACATATCTAATTTAATAATTGGGGGTTGTCGTGCTAGTTTTTGATTTAGATATTAATAATATAGCAATGTTATAACAGTATGATGGATATTAGCCACACAAAACCTGAGTCATTCCGTTTCAATTAAAAGTTTATTGATGATAAGTGATGAGTACAGACAAGCTGATGGTATGAGTGATAGATGATTGTATTAAAAACTCAAAATTATAAAAAAAAAAATAAATATGCAGTACTATATGTTTGAACATAAAAAGATCTATATGTGAAAGTAGAATTTCCGACAATTACTTGACAAATCTACATGTATATGACATTCTTCAAAGAGCTACACATGTTGATAGAGATGATAGGATATTATTCCCAAATCAGTGCTAAAGATCTATTAGGAGAGTAAGAAACAATATTCAATATTGGTTCAAGGCGGCCACTTATTTAACCCGACCAGAGCTAATGTAGTGTGGCTCTGGTGGCCAGTGTAGCAGAGGCCACATGCATATCTCTATACTGTACAGTGAGTTAGTACCAGTAGAGACCCCTGGTGTCAAAGTCGGGCATGAGGCTTCACAGCTAAGTCAGAGCTGAACTGAGAATCCAGTAAAAACTGAATCTGGTACCCGAGTACACATTGGCAAAATCGAAAACGGACCAGCGGAAAAAGTTGAGGCTGAATCTAGGTCAAATCTCTCACTGTCTTGAGATCATATTTTTTCAAATATCTCCGGAACGGATGGGAATTTCGGAATGATTTTTTCACAGGTGGATCGAGCGTTTCAAGCTGGACTCATCCATACCAGTTGACATGTATATGACGTGATTTAATGTAAGAAAATCGAAAATTATTGATTTTGAAAAATGGTAAAACTAGGTCAAATCTTTGGAGTTGTGTCATTTACTTATAAAACAAAATGGAGACATAACTAAAGAATTAAATGATAGCTATATATGTTGGCTTTCAGATCTTGTTTAAAATTTTGTTCAGATTGGTATATATTTGGTGTTATTGATTCTTTAGACGAAGCTGATAAAAAAAAATTCTCCAATTTTCTTAAAATCAATAAAAAACACATTCAGCTTGAAAGTATCGCAATGATACTTTAGTCGGCCTTAAACAAGATATAGATGTTCAATTCTGATGGATGTTTGATGACCTGTGACTAACCACGCCTTAGGAAATAATTTTTGAAGTTGAGAGATTTCTCTCTCTTCAGTAAATGTCAGTCTCTAAATCTGTATTTCTCAATAAATAAACACACAACTGAAACAGGTAATAGTTGAGTCATAGTAGAACAACTTTCCCGAAGTGATTATAACAGTTTGTTTCAATCAAACCGTAAACATTTATGGGACACTTGATTTAACTCATACACAGGAAAATATGGTAAAAAAGGTTTAGAATTGGGTTTGGAGCGCCATCTAGCAAATACTGTATGAAGCATAGTATCACTCTCCCTTGCAGAGGTTTAGCTACAATCCCCTGCTCTCAATGGAATGAGAATGTGAATGGAGAGTGCGTAACTTGTACAGGTGCGCTTGGATCGACCTGTGAAGCCGATTTTTGTCTTGTTTTGCCCATTTTGGAATATGTATGTTATTCCACGTAGTTAGATCCTTTTCATAAACCTTTAGGTTATGTCAGCGATCGCCAGTCAGATCTTTTTTGTACAGTAAAATATACAAAAAAACGAAAAGTCAAGACCAACACGGGAATCGAACTCCCTACACCCACATCCCTAGCCGAACACTTTGCTGACTGCTCCATAGTGCTAGATGTATGACGTGGGTCAAATACTTAGAGTGGTGGCTGGAGTGGTGGTAGGTGGGGGGAGGGTATCAGTGGAGTTTTGAAAGGGCTACTAGCGACTTTGTCGTCGTACAGCCCCCCCCCCCCTCTCTGCCCTCCCCTAGTTGAAATATTGAAAAGTTAAACCATCGGGCTGGGTTCGAACCCCCGACGTTCACATTCCCAGACAAACACCCTGCCGACTGCTCCACAAAGTCAGATGCTCTAAAGTGGTCAAATACTTAGGCTGGTGGTGAGTGGGAGGAATCAGCGAGTCTGAAAGTGGGGCTACCAGCGAAAGTTGAGATCTCATTGGTTTCTCACGAGAAAAGTATATAAGAAACCTACAGTATTAAACTTTGATTTCAGCATGGCTCAAAATGAATCATAAGAGAGGAAGCTTGTCTGAGTATAGTCCTATAAAAAAGAAGAACAGGGTCGAGTTTTTCACTGCACGAGAATCTCACTCTCGTGGGCCTTCAGTCTCATGAGAAACATACTTTTAATACATTTCAAAACTATCTTATTCAATACATATTGTCCTATTTTACCTACTAGGTAAGGAAACCCATAAAGCATTTAGTAACTTTTTTTTAAATCCGAATGAAATAGTTTGGACATGATTATCAATATTTAAAGATATCACTGGTGCCACAATTTGAGTGGTATGACATAAAGTTTGGGTCCCACTGATAATTTCCTTAAAAATAATAATCTAAACGGGTATTATCAATGTAATACCATAATACTTTCAATCCTCCAATGCTATAGAATGTGTACGGTCGTCTGAAAATACCAGTAGCGCCACCCCTTATATCCCGGGAAAATCAGGAACTACTGAGATTGGCGCTGCAGCGAAAGTTTCATCTTTTTTCAGGTATACAAGATGGGTTCATTCATGTAAACATGACATGTTTTTTTGTATTGCTTTTACAACTGCAATGCTATTCCTATTGAATAAAACTTTGCCCATGTAAAACTGGTGTTTTGACTTGTATTAGTTAAGATGAGAGAATTTTCTCATATGTACATTATTCTATTTCAGTCTAATAATGATTGATATTCATAAAATTCATGATTTGTCTTTGCGGTTCTAATTAATCAAAGGAATAAATGACAATTTTCCTTTTAGATTAGAACCCATGGCAATATTTTGAAAATTGAATATGAAGATCTCCAAGTATTGTAGAACACATATCTAATTTAATAATTGGGGGTTGTCGTGCTAGTTTTTGATTTAGATATTAATAATATAGCAATGTTATAACAGTATGATGGATATTAGCCACACAAAACCTGAGTCATTCCGTTTCAATTAAAAGTTTATTGATGATAAGTGATGAGTACAGACAAGCTGATGGTATGAGTGATAGATGATTGTATTAAAAACTCAAAATTATAAAAAAAAAAAAAAATGCAGTACTATATGTTTGAACATAAAAAGATCTATATGTGAAAGTAGAATTTCCGACAATTACTTGACAAATCTACATGTATATGACATTCTTCAAAGAGCTACACATGTTGATAGAGATGATAGGATATTATTCCCAAATCAGTGCTAAAGATCTATTAGGAGAGTAAGAAACAATATTCAATATTGGTTCAAGGCGGCCACTTATTTAACCCGACCAGAGCTAATGTAGTGTGGCTCTGGTGGCCAGTGTAGCAGAGGCCACATGCATATCTCTATACTGTACAGTGAGTTAGTACCAGTAGAGACCCCTGGTGTCAAAGTCGGGCATGAGGCTTCACAGCTAAGTCAGAGCTGAACTGAGAATCCAGTAAAAACTGAATCTGGTACCCGAGTACACATTGGCAAAATCGAAAACGGACCAGCGGAAAAAGTTGAGGCTGAATCTAGGTCAAATCTCTCACTGTCTTGAGATCATATTTTTTCAAATATCTCCGGAACGGATGGGAATTTCGGAATGATTTTTTCACAGGTGGATCGAGCGTTTCAAGCTGGACTCATCCATACCAGTTGACATGTATATGACGTGATTTAATGTAAGAAAATCGAAAATTATTGATTTTGAAAAATGGTAAAACTAGGTCAAATCTTTGGAGTTGTGTCATTTACTTATAAAACAAAATGGAGACATAACTAAAGAATTAAATGATAGCTATATATGTTGGCTTTCAGATCTTGTTTAAAATTTTGTTCAGATTGGTATATATTTGGTGTTATTGATTCTTAAGACGAAGCTGATAAAAAAAAATTCTCCAATTTTCTTAAAATCAATAAAAAACACATTCAGCTTGAAAGTATCGCAATGATACTTTAGTCGGCCTTAAACAAGATATAGATGTTCAATTCTGATGGATGTTTGATGACCTGTGACTAACCACGCCTTAGGAAATAATTTTTGAAGTTGAGAGATTTCTCTCTCTTCAGTAAATGTCAGTCTCTAAATCTGTATTTCTCAATAAATAAACACACAACTGAAACAGGTAATAGTTGAGTCATAGTAGAACAACTTTCCCGAAGTGATTATAACAGTTTGTTTCAATCAAACCGTAAACATTTATGGGACACTTGATTTAACTCATACACAGGAAAATATGGTAAAAAAGGTTTAGAATTGGGTTTGGAGCGCCATCTAGCAAATACTGTATGAAGCATAGTATCACTCTCCCTTGCAGAGGTTTAGCTTCAATCCCCTGCTATCAATGGAATGAGAATGTGAATGGAGAGTGCGTAACTTGTACAGGTGCGCTTGGATCGACCTGTGAAGCCGATTTTTGTCTTGTTTTGCCCATTTTGGAATATGTATGTTATTCCACGTAGTTAGATCCTTTTCATAAACCTTTAGGTTATGTCAGCGATCGCCAGTCAGATCTTTTTTGTACAGTAAAATATACAAAAAAACGAAAAGTCAAGACCAACACGGGAATCGAACTCCCTACACCCACATCCCTAGCCGAACCCTTTGCTGACTGCTCCATAGTGCTAGATGTATGACGTGGGTCAAATACTTAGAGTGGTGGCTGGAGTGGTGGTAGGTGGGGGGAGGGTATCAGTGGAGTTTTGAAAGGGCTACTAGCGACTTTGTCGTCGTACAGCCCCCCCCCCTCTCTGCCCTCCCCTAGTTGAAATATTGAAAAGTTAAACCAACAGGCTGGGTTCGAACCCCCGACGTTCACATTCCCAGACAAACACCCTGCCGACTGCTCCACAAAGTCAGATGCTCTAAAGTGGTCAAATACTTAGGCTGGTGGTGAGTGGGAGGAATCAGCGAGTCTGAAAGTGGGGCTACCAGCGAAAGTTGAGATCTCATTGGTTTCTCACGAGAAAAGTATATAAGAAACCTACAGTATTAAACTTTGATTTCAGCATGGCTCAAAATGAATCATAAGAGAGGAAGCTTGTCTGAGTATAGTCCTATAAAAAAGAAGAACAGGGTCGAGTTTTTCACTGCACGAGAATCTCACTCTCGTGGGCCTTCAGTCTCATGAGAAACATACTTTTAATACATTTCAAAACTATCTTATTCAATACATATTGTCCTATTTTACCTACTAGGTAAGGAAACCCATAAAGCATTTAGTAACTTTTTTTTAAATCCGAATGAAATAGTTTGGACATGATTATCAATATTTAAAGATATCACTGGTGCCACAATTTGAGTGGTATGACATAAAGTTTGAGTCCCACTGATAATTTCCTTAAAAATAATAATCTAAACGGGTATTATCAATGTAATACCATAATACTTTCAATCCTCCAATGCTATAGAATGTGTACGGTCGTCTGAAAATACCAGTAGCGCCACCCCTTATATCCCGGGAAAATCAGGAACTACTGAGATTGGGGCTGCAGCCAAAGTTTCATCTTTTTTCAAGTATACAAGATGGGTTCATTCATGTAAAACATGACATGTTTTTTTGTATTGCTTTTACAACTGCAATGCTATTCCTATTGAATAAAACTTTGCCCATGTAAAACTGGTGTTTTGACTTGTATTAGTTAAGATGAGAGAATTTTCTCATATGTACATTATTCTATTTCAGTCTAATAATGATTGATATTCATAAAATTCATGATTTGTCTTTGCGGTTCTAATTAATCAAAGGAATAAATGACAATTTTCCTTTTAGATTAGAACCCATGGCAATATCTTGAAAATTGAATATGAAGATCTCCAAGTATTGTAGAACACATATCTAATTTAATAATTGGGGGTTGTCGTGCTAGTTTTTGATTTAGATATTAATAATATAGCAATGTTATAACAGTATGATGGATATTAGCCACACAAAACCTGAGTCATTCCGTTTCAATTAAAAGTTTATTGATGATAAGTGATGAGTACAGACAAGCTGATGGTATGAGTGATAGATGATTGTATTAAAAACTCAAAATTATAAAAAAATAAATAAATATGCAGTACTATATGTTTGAACATAAAAAGATCTATATGTGAAAGTAGAATTTCCGACAATTACTTTACAAATCTGCATGTATATGACATTCTTCAAAGAGCTACACATGTTGATAGAGATGATAGGATATTATTCCCAAATCAGTGCTAAAGATCTATTAGGAGAGTAAGAAACAATATTCAATATTGGTTCAAGGCGGCCACTTATTTAACCCGACCAGAGCTAATGTAGTGTGGCTCTGGTGGCCAGTGTAGCAGAGGCCACATGCATATCTCTATACTGTACAGTGAGTTAGTACCAGTAGAGACCCCTGGTGTCAAAGTCGGGCATGAGGCTTCACAGCTAAGTCAGAGCTGAACTGAGAATCCAGTAAAAACTGAATCTGGTACCCGAGTACACATTGGCAAAATCGAAAACGGACCAGCGGAAAAAGTTGAGGCTGAATCTAGGTCAAATCTCTCACTGTCTTGAGATCATATTTTTTCAAATATCTCCGGAACGGATGGGAATTTCGGAATGATTTTTTCACAGGTGGATCGAGCGTTTCAAGCTGGACTCATCCATACCAGTTGACATGTATATGACGTGATTTAATGTAAGAAAATCGAAAATTATTGATTTTGAAAAATGGTAAAACTAGGTCAAATCTTTGGAGTTGTGTCATTTACTTATAAAACAAAATGGAGACATAACTAAAGAATTAAATGATAGCTATATATGTTGGCTTTCAGATCTTGTTTAAAATTTTGTTCAGATTGGTCTATATTTGGTGTAATTGATTCTTTAGACGAAGCTGATAAAAAAAAATTCTCCAATTTTCTTAAAATCAATAAAAAACACATTCAGCTTGAAAGTATCGCAATGATACTTTAGTCGGCCTTAAACAAGATATAGATGTTCAATTCTGATGGATGTTTGATGACCTGTGACTAACCACGCCTTAGGAAATAATTTTTGAAGTTGAGAGATTTCTCTCTCTTCAGTAAATGTCAGTCTCTAAATCTGTATTTCTCAATAAATAAACACACAACTGAAACAGGTAATAGTTGAGTCATAGTAGAACAACTTTCCCGAAGTGATTATAACAGTTTGTTTCAATCAAACCGTAAACATTTATGGGACACTTGATTTAACTCATACACAGGAAAATATGGTAAAAAAGGTTTAGAATTGGGTTTGGAGCGCCATCTAGCAAATACTGTATGAAGCATAGTATCACTCTCCCTTGCAGAGGTTTAGCTACAATCCCCTGCTCTCAATGGAATGAGAATGTGAATGGAGAGTGCGTAACTTGTACAGGTGCGCTTGGATCGACCTGTGAAGCCGATTTTTGTCTTGTTTTGCCCATTTTGGAATATGTATGTTATTCCACGTAGTTAGATCCTTTTCATAAACCTTTAGGTTATGTCAGCGATCGCCAGTCAGATCTTTTTTGTACAGTAAAATATACAAAAAAACGAAAAGTCAAGACCAACACGGGAATCGAACTCCCTACACCCACATCCCTAGCCGAACACTTTGCTGACTGCTCCATAGTGCTAGATGTATGACGTGGGTCAAATACTTAGAGTGGTGGCTGGAGTGGTGGTAGGTGGGGGGAGGGTATCAGTGGAGTTTTGAAAGGGCTACTAGCGACTTTGTCGTCGTACAGCCCCCCCCCCATCTCTGCCCTCCCCTAGTTGAAATATTGAAAAGTTAAACCATCGGGCTGGGTTCGAACCCCCGACGTTCACATTCCCAGACAAACACCCTGCCGACTGCTCCACAAAGTCAGATGCTCTAAAGTGGTCAAATACTTAGGCTGGTGGTGAGTGGGAGGAATCAGCGAGTCTGAAAGTGGGGCTACCAGCGAAAGTTGAGATCTCATTGGTTTCTCACGAGAAAAGTATATAAGAAACCTACAGTATTAAACTTTGATTTCAGCATGGCTCAAAATGAATCATAAGAGAGGAAGCTTGTCTGAGTATAGTCCTATAAAAAAGAAGAACAGGGTCGAGTTTTTCACTGCACGAGAATCTCACTCTCGTGGGCCTTCAGTCTCATGAGAAACATACTTTTAATACATTTCAAAACTATCTTATTCAATACATATTGTCCTATTTTACCTACTAGGTAAGGAAACCCATAAAGCATTTAGTAACTTTTTTTTAAATCCGAATGAAATAGTTTGGACATGATTATCAATATTTAAAGATATCACTGGTGCCACAATTTGAGTGGTATGACATAAAGTTTGAGTCCCACTGATAATTTCCTTAAAAATAATAATCTAAACGGGTATTATCAATGTAATACCATAATACTTTCAATCCTCCAATGCTATAGAATGTGTACGGTCGTCTGAAAATACCAGTAGCGCCACCCCTTATATCCCGGGAAAATCAGGAACTACTGAGATTGGGGCTGCAGCCAAAGTTTCATCTTTTTTCAAGTATACAAGATGGGTTCATTCATGTAAAACATGACATGTTTTTTTGTATTGCTTTTACAACTGCAATGCTATTCCTATTGAATAAAACTTTGCCCATGTAAAACTGGTGTTTTGACTTGTATTAGTTAAGATGAGAGAATTTTCTCATATGTACATTATTCTATTTCAGTCTAATAATGATTGATATTCATAAAATTCATGATTTGTCTTTGCGGTTCTAATTAATCAAAGGAATAAATGACAATTTTCCTTTTAGATTAGAACCCATGGCAATATCTTGAAAATTGAATATGAAGATCTCCAAGTATTGTAGAACACATATCTAATTTAATAATTGGGGGTTGTCGTGCTAGTTTTTGATTTAGATATTAATAATATAGCAATGTTATAACAGTATGATGGATATTAGCCACACAAAACCTGAGTCATTCCGTTTCAATTAAAAGTTTATTGATGATAAGTGATGAGTACAGACAAGCTGATGGTATGAGTGATAGATGATTGTATTAAAAACTCAAAATTATAAAAAGAAAAATAAATATGCAGTACTATATGTTTGAACATAAAAAGATCTATATGTGAAAGTAGAATTTCCGACAATTACTTGACAAATCTACATGTATATGACATTCTTCAAAGAGCTACACATGTTGATAGAGATGATAGGATATTATTCCCAAATCAGTGCTAAAGATCTATTAGGAGAGTAAGAAACAATATTCAATATTGGTTCAAGGCGGCCACTTATTTAACCCGACCAGAGCTAATGTAGTGTGGCTCTGGTGGCCAGTGTAGCAGAGGCCACATGCATATCTCTATACTGTACAGTGAGTTAGTACCAGTAGAGACCCCTGGTGTCAAAGTCGGGCATGAGGCTTCACAGCTAAGTCAGAGCTGAACTGAGAATCCAGTAAAAACTGAATCTGGTACCCGAGTACACATTGGCAAAATCGAAAACGGACCAGCGGAAAAAGTTGAGGCTGAATCTAGGTCAAATCTCTCACTGTCTTGAGATCATATTTTTTCAAATATCTCCGGAACGGATGGGAATTTCGGAATGATTTTTTCACAGGTGGATCGAGCGTTTCAAGCTGGACTCATCCATACCAGTTGACATGTATATGACGTGATTTAATGTAAGAAAATCGAAAATTATTGATTTTGAAAAATGGTAAAACTAGGTCAAATCTTTGGAGTTGTGTCATTTACTTATAAAACAAAATGGAGACATAACTAAAGAATTAAATGATAGCTATATATGTTGGCTTTCAGATCTTGTTTAAAATTTTGTTCAGATTGGTATATATTTGGTGTTATTGATTCTTAAGACGAAGCTGATAAAAAAAAATTCTCCAATTTTCTTAAAATCAATAAAAAACACATTCAGCTTGAAAGTATCGCAATGATACTTTAGTCGGCCTTAAACAAGATATAGATGTTCAATTCTGATGGATGTTTGATGACCTGTGACTAACCACGCCTTAGGAAATAATTTTTGAAGTTGAGAGATTTCTCTCTCTTCAGTAAATGTCAGTCTCTAAATCTGTATTTCTCAATAAATAAACACACAACTGAAACAGGTAATAGTTGAGTCATAGTAGAACAACTTTCCCGAAGTGATTATAACAGTTTGTTTCAATCAAACCGTAAACATTTATGGGACACTTGATTTAACTCATACACAGGAAAATATGGTAAAAAAGGTTTAGAATTGGGTTTGGAGCGCCATCTAGCAAATACTGTATGAAGCATAGTATCACTCTCCCTTG
Organism: Alentia gelatinosa; assembly: GCA_950022655.1. Taxonomy (NCBI): domain Eukaryota; kingdom Metazoa; phylum Annelida; class Polychaeta; order Phyllodocida; family Polynoidae; genus Alentia; species Alentia gelatinosa. The sequence goes on along the minus strand of OX465591.1, from coordinate 23,041 downwards.
CAGAGGTTTAGCTACAATCCCCTGCTATCAATGGAATGAGAATGTGAATGGAGAGTGCGTAACTTGTACAGGTGCGCTTGGATCGACCTGTGAAGCCGATTTTTGTCTTGTTTTGCCCATTTTGGAATATGTATGTTATTCCACGTAGTTAGATCCTTTTCATAAACCTTTAGGTTATGTCAGCGATCGCCAGTCAGATCTTTTTTGTACAGTAAAATATACAAAAAAACGAAAAGTCAAGACCAATACGGGAATCGAACTCCCTACACCCACATCCCTAGCCGAACCCTTTGCTGACTGCTCCATAGTGCTAGATGTATGACGTGGGTCAAATACTTAGAGTGGTGGCTGGAGTGGTGGTAGGTGGGGGGAGGGTATCAGTGGAGTTTTGAAAGGGCTACTAGCGACTTTGTCGTCGTACAGCCCCCCCCCCCCTCTCTGCCCTCCCCTAGTTGAAATATTGAAAAGTTAAACCAACAGGCTGGGTTCGAACCCCCGACGTTCACATTCCCAGACAAACACCCTGCCGACTGCTCCACAAAGTCAGATGCTCTAAAGTGGTCAAATACTTAGGCTGGTGGTGAGTGGGAGGAATCAGCGAGTCTGAAAGTGGGGCTACCAGCGAAAGTTGAGATCTCATTGGTTTCTCACGAGAAAAGTATATAAGAAACCTACAGTATTAAACTTTGATTTCAGCATGGCTCAAAATGAATCATAAGAGAGGAAGCTTGTCTGAGTATAGTCCTATAAAAAAGAAGAACAGGGTCGAGTTTTTCACTGCACGAGAATCTCACTCTCGTGGGCCTTCAGTCTCATGAGAAACATACTTTTAATACATTTCAAAACTATCTTATTCAATACATATTGTCCTATTTTACCTACTAGGTAAGGAAACCCATAAAGCATTTAGTAACTTTTTTTTAAATCCGAATGAAATAGTTTGGACATGATTATCAATATTTAAAGATATCACTGGTGCCACAATTTGAGTGGTATGACATAAAGTTTGAGTCCCACTGATAATTTCCTTAAAAATAATAATCTAAACGGGTATTATCAATGTAATACCATAATACTTTCAATCCTCCAATGCTATAGAATGTGTACGGTCGTCTGAAAATACCAGTAGCGCCACCCCTTATATCCCGGGAAAATCAGGAACTACTGAGATTGGCGCTGCAGCGAAAGTTTCATCTTTTTTCAGGTATACAAGATGGGTTCATTCATGTAAACATGACATGTTTTTTTGTATTGCTTTTACAACTGCAATGTTATTCCTATTGAATAAAACTTTGCCCATGTAAAACTGGTGTTTTGACTTGTATTAGTTAAGATGAGAGAATTTTCTCATATGTACATTATTCTATTTTAGTCTAATAATGATTGATATTCATAAAATTCATGATTTGTCTTTGCGGTTCTAATTAATCAAAGGAATAAATGACAATTTTCCTTTTAGATTAGAACCCATGGCAATATCTTGAAAATTGAATATGAAGATCTCCAAGTATTGTAGAACACATATCTAATTTAATAATTGGGGGTTGTCGTGCTAGTTTTTGATTTAGATATTAATAATATAGCAATGTTATAACAGTATGATGGATATTAGCCACACAAAACCTGAGTCATTCCGTTTCAATTAAAAGTTTATTGATGATAAGTGATGAGTACAGACAAGCTGATGGTATGAGTGATAGATGATTGTATTAAAAACTCAAAATTAAAAAAAAAAAAAAAAATATGCAGTACTATATGTTTGAACATAAAAAGATCTATATGTGAAAGTAGAATTTCCGACAATTACTTGACAAATCTACATGTATATGACATTCTTCAAAGAGCTACACATGTTGATAGAGATGATAGGATAATATTCCCAAATCAGTGCTAAAGATCTATTAGGAGAGTAAGAAACAATATTCAATATTGGTTCAAGGCGGCCACTTATTTAACCCGACCAGAGCTAATGTAGTGTGGCTCTGGTGGCCAGTGTAGCAGAGGCCACATGCATATCTCTATACTGTACAGTGAGTTAGTACCAGTAGAGACCCCTGGTGTCAAAGTCGGGCATGAGGCTTCACAGCTAAGTCAGAGCTGAACTGAGAATCCAGTAAAAACTGAATCTGGTACCCGAGTACACATTGGCAAAATCGAAAACGGACCAGCGGAAAAAGTTGAGGCTGAATCTAGGTCAAATCTCTCACTGTCTTGAGATCATATTTTTTCAAATATCTCCGGAACGGATGGGAATTTCGGAATGATTTTTTCACAGGTGGATCGAGCGTTTCAAGTTGGACTCATCCATACCAGTTGACATGTATATGACGTGATTTAATGTAAGAAAATCGAAAATTATTGATTTTGAAAAATGGTAAAACTAGGTCAAATCTTTGGAGTTGTGTCATTTACTTATAAAACAAAATGGAGTCATAACTAAAGAATTAAATGATAGCTATATATGTTGGCTTTCAGATCTTGTTTAAAATTTTGTTCAGATTGGTATATATTTGGTGTTATTAATTCTTTAGACGAAGCTGATAAAAAAAATTCTCCAATTTTCTTAAAATCAATAAAAAACACATTCAGCTTGAAAGTATCGCAATGATACTTTAGTCGGCCTTAAACAAGATATAGATGTTCAATTCTGATGGATGTTTGATGACCTGTGACTAACCACGCCTTAGGAAATAATTTTTGAAGTTGAGAGATTTCTCTCTCTTCAGTAAATGTCAGTCTCTAAATCTGTATTTCTCAATAAATAAACACACAACTGAAACAGGTAATAGTTGAGTCATAGTAGAACAACTTTCCCGAAGTGATTATAACAGTTTGTTTCAATCAAACCGTAAACATTTATGGGACACTTGATTTAACTCATACACAGGAAAATATGGTAAAAAAGGTTTAGAATTGGGTTTGGAGCGCCATCTAGCAAATACTGTATGAAGCATAGTATCACTCTCCCTTGCAGAGGTTTAGCTACAATCCCCTGCTCTCAATGGAATGAGAATGTGAATGGAGAGTGCGTAACTTGTACAGGTGCGCTTGGATCGACCTGTGAAGCCGATTTTTGTCTTGTTTTGCCCATTTTGGAATATGTATGTTATTCCACATAGTTAGATCCTTTTCATAAACCTTTAGGTTATGTCAGCGATCGCCAGTCAGATCTTTTTTGTACAGTAAAATATACAAAAAAACGAAAAGTCAAGACCAACACGGGAATCGAACTCCCTACACCCACATCCCTAGCCGAACACTTTGCTGACTGCTCCATAGTGCTAGATGTATGACGTGGGTCAAATACTTAGAGTGGTGGCTGGAGTGGTGGTAGGTGGGGGGAGGGTATCAGTGGAGTTTTGAAAGGGCTACTAGCGACTTTGTCGTCGTACAGCCCCCCCCTCTCTGCCCTCCCCTAGTTGAAATATTGAAAAGTTAAACCATCGGGCTGGGTTCGAACCCCCGACGTTCACATTCCCAGACAAACACCCTGCCGACTGCTCCACAAAGTCAGATGCTCTAAAGTGGTCAAATACTCAGGCTGGTGGTGAGTGGGAGGAATCAGCGAGTCTGAAAGTGGGGCTACCAGCGAAAGTTGAGATCTCATTGGTTTCTCACGAGAAAAGTATATAAGAAACCTACAGTATTAAACTTTGATTTCAGCATGGCTCAAAATGAATCATAAGAGAGGAAGCTTGTCTGAGTATAGTCCTATAAAAAAGAAGAACAGGGTCGAGTTTTTCACTGCACGAGAATCTCACTCTCGTGGGCCTTCAGTCTCATGAGAAACATACTTTTAATACATTTCAAAACTATCTTATTCAATACATATTGTCCTATTTTACCTACTAGGTAAGGAAACCCATAAAGCATTTAGTAACTTTTTTTAAATCCGAATGAAATAGTTTGGACATGATTATCAATATTTAAAGATATCACTGGTGCCACAATTTGAGTGGTATGACATAAAGTTTGAGTCCCACTGATAATTTCCTTAAAAATAATAATCTAAACGGGTATTATCAATGTAATACCATAATACTTTCAATCCTCCAATGCTATAGAATGTGTACGGTCGTCTGAAAATACCAGTAGCGCCACCCCTTATATCCCGGGATAATCAGGAACTACTGAGATTGGGGCTGCAGCCAAAGTTTCATCTTTTTTCAAGTATACAAGATGGGTTCATTCATGTAAACATGACATGTTTTTTTGTATTGCTTTTACAACTGCAATGCTATTCCTATTGAATAAAACTTTGCCCATGTAAAACTGGTGTTTTGACTTGTATTAGTTAAGATGAGAGAATTTTCTCATATGTACATTATTCTATTTCAGTCTAATAATGATTGATATTCATAAAATTCATGATTTGTCTTTGCGGTTCTAATTAATCAAAGGAATAAATGACAATTTTCCTTTTAGATTAGAACCCATGGCTATATCTTGAAAATTGAATATGAAGATCTTCAAGTATTGTAGAACACATATCTTATTTGATAATTGGGGGTTGTCGTGCTAGTTTTTGATTTAGATATTAATAATATAGCAATGTTATAACAGTATGATGGATATTAGCCACACAAAACCTGAGTCATTCCGTTTCAATTAAAAGTTTATTGATGATGAGTGATGAGTACAGACAAGCTGATGGTATGAGTGATAGATGATTGTATTAAAAACTCAAAATTATAAAAAAAAAAAAAAGAATATGCAGTACTATATGTTTGAATATAAAAAGATCTATATGTGAAAGTAGAATTTCCGACAATTACTTTACAAATCTGCATGTATATGACATTCTTCAAAGAGCTACACATGTTGATAGAGATGATAGGATATTATTCCCAAATCAGTGCTAAAGATCTATTAGGAGAGTAAGAAACAATATTCAATATTGGTTCAAGGCGGCCACTTATTTAACCCGACCAGAGCTAACGCAGTGTAGCTCGGGTGGCCAGTGTAGTGTAGACTGAGACAAGTTAAGACAGTGTATTGGTTCGGTGATGAGACACCAGAGGACGCCAGTGGTCATGGGTATTCTCAACCCCACCTAGCGGAGGTCTGGTCGTTTCTCTCCTGCCCGCATCTCGTACTGGATGGAGGGTTTCAACTGTAGAACGGCTTCACGAGCCGGCTCAGAAACTAACTGATAAAAGCAAATAAGGTCTCAGTAAAACACCACTGTCCGTATATGAATCGAGATGATACCCTCTATGTGATGATACAGTCTATCCAGTCTATTACCTGTACAATTATTGGGTTATTAATAGACCCTATTGAAGTATCCCATAATTCAGTCTGTTTACAGGATCCGGTGACCCTTGACCCATATCTATTGCAGTTTAATGGGTTTTTAAATCTTTAAATTGGAAATCTGATGCCAGAAATGAAACTTTTAGCTATTTCTACGTATTATAAATTATATTCAGTTTCTCCAGTTATAACTCAGAAAATGATTGTTCATCAGAAGACAGGCGACCGAGGTGCATGCGGCCAGCCAGTCGACAGCGGATCCTGTACTTACCCGGGCGATATTAGGGAGTTTAGTAACCTCTGGAGGGTCTATGGCGGTACACAAATAGTGTCTACGATCTTCACCGACACTCGTCACCATTTTGAACAACCTCCCTACAAAGTTCGGGATCTGGTGTGCCGTATACTGAACTACTTCACTATTTTGTTTTCTAGACCATAGATGATAATACCCAGAGTACCAACTAAGCAAAATAAATCACCTAAACGTCACTCTAGGCCAAACACCTCTACAGCAAGTAAAAAGCTTCAAATACCTAGGGGTAACCCTTGATGGAACACTGAGTTATACAGACCATATCAAAAACACCATTAAAAAGGCAGCATATCATAACCATCTGCTATCCTACATAAGGAAATATCTAAACCGTAATCAAGCCGCTACCATATACAAAACCAAAATACTCCCATTTCTAGACTATTGCAGTATACTGTACAATAATACAAATAGTACATTAACTACCAAACTACAGAGAGTGCAAAATCGTGCACTAAGTGTGTGCTATAACAGCAATACTAGGAACCATGCACACATCCCAAATGTAATACTTCATAAAACTTTCGGAATTAACTATCTCTCTGACAGAAGGGACGCACAAATTATCAAAGAAGCATTTAAAAGATCACGGGAACGACAATACTGTAATGAGATAATACGACCCACCCGCCTATACGACGGTCCACTTTTAAAATGTAGAATACCAATCAGAACAAACAAGTACAAAGAATCAGTTGAGTATCAAACTAGTTTAAGATGGAATTTATTAACACCGGCAACACGAAAAATACAAGACGAGGATATATTTACATGCTATGTGAAAAACACACTAAAAGCCAAACTGAACAATCAAAATTAACACTAGCTATAGTGAAATACCGTCCAAAAATGACCGAATTCTGTATATGATGTACTAGTAATCATTTGAAACGTAAGCTTACATAGTAATAACACATGTATCTAAGACAGAAAACTTGTGTTTAAGTCCGATAAGGATTGACGATGTTTTCTGGTCATTCTTATCCATATGTATGTACGTTTTATCAAATTATAAGTTGAACCGCAAGCTCTGTAAGCCTACACTGTAGGCATTAGCGGAAAGATAACCCAATACCCCTGGAGTTGCCGGAAGATAGGAGCTAATGTTCCTAGGCATTGCCTCCAGTATAAATAAAAACCTTTAAAAAAAAAATTAAAAAAAAAAGTTTCGAGGTATATTGCTTAACAAACCTCTGGTAGAAGAACTACCCAATGTGGTAGAACCGGCGGAAATAAACAAAATAAAGTATTGTTCACACGATGTTCCACTGTGAAGGGTCCGGAGCGCACGCCGCAGATGCCGTGCGGGATTTAACCCGACCTACCGCCATCATTTGTCGTACCTGGGGTAAGTCGCCAAACTACCTCACGCCGTCCATCACCAACCGGGTTCCCGACATGGCCAGGAGGCGGCGCCACTAAACTCGTAGTTCCTCTGAATCCCGCCAGAAGTCGCCCGCTTAACGCGAGTTTGGACCGAGTCAACTCCTCGGAGCAAACGGCGGCCTGTATCTGACACCAGTCAGTATGGAGTATTTATACGTTCGACCAGAGGAATACGATATAAGCACGTAGCGTACCTGTAATTACCAGGTCGCATGTAGCGTGTCACAAGCTGGTGTCTGTGACACTTAGTAAGTTGGTGTCTGTGACGTGTAATGACCACGTGTCTGTGACGTGTAATGACCACGTGTCCGTGACGTGTAATCACTCAAGTGGAAGGAGCGGGCGTGAAGTCAGTCATCCATGACGGTCTAAGTCCTCTTCACACTCCGCCTGCTGCCCGGGATTCCGGCTGTATCTCACCACTCTCATAACTTCTCACCGTCCAGAAGCCGTGAGAAAATCGCAAACAACACGCCATACAGCGTGAAGGTTTAACTTCTCACCGTCCACAAGCGGTGAGAAAATCACAGACAGTGCGCCATACAGTGTGACGGTTTATTTTCTCACTGTCCACAAGCCGTGAGAAATAGACGTTATCAAAGAGCGTGGAATTCTGAGATATCAAAGTGATAATGTTTGGGATCCAGTGTCTGGGTCACGTGCTTAATTATCCATAGAATACGGAATCTCTTTTTTTTTTATTCAGGAATCAGTATATGCCCCTTGTGCACAAAACAGTGCGTGCGAATATTACTGATCACCATAACCTCGGACTAGAGGTAATAACCTCTCTTTTGCTCGGATATTACTCCGCATCTAGTCCATAGAGATCAGGGCCGCTTGTGTCTGAACCCAATGATTTTCTAGGAAGAGACTCCTTAGAGGAAGTAAAGTCACTCTCCTAACACATTACATGCGATCAGTGAAGTGCGAATCGCGTCAAAGACTCACAGTCACTCTCCTAACACATTACATGCGATCAGTGAAGTGCGAATCGCGTCAAAGACTCACAGTCACTCTCCTAACACATTACATGCGATCAGTGAAGTGCGAATCGCGTCAAAGACTCACAGTCACTCTCCTAACACATTACATGCGATCAATGAAGTGCGAATCGCGTCGAAGACTCACAGTCACTCTCCTAACACATTACATGCGATCAGTGAAGTGCGAATCGCGTCGAAGACTCACAGTCACTCTCCTAACACATTACATGCGATCAGTGAAGTGCGAATCGCGTCGAAGACTCACAGTCACTCTCCTAACACATTACATGCGATCAGTGAAGTGCGAATCGCGTCAAAGACTCACAGTCACTCTCCTAACACATTACATGCGATCAGTGAAGTGCGAATCGCGTCGAAGACTCACAGTCACTCTCCTAACACATTCTCTCCACTCAGTGTAGTGTAAATTGTCCTAAAGGCTTCGAGGCGTTGAGTTCAAAGATGGAGATTGAGTCTCACAGAAAGAGACTCAGCGAGAACAAAGGAATCGTGGACCATCAGCACACGACCGGTGAGTCCACCTTATCTAACGTTTACCTGCATCAACACAAAAAGACGGGACGTTTATCTGCATTATATCAATGTGTAGATATCTAGAATAGAAATATGATCAATGATTCGCACTGACACAATCATCGATTAAAATCGGGAACAATCATGTCGATGTACGAGGTCAGCCGACTCTGACCGATTATAATCGGTTATTACCCACATGCTATCGGTAAAGGGAAACTATATTCTACTAAGTTTCGAGGTAAGACTCGGAAAAATTACTGGCCAAGATAATTTTCCAAGCCTTACCGAGTAAGGCCTGGCGTCCACCTACTACGATAGAGAGTTAGACCTACCGATATGGCACCGATACAAAAAGCAAATATCGGAGACATATCGGGAAGATACAAAATCGTAGACATATGTCTAGACATGCCAATTCACCACGCATTGTATGGGGTTTATATCGGTATCTAATTGCAGAAACATGGTCAACTGGCCCGATATTAGGTGACTTTCCGACGCGATTTTGATTTTGTATCGGGAGGTGCATCGTAGACCATATCGGTGCCATATCGTAGTAGGTGGACGCCGGGCCTAACTTTAACTTTCTCTCTCTGGAAACTTGGTTTCCCGATTCCTATATACCTTCAAATGTAGTTTAATAATGATATATAGCTTTTAGGTATTTGCTTACCCGCCATCAATTGGGAAGCTAGATCCAACCTTATCGAGTAACTTGACTCTCTATGTTTTCTCCCCACTGCGCTTTTCATATGAACTTTGTAAGAGACGATCTGATTGGTCTAAACGTCAACCTTGGGCAGTAAACGTCAGCTTTGGGTAGTAAACGTAAGTTATTCCACTCCACGTAGTGTTCAGCCATAGGCATAAAGGAATGGCCGAGTCTTGTAGCGAGGAAAATACAATCGGGTCGGAGAAGTGTAAACATCGACGAAAATGAAAAGTCGTGATATACAGGCGTTTAATAAATCTCATGACACTCTTTACACAGGAAGTATTTTACGTCGTTGGGTGGTCGAGACTCAGGCATTAGGCATGTATAAAGTGGTACAACATAAGATGTTTTATATACTCATGAGTATATTTCTATCCACCGGTGAACGTTCAGTATCGTTACTTCTCACCAGAACATTCGACAAAGTCCAACCTCATGGAGTCTATAAAATGGCTCGATGGGATTTGACGATCAAAAGAATAGTAAAGTCTGGTCACTCCCTAAGCGTGGAAAGTAGACTGGCCGCCACCTCTGTCTCCACTCTGTTCTGACTTAGATCGGCCACCACCTCTGTCTCCACTCTGTTCTGACTTAGAATGGCCGCCACCTCTGTCTCCACTCTGTTCTGACTTAGACTGGCCGCCACCTCTGTCTCCGCTCTGTTCTGACTTAGACTGGCCGCCATCTCTGTCTCCACTCTGTTCTGACTTAGACTGGCCGCCATCTCTGTCTCCACTCTGTTCTCACTTAGATTGGCCGCCACTTATGTCTCCACTCTGTTCTCACTTAGATTGGCCGCCACCTCTGTCTCCACTCTGTTCTGACTTAGACTGGCCGCCACCTCTGTCTCCACTCTGTTCTGACTAAGACTGGCCGCCACCTCTTCTCTCCACTCTGTTCTGACTTAGACTGGCCGCCACCTCTGTCTCCACTCTGTTCTGACTTAGACTGACCGCCAACTCTGTTTCCACTCTGTTCTGACTAAGACTGGCCGCCACCTATGTCTCCACTCTGTTCTGACTTAGACTGGCCACCACCTCTGTCTCCGCTCTGTTCTGACTTTGACTGGCCGCCACCTCTGTCTCCACTCTGTTCTGACTTAGACTGGCCGCCACCTCTGTCTGCACTCTGTTCTGACTTAGACTGGCCACCACCTCTGTCTCCGCTCTGTTCTGACTTAGACTGGCCGCCACCTCTGTCTCCACTCTGTTCTGACTTAGACTGGCAGCCACCTATCTCCACTCTGTTCTGACTAAGACTGGCCACCACCTATGTCTCCACTCTGTTCTGACTTAGACTGGCCGCCACCTATGTCTACACTCTGTTCTGACTAAGACTGGCCGCAACCTCTGTCTCCACTCTGTTCTGACTTAGATTGGCCGCCACCTCTGTCTCCACTCTGTTCTGACTAAGACTGGCCACCACCTCTGTCTCCACTCTGTTCTGACTTAGACTGGCCGCCACCTCTGTCTCCACTCTGTTCTGACTTAGACTGGCCACCACCTCTGTCTCCGCTCTGTTCTGACTTAGACTGGCCGCCACCTCTGTCTCCACTCTGTTCTGACTTAGACTGGCAGCCACCTATCTCCACTCTGTTCTGACTAAGACTGGCCACCACCTCTGTCTCCACTCTGTTCTGACTTAGACTGGCCGCCACCTCTGTCTCCACTCTGTTCTGACTTAGATTGGCCACCACCTCTGTCTCCACTCTGTTCTGACTTAGACTGGCAACCACCTCTGTCTCCACTCTGTTCTGACTTAGACTGGCCGCCACCTCTATCTCCACTCTGTTCTGACTTAGATCGGCCACCACCTCTGTCTCTACTCTGTTCTGATTTAGACTGGCCACTACCTCTGTCTCCACTCTGTTCTGACTAAGACTGGCCGCCACCTATGTCTACACTCTGTTCTGACTAAGACTGGCCGCCACCTCTGTCTCCACTCTCTTCTGACTAAGACTGGCCACTACCTCTGTCTCCACTCTGTTCTGACTAAGACTGGCCACCACCTCTATCTCCACTCTGTTCTGACTAAGACTGGCCACCACCTCTGTCTCCACTCTGTTCTGACTAAGACTGGCCGCCATCTCTGTCTCCACTCTGTTGTCACTAAGACTGGCCGCCACCTCTGTCTCCACTCTGTTCTGACTTAGATTGGCCGCCACCTCTGTCTCCACTCTGTTGTCACTTAGACTGGCAACCACCTCTGTCTCCACTCTGTTCTGACTTAGACTGGCCGCCACCTCTGTCTCCACTCTGTTGTCACTTAGATTGGTCACCACCTCTGTCTCCACTCTGTTGTCACTTAGATTGGTCACCACCTCTGTCTCCACTCTGTTGTCACTTAGATTGGTCACCACCTCTGTCTCCACTCTGTTCTCACTTAGATTGGTCACCACCTCTGTCTCCACTCTGTTCTCACTTAGATTGGTCACCACCTCTGCCTCCACTCTGTTCTCACTTAGATTGGTCACCACCTCTGTCTCCACTCTGTTCTCACTTAGATTGGCCGCCACTTCTGTCTCCACTCTGTTCTCACTTAGATTGGTCACCACCTCTGTCTCCACTCTGTTCTCACTTAGATTGTTCACCACCTCTGTCTCCACTCTGTTCTCACTTAGACTTGCCGCCACCTCTGTCTCCACTCTGTTCTGACTTAGACTGGCCGCCACCTCTGTCTCCACTCTGTTCTGACTAAGACTGGCCGCCACCTCTTCTCTCCACTCTGTTCTGACTTAGACTGGCCGCCACCTCTGTCTCCACTCTGTTCTGACTTAGACTGACCGCCAACTCTGTTTCCACTCTGTTCTGACTAAGACTGGCCGCCACCTATGTCTCCACTCTGTTCTGACTTAGACTGGCCACCACCTCTGTCTCCGCTCTGTTCTGACTTTGACTGGCCGCCACCTCTGTCTCCACTCTGTTCTGACTTAGACTGGCCGCCACCTCTGTCTGCACTCTGTTCTGACTTAGACTGGCCACCACCTCTGTCTCCGCTCTGTTCTGACTTAGACTGGCCGCCACCTCTGTCTCCACTCTGTTCTGACTTAGACTGGCAGCCACCTATCTCCACTCTGTTCTGACTAAGACTGGCCACCACCTATGTCTCCACTCTGTTCTGACTTAGACTGGCCGCCACCTATGTCTACACTCTGTTCTGACTAAGACTGGCCGCAACCTCTGTCTCCACTCTGTTCTGACTTAGATTGGCCGCCACCTCTGTCTCCACTCTGTTCTGACTTAGACTGGCCACCACCTCTGTCTCCACTCTGTTCTGACTTAGACTGGCCGCCACCTCTGTCTCCACTCTGTTCTGACTTAGACTGGCCACCACCTCTGTCTCCGCTCTGTTCTGACTTAGACTGGCCGCCACCTCTGTCTCCACTCTGTTCTGACTTAGACTGGCAGCCACCTATCTCCACTCTGTTCTGACTAAGACTGGCCACCACCTCTGTCTCCACTCTGTTCTGACTTAGACTGGCCGCCACCTCTGTCTCCACTCTGTTCTGACTTAGATTGGCCACCACCTCTGTCTCCACTCTGTTCTGACTTAGACTGGCAACCACCTCTGTCTCCACTCTGTTCTGACTTAGATCGGCCACCACCTCTGTCTCTACTCTGTTCTGATTTAGACTGGCCACTACCTCTGTCTCCACTCTGTTCTGACTAAGACTGGCCGCCACCTATGTCTACACTCTGTTCTGACTAAGACTGGCCGCCACCTCTGTCTCCACTCTCTTCTGACTAAGACTGGCCACTACCTCTGTCTCCACTCTGTTCTGACTAAGACTGGCCACCACCTCTATCTCCACTCTGTTCTGACTAAGACTGGCCACCACCTCTGTCTCCACTCTGTTCTGACTAAGACTGGCCGCCATCTCTGTCTCCACTCTGTTGTCACTAAGACTGGCCGCCACCTCTGTCTCCACTCTGTTCTGACTTAGATTGGCCGCCACCTCTGTCTCCACTCTGTTGTCACTTAGACTGGCAACCACCTCTGTCTCCACTCTGTTCTGACTTAGACTGGCCGCCACCTCTGTCTCCACTCTGTTGTCACTTAGATTGGTCACCACCTCTGTCTCCACTCTGTTGTCACTTAGATTGGTCACCACCTCTGTCTCCACTCTGTTGTCACTTAGATTGGTCACCACCTCTGTCTCCACTCTGTTCTCACTTAGATTGGTCACCACCTCTGTCTCCACTCTGTTCTCACTTAGATTGGTCACCACCTCTGCCTCCACTCTGTTCTCACTTAGATTGGTCACCACCTCTGTCTCCACTCTGTTCTCACTTAGATTGGCCGCCACTTCTGTCTCCACTCTGTTCTCACTTAGATTGGTCACCACCTCTGTCTCCACTCTGTTCTCACTTAGATTGGTCACCACCTCTGTCTCCACTCTGTTCTCACTTAGACTTGCCGCCACCTCTGTCTCCACTCCGTTCTGACTAAGACTGGCTGCCACCTCTGTCTCCACTCTGTTCTGACTAAGACTGGCCGCCACCTCTGTCTCCACTCTGTTCCAACCCAGAGGTTGGTATGGTTCAACCCATATTTGTCCACAAATTCTCACTCTCAGACCAAGTTTTGTTTTATTTCATGTGGGTTCTGAGAGCAGAAATGCATATCAAGAAATATTCACAGCTCACCGAATAGATAATAAAGTCTACCTTTAAGCTTATTTTATTCAAAATACACACAGAAGAAAATGAAAATACAACACATGTATGCAAAAATGACTTCAAGAGTGAGAAATATCACACTCTCCAAGCATAGATCCAGGTCAGATGAAAGATCTGCTGCGAGAGTAGCATACACTTACAGATAGTGGGTGAAGGTACCAGAGATTTAAACCAATCAGAGCTGAATAGTGTAATACTGGTGGCCAGAGTATAGGCCCGTCTCCATTGGCCGACAAACACGGTGTAGATTTTTTGTGTTCTCCTAATGGCCTATTTCCATTGGCCATCACCGATATACAGTCAGGAACCACCGATGGACCTTTAGCACTACTGACGCAAAGTGGAAATAGGCTATTAGGAGCACACAGAAAATCTACACCGTGTTTGTCGGCCAATGAAAAAAGGTTTTAAGGTGGACGGCTGCTTTGCCTTGGTTCGTGATCTGACCACTAGAGAGCGAGGCGAGTTCCGAGTTCGTCCTCCAGGTGGAGCCACTGTATGAGCACGGCGCCAGTCTCAGTGACTGACCACCTGTCAATGATTATTTAAATCTTTCCTGCCTCGCTTTGTTTCATTGAAACAATAATGTGGTCCTCCAGGTTGAAAACCCTCATTCTGATACTAATTGTCCATGATGGAAAATTCAATTTGTCTTTATTTATATTTTCCAGGTGACCTAAAACTGGCCACTCGAGTGAATGTCAATGGCAGCCTATACCATTCTTATTCTGATGGTAACATTATCAATGACGTCACCAGTGACGTCAGACGAGCTGGACATGCTGATCAATGACGTCACAATCAGTGACGACCATTTTTACAACGACGTGAGACCGGAAGTGATTTACGCACGGGCAGTTCTCGGGGAGGAGATTGTGAACGTGACCTTCAGGGTAGGTCAAGGTTACCGCGGGGAGGTCACGGAGGAGGAGCGGGGAGAGGTGGCGGGGAGAGTGGCCAGTCTGCGGACGTCCGGAGTGACGCTGTCTCAGAGAGACGCTGACGGGTCCGTCTGCGTCATCCGGGTCTCCGGGGAACAGCTGGCCCGGAACTACATCCGGTTCTACCGAGCGAGGAGGGAGGTGAGAGAGGGACAGCCCAGCTTTGTAAAGCTGCGTTTGGAGAGTGAGACCCATCAGGTGGTGGTGGGGCTGCTACAGACGGTGCGGGTCAGTCAGGAGAGCGGCTTCAAGTACCTGCCCTACCAGCTGAACCACCTGGCTGACCTGTACGCCTTCACCGTCTCCTACTCCATCCAGTCCACCTACTTCACCAACTACGAGATGACCGTCTCCGACAACTGCCTGCCACATGACATTTCTCAACCAATGGCATCTCAAGAAAAGATCAATGAGAAGAAAGAGAACCAGAGATCCTGTGACAACGATGAAGATGACGATGATGATAATGATGATGAGAAATCAGTAAACAAAAGCTTGCCTGAAAATGTCAATGGAACAACAGCAAAGAAAAGCGAAACATCATCAATGAGTGCTAAAAACAGAACACACGGTTGCCATCCCGACATCCTTGGCGACGGTGACGTCATACCCTGCTATGACGTATTGCATGACGTCAGTGCACGGCGACGTCATCTCCTGATGCTGATCATACAGATGCAGAACCTGTTCATGACACGTTACCATGGTGACCGGGCAGACGACACCGAGGTTTGCGCTGTTCATCTGGCAGGTGGCGCAGCGAGCGGCACAGGCACTGAGCTGCAGAACTCGCTGGTCGAGTGCTGCAGGGTGCTCATCGGGCGGCAGAGGTTG
Organism: Alentia gelatinosa; assembly: GCA_950022655.1. NCBI lineage: Eukaryota > Metazoa > Annelida > Polychaeta > Phyllodocida > Polynoidae > Alentia > Alentia gelatinosa. The sequence goes on along the minus strand of OX465591.1, from coordinate 7,391 downwards.
TTCAGAAAGGGCTTGGAGGAGCACGGCTGGAGCTGTCGTGACCCATACGCCCTGTCGGCTGCTCTACTCTCAGCCGTCGAAGTCCTGACGTACCTCGCCTGGCTCGCCCTGCCTCTGGCCATCACGTCCCTGCCCACAGACCTCCGCAGGACTGGTAGCAGGACAAGACACCAGAGGTATTTAATCCCCCAGTAATCCTACAATGATATGATTACTATTTATGTACTTTTAATCTTCCTACCTAAATAGAGGAGTTGATCCAAAAACACTTGATCCCTTCAGTCGTACTAGAGCTATTACTTTCGATAATGAGTATTTATATATTTAGAATCTTCCTTTCTGAATTGAGGAACTAATCTGTGAAATATATAACACAATGACATAAAAATGTACAATTTTGGTAAAATCTCTGCACCTTTAATCACATCCTGCATTATCATTGAAGCTGGAAACTTTTTCTGTTATTGTGAGAAGAGGAATAGAAACAAAATACACACATATAAGTAATCACATATGACGACCACTAATGATGAATAACCCTGTTTTCTCATTCAGCCAGGCTGGAATGAGTGATGACACAACTCCTTCCCGAGACGTCGCAGAGGAATCACGGTCAGAGGTCAGGCGTGACATGGGCCGAGTGAGCAGGGGTTCATGGTCACCCTGTGATGATCTCACCCCTGCTGACCCACCCACCTACAACCTCATATTCCTCAACGATGACCCTGTCTACCACTTCGGGTTGGGAACTGTGCTCTACTATGGCCTGCTGTTCCACCTGGACAGTCACCACTTGAGCGTGGCCCGTCGCTTGTTGTTCCTGTACGGTGTGTGGGTGGTGCAGCAGTTGGGTGCGTTACAGATGGTTGTCTACTACCCGTACCTGTATGAACACGCCTGGCCTGCCCGCTTCTCGTCTGCAATCTGGTTCAGCCTCTATTCCCCTCAGGCAGCGCTGGGTGACAGAGACGAGTACGTCATGGGGCTGGTTGTTCACCTCGTGGCTGTACCAGCCGTTCTGTCTCTGCTCCAGTTTGCCCTCCTCTCCCCTCTCCTCTCCTCCCCCACCTCGCTAGCCGAGACCGTCCACTGGGATGAGAACCTCACAGATGTTGGTGAACACGTCGGGAGGGATGCCGAGGAGAATGAGTGTGATGAACATCTGCCTTCTGAAGACAGAATACAGCAGAATATGTACGTGAGGTTAATGTACATCACAAAACCAAGTTTCTGGGTGTTTCTATTCAAACATGCCCTCTTCTCAATTGAGCAAAACAAGAACTGTTGGTTGACTTACATCATGAAATCTTTGATCAAGGTGATTGTGATCCCTGTGATATTACCGTTTTATGTTTTACCCATCTTCACATTTTTCCATGTGTTCTACTCCGGTAAACCAGGACGTGGGAAACATTGTTGTTCAGGGTTCATGACTAAGCTCCTTATAACAGCGGGGATCGCTGGACTGTTCTTCACCTTCCTGCCTGCCCTCTTCTTCTCCCTCTGCCAGTTTGTGTTTGTGGTTGTGGACGTGATCAGGAACATCAGCGACACACTCACGCAGGCCATCTTCCTCATCTCCATCTCGGCTAACATCAAGTCAGCCTTCTCGGGGTTGGAGGATGACTATCGTGCTGTGAAGTGCACCTTGTTCAGTGTGCTGTCTGAGCACACACATTCATACACCTCTCTGCTGTGGCACGGGGAGGATGGGGAACTCGCCCTGCCACAGCCTCTCTTCGATGCTGTGTGTCGCATCTACCTCCCACTGCGCACCCAGTTGATACACGTTCTGCGGGGACTGCTCTTCAACTTGCTGCTGTTTGGCCTGCTGTATGCATGCATCGTGGAGTACCAGATCTTTGACCAGTTCTCGGAGACGGGGGAGAGTGTGATCACGGTAGTGTTTGTCAGCCTTCCCAGCCTGCTCAGCGGGGAACAGACGGACGCCCAGAACCAACTCCAGCAGCGGGAGATGAGACTGAGGCTGAAGGCGGTCGTCAACCAACTCCTCTCATCTCCAGACTTCTGGGCCGACATGGTGGCAGCAGGACGAGTCAGCAGAGGGACGGAACATCAGAGCTACGTGACATCAGTCTGACCAACACATTTATAATCCACCTAATACAAACTGTCCACAGTAAACACACAGGGAGTGTGTATTACCATACCCAGAGCATACAGATATATCCACCTAATACAAAGTGTCCATAGAAAACACATAGTGAGTGTGTATCACCATACCCGGAGCATACAGATATATCCACCTAATACAGAGTGTCCATAGAAAACACATAGGAGTGTGTATCACCATACCCGGACCATACAGCTATATCCACCTAATACAAAGCGTCCAAAGAAAACACATACAGTGTGTGTTTCCGGGTCTCAGAGGAACAACTGGCATAGAACTACATTCGGTTTTACAGAAACAGGAGAGGTGGCAGGGGGAATGGCGAGTCTGTTGGGAGTGATGCTGTCTTAGAGAGACACTGACAGATCTGTCTTTGTCATTTGGGCCTTCGGGGAACAGTTGGCCGGGAACTACATCCGGATTTACCGAGCGAGGAAGGAGGTGAGAGAGGGGCAGCCCTACCAGCTGAACCACCTGGCTGACCTGTACGCCTTCACCCTCTCCTACTCCATCCAGTCCATCTACTTCACCAACTATGGGATGACCGTCTCCGACAACTGCCTGCCAAATAACACTTATTCACCTGCATAGTCTCATGAGAAGATTGACGATACGCCAGAACCTTTACATGGAGTGTTAACATGATGACCGGGCAATGATTTCAAGGTTTGCATGGTTCTGCCGGCATGGGGCACTGCAAGTAGCACAGGAACTGAGCTGCAGAACTTACTGGCCGAGTGCTGCAGGGTGCTCATCTGGCAGCAGAGCTTCATCAAGAAGGGGTAGGAAGATCACTGCCATGACCCTATGCCATACCTCGCCTGGCTCGCCCTGCCTCTGGCCATCACGTCCCTGCCCACAGACCTCCACAGGACTGGTAGCAGGACAAGACGCAAGAGCTATTTAATCCTCCAATCATCCCATGATAAAAAGTCACTATCAACGATTACTGTTTATGTCTTGAAACTCTTCCTCTCTAAATTGAGGAGCTAATCCAGAGGCATGCGATCCTATTTATGTATTTGGAATTATCCATTCTAAAACTTATATTAGGAGATAATCCTTGAAATATACAGATTTATATATAATGTCCAATTTCATACTACAATATTATTTGGCATATTTCATTCTGTATTACCATTGAAGATGAGAACTTCTCTGTTATTGTGAGAGAATCATAGAAACAATAACACGAATATAGATTATTACATGTGATGACCAATGATGATGAACCCTGTTTTATAACTCAGTCAGGTAGTAATGAGTGGTGACACACCAAACCACAACTACCCCTGGAGACTGCGAAGAGATGATCACCCAACAGAGTCCTGGTCAGACCGTGATATGTGCTGGGCTGGCTGGGTTTCCGGTCACTCTGGGAGGTTCTCGTCCCTGCAGAGCAGCAGCCTGGTATTCGTCATCGACGACCTGTCTACCACTTCAGGCTTGGCCCATGCTCTACCATGGCCTTCTGTTCCACCTTTACGTACACTCCTTGGTTTGGCCCGTTGCTTGTTGTTCCCGTACTGTGTGTGGGTGGTGCAGCATTGAGGCCTCTTCATGTTCTGGTTCAGCCTCGATTGCCTTCAGGCATTGCTTGGTGACTGGATGTATTACATCATGGGCAGATTGTTCCCCTCCTCTCGTCTCTCCTCTCTGCCCTCACCTGACCGGCCGATGCTGTCCAATGGAGGAGAATCTCACTCACCTCAGCCAGCACATCGCCCTACACATTTGTGAGGATGCCGAGGACAATGAGTGTGAAGCATAATATGTCTGTGAGGTTAATGTACATAAAAAAACTTGAATTTCTCGTCAAACATTCCCTCTTCCCAAATGAACAAAAGAAGAACGGCTGATTTAGATTGACCCAATGAAGTCTTTTACCCACCAGCGAAGCACTATGACGGAGCCACATGGGTTGGGACAGGTACAAGGAACAAGCATAATGCTAGCCCATTGTTGCATAAACTCATATTTGATTGTTTTATCATGTTATATGACACTTAATCCTTATCATTACTATGTAATTTTACCTTATGATCTTCGGTATGATGTTATATTCTGCACAAGTTTCCTGATAAAAACAATGGTATTTTAAATATTGTAAGTATATGATGCCTTGAGCATCGTTCACCCAATGCTGGAAATGGCTTGAGGTATCATTTGTCCTGAATAAATTAATCAAGGGGATTGTAACTCCTGTGATGTTCCCATTTTATATTTTACCTATTTTCTACTTTGGTAAACAAAAATGGCAAAAACATTGCAGTGTGGGGTTCAGCGCTAACTTCCTGTAATAGTCGAGATTGGTGGACCTACCTTCCTGCCTGCCATCTTCTTCTCCCTCTGCCAGTTTGTGTTTGTGGTTGTGGACGTGATCAGGAACATCAGCGACACACTCACGCAGGCCATTTTCCTCATCTCCATCTCGGCTAACATCAAGTCGGCCTTCTCAGGGTTAGAGGATGAGTAACATGCCATCAAGGATGTCTCATTAAGTGTGCCGTCTGAGTACCTCTTTGCTGTGGTGCGGTGCAGACAGGGAATGCACCCTGCCCCAGCCGCTCGTTGAGGCCATGTGACATATCTAGCTCCCACTGTGCACACAGTTGCCGCAGGTTCGACAGTGACTGCTCTTCAACTTGCTGCTGTTTGGCCTGCTGCATGCATGCATCGTGGAGTACCACATCTTTATTGAACAGGAGCATCACACATACATTGATCGTAGACAAGCCGTTCTAGATATGGCAAGTTGACGCGGTACAAGTAAGTTACAGCATTTGACCCATAGACTGAATATAACTGAAACCTTTTAATTGTTTTCTATGTATTTATGATTCCACGCTCATTCATCAATGATGAACATACGATTTGCTTCAAATTTTCAGAATGGCTTTAGGTAAATGCTAGTGATGACCAAAGTACATGTATAGTGGTCCGTCGCCATACTGGCACAGTATGGCGGTACGTCACCATACTGGCACAGTATGGTGGTACGTCTCAACTACCACTTGTACAGCAGGGTTTGGTATTTTTTGTTATAGGTGTGTAGCAGAGTAGGAAAACACACTGGGCACTGTATCTCTTCCTGAATACCAACTCCCGGACCCTCAAATACCTGCCCCGACGCCGGTAGGCGGGAGGGACGTGTTCACGAGTCTGTGAGCGAGTATTCGTTAACTGACACAAACACCAGGTCGGTGTTTCTTTAATCATGCAACTTCTCTTTTCTTTTAAATGCATACGAATTTACCTTTAATCACTATTTGAAATCTAACTTGGCATGGAGAGATGATCCATTCATACTGCTACAGCCCCGGGACCCATTGAATATATAAATCTAGGATCGCACATGAAGACCCTTGCCAAGGAAACCCAGGGACAATGTGGGACAACTTTGTTCAACACTTATGGGTGACCTTATGAACGGCTAAGACTGTCTTAGTGAACAGATTTAAATAATATTAAACGATAACCCTTGTACGAGTTACAGAAAAGGGTCTTCATGTACGATCCCAGATTAATAAACGGAGCCCTGCTACGCCAATGCAGACGAGTAGTCCTTCCTATAGTTTTGTATTTTTTCGCTCTCGTTTAAAAAGGTCTTCGTCATAAATATACTCATGTAATTACTGTGTTATTTCTTTTATAATTTTCTCCTGAATACTCAAATTCTGTATTTTTGGGCTGATTTGGCCAATTCATGGACGTCCGCAATGGAAAAGTCGGCCGTACATGTATAATTTATATTTTATCACTGTGCAATATCAACACTTAAGGTACACCGAGCATGTGTCAGTAAGTATAGGACTGACGTGTACACGTGTATAATAAATCAGAAAACTGCCACACACAACAACTCCAGATCACACACCCCCCTCCCAACGCCCCGCCCCCAGCCCCCTCTCCCCCCCTCTCCCCCCGCCCGTCCCCCTGACTGTACCACTTCACGGATGACCAGGTCGCTGACCAGACACGCCGTGAGCCCCCTCTCCCCCCCTCTCCCCCCGCCCGTCCCCCTGACTGTACCACTTCACGGATGACCAGGTCGCTGACCAGACACGCCCTGCGCCCCCTCTCCCCCCCTCTCCCCCCGCCCGTCCCCCTGACTGTACCACTTCACGGATGACCAGGTCGCTGACCAGACACGCCCTGCGCCCCCTCTCCCCCCCTCTCCCCCCGCCCGTCCCCTGACTGTACCACTTCACGGATGACCAGGTCGCTGACCAGACACGCCGTGCGCCCCCTCTCCCCCCCTCTCCCCCCGCCGGCCCCCCTGACTGTACCACTTCACGGATGACCAGGTCGCTGACCAGACACGCCGTGAGCCCCCTCTCCCCCCCTCTCCCCCCGCCCGTCCTCCTGACTGTACCACTTCACGGATGACCAGGTCGCTGACCAGACACGCCGTGAGCCCCCTCTCCCCCCCTCTCCCCCCGCCCGTCCCCCTGACTGTACCACTTCACGGATGACCAGGTCGCTGACCAGACACGCTGTGAGCCCCCTCTCCCCCCCTCTCCCCCCGCCCGTCCCCCTGACTGTACCACTTCACGGATGACCAGGTCGCTGACCAGACACGCCGTGAGCCCCCTCTCCCCCCTCTCCCCCCGCCGGCCCCCCTGACTGTACCACTTCAGGGATGACCAGGTCGCTGACCAGACACGCCGTGCGCCCCCTCTCCCCCCCGCCCCCCGCCCGTCCCCCTGACTGTACCACTTCAGGGATGACCAGGTCGCTGACCAGACACGCCCTGCGCCCCCTCTCCCCCCTCTCCCCCCTCTCCCCCCGCCCGTCCCCCTGACTGTACCACTTCACGGATGACCAGGTCGCTGACCAGACACGCCATGAGCCCCCTCTCCCCCCTCTCCCCCCGCCGGCCCCCCTGACTGTACCACTTCACGGATGACCAGGTCGCTGACCAGACACGCCGTGCGCCCCCTCTCCCCCCGCCCCCCGCCCGTCCCCCTGACTGTACCACTTCAGGGATGACCAGGTCGCTGACCAGACACGCCGTGAGCCCCCTCTCCCCCCCTCTCCCCCTGCCCGTCCCCCTGACTGTACCACTTCACGGATGACCAGGTCGCTGACCAGACACGCCGTGCGCCCCCTCTCCCCCCTCTCCCCCCTCTCCCCCCGCCCGTCCCCCTGACTGTACCACTTCACGGATGACCAGGTCGCTGACCAGACACGCCGTGCGCCCCCTCTCCCCCCCTCTCCCCCCGCCCGTCCCCCTGACTGTACCACTTCACGGATG